>OX336901.1:8324812-8924812 GCA_946959425.1 Argyrosomus regius | reverse complement strand
CAGTAAGTGAATGTTTGTTTACTTGTTTACTTATTAATCACCTTTGATTGTGTTTTTTTCTGTAAATGTGTGTATTTATATTTTATTAATATATATTTTGTTTCATGTTTACCTTTTCCCACAGTCTGAGCCAACAACAGACATTGATATCGTAGGTCTGAAAATGTCTGTGATGAACTCTGAGAAGCTGAACCTTCAGGCAACCTGGAATATGGAGATGCCATATGAGATGATGTTGGGACTGAAGAAAGAGGTGCCCAGAGCCATGGAGGTGGCGAGAGATGCTGGTGAAATGACATCTATGTTCATCTACGGACTTGCTTTGACAGCTGAGAATACTTATGAGAAGGCTAGTGTACAGGGTAAAATGATGTTCAAGAGGGCTGTTGACAATCTTCCAGCAGTATATCCTTCCAATGTTTTGGCAACTATCACAGATAAGACCACTGTGATCCTCAAAGAGTACCAAAAGAAAGTTGAAATTGTTTTTGATGCTGTTGTGAAATTCCTGAGAGACACCAGGTTCCAGATTCCTGGGTATGAACGTAGGATGTCTGGTCTTGAGATCTACCAGGAATCCAGTGCTTTTGTTGTCTCAGTCTTTGAGGAGGCTGTTGAAAAGATTCCAGAGTACTTTTCCTCCATGTTTACAGCAGTTCTTGATTATGTCAATGCCATTGAATTCACCCTTCCTGGCTCTAACCATATTGTCAGGGGAAGAGAAATTCTTGATGACTTGCTTGAAGCTTTGAGGAAAATTCAGAACCAAGTTATTATCACTGTGAGGAAACTGGGGGATATCAAGCTGGAAGTTATCATTAACAAACTCTCTGCATTCATGCAGTTTACCTTTGAACAAAGTGAGAAGTTGCTCCAAACCATAAAATCTCAGGACGTAGAGAGGCTCACCACCTTTGTGAATGATGTATACAATGATGCCATCGACTCCCGTATCCTGGCTGATATTACCAAGCAGGTTGAAGCAGTCCAAAGAATTGTTATTACATATCTCAAATCTGTGAAAGCTAAACTCGAGACCATTTTTGCTAGCATGTCTAGTGAACAACTTCAAGCTGACATCCAGTCCTGGATTAATGTAATGGTAAAACGTGTGAATGCTTTCCACAACAATGTCATTAAGACCCTCAAGGAGAAAAGCAAAGCTGTTCAACCATTTGTGAGAGTAGGTGACAGACAGATGGAGGTTGACATTCCTTTCCCATTTGCTGCCTAATTCAACTAACTGACCATGACTAACAGTGTTTCTATTGTCTGTTGTGTAACCATTTAAGACAACAGAAAATCTATTCTTCCAAAAAATACAAAGCTGCATGCTAACAAGTGTTTTCTGCACCAGGATTCTTGTCTCTCTACTCTGTTTTTGAAATTATTCATTTTGTTTGTTATTCCACAGTTGACTCCCAGTTGTTTTGATCCTACTGTGCTCGCTTTGTGTCTTGTACTATTTAAAAAAAACAATATGTGACCTTCAATAAAGACAGTTTGTACTGCATACATCTCTGCCCATTTCTTATATATTCTTTAATATAAATAACTGAAGATCTAACATCTTCAAAGGCTTATAATAGTAAGAGTGTAAGCAAAGGTACTATGATAGATAGATTTTTACAATTACAATTGTTCTTTACAATGATAATTCCTCCATGATGGTGCTACGTTGCATAAATTGGCATTTTGCTTACATGAAGCACTTTAGCTTTACTTAAAGTAAAAAATAACACAAATAAAACTGCTCATTAAAAACTACATACTGAATAAAGTCACAATGTGATGTAATTTCACAATTCTCAGTATACACCCCTGTCATATGATTCATTTGTATCCACAAGTCTAAATTTAGCAGTGGTACAAATAGCTTGTGTGATACACAAGCTCCCTTACCATAGAACAATGAGAACAAAGTCAGATTGAAAGTTAAGAAAAAAACAAAAAAACAAAACAACTCATTCATGGAAAACATGAATACATTTTCCCAATGCTGGCTATAACCATAAGCAATGGTGGAAGAAGTATCATTCACTTGAGCAAACATAGCAATATAAGAGTATAAGAATTAAGTTAAAATAAAAGCATGCAAGTATCAGCAAGTATCAGCTAAATGCTGGAAATCTAAAAAAATAAATAAAACTCTTCATACAGGAAAATGGCCCCTGTGACTGACATTTTATTACATGAAATACAGTATATTACTGAATTATAATGTATGCATTGGTGTGTAAGCAGTACTTAATGTTATAGTTTGCCGGGATGGGGCTGTTTTGATGGATAGATTCAAACATTCAATGCAGCACGTTTTTCACCCATATCCCATCCATATAGCTATCAGCACATGGCACTGGGGTGTTTTATTCAGAGAGGCTTGGCAAAAGGAATAAAACTCCTGCCATAGCATGTCCGTTTACAGGCCAGGGATCTGTATCTGTGACCAGATGGGAGGCTGGAATCATGTGCTATACTGCATGTAATGGCTTTACTGTTAAGGTCTGAGAGGTTGGAGGTGGAGAGACCAATGATTTTGAAGGCATGGTGTGTGATGTGTGTGAGTTTGTTCTTATTGGAGGCAGCGTTTGTGGATGTCAGTGGTGTGTTGATCAGAGTTTAGTTTATTGTCCAGGGTGAGTCTGAGGTATTTGACACACTCCACGATCTTAACTGTTTCATTACTGGTGCATTGAACCGTTGATTATGTTACATAACATTACGCACATAACCATGCATTCTATTTTATATCATACCATATATGTTTTGTATGTACAATAATAATCTGCAGCTAATCTATAGCTGTCAGACAAATGCAGTGAAGTAAAAATCCTAAAATGAAAACAGCTCAGAACTCTACTTAGTAAATGTTACTCTCCATCACTGATGCAAATGCAATTAATTATGTCACTTACAAAACATAAGCAACAAAGTTCATATTTATTGCTAATGAATATATTATTTTTCTTTCTAGTTGAAAATAATTCCTGCTGCAACACAACATTATTTGTCGCTAGTGTAAGAAAATGAGGCAAAAGAAGGGAGAAGTAGAGGTAGTGACACACATTGACTCTTTTATTGACTTTTTTCCCAAACAGTACCACTTTGTTCCCTTACATTCTGTATTGCTTTTCCTCACAAAAATGTATCTTAACAAATATGTTTGGCACATTTTCAGCTTTGTTCGTTTCCATGATTCCATAGTTGTTGTTTTTGTTTAAGTAAAATAAAGAAAAAGAGGAAAACGGCACTGTCTGATCAGTGCATAATAACCTCACAACATTGGAAATCAGGAGGCACATGAGGGGGGCCAGTGTGGGAAAATTTAACCAGTCCAGCACAATGCATTCCTGTCCAGTAAGTCAGCAAAAAGCCCAGCAACAGAAGGCAGGGAGGAATGTGACTTTTACACCATTGTAAATCTGGTTGGATTTATAAAAGATACTCTTCTAAACTCTGATTTATCTTAACTAACCACAGGAAAATTACATGTATAAAGCAAAATTTGAGCTTTTTGTCTCAGTCAGTTATCACTAAAACAAAAACAAAAAAAGAAACTTGCATTATGAATTCACCAGAGTTTTACCCTGGATTCCCAGTGTGACAACAGTCTCTGTAATTGATGTTCATAGCTGTCAGTTGAACGAGCTCTCCCACCATCGTGTGAGAACACAGTAACCCAACACTTCTGTGGAGACACTGATCAAACATGAGCTGAATTTATGAAAAATAAGCTCAAATACAATGTTGTTCTATTGCTGACTACAAAGCTCCAACAATATTTTAGACCAAATAAATTTGAAGTACATTCACGGTCATAACGGAAGACATTAAATCTGTTTTTTGTGTCTCTCAACAATGCTGTAAACAAACCACAAAGTACTACTTTACATTTAGTGTTTGTCTAGTGTTTTAGTCAACAGTATACTTTGTCTCAGTCTGTGTAATTATTATAAGATTGTGGTTTTAATAACACATGATACATCTCCATTAATTAATTGCCATCAGATGGCTTAATCCATATGAGAGTGTGCTACTGGCTCATAGAGCTCTGACAAAGCCCACTCTTGTTTTCATGACACTTCCTAAAAAAACGTCTCACTGAGCAAAACACTCACATGCTTGACCATCTCACATGCTCAATCTCCTCTTTGAAATGTCACCCAAATCACTGTAAGTGGAGCAGTAGCTAAATAGAAAATGTCAAGCAGGTCTTTCGAGTGTCTGAGTCAGCCTCTGATAGCTCAGAGTTTAGGAAAAAAATGGTGAGATGCTGTATGTGCTTAAAAATAATTTGGTTCAGATGCGCTCTAGGCATTTTGCTCTCCTTTGCTGGTTGCACTATTTACAGGCTACAACATCCATTCATCCATCTATTTTCTGTAACCGCTTATCCTCATCAGGGTCGTTGGGGCTGGAGCCTATCCCAGCAGCTTTAGGGTAAGAGGTGGGATACACCCTGGACAAGTCGCCAGCTCATCACAGGGAACATAGACACAAACTGCCATTCGCACTCACATTCACACCAACGGACAATTTAGAGTCACCAATTAACCTATTAAGTCAATGTCTTTGGACTGTGGGAGGAAGCCGGAGTACCCAGAGAGAACCCACGCCCACACAGGGAGAACATGCAAACACAGAAAGGGGTTCGAACCAGGAACCTTCTTGCTGTGACGGTGCCGCCCCATATTACAACATATCAGTGTAACTTTTTCCTTCATTGTTTAATGCTCTCAACACACAATTTCCTCCCAAAATGAGTCACTTTAGCCACCGGTAGCCATGAAATTTAGGGTAGAAGCATGCTTAGCAAACTTTAAAAAAAGGATATTACTGGTTGACAACAAAACATCCAAATGAAACTTGTAAAACTACATTGGACAATATGGTTAGCCCTTTTCAAGACTGGCCAATGTATAGTCTCTTAGACCTGTGATGTTATTTGGCCTGCTGCATACAAGATACTAAACCAGGCATTTTAATACTGTGGAATCAAAAACACTTTTTAAATGTGGTACCACCCATTGACAGTACAAAGAATGGACAGTGTATCTGTGACGTCACACACAGGTTTCTTAAGTTCTGAATCTCAAAATCTGTGACTCTGGCCACCACCATGTCGGTAGTCTGCTTCTGCTGCCTCAAGGCTAATCTATAAATGGGCAAATCCGCAGACGTGAGGCGTGTCAAATGAAGCCTGGTTGCTCAAACAAGCCATCTGTAACAGCCTGCACCTGTCAATCAAAGCGGCCACGCCATTAATTCTGCATAACTTTAAGCCTTAATATAATTTGAACAGGTGAGTTCTATAAAAATTCACCCTTAGTACAGCTGTCATGAACGTGGAAATTAGCTATAGAGACCAAAACTGTTTTTTGTACCAGGCTGTAAACATGTTTATTTCTGCTGTGAAGTTGGACATTTTAACATGGGGACTTATGGAGACGTTCTGTAGCCAGCCTCAAATGGCCGTTCAAGAAACTGCAGTTTTTCGGCTTTACTTCACAGCCACGGATGTTGCCGATGGCTGTCGCCTAAACCAACCTGAGACAACTGATTTGAGTTGCTGTAAACTTAAGCCATGTCTGTTTACTGTAGTGTTCAGGTGCCGTGCAATGCAAAACTAAAATAGGCTACAGTCAGATAACAATACAAAGTGAACATAAATAACAAGTGCAATTATCACAAAGTATAACCTTGGCAGTGAGGCAGTGGCCTATGCGAACACTATGAAACACAAAATAAAGAGAGCAATTTAAATCTTGGCTCGAAAAGCAGGCCTTGTGTCCACATTACACAGGGGTTAAATAAGGAGTCCACTGAAATGTAGCGGTTTGTCCTTTCTACCCCTCCACCTGTCAGATCGGATCATGTGACCCACAAAGAACATGCTGTAACCAGTGCATTTCACACACAGATATCAGATGATTATTGTGTGTTCAAAACAACTTGTAGTCAATTCGTTTTTTGGTTCAACCAAGGTCGTCTGCTTACAAAGGGGAGTATCCACAGCGTGGTCACTGCCCATACATGTTCAGACACATATCCCAGAGGTGGAAACGTCCTGTCTGTCTGTCTGTCTGTCTGTCTGTCTGTATGTGCGTCACGGTTCTCCACATCCGCACAGATTTCACATCAAAACACAGCATTTGAGACAACTTCCTGATGGTGTTTTCCGTTTTTGCAAGGCTGCCCGTGTTGCAGTTTCGAACACCTCCCAGATCCCCTCCTTGGTTTTGGCAGAGCACTCCAAATAGTCATATGCACCAATGCGCATGGCCATGGCCCGGCCATCCTCTGTTTTCACTGGCTCTAGCTTCAACCGGGACAGCTCGTTCTTTACGTTTTCATCATTGCGCATATCTTTCTTGTTGGCCACTAATATAATGGGCACATTCGGACAAAAGTGTCTAACTTCAGGGACCCACTTTTCAGGGATGTTTTCCAACGAGTCCGGGCTGTCCACGGAGAAGCACATCAGAATGACATCGGTGTCCGGGTAGGAGAGAGGGCGCAGCCGGTCGTAGTCCTCCTGTCCGGCGGTGTCCCACAAAGCGAGCTGGACTTGCTTGTTGTCCACTTCTATGTCCGCCACATATGTCTCAAACACAGTCGGGACGTACACCTCAGGAAACTCGTCTTTGCTGAAGAGAATCAGTAGACATGTCTTCCCACATGCGCCGTCCCCGACCACGACAAGTTTCTTGCGTATGTCTGCCATTCGTGTCTTTCTCCGAGCTCTCGCTCAAATGTTAGCATCCAAAAAACACTCACTGCTTTTATACTAGTCTAAGTGAAACAGGACAGACGTTTGCCCGTAAGCCGCTCCCGTCTCCAAACTCCAGAACATTTACCAGTAACTAACTGCGATCTCTTTATAAAGCGCAGGGTGGTTTCCTAAATATAGCAATCCAATCGGAAATAGGGAGGTGAGATCACAGTTTGTAAAGGAAGAGGTGATTGGATCTCATCGGGTTTCCTTATGTAGAGGAGGGACATGGACCACGAGGATACACCCGACCCAGGATCAGCCAAAAGCGGCCTGCATGATGATGCATTACGCGACATTTTTTTATTTATTTGTGTAATTATCCTTTAAGGCGGCTCCTATTGTGGTCTCCTCACATGTTTTTAGCCTTTTATATTGTTTCTTATAATAAAAATAAATTAATTCAAACTCAAGACATATTTAATATGATATCCAGCATCAATGCGAGGACGGTTAATCGTCTTTATTTATAAGATATTGCCGCTTACAAAGCGCACCTTGGAGCAGATCTGTGTTGCCTTCACACGGTGTACAAAAGGTACATTGGGGAGGGGGGGGGGCATTGACATTGTTATACGCATGTCTACGTAGTTCACGCTATTTACAGGGAGGGGGCACTAGCGTAGGCAAACTCTTAGCTCTCTGACTACCAAGGCTTGCTAAATCACCGCTCTCTCTCCAAGGAAACAAAACAATATAGAAATTGGGTTGACGGCGTGCAACAAGCATAGACCCTCTCTCGACACGACAACGCGTGAGTATCTCCTCTTTATTTGTTCACATCGAGAGCAAAAGCTTTGTTTAAAAAAAAGGTCTGGGTGTTTTTTTTAACGCGGCTGCCGTGGTGTGAGTATTTCCCCTTTTGTTTAGCGGTTAAGGCCCCTCTGTTTGGAACTTGAAGGGGGGCCATGTTGTTTAGCCGCTGGAGTGGCTTGGTTGATGTTTTAGCTTCACACAACACCAACTTGGCAATTAGCGCTCTGCTAGCTCCGTACGTTAGCAATTTGGTTTATTTGTCTTTGTTGCACACAGAACAATGTGGTGTTAGGAGTCGGTGGGGAAACAGCTTGTTTTTTTTAGTCTTACACTTTATTTAGCTTACTGTAAAACAATGGTAAAAAATCATGAATTTAACTTGGATGTCTAGCATCGGCAACCAATAACAAACAGCGCAGGCCCGTTGCGGTTAGCGTTAGCTGGTGTAGCTAAGTGGCTAACTAATGCTCACTCCGGTGTAGTAATATTTAGTTAACACGAAACATAAGACGATTTCCCGCTGGTGCCACTAAATAATTTAAGCCCAAAATAACGATGTGCAACAAGGGTGTGCACTTCTAGCCGTTAACCACTGAAAACCACCACATGCGAAAATGACCAGTGAAAGCCGCTAAGTTAGCTTGCTAATTAGCAGCTGGCTAGGTTAGCTAGGTCAGCTTTGCACGTCGGTTTGCCAAAATGATCAGTAATGTTGGTAGCTAGTTGCTTATTTTTGATAGCCGGCGACACTTCTCACCGTGGCCAAAATAATCAGTAATGTCATGTGATATATTGGAGTGTTTTTTATAATTATTAGTAAGGTTATATTAGTGGTAGCGCTGCGTTAGCTGTGGTCACCAGCTAACACTAGGCTAGCGACAACGTTACCTAGCCGTTCCTGGTATCACAAACCATCAGTTGGTCCCTTGTTTTATTCATGCCTTGCTCCTCACTACTAAATTAGACTCTCTATTTGATGTTAATGTTACAATATTGAACAAGCAATTAATAAAAAAAATTAATATTCAGGTCGGCTTTAAGTTATGTTGCAATCTTCCACCGTAGAACAGCCATGACATGAAATTAGCAACTCGGGAATTAGCCACATCCCAGCGAAGAAAATTGAAGTTATTCGTGTAGTTTTCTTTTGGCTGCATCGTTTTCCTGAAGTCTACCTCCAAAAAGTTGTTTTGTCTCAAGGCTCGAAGAGTTGAAGCGATGAAGGCCACATGTTGTAACTTAAGGCTTGCATTACATTAGCAGGGTACAGTAACCTACCTGTCATGTTATAATGGGTGCTACATTGACTTTATGCGGTTATAAAAAGTAACTTAAACCATATATCTGAGTTATCTGTCTCCACCGAGTCAATTATATGTAATTATGCAAAATGGCACTAAAGGGCCATGTACTCTTAACAAGATTACATATTCATGTTAACATAATACTCATATATTTGTCTCTAAACTCAACACAGGTCAACTTAAATGACTTGAATTTGTCGACTAAATCATAATTTTATGCTTTTGTTTAGGCTTTCCCGTGGAATGAGCGTTCCATGCAGCATCCTAGGTATGAATGACGTGGCCTGGCAGGAGACAAGAGGTGGGATGCTGCATGCAAATGGTGCTCCTGAGACCGGAGGTGTCAGAGTTCACGGTGGAGGTCCCCTGACCACAGTTGGGGCGGCAGGACAGGCTCCTGGAGTTCCACATTTACAGGGCATGGACAGGGTTGTTAACCCCACCCCAGGTACCCCGCAGCCTCCACTGAGCGGTCGATCTCAGGATGATGCCACAGTTGGATACTTCTTTCAGCGGCAGCCCGGAGAGCAGCCTAGTGGTTGCACACCCAGCAAGCATCGTTGGCCAACTGGAGATGCCAATCATGTTGATCAGGTAAAGCTTATGCAATTTTAGAGCAGTATTTGTATCCACTGAGGCCACAAGTGTCACTGAATATTGTGTTACTAATTAAACCTGTTGTATTTTGATTATGTATTGTACTTGAAGGGAGGTGGGTGGCAAAGGAGTTGTCAATTTCACTTATACTGCACACACTTTTATTATTTGTGCTTCCTATATACTATTCATCCAGAAAAGTGCCCATCAGACGTATGTTTTAGATATGCCAACCCCAAGAAAGCAACAAAAATGAAGAATATCTAAATAAAGTTAAATTTAGGACTCTCCCCTGGACACTGTCTGCTGTCTGAGAGTTTGTGTTTGGACGCATGATGCAATGCGTAGCCCAAACAACAAGAACCCTGTTAGTCACCAGTTGCACTAGATCATGTAATTCACATGCCCAATTAATCAGTGATTAAGTTTATAAATAACCGTTTCTTTTTGGTGTGTTTTTTTTGAAGTTCAGGCAAATTAGAGCTGCTGCAGGGTGCAGCAATACAAGGGCTTTACTTTATAATGTGTGTTGTAGAAAATGTAGGTTGGCAAGCAGTTCTCTGCATTAGCATTTTTTGCAATCCAGTTTTTGACGAGAGTACAATGTTTACAAATAAACACACTGAGGCAACGATACAAATGTTCCTCATCTAAGCATTTTTTTTTTTCCTCCTCCTTTAATGCGCAGTGGTTGTACTACTGTGACTGAATAGAAATAACACCAATGTTTGTTGCTGAGAGAACACAGCAGAGAAAAAGCAGCAACGAACTGCTGAAATAATTAAAGCCTGTAATCCTGTAATCGTAACAAGATACTAGATAAATCAGAAAACAGAGCAGAGACATTGGCAATAGTTGTTACACCTGAGTTGGTGGGTGCTCTAATTTGTTGATGCCAGTAATTAATTTGAACTTGCCTGGACTTTGCCTTTTTTTATATTAGACAAGCTGCAGCATCCAGTCAGTAACACATATCCAGTGATGAAGAGTGTCCGTGCAGAAAGACTTTTCTGTCTAGGGTGCCTTTGTCAAGCCGCCTCACTCCTCCAAGCAAAATTAAAAACTTCCATCATGGCGAACCACTTCAAGTTCTGAGTCCCTCCGCTCTCCGTGTTTGTCTATCCCAGAAGTGGTGTACACCCTGGACAGATCACTAGTTTGTCACACACACACACAAAAAAAGCGTACCCATTCCATTTGCACAGGGTAAAAGTGTGAGACCGGTGCTTTGGCCACTGCGTTGGCACAGCCGGAGTGTGACCTACGCCGTGATGAATGGTCAGACTTGTAGACATCCTGTCTTACTGTATTAAACTGCTGTGCAGTGTTTTGTCAGTTGTCAGACTTGTGGCTTTGTTACTCAAACTGCACTTCCTGGATTAGATTTGATCTTACTGGCACCTGTAGCAACACACCCACCTCACCTAACCTGCATGCCTGTGGCTCATGGGAGTACAAAGGACTTTGTAGAACATTATAATTTAGGTAGAATACGTCGTACTAATTTAGAGAGTTGTACAAGTGCTGGGCGAATGCACCACGATCTAGACTTGGAATAATGTTGTCGGAAAGGCTAATGACAGTATAAGTCAGCATAGAAATTCTGTGCAAGGACTTGTGCAAATTGTGCATTTTTAATGTCCTTGCAGGGTCAACCTTCTGCTTATTGAGTTGCGGCGACACGTGGCCTTTTAATCTCCATCTCAGTCAATACCTGTGCAAAAGTCCCTCTTCAGTTTGTATGTTTGGTCCCTCTTTCCCTGCATGTTTGAGACCTTTTGTTCAACAGGGTCTATGTTTACGTACAGTAGATTAGGCATGGAGTTGTCACTCAGGCTGATGAAAAGAAAGCTGCTATCTTCAGGCCTCTGTTTTTCTTGTTGTGGTGTTTTGTTTATTCCATTTTTTTTTTTTTTAATAGTAGATGCTATTCAGGTTTCTTGTTTGCCTTTCTTTCCCTAAAGCAACACTGCATAGAAATTTAGTGATCAAAAACCAGCTAGTTGACAACTTTGCTAACAGCCAATCATCAAACAAGTGCAACACAAGACATAGCAGAAAGCTAATATTACTTACTAGTCCAACAGCGAGAAGCCCAGCTCGGCATCTGTCTTTCAGCCTTTTATTTCATCAAGCTGCAATCGCCGCAGGGTTGTGCGGCGGCAACATCTGTCAACATCCAAGCCCAGTTATTGCCCAGCTCTGGTTCTGGCACAACACCAGCTGCGCTCCCCACTAGCCTTTGTCCATGCCCTGGGGCTGAAAACCTTTTCCTGCTACAGGAGGAACACTAACACTACCCCCATGCTCTGAGCACACAGTCTGGGCTAGCAAACTGAGCTAACAGCAGCTATAATTCACAGCAGTTTAAAGAAAACATTTTCTCATTAAAATATGATCCAGTTTCACCAAAATCAGTTAAATAGTTGGTGTGCGTGAGAGAAGAGAAATTGGGTGCAGCACTACTGTAGTGTAACGTTGTAGAGCCTATGATTGATCTTTTATGTGTTTTTAAAATCATTCTTGACAGCTGTACTTTACTGATTGCATAACTAATGCAGCAGAAGCTATCCTGGGGTGTGTCATGTTGATTATTTAGAAACGTCACGTTAAGTTTCTGTATGGAGCCAATTTTTTGTTGACTGTGGGAGGAGGAGGTGCTCTTAAAATATCTAGAAATAATGTAGTAATTGGCCATATTATTGAGTTAAATTAGTTTTATTTCAAAGAACCAAGAACTCAATGAGTAATTTGTTCTCCTCTGTAATTAACAGAAGTGTTTTTTAGCTTTCTGTTTACAGTCCAGTTTTTTCTTTGCTTCAGGTCCGTGCTGTGGATGAAATGAACTATGACTTCCAAGCTCTTGCTTTGGAGTCGAGGGGCATGGGAGAGGTAAGGGTTTTTTTGTTTTTGTTTTTTGGCTGTAACATCTGTCCTCTTCTCCCTCTTTTTTTTTTATTGTAGCCTTAAATAAAAAGGATCACTTGTATGAAACACTCATCCTTTCTAGGCTTGAAAGATAGCCTTGAGACATCTGTAGTTTGCTCCTTTTCATTTAGCTAAGAGAGCAGCAGAGACTAGTGCAAACCAGTTCATGCTTACAAGCTTGACAGTGTTGTGTGTTAAGATTGAGATGAAAGTAGTAGATACAGCCATGTTTTGCATTTGAGCATACATATGGGCAGCAGAGAAGTGGATTACAGTGCAGGGGTGAGTGCTTTTTAAAAATAAACTCTTAACTCTGCAACGCAGTTAGTTGCAGTCACGAAGGATAAAAAAGCAATAAAGTGTTTTCTGTGAAGGAGCAAACTACAATCTCTGCAGCCTCCTTAAGTCTACAGGGATAAGTGGATAGACTTTTGGTGGAGTGAGAAAATGTTTAGCTAAGCAAGACTACAGTAAAATCCAATATTTAAACTTCAGAATGTAAACTAACCACCATACATCAAATTTTAAATGAGGTGCAACATATTTCAAATATTGCGTAGACATGCGGTGATCTTGCATATGCTTAGAAAATATGTGAAATTTATTTTTAAAGCTTCTGCCAGCAAAAAAGCTCTGGGACTCTGATGAGCTGGCCAAGGATGGAAGGAAAGGGATGCTTCTTGGCGAGGAGTGGAGGGACAATGCATGGGGATCATCTCGTGAGTGGCTCCTATATCTTTGTGTATTGTATTTTCACGCAGCTTTTCTTTCCTCGATAGGGTTTTTACCGAGCTTTTGTGTGCAACTGTTTAGATATTTGATCACAGCTTTTCATTCAGATCATTCAGTGTCTCAGCCAATCATGGTGCAGCGGCGACCAGGCCAGAGTTTCCATGGGAATGGTGATGCCAATTCTGTGCTTTCACCTCGCTCAGAAGGTGGAGGTCTCGGGGTGAGCATGGTGGAGTACGTCCTGAGCTCCTCTCCTGGTGACAAGATGGATGGACGCTACAGGAACGGTGGCTATGTAAGTCAAGCGCCTATCTCACCTCTAATTCTCAGGGGCTTCTCCTCTTGTTCATTTAACACCTATCAAGGTGTGGCACCAAGTCTTATCTGATCGTTTTATGAATGCAGGGTGGAGGAGATGTTGACCAAGATGGGAGAGAGAAGAATGATGTCCAAGAGAAAGTGTCCCCTTTCGAAGAGGACAAGAGCCCAGAGATGAAGGTGGGAGAGGAGAGTGATCCGGCTAAAGCCAATGGAAGAGGTCTACTAAACGGCATGGACAGAGATTGCAAAGACTTCAAGTAGGTTTCTTTTAAAAGTGAACTGCTGCCTTTTGTTTGATGCTTAACCGACAAAGAGCTGTAACTTTTTGTAACCATCTTCTCCAGCCATCGTTTTGATTAATCCTCCCATTTCAGAATGCCCAAACCCAATTTAACAGGTTGTTTTGAAGCGCCTCAACTGTTTCTGGAAATTTGAGCGCTGCAATTCGAGCGTAAACGCATCAGTGAAAATAAGTGTAAAGGCTCATAGACTCATTGACATTGCTAGGTTTCCTGTCTGAAGTTGGAGACATCTAAATTGTCTCCCTCTCTTGTGAAAAACTTGCGAGTCACGATTGATGACGAACCTCCTCTGATCACATTGCCTCAGTTGCACTTTCAACATAAGAGAAATCAGGCCTTACCTGACCCAACATGCAGCCCTCCTGCTGATACAGGCTGTGGTCATCTAGCGACTCGATTACTCTAACGCTCTCCTGATGGGCCTCTCAGCCTGCACAGTGAAACCCTTTCAGATGATCCAGAATGCAGCTGCACGCCTGGTCTTCAATTAACCCAAAGGGGGACACCACGGCTCATTTAGCTCCACTGTCTACCTGTAGCAGCCTGCATTAAATTCAAATCTCTAATAATTGCCTACAAAGTAGGCATATGTCACCTCCAATGAACAACGCCTGGCTCTGCCACCCGTACACTCAGGGCAATCCAAACTTTTCTCATCTGTTGTTCCCTGTTGGTGAAACGTCCTACCAGTTCCTACCAGATCAGGGGTGCCCCTTTCTACTTTCAAAAAACTCCAGAAGGCTCAGCTCTTCAGAGAGTACCTCCTCCAACACTACCAACAACTGGACATGATAAATCTATCCCCTTCTACAACTGTCACAGTACTTTGTGGCACTGTACCTTGATTGTTTTCCTTTTTGTAAGTCGCTTTGGATAAAAGTGTCAGCTAAATGACTAAATGTAAGGTGCTTTTTATTATTTTATAATAACATAATTTTGTTAATCCTTTGCTTTCCCAGTCCAACCCCTGGAAGTCGTCAAGCTTCCCCCACTGAAGCTGTGGAGCGGATGGGTCCCAGTCAGACAGGTTTGGAGATGATGGGACAGCACCAGCACCAGCACCAGCACCAGCACCAGCACCACCCCCACCCCCATGCCCTCCAACAACACAACCCCGCCCAGAACAAGGCCCCCACTGAGGACTTCCAGAACCAGGAGGCGCAGAACATGGGCATGGAGCAGCAAGCCGGTGTAGAGTCCCTCCAGTTCGACTATGCGGGGAACCAGATTCAGGTGGACTCCTCAGGGACTCCAGTCGGATTGTTTGACTACAACTCTCAGCAGCAGGTGTGTTTTTTTTGAAAAACAAAACCTATTCATCAAGAGCTCTCACTGTAAGTTTGCTCAACAGATTGTGATCCTTTGTTTGTTTTTTCCAGTTGTTCCAGAGATCTAATCCCCTGACTGTTCAGCAGCTCACTGCAGCTCAGCAACAACAATATGCCCTGGCTGCAGCCCAGCAGCAGCATCTCGGTAAGCCAGGCTGTTAGTCTTACCCAGTGTGTAGTACAGTGTGTCGTTTAACACAGTCAAACTACTTTTTATCTCGAGTCATTTCAATGAGATTTTGATATTAAAATATGAATTACATGCCTGTTACTCATATTACCCAGCTGGCCTTGCTCCTGCGTTTGTGCCAAACCCTTACATCATTAATGCTGGCCCCCCTGGAACCGATCCCTACACTGCCGCTGGGCTGGCAGCAGCAGCCACACTCGCAGGTGAGCACATCGTACATCCACGTCCTTTTGTGTTCTTCAGAAACTACACTGATCAGTTGAATAAGACGTGCATGTAACATCAAAATGTTTCTTCCTTCAGGTCCTACAGTGGTTCCTCCACAGTACTATGGCGTTCCTTGGGGTGTGTACCCGGCCAATCTTTTCCAGCAACAGGCTGCATCGACTGCCAATCACTCAGCTAATCAGCAAGCATCCAATCAGGGACCAGGGCCAGGCCAGCCACAGGTAGGAATCTGAGAGGTGACTTGTATGAGTCTAACAAATTTCACCAGGATTAAACTATTTTTTGAGCACAACTCTGAGAGCTAATATGAACAGACTGGTTACATGTGAAGATAAAACTATGATGCTAATGGCCACAAAGCAGCACATATTGGCGTAATATGACATATTATAGTAAAAACAAGCAACGTCACTGTTAAATTCCTTCAGACTGACAGTTTGTCCTGCTCAGTTTTAGGTACACATGCGTAGTCCATGTCAAAAATGTGATTCATTTCACACGAACAATTTGACTCATGTTCACAGTGCAACGATTAATTCAGGCAGAAACAGTGTTAGAATCAGAGTTAGTTATTCTAACACCGGTTAAACCAAAGGTGAAGGTAAGCCAGAAAACTATCCTGACCAAGCTAGTCGGGGCGGATGAATGTACATGGCAACTTAAGTAAAATCAGGCTCTTTCAGGTTTAAATGTCTGACCTCGGTTCGCCTGGATTAACTTGGTAAACTTGTTTATATATTGAAGACACTGTACAAACTAAATCTAAAGCTAAATATATAAACCAGAGTGTGTTTTATATGAGTATTGTACTTCATGATGTGTTTCTGATCAACTTTCTATCATGTATATGAAGAACCTGTTCATCTACATCATAGAAAATGCAAATTCTGATTGATTGGAAGTTTTAAAGACCTCCAAAACCTTCATATGTATCTGATCTTATTCAGCTTTTTTGCTATGATCAGTCTGGTCCTCCATGAATCTTTCTGTTAAATTTAGAACTCTTTATTTTTTGGAGACTTCTGTATGTTTCTTCCTGTCACAGGAAGTATGTGACATCACCTTTTCCCAACTGAGCCACACCCAATCAGAGTTTGACTCAAGTTGAGTCAATTTGTGATGACGGCTGGAGGGGTTGTTTGTTTATGTTGCTAGGCAACTTTCAATCAGATCTAATCAAAACAACCCACACAGTCCTCATGAAGCTGGATTATCTGAGTTCATATACTGTAAAAATACTTTAGATTTGAACGTTTTCAGGCACTTTAATTACAGAATATCTTTACCATGCCTTCTCCAGGTGATGCGCACAGGAACCAACCAGCGACCTCTTACACCTGGACAAGGCCAACAGAGCCAGCAGGAATCTCTAGCTGCAGCAGCTGCCGCAAACCCCGCATTGGCGTACGCAGGAATGTCTGGTTAGTGTCTTGAACTATATGTGGTGGTTGTACGAACAGTCAGACAGCTTCACTGCTTGATGTTGTCATTTTAACAGCTCCTAGTAATGTAATAGATTTAGTTCTGACGCTAAAAACAATATTGAGTCACTTTTTAATTTGTTTTTTATGCACTAATCTATGATTGCTGACCTTTGTCTTTTAGGTTATCAGGTGTTGGCCCCTGCAGCCTATTACGACCAGACTGGGGCCCTCGTGATGGGCCCAGGTGCCCGAACTGGTCTAGGTGGGCCAGTTCGTCTAGTCCAGACCCCTCTCCTCATTAACCCTGCAGCAGCACAAGCTGGTAAGTGCACTCCACTTGTCCATATAATTTCCAATATGTGGATCCACTTCTCCCTGTTCATTTTTAATTAGTACCACACAGGGGCCATTCTAACCTCAGCTCTCCTTTCACACCTCACACCTCTCCTCTCTCCTTCCACCAGCAGCTGCCGTATCAGCATCTGGCTCCGGTAACAACATGTCTGGTCCTCCAGCCAACGGGCTGTACCGCTCCATGCCTCAACCTCAACCCCAGCCGCAGCAGCAGCAGGCTCCCCCTCCCAGCAGCGGCCTGCCCTCCAGTTCATTCTACGGCTCTGGATCAGTCCCCAACACGTCTCAGAGCAGCTCCCTGTTCTCACACACCTCGGCTGCGCCACCACCAAGCTCCTCCCTGGGCTTCAGCAGTACTGGCGGCTCCCTTGGTGTTGGTCTGGGTTCTGCTCTGGGAGGCTTTGGCTCTTCAGGTCAGTGACTCAGCTTCACGAGGATTTGAGTGGTTTATTTTTAGGAGTAGGTTTTCTTACTTTGGGTTGTTTTTGTTTTTTCTTACAGTATCCAGCTCTACCAGTAGCAGTGTTGCTCGCAGGGACTCCCTGTTGGCAAGTTCTGACATATACAAACGTGGTGGCAGCAGTTTAACTCCCATCGGGCAGCCCTTTTACAACAGCCTGGGATACTCCTCTTCACCCAGTCCTATTGGCCTCACACCAGGACACTCTCCACTCACTCCTCCACCTTCTCTGCCCTCCTCTCATGGATCCTCTTCCAGCATTCACCTAGGTAAGGCTAATATTTACTTACTTTAATATTTCATTCATTTTAGGGTCTCAGAGATAAAAACATGCTACACTACATTTCATACTTGATTTTTACTATTTCTAAAACACGTCTTGCATCCCGGGTGTACACTGTGTGACGACCCCACCACTCCACTAGTACAAATTACAGTCAGCCGCCGCCACCACTACAGCAGTATCCGGTTATTCTGTAATTCTAGGTGGCTTGACAAATGGCAGTGGGCGTTACATTTCTGCAGCGCCTGGAGCTGAGGCCAAGTACCGGAGCGCCGGCGGGACATCCAGTCTCTTCAATTCCAGCAGCCAGCTGTTCCCTCCGTCTCGGCCTCGCTACAGCCGCTCTGATGTCATGCCGTCCGGGCGCAGCCGCCTACTGGAAGACTTCAGGAACAATCGCTTCCCAAACCTCCAACTCCGTGACTTGCCGGGACACATGGTGGAGTTCTCTCAAGACCAGCATGGGTCCAGGTAGCTAAGATGTGCTCAGAATAAAGCGATGGATTACAGTGCCAGACAACTTTTTATAACTGTAAACCTTAACGCAGCGAGTACGTTGTGTTAGTGTAACAAAATCTGACCAATGTTTTGTGTTATCCATCTCTACTCTTTGATCCAATCTCGTCTGTCCAGATTCATACAGCAGAAGCTAGAGAGGGCCACTCCTGCTGAGAGACAGATGGTGTTTGGAGAGATCCTCCAAGCAGCATACCAACTGATGACTGATGTATTTGGGAATTATGTCATCCAAAAGTTCTTTGAGGTTGGGAGTGTTTAAATTTTTACCTAGGTGGCATTTTTATTTAAGTAGGACAGAGACAAAGATTTTTTTTTTTGGTAGTATTTGTACGATGAGTTTGTGTTTTGTGTTGTGCAGTTTGGAAGTGCAGACCAGAAGCTGGCTTTGGCAACACGTATCCGTGGACACGTGCTTCCCCTGGCTTTGCAGATGTATGGTTGCAGGGTCATTCAGAAAGCCCTGGAGTCCATTTCCTCAGACCAGCAGGTAATTGTAAGTGAGATTTCACTTCTTTTTTTCGTTTTTATTGAAGTCTTTTTGTTAATATTAAAATCTTCAATTTCGACATTCGTGACAATTTTGTTCTTTAATTTCTTTACTTCAGAGTGACATTGTCCGTGAGCTGGATGGCCATGTGTTGAAGTGTGTCAAGGACCAGAATGGCAACCATGTGGTGCAGAAGTGTATTGAGTGTGTCCAGCCCCAGGCCCTACAGTTCATTATTGATGCCTTCCAGGGACAGGTGGGTTTATTAATATAGGCTATGGCTCAGCTGCCAGTCTTTCCCATTTCTAATCTACATTTTGAGCTGGTGGCGATGTATCACATGTTTAAAACACCTGTTCATGAATCCAAATGTCCCTTATTTGCTTTGACCAACGGCCTTGTTTTATGTAAACGCAAGAATGTAATATGACACGGAAACGGATTAGACACCAGTGAAACACGATGCGACTACAGAGAAGAGAATCAAAATATTAAAAGGCCAAATAGCGCAGCAACCCAGTTAATCAAAACACTGCGTTGTAAAGGGAAATTGTAAGGCAACAAACAAATTGCTAACCGTAAAAAAACTACTTAAGATTCTCTTTAAATGCTCATTCCACAGCACCATAGATACAAAGAGACAGCCTGCAGATGAAACTGAATTAAGAGGCTTAATAATGTAGTTAGACTTTTAAGTTTTGTGAAACTATCTGTGTATTGATCTGCTCTTATTTTTACTTCTTTCCCAGGTGTTTGTGCTTTCCACACACCCCTATGGCTGCAGAGTTATTCAGAGGATTTTGGAGCACTGCACCCAGGAGCAGACTCTGCCCATCCTGGAAGAGCTGCATCAGCACTCTGAACAGCTGGGCCAGGTGAGCACATCTGTCTCCAGTCCTGTCTCATTTCTTAGCCACAACATTGTTTGCAGGCGTCAGTTTTGTTTTTTTTGTTGTTGTTATGTTTGCTAGCTGTGACTGATGGTTGTCAAGATGTGTGCTTGTCTCGTGTATTTGCATGTCTCCTTCATGTTAAAGCATTTCATATTTTCAGCCTGTCATTGTTTCTATGTAGTTGTGGTCTGCTAAGTGTAAAGTGTAAGGATGAATGTATTTGTACTTTTAGCTGTCATTACATGTGACGTATGTGATTTATTTAAACATCCACCCTGCCCCCTCACTTATTCCATCTAGAAATATCAAGGCGTATCATTGGAGATGACACCCAAAACATATTATACAGTGTCCCGTGATGCACTGTTCAAGGTCAGAGCAATTTGCCTCTCTCTCGCGGATGTCCCCGTGCTCCCTTCCTCTTTCCCTTTTTTTTTATCTTTTCTTTTCGTAAAGAATCTAATTTAACATTTAGTTAGTTCTCCAACTCCCGACTTTTACAGGTCTTCTCCTAACCCACTGAGCCGCCTTTTTCTCACCTTTTCCCCCCTCTCGCTTTATGGCACAGAGGATTCACAAGACACATGCTACCCTGCTGTCTGATGATCCCTCTCTTTTGCCTCCAGCATCTCCTGATCAATCTGGTTTTCTGATTTCCTCTTCTTGGTTTCACTGTAATAATTTTGATAAGAGTTTGAATCTCTTTGGATGGCTAAAGTGTTCACAAGTAGTGCTTAAATCACTCGTAACTTCACCTTGAGTACTTGACTTCAAGTCAAGTCCAAGCGCTAAACGACGCAGGTTCTTGTTTAAAAACAGATTGACAGGAAATGGATTTGGAGGCAAATACTTTCAAATTAAAGGTGGAGATCAGATTACCTACCCAACAAATTGCTACTTTAACAAAGATTAAATCAGAGTGGTGTTATTTGTTGCTTGGTCAGGTGAGTTATTGTCTCCATCTTGTCACACTAAAAATCACACCCATAACTGTCTATCACCCATTTCTGAAGGGGCAAAGATGCTGTTGGTTGTGTTGCCCGGTCAGCAACGCTTCAAACCAGCAGCATCTCTTTTGTCTGACCTTCCGCAGTGATGACGTAAGGGTATCTCTAAGACTACAAATGGGGGTGTCACTCATTCGTCTACCTATCATTGTAGAGCTGCATGATTATCTCACACCAATTAAGTCCAGTGGTGAAACGTAGTGCATGAGTATCAATCAGAGTAAAGGGTGTCGCACGGATCCTTTTTTTTTTTTTTTGTGATTTTTTAATGACTATTGAAATGGCTGATTATCTCGAGCTCACGCCTCCACTGCCTCCTGCAGGATCAGTACGGTAACTACGTCATTCAGCATGTTTTGGAGCACGGCAGACCAGAAGATAAGAGCAAGATAGTCGCAGAGGTTCGCGGAAAGGTTCTTGTCCTGAGCCAACACAAATTTGCAAGGTAAGATTTATTTAGTGGCAGAGTCAAAGACTTTAGTGAGGTCTATCTGACAGTGATTGAGTGTTCAAATATCGTCAATTAGTTCATAAGAGTACATTTTATTTAATTTGTTTTTCTTTAATCACAACTGCTTACAAAGACTTATACAATTTTAACATTCAACAAATGTGGCTCACACAGTCCATTAGATCTGTTTGATTTATGGAGTTCTCCCTTTTCCCCCATGTGTGCATCCCTTATGGTTAGTCAGGCCGCCTACAGTCATGCTCATCTTCATCCAAAGTGCTGCCTGTAAGGGCACACTTGAGGAAAAGTAGTGCCTCTTCATTCATACATTCAGCCTTCCCAATGGAGAAATAAAAAGCATCCACTTTGTCTGGCCAATGCTGGAACTCCTTCAGCTCAGTCATGAATTTGTGTGCACGTTTCGTTCCTCAGTAATGTCGTGGAGAAGTGTGTGATCCACTCTTCGCGTGCAGAGAGAGCTCTGCTGATAGATGAAGTGTGCTGCCAGAAAGACGGACCCCACAGCGCCCTCTACACCATGATGAAGGACCAGTACGCCAACTACGTTGTCCAAAGAATGATTGACATGGCAGAACCTGCTCAGCGCAAAATCATCATGCACAAGGTTCGTACACTGCTACATTCGAATGTCATGCAGATCTGAAACGTGTGGTCTTATATGCACATTTAGCAAAATAGTTGAGATCTTTGCCCCAGTGAATTCATATCAGTCTGACTACAGTGTACCAGTGATTAAATACTACCTCTTTAACCGCAAACACCATCAGAAAACTGACTCAATCTTGTGATAAGACCCTTTTAATCAGCTTGTAAGTGATATGAGGTTCCGGCTGGTAAATACACTTGAGTATCTGAGCCAGTTGTCAAAACAATATTTACTATTACTTACTTTGTAACTTTCCTATGTGAAATGAGTGTAAAACATGGAAATGTTGTTAAATTTTGCTTTTCTTGCTTCTTTTCTATATGGTATAAGTGTTTAACTTAAAGTTTGCTGACATTTTAAGATTAGAAGACACTAACATGTTCACTAATTCATTTTATGATTTATTTATTCTGCCGGTTCAGTTTTGAGTCGTGGTGTTCGACAGGCCTTGCTTACCAATCGCTTATTAATTAGTTATTGGACTAGTTATTTAGTCCAATACCTAAAAATATGACATTAAATCACATTTTAAGAGCCGGAACCGGTGAATCTTTGAGATTTATTCTTCAAAAATCAAAATTGTTGTCACTCGCCCGTTCAATGAACTAATCATTTCAGCTCTGCTCTGAGTTTACTAACTGTCGAAGTCTCTCCCTCCTTCAGATTCGGCCTCACATTGCCACTTTACGCAAGTACACCTATGGGAAGCACATTCTGGCCAAGCTAGAAAAGTACTACATGAAGAGCGGATCTGAACTAGGTCCAATCGGCGGCCCCACAAATGGCCTCATGTAGTCAAGTCACGTCGACATCCTGGGTCCCCTGAAGAAGTTGGAGGAGTAGGAACCCCAAACCCCCCCACCCCTTGTTCTGTGAGAGACGCTCCTTAGCCATAGGGGTTAGCCTTTGACACCCTCTGTTGTCCCTTTTTTTGGGGGGGAATTACCAAAAAAGAGAGAAGAGAAAAAAAAGAAAAGACAAGTCAACTTCACCTAAGAACGCTGTGACAACTGACCCCTGCCACTCTGCCCTGGTGCAGGTCCCGAGTGTGGCCACCCCCAGGGGACACACAGTCAGCAGGCCGATACATTTTTTTTTTTTTTCCCTGGGTTAAGCACAAGCCCATTGTTAATGATGTAATTGATGTATTTGACTGGTTTTCATATTATCTTGTACATTTAGTTTTTTACCTTGTAAATTCTCTGTAGAAAAAAAAAAACTTATACACATTTGCTGAAATTTACAATTCCTACAATTAACACCAGCAAGTGATTTTATAAGGCTAAACTGAGTGATCCTTTAAAAACAAACCAATTCCATTTGTTTTTGTAACCAGACTTACTCGGTCAGCTGTTCTAATGAAGTCTAGGCAATTGAATATTATATTTGTATATTATCCCATGCACAGTAAAAGTGTTTTCCCATGCCAAAGCAGCTGATGGATTAGTTTTCAAATAGCACTACATAGTATGGATGGATATAAACCCCTCCGTCCACAGGTGGATACTATGTGTCACGTGCCACAGTCACCCAGAGGTCTTTAAGACCGGTGTGCAGGCTTGGCTTTGGGGATTGGTGCTTCAGTCTAGGGTAGTGTTTTTGTTTTGTTTTTTCCCAGCGATGGCTTTTTTTTTTTCTTGCCTCCTTTTCCAGGATAAGTGGGTGTAGGGGGAGGAGAAGGGGACATGTGTTTACGCCAGCAGCTTGTAGTCTACCTGATGTTTCGGTACTAAATATTACAGACTGACCAACTTGAGCTGCTGCATCCACTGAGCCCCCTTTATTTTTTTTTTATTATTTTTTTTTACGAGCCGTCTTTCCCTCATCCAGGTGATAACTCGGGGTTTATGCAAGATATAAAAAAAAAAGCTACCATTTAACTTATAGATGCAGAGCATGAGGTTTGGTTGTACAGCGGGAGTGTAACCTGGTATAATCTTAACATGACATGAT
Organism: Argyrosomus regius; assembly: GCA_946959425.1. Taxonomy (NCBI): domain Eukaryota; kingdom Metazoa; phylum Chordata; class Actinopteri; family Sciaenidae; genus Argyrosomus; species Argyrosomus regius. The sequence goes on along the minus strand of OX336901.1, from coordinate 8,900,856 downwards.
CGTAGTTTGGGGGGGCTTTTTGTGGGGATAGTGGGGTGGGAGTGGGCTATGTGTTGGCATGCTGTGACAGGTTTTAATCCTTGGAATGAATTATTTTTTTTTCTTTATCATGTTTTGTGTAACATCTTTATCTGTCTTGTAGTTTTGAGATGAACACTGCCCTAGAAAACGGTATCTTTATGTACTGAATAATCATCTCTTGCGTAGAAGTAGTTTAGCGATGTATAGCATCTTTATGTATGAGTAAATTGTTGCTTTTTGGGTAGGGGGCTTGCAGCAAAGATGGGACCCCCACCGCCTGAAGGTCAGAGTAGTCCAAAAAAAAATGTTGTGAAGTGGCGCTTCTCTCAGCTCTACGTCTGAGGTGAAATGAACTAGAACTAGTGGGATAAGTTGAAGAAAGGGACGTTGAAAGAACCTTTGTTTTTGTTTTTTTAAATGGTTCTGTTTTTGTTTTTTAAAAGTTTCTTTTCGTTTGGTGGGTATGCAAGTGCATTGGTGGAGGCTGGTGGGTCCATCGAAAGCTATACAATTCACCTGTAATGCTCGTAGTGATGGCTTCTTTGCTTCATATGAATAATTGTAGAATACATGTAGTATATGTGCAGTTAATAAGTGTAAGATTATTAGTTTAATTGAGAAAAAAAATGTCTAGTCGTGGTGTTTGACAGGCCTTGCTCTAAATTTGTAGTGATGCTTTTATTTCGTCTGTACAGTTGTACATTTGTAAACGTTTATGCTGTAAATGGGATGTCTTTTACACTTTTTTGGGGAGAAAAGGCAAAAATGTGCATTTTGATGTGTGTATATTCATCACTCCTTTCCCCTTGAATATAATGTATACAGTTTTATTTGATCAAGTGTTATTTTAAAGGAAAAAAAAAAAACTTTATGGCTTCACAATCTGGCATGGTTTTTGTTTTTAAATCCGCTACGGGAAAGGCCAGCCTCTATTTGTACTGGAGCTGTAACATCCACTGTTGATAGTCTTTCTGATGTGTGACAGTTTAAAAAAAAGGAAAAAAAACACTCTGTACTAAAACTGAGGCTGCATTTAGTCCTCTCTGCTACCATGGAAACTTCACAGGATATGACAAGAATTATTTTTGTACAGAAGAGTGCTGTATTTTGGAACAGCTACTACCTTGTAAGCAAAAGCAATGTAAAATATTGTCAATTATATAAATATGAACATATGAGTTTTGTCACACTGTCAAAGTCATGTACATTTTCAGGTGGCCTTATGTACATTTCCAGATGTTAGATGAAGAAAACAAACTCATTTTTGGAAGCAGAATTGTGACTATGTATGATTAAACTGTTCTTCTAACATTTGACCAGAATTGTTGTGGTTTTTCCTCGTGTTTGGTGTTTTTTAAAGCTGTTTTTTAGTGAATTAGATTTTTAGGATTTCAATGATTCTTCTGAAAATGTGTGTCCAAGATGGGATCAAGGTCACTCTGCATAATTGAAGTTGAGTAACAGATTTCCTCCTATAAAGAGTACACAATTATTATGATCACTAAAAACTACAAACGGTTTTAACAAAATTGCCAAAAAATGAGACATGCATAGAAATACTGTAAATGATTGTAGATTGGGGTGAAAAGTAAAAGTGCATATACTCAAGTACTATACAATTGTGAGTATTATTTTATGCTATGATTACGTTGTTAGAGTATTCACATAATCCGCTGTGTGTTAAGAGGTTTTAATTGGTTGTATTAATACACCTGTATCGACGAGGTCTAATCTGTGATGTACAATTTTATTTTAACTGCACTGAATTTCAAAATATTGTACTTTTCACTCCACTACATCACAGCTAGTTAAGATTTTACATTCAAAAATATGATGCATTGTTATGGGCATATAAATTAGTTATTGGCTCCACCTTCACCTGCTACAAATTAAATTAGTGACCTCATCAATGCTTATAATATTATACTTTGTATAACAAATCCTTTTGATTAATACGTAACACTTAAAATTGGTGGTATTTCTGCTTTTAATTAAGAGGATCTGATCATTTTTCCACCACTGATAAGATAAGATAGACTTTAATGATCCCACACCGGGTAAATTTGCTTGTTACAGCAGCTCACAATACAAAAGCTGGATAAGAAATTACTCATAAATAAGAACTAAATGGAAAAAGGGCACGCTTAAGCAGACAGCTACATAGAATAATGCAGATGCCACCACAGTGCCAGTCCAAAGTGCCTCAGTCTCCTCAGCAGGTGAAGATGACTTTGACCTTTATAGAAATAAAGAAATAAAATAAAAAGTTATAAACACTATATAAAACTTTAAAGTGTACGGCTATGCATGTTGGATCGTTTTGTGTCATGCACATAAATTAGTTACTGGCTCCACATTCAACTGCCACAACTTAAAACAGTGCTAAAATACACTTTAATGCATCAATAATACTTCTGTGGCCTTATTTTTTTATATTGTAGCATTTCTACCATCTGCAAATGGATAAACATTTAAGAGCGTAATTTAAACTGTGTAATCTTCAGTTTCCTGCAACCTGTTCTGTGAGCACATGAGATCATATGAAGATGATTTTTCTTTTGTTTTAACAAAACATAATTAATAATAGTTTTCTCCAGGTGTTCTGTGTAAACACTGTCAGCATCCACAGGTCAGAGTTCATGTTTTATTGGTGGGCGGGGCTTTGGGCAGCCTGGCAGAGGATTCAATCAAAATACCTGCGTGAGATCCAGTGACGAGGAAGAGGACACAACAAAGTGAACAGCAGCTCAGCTGAAACATGAGGACGCCTTTAACAGCCTCTTTATTTTTATTTTTAGGATTAATACAGCAAATCAACATGTCGGTAAGTCATTTTCAGTGTGTTTTTTTTTAACAATGTAGACGTTACGTCAATCCCCAGACCTGCTTCACTCACCTTTCTCACTTCCTGAAGTTATTACGAAATGTCAAGATATCTTTATCTTTACGAGTTTATTGTTCATTGGAGCTTGTGTCCTGTCCAGTATTTGAAACCTTAATCAGTTTCGGGTCAGTTACCTGAAATTAATTTACAGTAATCGAGTGTGTTAATGCTCATTTGCTTCCTCGTATTTGTTTTAATTTAATAAGAGCCACTTGCTCCCGCAGAGATTATTTTCCCCCCTGCAGTTGCAGATAAGATATTCTATCCAGATAATGGAAGATATTTTAAATTAAAGTGTTTCTGCAGAGGATTTCTTCACTTCCTGTTTTGTGGCTTTGACACCTCTCGCTGAAATCACATCGTGGGTTTGAGTCTTTTAGTAGAAATGATATAATTAGAGCAGAAAACGACTTCTTTATCTATTTTATGGATATTTGATAGTTCCACCATTAGATATCTTCATTATAGCCCCGCTGGTGTGTTGTATTCAAAGTATAAACACCAAAATATAAAATATACTCCATTACAAGTAAAAGGGCTGCATTTAATGAGAAAAGTAGATACATAAGTATTACCATTTACTTAGTATCAAAGTACAAGTAATTGTTATGCATAATGACCCTGTTACCACTGTATTCTTATATATACAGTATATTATTTTGCAACACTACAATGTAAAAATAAATCTTAAAGCACAGCCGTATTATCAGGAAAAAAGTACTTAAACTATCCAAAGTAATCAATATGCATGAACGTCCATGCACTGTATTATATTATTGAATGGTTCTGATGCATTCATTTTAATTTGGCTTATAGAGGTACAACTGTTTAATACTGTTGGAAATAATGTTTGAAAGTCGAATCAAACTAGTAACTAACTAGTAAGTCAGGTGGAATAGAAGTATTGAGTAGCATGAAATAAAAATATAAGTACTTTAAGATTGCGCTTATATATAGTACTTATAGTACTTAGTAGTATAGTACTTAGTTTTCCACCACTGTAGTTTTGCCAGCTGTAAATCTGGGTGCATCTGCTGAATCCAGATAAATTCAAATCTAAATCACCCAATCGTCTTGTGGGTATATTTATTATTGATTTGGTGTCTTCAAATAATTTATTTTGTCACTTGTCACATGTCACTTTACTGTCAGTCCTCAATTTTCATATATTTAAATAGTATGTCTATTTATAGAGTACATTCATATCTCTTTATACAGTGATACTTCTCTAATACTTGTACATCCTTGAAACAATCACCTTACATTTATACAGTGTATAGTACATGTTTATCATATTCTGTTTTGTTTGTTTGTATGTTTTATTTATATTGCTCCAGTTTTTTCACTTTAAATTTGATTGTTTTATTTCTAGTATTTTTATTCTTTTATGTCTTGTGCTGTTATCGCAACTAGTGCTCTTATGCTGAGCTGACCTGTTTTTCTCCAACACATTGTACTGTTGACCCCGTGTTAACCTACATATGACAAATGAACCTGAAACTTGAACTTGAAACTTGAAAACATTCACCTCTGTGTAGACTGTGGGTGGAAACGTATCCAAACACTAGAAGAAACAAACTAACAAGAGACATTTCTCACAAAAAGAAGAAACTTTATAACATTATAGTTAGTAATAAGCTTCACGTCCTCTTGTACAAAACATTTTATTGCCACGCCTGTCAAATCTAGAACTTAAAGCTAATGCTTTAGTCAATTAGGGTCATTTGCAAGTTAAACACAGCTGCCCTTTATGCTTTAGTAAGTGTGCACAACTAGCACACACAGCATGTATGCAACAAGATACTATCCCTAATCCAAGACGTAATGCACAGTGCACATTTTATCTTCTTGGAAAGATTGTACAGTATGACTCCAGATTGTTTTATATGTGCAGAGCCTTCATGTTCAAGTACTCCATCTTCCAAAACAAATATTTTAATTAAAAATTTTTTTTAATGTTTTAATTCCTCCACCTCTCTGTAGCCAATCTTTGGAGTGTATTCACTCTCTGTGCCCATCAAGCTCGTGAATATAGTTTTCAAACTGAATATGAAGCCCAGATAACCAACAAAAGCTTCTTTGTCTTTTACTGCTGTGTCAAATGGGTGGAGATACATTTCCATTTAATCCGGGCTATATTCTTTACTCATTGCACTTTATTGGTGATAACAATGTGCATCATTATGGGTTTGTCAGAGATTGTGTTACTTCGGTGGAACTTTGCACCCTTTATTGCCCTCTTAAGGAAAGTACCTTTACAAACTTGCTTCACCTCTTGTCTGTTTTCGTATGTCCTGAAGACAGTAAATATTATTGTGATGCTGAAAATCAGCAGTGGTCTGCATCTTTGAATATCCTCACCCCATTTTTTTCTCCATTCAATTAGTTTTCTGCCCTTCCTGAAGACTTGGAGGGATCAGGAAACGACCGGGACATTTCTGGTTCAGGTTCAGGGGATTGGTCAGAACAAGGTAATGCTGAGTACCAAGAACCAAGCATAACTATAATCCACTTTACATTGTATCTGTTGCTTGTGTCATACAGAATATCTTTTGTACTCTCTATTTGTGATCTCACCAGATGAAACGAAAAACACCAAGGATCACCCAGACAGCAAAGATGTCCGAGTATTTGCAGAAAACGCAGGAGGTGGAACCAAGAACCCTTTCCACGTACGGCATTGCACATAACTAATTTATATGAGCCTCACCATTTCTTTGCCTTATAATGTGGATGTCAGAGCAGGAAATAAAGTTATGCAGCTGTTCCATCTTTTGTCTTCAGGATCCTTCAGTCGTCACCTTTGGCGAAACACAGTGGCCTGCAATGGACAGTGGATCAGGATTTGGTGTCCTAGCAAACAGCAAGAGTTTGTTGGAGAAAAAAGAAATCGTTGCCGGTACTTTACAGTATGATTCACTGAATTTGACAGAGTGAGACACTGAATTTGTGTTTAATAATTTGTGTTTATGTCTACAGGTGTTATTGCAGGAGGAGTAACAGGAGCGATACTCGCTGCTTCACTGGCAACAATATTAATCTACAAATGGCAGAAGAAAGATGATGAAGGATACATTCTGGGCCAGCAGAGGGCTTCAGTTGAAGATTATCATCAACCCAGCAGGGAAGAAGTTGTTTAATTGACCAAACCAATGTTTGTTTTCATTTTGCCAGTTGTTAATTGTTCATTTTTGTAACTTGGGAGCTGCAGGAAATTTATATTTTCCTTAAATTTTTTCGAAGGAAGGTAGGGGCATCAGGAATAACAGTTATTCTCGCACTTTTTTGCAAATTTAAAAATATCTGCTGCTTTTCATTCATAATTTATTTATATTTATAATAAAAAATGAAGAATTTATTTTATTTAACAAATATTCCGTTGCCTATATTTTACAATGCTGATTTAGATCTCTCCTCAGGACTGTGAGTGTACAGAAAATGTCGTACATAAAAAAGTTGATAACCATTTTTCATGGAAGACAATTTTGTACCAGGCACAGGTGTAGATAACAAAATGAATGATGGCTGAATACCATTTTGCTGCTCCAGTTTTATGGTCCTTTATATTGCTACATGCTTGGCTCCGTGTCGCACTGTCATAGAGATAAAGCTGCATGCACGACTAATGACCTCAGTATTTTCTAAAATCCTAGAGACAGCCCTGCATTTTGAACCAAGATGATTTGCTCCGTTAAGTAGGGAAACCTCAGTGTTATCCCCCATTTTAGTTAATTCAAAATAATTCATGTAACATGAATAAATAAATCGAATGAAAACTCATCTGAGGCTGTATATTAAATGTAAATAACAATGATTACTGATGATGATCAGGTGCTACAATTTAAAATGTAATCTCATCTAAATGTATGCAATTTTTGTATTGCATAATTGTTAATAAATGAGCTTTAACCTATTTTAATCTTCAATTTATTATGTTATATGAGCATATATCCATTCATCCATTTTCTGTAACCGCTTATCCTCATCACTGTCACAGTGGGCAAGAGGCGAGGTACACCCTGGACAAGTCGCCAGTTCATCACAGGGCTGACACATAGAGACAAACAACCATTCACACTTACATTTACAACTACAGGTAGAGTCACCAATTTGTGTACCCGGAGTAGACCTGTAGAGGACCCAGATGTGAACATGCAAACTCCAGGGTTCAAACCAGGAACCTTCTTGCTGTGAGGCAGCACTGTATCGCCATGCAGATGAGCACATATTGAGAGTATATATATCCAGTATATACAGCCTGATAACATACATATGATAATAAGAGGATATGGACTGAGGTAACTCACAGGTATATTCATGAAAGCTGTATTCCACTTAGAGGCTGTGCTATTGTGTGCGCTGGTTCACAGTCACTGTTACTGGGACACTTAATGCAGCTGAGTATTGGAGTGCTTGTTTCAGGAACTGTTCTGACATCACATGGCTGATTTAACTGTTAATGAGAGTGATGGCACGAGGAAATAGTTTATCAGTCATCATAGATGTATTAACTCAGGATGTGCCCCAGGGCACTAATGAGCTGTGGGCCCTACCCACTCTTTGAGCATTGTGTATTGTTTAGTAAGTAATTGCTTTAAGATAAGATAGACAAATGATCCCACAGTGGGGAAATTCACTTGTCACCGCAGCTCGTATACACAAGGTGGAAAAGAAATTACTCACATGTAATAAATATACAGAGGAAGCACTCCTTCTTACATGGTGGGAGTAGCAGTCTGTTGATTAAGGAGCTGTTTAAGGCCTCCGCAGTCTTACGCAGGGGGTGAGAGGAGTTGTTCATGATGGATGTCATCTTTGCTAACATCCTCCTCTCCCCCACTTCCTCTTTAGAGTCTAGAGGGCAATCCAGGACAGAGCTGGCCCTCTTTGTTGAATCTTTTCCTGTCCCTCTCCTTGCTTCCCCCTCCCCAACAGATGACTGCATACAATAATGCAGATGCCACCACAGTGTTATAGAAAGTCCTGCATACTCCAAAGGACCTCAGTCTCCTCAGCAAGTGGAGACGACTTTGATATTTTTTGTACAGTGTTGTCTGTGTTGTCTTTAACACACTGTGGGCCCCTACTGACCTGTTTCCCTGACTTTTTAGTAAACAGTAATTACTTTGAGGTAACTTGATTAGGTACAATGTTATTTTAAATGCAACATGGCCCCTCTGTGAGAAGAGGCTTCAAGATTGGGTAAGCGATGCAAGTGTTCCCTTATAATTTGCTTTGTGTTGCAGTAATGGTGGTACATTATTAAATAAACTAATTTGCAAATAATTCAATTACCCCTCACCCCCTGCATGAGACTGTGGGGGCCTAAACCAGCTCTTTCAGCAACAGATTGCTACTCCCACCATGTAAGAAGGAGCTCCACCACAGGGCCTTCATTCCAACAGCTGACAGACTCTTTAAAGGTCAGCTGTGTAAGATCTAGGAGTTTCTACTGGCAGGAATATTCATTATTGTATCTATCTATCTATCTATTAGAAAACTAATTAGTGTAACTTACTCCAACATGAGCTGCAGCTTATTGGTTGTGCTTGTAACTTCTTCGCGTCTATTGGTTCTGAGCCCTGTCACTCAAAGTAGAGGTCGCCGCCTCTTCCGGCCCGTCAGAGCGTTTGTTTTTATCCGCGGCGTCGCGCAGGTAGTCGGGGAAGCGGTGGGCGTTCCTCCGGGTTCGTTTTCGTTCGCTGTTGATGCTGAGAAGATTTTCTCTCCTACCACGACCAGCTTTTCCCGATGTTTCTTCCTACGCTTGTGGAGGACATGCATCATTTTAAACCCAGTCGAGACAGACTGTACACCACCAGGTGTTGTGGATGTTGCCATGTCCGGACGGGGACCATCATCCTGGGGACTTGGTACATGGTACGTAAAATGGTTGATGGGGGTGTTAGCGAGCTAATGCTAACTAGCACTGCCGTGTCTAATGTGTTAAGTTAGCTTAAGTAGCGAGTTATATAATGAATGCCAACCAGACAGCGATGGCTGGTTGTGGGAGACTGTGATTATGATTGTTGTGAGCTCGTTATCAGCTCGGTGTTTTGGTTGTTTTAAAAACGTCCGTTAAACTGCCGAGTTAACGTTAACGGACGTTAGCCTTAGCATCAGCCTGCTATCATTTCTGGCGATACAAATACCCCCAAACCTCGAAGACACGGTTATAAAAACGACGAGAAAGACCACAGATAAAACGTGTCTACAAGTTACCGACACTTGGTTATTATTTTAGGCGTTAAAATGTGTGACATTTTGACTTTAACTTTATATTTAACGTTAACGTGTTAGCGCGAGCTAACCAACGTTCCGCTGCTAACGGTTGTCAATAACTCACATCCAGCCAGACTGTGAAGGAATTCACAGTGACATTATTTGATATAAAACTTATTTATGTTGTGTAAGACAAATGATATTATAGCTGTAAATAACTTTAATCTAATCTAACTGTTCGCTAACGGTAGCTGTCGCTGCCCTCTGTGCACGTCTCATCATCTGAACTAATCCGCTTTCGTTGCATCACATCTTCCTCATTTTGGTTTATAAATCCTCTGGGTTTTTTTTGCCAGCTGGCAATATTTGATACATATAAAACACATGAACCGTGTTCCTCTTTTGCAGAGCATGTTGTGTTTTCATGGTGATTCAAATCTAATAAATAAAACCAGTCCCAGCCAGTGATTTCTGGATCTATCTATCTTAAAATATGTAAACAAAAGTGCTGATGTTAATGCAGCCAGTGGGATTTCCCTAGTGTGTTGTTTGGCGACATCACCTTTTTACATTTTGCTCATTTTTGTGAATATCTATTCTTTTTTCTTGTTTATATTTGTTAACTTTAATGTTAAGCCTTTAAGACTTTGGTGTTAAAACAGCTCAAAGGAAAATAAATACAAGTTTTTAAGAGCAAATAAAGAATCCATCACTTAGTGCTCAATTTATTTACAATGTATCAGTCCATACTTCAAGTCAAGAGGTTTTTTTTATTGTCATTTCAACCATATACACAGTGCACAGTAAAACAAGACAGTGTTTCACCGAGGACTACATGAAACATACAACAGAGCATAACAGACTTGGAGGTGTATGTACGTATAGATATGACGCTAGTGGAGTGGGGAGAGGTAGATATTCAATAAAAATCAGTAGCAGTAGAGATAAAAGGTGCAATGTGCAGATTGTTCTATGTTTTGCTGTTCTTTAACAGTCTGGTTGCCTGTGTGAAGAAATTCTTTCCCATCCTGACATTATTATCCTTTAAACAGCGCAACCGTCTTACAGAAGACAGAAGGGAGAAGAGTGCATGGAAAAGTTAATAACGTACTAACTGATGAATGTCTGAGGACAAAAGTAAATAAACTAGTGAGTACAAGTGATGAACTGTGGGGTGTTTGCTTCCCAGCCAAGAGTTTTTGATCCTGCACACTTGTCACAAAGACTTTATGGCGTGCCAGAACATTTTTGAAATTGAGACCTAGAACATGATTGCTGAAAGATAATACCAGTTTTAATTATGGTACCTGATGATCAGGGAGGTGAGGCTGCTTCTCCATAAGCTCGTCTGCCTGTACTAGTACAGGTGATGAGTGTTTTTACACTGTTGAACCTTTTTGATGAGGATTAAATGTTTGTTTCACCTAAATGATCAGGACTGACTCTCACCAGACAATTTGATTTTATGTTTTCCCAACTCTCCCCTCCTTGAAGCTCAGAAAACACAAATGGCCCCCTCTCAACACAAGACTTTCCTACACTTTAATCATCTTCTTGTGTGTTCGCTGAACGTAGATAATATGTTGACGTTGGTTTTAAAACTTTAAATATTTAGTTTTGTTGAAAGCATTCTTGGTCGACTTTCATCTCGAAAGCTAGTTTGTCATTGAAACTGTTTTTCATAGAATATGATACTTTATTTTCTTCACCAGTTTCAGTACATGTCATCATGTGTCATTTCTTGTCTTGTGCAATGTATTTTTCAACGGCACATTGTATCATGTGAATTCAATCTGTCTATGCTGATTATTAATGCTTGAAAGCTGGAGAGCCCTTGAATGGTTCCTCTTCACGACTGCATTCCCACACGATGATAAAGCAACCTCGACAAAAAGCGGTGATAAACGGTTCGCTCTAATCTTGCCCATCTCATCCATGATTCAGCAGTTTGATACTTACTGACATCAATGGCTGAGAAATGCAAGAACCAAGAATACAAAATGTTTAAGTAATGTGCCAGAGTCATATATTAAAAGCCTTCTTTCTTGTCCTCCTTCCTCCCCTCAGGTTGTCAACCTGTTGATGGGCATCCTGCTGACTGTAGCCGTGACCCACCCAGAGAACGTGCCCACTATCGACTTGCAGTATGAGGTCATCGACCATTACTTTGCCTCAGACAGGATGTCCGGTAAGCGGTGAAATCTACATAAGACATACCGTAAAGGGCCCGCAGACTGCATTATAAAAACAGAAGGAAATGTTGAGTTTATCAAGCATTTACATATCAAACACATTCAGTTATGGTGCGTCTTTTTAATTCCACTGTATCCAGGCGAAGATGGTTTGCCTGAGGAAACATCGCTGAATAAATATTCTCTGCATTGGACTGAATGTAAAGCTGCTTTTTTCTCTGCTGTTAGGCTGAGGTTGCGCTTGTGATTCATCTTCCAACAGGGAGCAACTCCCCAGTGACAGCAAAACAAAACAACTCATGAGGACAACAGAACACTGCCGAGCTGTGTATATGTTTACCGCAAATGTTGTTATTGTTGTCGTGTCACCGGTAGTGCTCCTTTCGATTTTTCCTCGAGGATCTGTATTGGTCCGAGGTGTTTGTATTCACGCTTGCCAGGGCAGCGCTGGCAGAACGAGCAGAGCGCCTTTTTCTTTCTAGCTGCTGGTTGTTTTGTCGGTTGGCTTGGTGAAGGCTTCTTAATTTTCCTGAAACAGTGACTCAGCGGGAGAGGAGGTGAAACAGCCGCGGTGGGTTGACCTTCCCACAGCAGGCTAATGCAGCATGCAGGAGGAGGACAGTGGAGGTTGTCCACAGCCCGCAGAGGCGACATTGGCATATTAGCGCAGCTTCATCAGGCGGCACTGATTTTATTCCGCATGTAACCGATGAGAGAACATGTGAAAATGCTCTTTGACCTTTAGTTTGGACGACTAACATTTGTTTCTCCTCTTCTTTATCTTGTGATAGTAAACTGTTGATTCAGACAAAACAGGGAATTTGAAGAGGTCACAAAACAGTGACTGAAAAAAAACACTGAATTTTAATTTATTTGAGAAAATAATTTGATTAATTGAGAGGGGAAAAAAGTAGAGGAAATCATATGACTCACTATTTTTGGACACACTATAAAATAGCATTTCTTTGACACATCTGATCCTGCCAGAGATCGGGAATCTCCCCGTCTATCGATCGTCTGGGGATTTCCAAATGAAAGATACTTGCTTGCATACCTTACATTTTTTCAAGGACGCGCCTTATCCGAAACAATGCTCTCACACTATTCTCCTCCATCGTCACAGGCACAAAACTTTGTCTTCATTCTGGCTTCATTCGTCACTGCATCCCGATATGAAAGGGCCTCTTTAAAGACTTTGGATTGATTCTGCAGGGTTTTTTTTAACTCTCAAATGTTTTAACAACAAAAGCTTGAAGATTGAACACTGACTTGAGTCTAGACACTTCCCAGTTATAAGCCCAAAAAAATACTAACTAAATAATACAGGTACAAGATGACTCAATTCCAGAAAATAGCGCCTGACAAAGATGTCCATGGTCTGAAGACAATAAAAGTCAACTGCAGCATAACAGCTCTTCTTCTTTATTCATAAGTTGATGAATACCTTATCTGAGCTTAAGCCTGTGTGAGTTTTGTTTTCAGTAGCCTAAAGATGAGCTCGAGACAGTCTGACAGTTTCGTATAGTGATGTACAAGTTGTTCTGCTTGAGCTACTGAATAACCAAAGAAATGCCTCTGGGCCGCAGCTGCTGCAATAGCTCTCTCACAGGCGTCGTCACTCCCCGTGCAACAGGCAGAACAGTTTGAGGAAGTGAGCGTCTGAGTGATGGAAAGAAAAGAGGATATGAAAGGGAGGCCTTTTAATTATCCCAGACTGAGTTTCACTGTGTGTTTACAGACACTACCCAGCCCGAGAGGGAGACGCTTAATGCTCCCCAGAGCTGGCCTTTTAAAACGCGAGTGAGCTGCAAAGAGACGGTTCACTTACACTGTATGCAAATCACTGCTGCTTCAAAGAGAACATGCAAATATACATTCATCCACGCTCACTGATGTGTACATCACGACGAAAGCTCAACTAAAACTGTAATAAAACTTTCCCTTCACCTTCTCTCATACAGAGAACGCCTGTGTTGGATTTGCCATCTCTCTGCTGATGCTCACTATCAGTGCCATGATGGTGTACGGAGCAATCACTGTAAGTGACGGCATGCGCTTTATTTAAAGCACTGTCATGGTTTCTTATGCAAATATGTAATCCCCGAATGTTCAAGCATCGCTTTCAAGTTGTATAATAATAGCACCAGAGCTAAGACGTAACAGGAAATACCAAAGCACCCTCCCCTGTGTTTTATCACCGCAGTACATTTTAGCTGGATGATCAAAACAATCCTGATCCAATGGGAGGTTAGCACACATACTATGTTCTCACTGCTCGTCATCTTTACCTCACAGGCCCGCCCGATGGCTTCAGGACTGACAGGTTTGATAGCATTTTGACATGGCCCTATTAAGCTGCTAGTTCGGATGACTGCACAGTTAAAGTATGACACACATCTGCAGGCTGTGCAAGAGTTATGCTTTAGCTGTGCAAGTACATGCTCCCAGACAACTGTAGTAGATTTTCCAATACAGTGTGGTGGTGCAGAGCTGCTGTTAGCACGGTAGTGTCCCAATGAAACACCCTGAATGTTTGAACCACAATCATGATGTACCAAGGATACTTTGCTACATAATGTAAGAAAGGAAAGTGAAGTAGATTTTTGTCAAGGCCGTTACAAACAGTGCTTTTGGTAGAGAAAAACACCCAGAATGCCTTTAGAGAATCTTGTTAAAGGACCACTTTGCTGCTTTTCAACCAGTCTCTACAGATTACAGTGTTAGAGTTAAAACGTCAGCACTCCCTGTCTCTGTAGGCAGGCTCTTTTCATTTACCACAGACCACATCTGATGATGTGTCACAGCCTGAGCAGTAGGAAAATCTCTTCAATCTCTAATTAGACATTTAAACCAGGAGACAAAGGTTTGAATTTAAAACTTGGAGCACTAATGTTGGACTCTAAAACCATTGAAGTGTTTCTGGTTGCTGCTCAGGCTGAATACAGCTGTATAAGAAAGTTAGTCTAATCTAAGTGTGTGGAGATGAAGTTGAAAAAAGGCAACATGGTCCTTTTACACAGTAGTCTCACTTAAGATCTGTTCATAACATGATTTTCAAATGTTTTCCTCAGCACCGTGACGGCTGGCTCATCCCGTTTTTCTGCTACCAGCTGTTTGACTTTGCTCTGAGCTGCCTGGTGGCCATCAGTTCTCTCACCTACCTACCAAGGATCAAGGACTACCTGGACCAGCTGGTCAGTGCCAACAGTCTACAGTCTGATCCTGTTGACATTATGAATTGAGCACACTACCGCTCCCATGTTTATTTTTCACCACAGAGGATCCTCACAATGCAGATATTATAACTACGCCTCATTTTTACCAAGAACAAACACCAAGAATTATGTCAAGGAGTGAAGTTTTTCTGGTTTTAAGGTAGATCTGACATCCGTACACAGAAACAATTTGTTGTTTTTATCAACAAGAGGAAACTTTACATTTTAGAGCCAGAGAATCAAGTGTCAGTGTAATTAGGTAAACAGATAAACTATTGTGTTTGCACAGCATTGTATTGTGTACAACTGGATCTTCAAAATCAAGTACAAATACTTAAGGATTACTTGATTTAATATTTTTTAAATAAATGTAAAACACCCCTTTCATAACATTTTGGTCACATGAAAACTCCACGTTCCACCCTTAAGATCATTACTTTTTATATCAATCAGCATTGATGCCGATGTGAGTTGAATATGTATGAAAAGGTTTTATTGACTATCCGCCGTTGTTTTTTCTTCCCCTTCGTCAGCCGGATTTCCCGTACAAGGACAACCTGCTGTCTCTGGACTCCAGCTGCCTGCTGCTCTTTGTGCTGGTCTTCTTTGCGTTCCTCATCATCCTCAAGGTGAAATCATTGGTTATTCAGCGAAATCTGGTTTATTCAGTGGGTTGGTTCATGTAATTAATGGCCCCCCAATGCACACTAGTATATAAATAAATCTAATATGATAAGATGAGAACATTTATATACATTTTTTTTTCTCTGGATTCATTAAAGGGACGAGTCTGAGACATGGTTAGCCAAGCTAGGAAACAACTAGCATCTGTCCTGTTTAAGTTTCCTCTGTTGTTTTTAATTAGAAAAATAGACTTTGTGGTTAAACGAGTTTCAGGATTAAAAGTGTTTACTGACTGTCGCAACTGGATTTAAACATGACACTCCAGTCTGATCTTTGCTTTTCAGGCTTACTTGATCAACTGTGTGTGGAACTGCTACAAGTACATCAACAACAGGAACATGCCAGAGATCGCCGTCTACCCTGCCTTTGAGACCCCTCCCCAGGTATGCAAGCTGCCTGAAACTCTCTCAGTCACAAAAACACACCACACTGTCAGCAGCAGCAGTAATGTGTAATGCTGAAGTTCAGCCAGCAGGTGGCATCTCGTCCACACAGACAGCCTGAAAAGCCAAAAGAAGGCACACGACATCACAAAGATCCTCCTAAGAGTTTGTTGCAGCTAAATTAGAAAGAATTGTAATGCAGAAATTAAGTTTCTTTTTTAAAAGTCTAAAATAGAAGAAAGCTGTTTTCCTGATCCAAGGGCACATACTTGAGTCCCTTTGTGCTGAAATATTAATGAATATTTACATTACTAATTAATCTGACAGTTATTTTGGCAATGGACAGATTCATTGTTTGGTATAAAATGTCAGACAACTGTAAAAAAGTTTCCCAAAGCCCAAGTTGACATGTTTAAATTATTAGACATTCAGTTTACTATCATAAAAGACTGTCACATCTGAGAAGCTAAAACGAGTTCATTTTGTGCTTTTTAAAAAAATTTATTTTGGGCTTTAATGCCTTTTCTTTATTTAATAGGATAGCTGTAGAGACGGGATGATTCTTAAAATGTGAATATTTGCTGGTATTTTTTATTTTTTGACATTTTTTGACATCTTATGTTTTTTTGTTGTTTTTTGGGGGGGAAGAAATTATATTTAAATATTTAAGTTTGAGCTTGAATTTGAGATTTTTTTTGTACATTTTGTAGACAAACTAATTAATCAGTAGTGAAAGTAATCGTTAGTTGCAGCATATACTCTTATGATCTGTGTGCATCTAGATTTCTGTAATCAGAAACATTGTTTATATATCAGCTGGTTTTCTGTACAATGACTCTCTGTGTTTGTTTCTTTCTCCTTTAGTACATCCTGCCAACTTACGAGATGGCAATGAAGATGCCAGAGAAGGAGCCTCCTCCTCCTTACATGCCCGCTTAAAGCACCAGCCCTGTTGCCAAAACACACATTACACATGCACACACACGCACATACACACACCACCATATGCATTCCTACCTTCCCTCACTCACCCTTTCTGAACACCTTTACCCCTCTCGCTCCTCCCACCCCGCCTTCTAACCTACTGTGTATGTGTAAGGCCACTGAAAATGTTTTGTTCAACCCTGTTGTCTGTATTTCTACGAAGTGTCTATAGAGCTGGAGGTGTGAGAGGAGAACGATGGGAGACCTGAATGAATGAATGTGATGTTTGAAAAGCGACAGAAGCTACCAGCCCACCCCCTCGCACCACCAACACCACCCCTGGCCTTTTTTTATGTCTTAGTAAAAGGGATACATGTGAATATTAAATTGCTTGAAATGCTTTCATCACTCCAGCACCATCCTATCTATAGATTGATATATGAAGTGTAAAAAAAAAAAAAACTATTATGACAATCCACTTATTATAGCTCTTATTGTTGAATTGTGTTACTTTCCCGCCCCTAATTATTAAGATCTAGACTATTCCTGCTCAGTCTTGGATGAAGTCTGTAGCACTTTTGTCTGTTATTTATTTAGCTTTGCCGTGGTTCAGTTCACCACCACCCTGACATTTTCATCACTCCCTGCTGCCCTGATGTGTTAGCAAAGCTAGTGAATAGTTTTCCAGCTGAGACGGGTGGAGAGAGACTGCAGAGGGCACTGATGATGAATCATATTCTCTGCTTCTTTCTGTCCTGACATCTGGAGCAAACAGCTGGTCTTGTGAACATTAGTAGTTGCATGCTTATCAACAACCCCCGCCCCTCCCATTACTTTACTAGTAATATGATTTTATCCTAGTGGAAAAATTTGACTTCAATAAACGTTTCAGAACATTTATGCCGTCATGACTCCTTTGTTCCTGTCAAATATGCAGAGGTGAATTCAAAAGTAAAAGACAGATTTTAGAAGATGGAGATAATATCACATGATTTTCATTAGTAGTTGTCATGGAAATGGAAATGTTACAAAAATGTTCTTGGCAGTTTTCATCAATGGCTGAAAACAGCTGTTCTGGATATTGAATGGACCCTGAGGTGAAATTGTTTTGTCAGCTGCTGATCATTTTAAAAGTCAAATCTTTAAATGACATTCAGAAATGAGAATGAAAACTGAGAGAGTGGACTATTGAGAAGTTTCAATATGGTGAAGTAGATCAAGCTGGATAAAAGGATTTGTATTTAACCGTTAAAGGCCCCATTGAGATTAATGAGAGTCCTGGTCAAGACAGACAGCAGCGCAAACTAAGAACCAATACATTATGACTGTTACAAAACTTTTAAAAGCATTCAAAGAAATTAGATCTTTGGGTTTTAGAACTTTCTGCCCAAGTTTTGTACAAACATTTGAACATGTTAAAGTTTTCAAGAAGTTTAAACAGTCCTGTATCATGAAGGAAAAATACCTGTAACACTGAAAAAAAAAGAAGCTCTTTGGATGCAAAAAAAATGATTTTTACAAAACTTTTACACAGTAATGTAACTCGCTGTCTTTCTGACTTAATCAACATATTGCTGTTTTTATCAGGATTGTGAATTAGTCTAGAATATTTCAAATTGCCTTGTTCTGTCACAAATTGCACAAACCTTGGTAAAATCGTCAGACCTTTAATCTCGATTTCCCAAATCACCAACCGTGCTGAAGCATTTCATTTTATTTTGTAATGTATTCAGAGTTAAGCTACTTTATTCTATAAGCTGATTTCAGACTAAATTTGACTATTTTTAGGCCAACAAATAAATAAAGACAAGCATTCCTCCACCTCATATTATATCTAACAGTGTGGACAAAGCTTTGAAACACCATTTATGTCAGGAAATAAACGTATTAAAGTATTATTAATTAGAAAGTAGCCTAATAGATATTTTTCACAGCAGCCATTTTGATCTTAATTAGTGTCATCAGTAACACCTGTGTTGATCCTACTTTTTCATGTCGAAACTTCGAACTGTAAGTTCCTGTTTACATGGACAGATAGTTTCTATACCGTCCTCCATACCGTCTTCTACGTGGCCTGAAGGTCATGTCCCACCTTTGGATTGGGCAGACCGTTTGACGTGTTGGACTCATAAGCCCCTCATATGTGGAGGCGGTCAGACCCCTTGCTGAGCCAGGACCCTCAGAGACCGAGAGCAGGCTGACAGACCACCAGAGGACCCTGTGTGCAGATATGATGAAGTCTTTCCTCTGCCTGTTGTACTGCAGTGCGCTGCTGCTGTCTGATGTTCTGGCCACATACCACCACAGTGCGGTAGACCCGCACATGATAGCCGCACAAAGCTACGCACAAACGAGAAATAATGGCCGACCACCGATCAGGACCCTGAATCCAGCAAGTAAGTTTCACTGAAGATTTTCAAATCTCTGTTCAAACCTATGTTCAAATATTGTTTCTGAAATAGTTTGTACTTTCTAGCAGTGGTGGAAGAAGTATATTTACTTATTATTTAGGTACATATATATCTTACTTTATTCTTCTACATCACATTTTTAAAAAAGCATACAGGATTATTAAATGATTTGCTAGAGATTTGAAAAATAAAAAAGCAGTATCTACCGAGACCTCCTTGTTACTTTATATGTGAGAAGGATCTCTAGTTTTTAGCAGTTCAGAGACATTTCACCTCTAAATTTATTTATTTAAAAAAACTATTTCAGGCCCAAAGAGGTCACAGAAATATTTCAAAATATTAAATAAACTTAAAAAGGCCGATATATGACTACAAATGTGCATAGTGTAACTTTGAGTTATGAGTACTTTGAGTGCATTCTGCTGGTAATACAATTAAAGTTAAATTAAAGTTTTATATTACTCATAATGAAGTATTTTTACATGTTTTACTTAAGATTTGAATACTTCTTCTACCTTTTGAAAAACAAATTTTACGTAAATAAAGCACATAAGTATTACCAGCAAAATAAAAAGTCCTTATTTATGTAGAAAATTACCTTTCAGTGCTGTATTTTTATACGTTATTAAACAGTATATTATCTGCAGGATGTGTAAGCAGCATTTTAGCGTCACAGCTGGTCGAGGTGAAGCTCACTTTAAATAAGTTTTTGTGTGTAAAATGATGTTGATGCAGAGTAATTAATCAGTGTAGTGCAGTAAAAAGTACAATATTTCCATCTCAAATGGGAAGTAGAAGTATAAATGCATATAATTGAAGGGCTAAAGTAAAGTAAATGTACTTACATTAGATTCCACCACTGATTTTAAGCTACATTAGACTTTTTGAATCTCACTAGTTATAACTTGTTTACATACAAATTGTTTTGTAGTTTAAGTCATTCATTCTAGATTACATTTTAAAACAGTTCCTAAATAAAATATTCTGAATATTTAATTCATGAATCTGATATTTATATTATAAATATGTAATCTAACAACAGGATTTTGCACTTTTCTCAAACACCACATGCATGAAATCTGAAATTCTTGACTGGGTGTTTCACAAGCACTATTCGGGATAATCCCAGCTTGTTGCAAACAACCCAGTTGGCTGAACTTACTCTCATGCTTCAACTAATAATTTGTCTGTGTTCCCAAGAAAATCAAAAGTTGTTGTACATTTCACTACAACGTACTTTACAATGTCAACTTACACAACTTTCCTGTTTACCGACTTTCAACCTACTAATGTTCTCTATCACTTTTCCTTTCTGGTGGTGCTGTAGTTCACAGAAGTGATTACACGTATAGAGGAGGGTATCACTACCACTACCAGCCACCAAGGATCCCTCCACCGGTAGTGTATCGACCTATTCCTCTATCTCCTCCGATGACTTACCACAGACCCTCAGTCCCCATGCCACCCTTTCACCACAGATTCAAAGGGCCAGTGGCACCGTATATGCACCATATATACAAAGGCCTATCTCCACCAGTAGTTCAACACCCCCATCAAAGGTTCAAAGGCCCGTTCCCTTACAAATTCAAAGGTCCATGCCCAACAAAGTCAGACCCAACAGTACCAACAACACCTGTGGTACACCTCCCTACACTTCCAACTCTACCAGAGCCAACAGTGCTGCCAACTCTGCCAGCAACTACAGTAGCACCGCTGACAACCATCATGCCAGTGTTGGTGACCACTGTGGCGCCAGTGGAGACCACCGCTCCTGTGACGCTACCGGTCAGTACCCAAAGCGGCTTCATCACCACCATCAGTGCTGTGGAGACAGGTAGAATATTACCAGTCAGGTTTGCTTTCCAACCCAACCAACACTCCTCCATGTTTTTACAGGTCAGATCTGTTTTGTTTCACTTTGAGAGAGAATAGAAAGATGAAAACTTGAAGCCACTTAAATTTAAACTTTTATTTGAAGGAGTAAAATTTGCTTACCCTCTTTCTTGCTGAGAGCAAGATAAGAAGATCGATATTACTCTTATGTCTGTGCGTTAAATACAAAGCTGCTGCAAACACACTGTTAGCTTAGCATGAAGACTGTAAACTGGGGCAAACAGCTAGCCTACCAGAGGTAACAAAATCTATCCAACAGCATCTCTAAAGCTCACTAGGCTCAACACTTACATGAGCAAGTATCATATTTTTAAAAAAATGCCTCATGATGTTTTAAACAGTCGAGGTTGATGAAACTCTGTCCCTGTTTTGTTGCATAATATGTGATTATTTTAAATGAATGATGTGTGTTATTATATAACTATGTGATGTCTATCTTAGGCTGCCATTTCTGGCCAGGTCTCTCTTTGTGCTAAGCTAAGCTAACGATGGAAAGCTTTAGTTTATTTAGTGCACAGATGTAAAAGTATTGTTCTTTTCATCAAAGTCTCAAAATATTGAACTATTGATATATTTTTAGTGGTAGTAGACAATAAGTACCTTTCTAAAAAGACAATTTCACTTCATTATCTATCTTATTTGAATTTATGAAACAATCTGAGATGTGGACAGCGATTAAGATGTTCAAAATGAGGTCTTTTTAATATGAAAGCAGAGAGGATCTGACACTAAACTGCAGAAATGTAGTTTAGTTTATGTGTGTGTGTGATTGGACAGGCAGGGCTCCTAACACTGTCTCCATCTTTTTGGTGTGATGTCACTTTTTACATGTGGTCATCAAGCGTCCTTTTCCTTCAGGGAAATGAGATAAAAGGATACGTCCTGTGATACGTCTCTGATGGACTGTTGAAACACTGAAATGAAGCAGTATGTGGTGTGGCATACTATATTATTTCACCTGATACACAACCTTTTATTTTACCACCACAGTGATGCGCAACAGTTTCCTTTTGTCACCATGGGAACGTGTATTGCGCATCCTCAAGTGTCCTGTGTTTTGTCCCTAATTGTTAATTGTATTACTCTCACTGCGTAACCAACATGCTTGACACTCTCTGAGTGATGAACTGGTGTTTTAGTGTAAAATGGACTTAATCCTGCCATCGTTTGGTTGATCACCAGAGACAGACTCTCAGTGCAGGAGTCGTCCCCTGGACCTGGTCTTCATCATTGACAGCTCTCGCAGTGTGCGTCCTGGTGAGTTTGAGAAGGTGAAGATATTCCTGGCTGACATGGTCGACACATTGGACGTGGGCGCTGACGCCACCAGAGTAGCTGTGGTCAACTACGCCAGCACAGTCAAGATCGAGTTCCTGCTCAAAGACCACTTCAACAAGCCCGACATGAAGAAAGCCATCTCCCGCATTGAGCCGTTGGCAGCTGGCACCATGACCGGCCTCGCCATCAAGAGCGCTGTGAATGACGCTTTCACCGAACCATCTGGAGCCCGTCCTCGTTCCAGGAAGATCTCAAAGGTGGCCATCATTGTGACAGACGGGAGACCTCAAGACCAGGTGGAGGAAGTGTCTGCTGCAGCTCGGGCCACAGGCATCGAGATCTACGCTGTCGGGGTGGACCGTGCCGACATGGCCTCCCTGAGGCAGATGGCCAGCATCCCTCTGGAGGACCACGTCTTCTATGTGGAGACCTACGGCGTTATCGAGAAGCTCACCTCCAAATTCAGGGAGACCCTGTGCGGTAGGACAGAGAGACACACAAGACCTTTTCCCCACCATTAACCCTTGTTCTAGTTCCTCAGTAAGGGGCACCTACAGTCTACAGGGGGTTTTGTTGCAGATTGTGGATCATTTACTGTGTTTTTGTTGAATTATAAACTCTGAAATCATGAGGGAAAATACCAGATGCTCTCAACCCCCACATGGACTGCAGATGTCGGCACTAGAACTTGCTTGTAGTCACGAACTTAAACCAGTGTAAAGTCTTGGAGCCATGCAGCCCCAAACTTTCAGCTTATTTTTAAAAATGAATATGGTGATCATTAGTTAAATGTTCTGCAAGCAAAGCATCATTATGGTGAGTGCTTTGAATGTATCGCTTTTTTACTTGAAATTATTTAAATGTACAGTAGAACCTCACTTTTTCAAAGGCATTCAGACTAAGAATAATGACTGAAATACTCTTAAATATGGACCTGTGTGAAGACTTTATATGGCTTTATAGTCTTAAAACAACTTGCACAAAACACACTTGTATATGAATCCTAAAAATTCTGTTGAAATGTGTGAAAATTTCAATAATCTGGAGCTATTTCCTGATCTGAATTACAGATATTTGCAGATTTTGCTGCACAAGAACTTCAAAGATTTGGACAAATGAGGTTCTGCTGTAAACTTGAATGTTTTCCATGTTACTGTATGATGTTTGAGTCCCAGTCACTGGTGACATATGACTGATATTACTGTTGTACTTCAGGGTTCTGTGATTTTACCTGTGTTGTCCACCACACAGCAGTTTGCAAATGACCTTGGCTGAGATGTGGTGAAGTTGTAAGAATGGACCAAGTTTTTCCACCGCAAGCGACACATGGTCAAGTACAAACTGGGAAAACCCTATAAATGCCTTTTTTTGTCAACGTATGTTTACATACTGATAATCATCGACTGGTTTAGAGGATTTTTTTCAATCTGCAAAGCACCTTACCTAACACAAGATACCTACTTATACTATGCTGTATGCTATCATATGAAACTGTATCCATGCTGCCGTCTTGACTGCACCATCCTTTAATCTCGGCTTGCTCCAGGTCTGGATCCGTGTGCCATGGGACATGACTGCGAACACATATGTGTCAACAGCAATGCCTCCTATTACTGCAAGTGCCGGAATGGTTATATCTTGAACGCGGACAAGAAAACCTGTTCCCTGAAACGTAAGAACACACTGCGTGGATTCCTGCAGCAAATGTGACTTTTCGCTCTGATATTGATGCTGCTGAAGTGATAAAGCTAGATGTGTAAAAGCAATGTACAGTATGTGTTTAGCTTCACAACATCACAACAAACTGATGCACAAATCCTGACCAATGACTTGAGTCACTATAATTAAAATATTGTAAAATATTTTTGAAAAGTATTTATATTTAAATGTGTTTCTATTTGGTTGAGCTTTGGCAGGCTGGTTGGAAAATGTAGAATGGTGGTATTTTGTGTGCCTTTTCCCTCTCTGCTGTTACACTGATGTGAAATTTGCTTTCTCCTGGCGAAGCGGTGAAGGTGGAGGTGGTGGAGGATCCTTGTAAATGTGAAGCCAGACTGGCTTTCCAGAAGCAGACGCAGGCCGCCATCCAGCAGCTCACAGCCAAGCATATCCTTCCTGTTGTTTCAGATGGAAGACATTTTATTATAAACACACATTTTCTACAGCACATTTCACTGAAGTGAAAGCTGCTTATTTCTACCTGCTGGCATGAGTTTAACAGTGTGTCTTGTTTAAGTTTTAAGAGAGCAATACGACCACCCTTTTCTCATTGTTTTCATTGTTTCATTGAGCCTGTAAAAGAGTTTCCTTGACTGTTCTCACTAGCCGGTGTGTCTGGGAGAATAGAGCGTCTGGAGAACATGGTGGGCCGCGCTTAAAGCTGGACACAGCGGTAGGTGTTGGCAGCTTTTTTTCTTCTGGGGTGATTTGTAGTAAAAAGGCTCCCATCTACCAAACACAGTTTGACCTTTTGTTTATTTACTTTCCGCAGAGACAGCAAGCTGGTTTGGACATGTGTTTCCTGTCACCCACCCTCCCATAACTACTGTATGGATTTCAACCACACATGAAGTGAAGCTGTGATTCATAAACCAACAATCCTCAAGTTACTGACTGCTGCGGACCGTCGAGTAACAATATCTACAGTTTTTATGAAACTGCTGTCAAAGCTACTTACACTATTTTCTCTACACATCTATATGAACATGTGTGGTGTATAATACCAAAGAGTATTATTTTCATTGGTTCTCATGTACTGTATTATGTGTCCTGTTGTACAAAGTTGCATATTGTATATAGTAGTATGTATAGTATATAGTAGTTTTTATGAAAGTGTCAAATTGGATTTACTTACTAAGCGAGTTTAATAGAAAAATGACTTTATGCTCTGATGCATTCAACCATTAAAATATTTTATATACTTAGTTGCAATAGTTTAACTATAAGTTTTATTGTCACGTTGTAATATGTGTAATTAATGATTAACGTTAATCTTCTGTGAGATGACATATAAGAATTATAAATGTAACCAAACAGACAAATTGGACAATAAAATAATCACAAAAGAGGTTGTTGTGCACACTGTTGTCTTTAATAAAACCTTCAACTGTTTGAATTCTACATATTGTGCTATAAATATGTATAGCGACTTCCCTCTACTGGTTAAAACCTAGCTATGGCATTTGAAGGTAACTTTTACAAACCCCCATGAATGTGCTCCTAACGAAGACAATCTAAAGATTGGACGTTGTATTCGTGATGTCACCCACACGTTTCTGAAGAGCTGCTGTGAAGTATGTGTGGTGGCTCTGGCCGCAACCATCTTGGTTGTCCTGCCTCTGTCGCCGCCTGGCTAATCTAAAAATGGGCAGACATACTTCATAGGTGGACCTGAGACACGTTGAAGGATGCCAGGTTGCTTACACAAGGCATCTGTAATAAGCATCCACCGCTCAATCAAAGCACCCACGCTGTTAATTATGCATAACTTTAAGTCTTAATATGATTTGTCATGAACGGTGGAAATTAGCTATAGAGACCAAAATAGTTTTTTGTACCAGGGTGTAAACATGTTTATTTCTGCTGTGAAGTTGGACATTTTAACATGGGGTCTTTTTGGAGAATGACTTGTTCTGTAGCCAGCCTCAAGTGGACGTTTGAGGAACTCCAGTTTTTGCTACTCCTGCACTGGCATCATTTCCCAGCCAGGGAGGTTGCTGCTTGGATCCAAGTGATTGTCAAAGCTCTAGTGATTTTCTCTGTGTCCAGCGCAGACACTGACACCAGCTGCTTATAGCTAGTTAGCTCGGTTAGCTCGGACTTCCAGTAGCTGTAGTCCTGCTACGCTGAGCGGTGGACAGTTTGTCACTCTGGTGTTACACCATCACACACTTTGTAGTAATGAGGCCACAGCCCCCTACAGTGACTGTCCTCTGCAGAATTTGGGGGTGCAGTTATACTTTAATTCGATAATTATAAAATTTAAAACAGTAATGTGTACATCTTGCCCAGTAAATTACATACATAGCAGGAATCCAGGATCAGAATGTAACAGTGAAAACTACTATATAGAGAGGTAATAACAGGATGTGAGACTATTGCTTAAATAGGGCTGATACAGAGTTTCATGAAAATCTTAAGGATTGTAACTTAAAACACTTTTTATTGCTAACTACTAACAAGCATGATCATTCAGGTCAAAATTCCTTCAATAAAAATAGTATTATTATGATAAATCCTGCACTATATTTATCAAAGTTTGTGCCAAAACTTTCAGTCTGGTATTTGGGAGAATCAACATATCGCTCTAAAATGTGTCTGTGGATACAAAAGAGGCATTATATCAGTCTCTCTTATATAACTGTAAATAGTAATACCATCTATGTATTTCTGTGTCAATATAGAAAGGTAAACATGATGATGGAGCTCTGACATTTCTGTTAACAATGTGTTATAATTCACTCTGCCAGTCAAACTGCTCTGATATCTGAGGTCAGGGGATGATCACTTCCTAACCCTTAACCCTTCTTTCTCGGAAACACACGTTCAGTCAACTGAATTCAAAATAAAGCTGGATTAAAGTCTGAAATGTACCTACGACTGAGCCGAGTTATTTATTTAATTCATCTGAGTTGATAAAGTAATATGCAGGTTAATTATTTTAACACCTCTCTTACACCATCATGTGTTTTTGCACTCTTTTATCACCATCATGTCTCTTTTACACCTTCAGCATTGCCAAAAAACAACAGACGGGGGTCATCGTGTTACCTCTGGAATGAGTTGGCTTATTTGCCTGAAACAGCCGTGACAACAGAGAGCCTCTGTCTGCACCGTCTGTGTGAGGCAGAGAGTCAACACGGCAACGTTTACCTCTAGTCTGGTTTGGATTCTCTCCCTCCTTCCTTTAACCAGGCAGCTGTTTTATGTTTGTTTGCTATTTCAGAGGCTTTCATGGCTACCACACACACAGGCGGTCAGCGAGGTGAGCCCACCAGTGTTTCAGTGGAAGAAGATGAATGGGACTCGCACACCTCTGAGAAGTGGAAAAGACACATAAAGTCTGGTGCAATACATCCCTGTTTTTGAGGTTTTATAATCAAATTCTATATTGATACAGTACATTATTTTAAATATCTCAAAACAGTAACAGTGCTCTGTTTCATTTATACTTTTTTTTATGGACCATATAGAGAATATTTCAAATATTTTTTTCTGTAAACTTACAATGAATATTTTAATAATCCTCACAAATACCTAAGCTGATAAATGGAGGGTGTTTAAAGTAACCATATGTGGTTGTATAAAATGGGAAATGCTAGTTTAAATGATGCTAAAAATGAAATGTACAATGTAGCCCATTATAATAACTCTAAAAACAAATCTACTGATATTGATGGCTGAATACTTGAGACATTACAAGATAAAACATGGCTAATTTATTAACAAAAAGCTGTGAAACGTCTGTTGTTTTTAAATGCACTGTTTTGTTTTTAGTTTGTTTCACTTTTGCAAATAATTTTTAAATATTTTTGTCAAAAAAGAGACATTTGCCTTTCAAAAAAATGGACAGCCTGACAAAAATTACCTCTAAATATTTTAAATATTTTCTGTTTCAAATAATCTTTTTCTATTGAGCATGACAGCTTGGAAATACTACTTTAATCACCAACTGCATCGGCTGAGGAAAATCCAACTGAAAGCTCTGGAAAAAGCTTGTGAGCGCACCTTGAGGTTTGCTTTTTCTTTTTTTATTAACAGTGTTTTATAAGTATCTGTATCAGTGTTTTCTTTTTGTTTTGCATTTGTTGCTTTTGCAGTCTGAATGAACCAGGCTGAAATAAACAGATCTTACCGGGTACAGTATCTGGTTGAGAAATAGCTTTGGGAAGCATTGAGACATTTTGACAGCAGTGAGAGGTGAACAGCAGTGATATGTACAGTCTGTCAGTGAAGAGGAACCTATGGATTTACGTGTGTGATGGATGTTCGTCCTGGTTCTGCCTGAACAAAGTGGGCTTTGATACTTTGTGTTAATTCTCTCAGCAAACAGCAACATTTAGGGCGCAAGAAGAAGCGGCAGCTTCCTGAACATAACACACTGCTTCGGCTATACAGATTGACCTCGCCAAAATAAGACTTTCCATAACTTCAACAAGTTTTAAATGGCCTCAAATAAACAAATCTGATCTCTAATGACTGTAACCAGGTCATTTTGTCACATTCAAATGCATGAAAAACAACTAGAGTTTTATTTATGTTATTTAATTAATTTACAGATGTGTACATCCTATAGTTTATATACTTCCTGGATGTTTTGGGATGCAGACATCTTTTGAATCATGTGTTGTAAAGGCCTACAGCTATTCACAGGTTGTATGTTAATGTCATTTTCTTAACAGTGTCAACAGCCAGTGGACTACATCTTCTTCCTCTGGTCTCCGTTTGATCTGTTTCAACCCGTCCACACAGTCTGGAGAGAAATGGTCCGCAAAAGGGAAGTGCATGCCTGTGAGTGACCTCTACTTCCTCAAGGTGTCATTTTTCACCAGGACAGTTGACTTCTTCACCTGGGAGACCGTCTAAGAATTTCTCACCAGTTTGCTCATGGGTTGCCTCTTTGTTATGTATTTACTGCAGCGAGTTTCCTGAGACTGGTGTGACTGATGTTTGAGTCTGTAATCTTTAAAATGAAAAACATCTCTATTGATATGATAATATAATTCCAGATAGGAAGCCACTGACTACATTTTATGTTTTTACTACATATAATTTGAACTTTGAACACCAACAGTACTTTGACCGATGACACACAGCCTTGATTTATTGAGATCTGAGTCAAGTCTGCCACCTGCTGTTACTAAAAAAGTTTAATTTTAAACGTCAGAAATTTGATTTATGGGGTGTTATCTACAGAAAATAATAACATGAGGATAATAGTCCGTTAATAATAAATACATACATAGTGTATTCTGTGAACATACACAGTGAATATATACATATAGAAGGAACAAATGGAGGTGTGACATATTGTGCTGGTTATTGTTTATTGTTTATTTAAAGGATCCCCATTAGCTGATGTCATGACAATCACCTAATTTTCCTGGGGTCCACACCAAAGACACAATACATGTGTATACATTACATAATAAACATTAATTGCATTAATGTATTGAAAAAAACTTAAATTCATGTACAAATCAAAGCCAGTCGACACTGTACATACATGTAGATATATTTCTAAATCATTTACTAATGATGATTAAAAAGAATTATACAACAATACTGTCATCTACAGGGACAATAAATGCCTCTGCATATTCTTTTTAAAGGATGATTTATTAGTGATTAGGCGGATGTCAAGGGGTAAGGTAATCCAGTTTGTTGTTTTTCAATGCATTGGTCACTACAATATGATCAGTACCTGCTAATCTGGTGTTGTGATAGTGTGTCATTACAGTAAACTATTTGGTTGAAATGTAGAAATGTTGGCATATTTGAGATAATGGTAAAAGAGAAAAGTGCATCACAAAAGTTAAAAAATTTAGTATGAAGAGAAGAAATTGTAGTTAACCACAAGTGGATTCAGTTTGAGGTATATGACAAGAGTGCATGATAATAAGTGAGTGAAATCAAAGTGATGACTAATATGAGATTTAATTAAAAAGTATGTCCCTTATTAATTATTATTTGTAATATTTCCAGTATTTCTCTGTTGGTTGTAAGCCCCGCCCACTTGAGACGCACTACAACGCGATTGGACGTTGTCTTGAGTAACGTCACATCCGCAGTTGCAAAAACACACCAAACAAACCGTCACAGAAGTAGTCGACCATGGAGGAAGATAATTCACAAATACTTGAACAAGCACACTCTGAGTTTAAAAGGCAGAATTACAAACAGGCTGAGGAACTGTACACGAAGTTTATCTCTTCCTGTTTACAGTCCAGGTACTGTTTTGTCCTTTTTATTTAGAAGCTAAACGTGCTAACGGTCAGCCGCTGGTGTTACACTATATTCTGTTACCCGTCAAATTCTGTGACCCGGCTTTAGCTAACTGTTAGTTAACGTTTCTCTTTTCTCTCTCTCTCTTTCTCTTCAGTGTCACTTACCGTTATTGTGTTATTGTTATAGAAACCGTCTTTAATTGTGTCATATTTCCACAGAGAGTGTGAAGCTATTAAAGTGGCCACTGCATATAACAACCGCGGACAGATAAAGTACCTCCGGGTAGATTTTCGTGAAGCGGTGGAGGACTACACCTCCGCAATACAGACCGACAGCCGGTTTGAAACACCTTTCTACAACAGAGGACTCATCCACTATAGACTAGGTAAGAGTACGTGGACACTGTTGAGTGAGGCTACAAACAGCTGGCTGTCATCTTCAAGCCCCACAAAATAAAACGACTTCCGCTCCTTCAAAATAAATGTCAAATGTGTGATGTTTTTCAATATTTTGTCCTTTTTTTTATTATTAATTTAAGTCCAAAGCGAAATTAGAAATGTATTCAAGGAGGAATTAATTCATAAAAACATAAAAAAATAAGTTATGCCTACATAAAAGTGGGTCAGAAATGAAAAGAAAAACCTTGAATAAATAAATGGTAAATGGACTGTACTTTAAGTCTAGTCTTCCGATCACTCAAGCCGCTTTTACACTACATTTCTTCTTCACTCATTTGCGCACACATTCATTCGCTGATGGCATTGGCTGCCATGGAAGGTGCCAACTGCTCATCGGTTTTATACACCTTTACACACCGATTGCACAACATCCGGAGCAATTTGGGGTTCAGCATCTTGCTTAAAGACTCTTCAACACACAGACTGGAGGAGCCGGGGAATGAACCGCAGATCGTCTGATTAGTGGAGGAGGTGGCACAGTGAAGAAACACTCAATGCAGATGCTTCCATACAGGCAATACAGTAATGTGTTTCGGAAGAGTGTTGTCCATCCTTCCACTAGAGTTAGAGATGGCCCAACGTGTTATTATAACATTTCATGTTGTTTTTTTACTTTAATTTGTCACCCACCTGTAAGTCCAGTCCATGACAGTTCAGTTAAGTTTTATTAAATCCAGATTTGGACAGTACATAGACACATTCTTGAATGGAAAACACTCAAACATGTCTGAAAGGCCGGGATAAGACATTTTCTATGAAATACATCAAACTCCTATAATCCCTGTGACTCACCAAACACTGAGATTAGTAAACCAACCAGTGAAAAACATTCGTTTAATGCATGTTTGATTCTCAAGGCTGCTCCATGCATCTATGGCGAGGCCTCACTGATTACTGTACAAAAGCACAACTTTATAACTATATTCAGTGATTTTTGGTGAAACTGGATCAGATTTTATTCAAAATGTTTGCTGGTTTTCCCTCTGATGTCTTCCAACCAGTGAAAAACATTGGTTCAGTGCATGTTTTATAAAATAAAAACATGCAACGAGTGTTCAAACATGAGTGATCAGTGTCAAAAGAACCAAGCTTCCTTTAAATTTCTTTCACAAGCTTCCTGTTCCTTTTTGCACAAAACTTCTGCATTTTCATCAAAATGCATTTTGGTGTCAGTTTCTCATATACATCAGAGATTAGACTCTGGTTATAATCACTTCTTGATGAGGAGGGATGATTGTGTGTGTGTATATTCAGTCTGGTGTGTTCTTTCCTAAAACACTAGATGGAGCTGTGTACTCGTTTGTGCTGCCGATGCCTCCCAGAAAACAGAACTGCTGACTCCTAACGAGCTTGACAGGACATTACAAATCATGAACTCATACATTTTCTTTTATTATCTTACAGGTTTTTTCGACGATGCCAAGAGTGACTTCCAGCAAGTATTAAAGCTCAATCCAGATTTTGAAGATGCCAAAGTGAGCCTGCAACAGACACTTCTGGATCAGCAGCACAAGATAAATAGGGGATACTGACAACCTCATTAATTATAGAGTAAATGTTCTATATATGGTGGCTAAAGGAAACATTTATATTCTGTCAACTGTTGTCAATTTACTGAAATGTTGGTACGGCTGTCGTATAACAAATTAAGATGTTATTTAATCTGAAGATTAACAGTTTAACATGAAGCACATAAATCTCACTGGATCAGTCGCAGCACTTATCTAAATTTTTGTTAAACAGAGCCTTGATAATTCCTTTCCTGCACTGACTCCAGACTCTTCCAGTTGGAATAATTATAATGGCCTCATAAATGAAAGCAGATCATTGTATAAGTCTCTGAGTAGACAGCGCAGACTGATCGACCCAGGCACACCAGGTGAAACAATGAGCATGGGTTTTACTGTCTTGCAATAAAGACACTGGGAGGAGGATTGTGATTAAACATAAACCATAATCAGGCGTAGAATGCAGTAATGATGAGGAGGCTGCAAAGGGAAAAACATGTTTTGTGTCTTAAACTGAAGGAAAGGTACTCTTGTTAGCTTCCTTTGACTATGAATTACTTGAATAATTAAGAAAACTAAATATCTATGATGCAAAACACAAATGTATACCTGTTTGAAATCAGTGAACAATAAATTATTTTTTATCAAACAACTGATTTATGTGTATTTCTTCCGCACGTGTACAGATTTATCAGCCTTTTTTGTGTTGGGTGGAGAATTACTAACGTGCCTCACCTGTGTATTGTGATTAACTGACATTTAAATCAGCTGGTGCTGGCTCAGCGAGGCACTCAGCCCCGTCACTTCACTTGAGTTGGTTTGTTGTTCTGGGGCTTTCTGGGGTTTCAGTGCCAAGTTCTGATAGTGATTGGATTCCTGTAGTTTTTTCTGTGTGTGGTTCCACTAAGACAGCAACATGCGGAGGCTTGAGAACCTGTATGTTTATTTTCTTGTTTCTTATTTAATGACTGCAAGCTGCCTACTTGAATGTTTCTAAATGTTGTTGTTGTTCTAAGTTTGCTATGGAACTTGATGGCTGCGGCAATCATCGTGAGTCAAGCAAGGCCAAATATGAAGCTTAATATGCAGTCAAGTAAGCCTTCATTCACATAAATCACTTAATATCAGGGTCAGTTTACTTCCTCAGAAGCTTTTTCTTTTTACAGACAGTGGTTTGAAGTCAGACTGTGTGGGTAATCTAATGAGGCTGACATTGGACAAGGCTCTAGCAGTGGGCAACCAGCTGGAGGTGGAAG
The DNA here is from genome assembly GCA_946959425.1 of Argyrosomus regius. Classification (NCBI taxonomy): domain Eukaryota; kingdom Metazoa; phylum Chordata; class Actinopteri; family Sciaenidae; genus Argyrosomus; species Argyrosomus regius. The sequence continues at coordinate 8,867,580 of OX336901.1, read as the reverse complement.
CCATCAGTGAGTATATTATCTGCTAATTATGAGCAGATTGGGTCGTCATTGTGAGAAGTGATCCCTGTCATGTTTGCCTCTTTTTTTCCCCCCATTCCCCAGATGGCACCCAGCATGTTGTGTTAACGCCCACCTTGGCTGCTCAGTGTGGATACAGCATGGAGTCTGACCCATGGGGTAACACCAGAATCTACATTTCTTTGATGGCCTGCTATGTGGACAACAAAGTATGTTGAGCAAAAGTCATTTAATGGCATTTTACTCTTGATTTTTTTGTGTATTTCTAGTGATAAAGCACTTTGTATGGTCTATATTCTTCTTTCTCATGAGACTGACTGCATGATTATGCAGGTAGATGGTAGTTTCCAGTTCCCTGTCCTCCTATATACATGTAGCTTATAGCAGTGTGTCTGAAACATTTTACCCTGGGGACAATCCACTATGGGAGGTCATGTACTACAGTTGGAGAACCAGTGGCTTGTAGGACACAAAGTACATTTTCCTCTACTGTGGAGACTACAGTATTTAAAACCCAACTTTATCCATTAACCTGCCAACTGACTGGCTGATCCACAAAGTGCTGATTAAGGTCGAAAGTGGTCTTAAAATGTTTTTGTCCTAAACCCAAGAATAATCAATGTACAATGCTGAAACAGAATTCTCACACCAGAGAAGCTAGCATTAGAGCATATGTGACTTGAAATAATGAACAAATCTCAAGGACAGTTTATGCCAAAGCTACAGATCTTTACACAGGAATATTTCCTGTCCTCATGCATTTATATTTATGCCTTCATTTGTAGGAAGATGCAACATTTAATGCTGGCCTGAGACTCAAAATGTACAGCCAGAGTCCATCAGATGTCATTAGTCATGATGTGACGCAGACATGCAGCTACAGTCGCTGGGCCTCCAGAGAGATTCTCTGCGACAGGAACTACATGGAAGTGGGTCACTTTACATTAATGGTTCTACCATCACACGTGTGTGTGCACATGATAAATGGTCAAGCCGGTATTTTGTTTTTAGGTGTCAAACTACATGGCTAAACCTGACACTGAAGCTAAGGGGCAGGCTCAGCAAGACAACTCAAAGAATGCCATTCCTGATGTAAGTTTAAAACTAATTGTTGCTACCATTGAGCTAACGTCACCCTGCACCATTTGGCATCCTCTTCAATAGAAAGTTTCAAGTTTGTTTTTTCTTTAGGCCTCTGATGTGGCACATGGTATCTCGAAGATGACATTTTACACTCCAGAACCAGTGTCAATGGTGCTCAGGGAGGCTGAACAAGCTGGCTATGGTGCCAGGATGACCTCTAACCGTCTGGTTATGCGAAGCCCGTACAATACAGCAGAGACTTATTCAGAGGATGTAAGCAACACACCCAAATCTGTACTGTTAATTTCTTTCCCTTCTTGTAAATGACATTGAATCCTCCCTTGCCTTTTAGGTGGCTGGAGTGCCCATGGAAGTTTTCAGGGTGAGTGCTTACTACAAGGCACCACATGGTCAGAATATGGTGAACTTGGCAGCTGCTTGTCCCACAGGTGAGTCAGATCTGGGGATTTCACAGTAAACATTACTATGAAGCTGTTGCAGTTAAATCAACAGTCGCTTTTATTGCTAATAGGTGGAGTCCTCTTCACCGAGGACGTAATCTCTTGGCACGTGCCTCGCCGTCTGACGCCTCTGATAGACGGCAGCTTTAAAATCCTAGAAATGCACATGGGCATCAATGGGCAGAGGCTAGATAAATCGCAGATGGCCACACGGGGGTACACACTATCTACCACAGATTTCCACATCGTCGTTGAGATCCCAGTGGGCTCGCCTGACGGTTACTACAAGGTTGGGAAGTCTCTAGATTTGAAATGCAAGTCCCTGGTCCATTTGCATGTTTTATTAAAATGCCATGAATAATTGCAGAGCCATGCCCCAGATTACCAGTACCACACTACGTACACTGTGGAGCCCATGCTTGAGGTACTGTGGAGAGTGGATAACACCCAAGATGATACCAGATACAAGGTTTTGTTCCCCATTACCACCCCTCTGATGCCTCGACCTCCCAATGTCCAAGACAGTAAGTCATTTTTTCTGATGATACTCTAGGAAAAATCAGGCTTGTAGAAAAGGTATAAAAATACCACTCTGTTCCGCAGATACTGTCCCAGAGGACCGGGTGTTCAGTGTTCACTTGGGGACATTCCTTCATGATGTGGAGCTGAGGAACATCACCTTCTCCACTGGGGTTCTCACTGTTGAGGAGTGCCATGCCAGAGGTTTCACGGTCCAGGAGCACATCTTCCCCAATGGCACAAAGGGCTTCTCTCTACAAGTGCCCTTTGATGCAGATGTTGTCCTGAAGCATGTATGTGAACTGACAACTTCATGTGCGAAATGTCACTCCAGTATTTACAGTGACATGACTGACCTTTTCATATTTTTGGCATCTGCAGAATCCTGAACCCTTGGTTACAGTGTACTTCCTCCCTCTGATCTTTGGGTTTATCATCCTACCTGAAGACACTCCATTCGCCCACCCAGTTGACTTGCAAGCTTCTCTGCAGGATGTTGGTAAGATTCATTTATCCAGAAATTAAATGAAAACAAAGCTTTGTAGTGAAATGGTTAATGTATTCTTCTCTGCTTTTAGTGCTACCCACCATCACTGGCAACTGTGACCAGAACCACTTTTACATCAGTGTGAAATATGGCAATCAAGGCAGCAATTTCCAGACCATGGTTGGACCTCAACAGCTAACACCTGAGCTAGCCCAGGCCTACAATTTCCAAGAGAATGGCACACACTTCACCCTCATTGTGCCATACACTGCCATGGACACGGCATTCGAGGTATGTCAAACTGCAAAATCTCACCATGAATCCCCTGCACTGGATAACTTATGGATAACACTTTCTGTCTTACAGCTGATTACCTCGTATTCACTCAGAGCCAGAATCGACGTGCTTCTGTTTGACCCAAACAACAACTGGGCTCTGGCTGATTTCTACCTGTCCTGCAACTTCCCCATGATGATGACTGGTAAGTTTTAAAAATGGTGGTATTCCTGCTGCTTGTATTTCCAGGACATTCTCCTTGATCCATTGCCTCTTCTGTGTTCAGCGTGCTACCCCAATGGAACAATGACTGCTTGGGCAGTGAAGGTGGAATCGGTGCCCAATCTCATCCCAAGTTGGCTGACTCTAAAGGACAAGTCCTGCAAACCAGTGTTCAGTGACGATCGCTTTGCATATTTCTCTTTCAATGCAGATTCCTGTGGGACCACTAGAATGGTACATTTAATGTCACCATAATTGGAAACAATTTAAAGCCTTTGTTAAATGTTTAATGCCCCCTGTCTTTAAAGTTCTTTGGCCACTACATGCTGTATGAAAATGAGATTGGCCTGAATTACAATGGCGGCAAAGGAGTAGCCTACACATCACCAGTCGATCCAGATTACAAGTAGGAAGTCTTTTCTCTTGATGAATCTTCTCAGTGATTTTTAGGTTAGCAGCACCTTCACCTCTGTTAATCTGTTCAGGCAAACCGTTTCCTGCTACTACATGGTCAATGAGACTCAGACTGTCGCCTTCAACTATAAACCAAGAAGCACTGAGCCCACAGCAGAGATTGGTTCAGGGCAGCTGGTCGTGCAAATGAGGCTTGCCCAAGGTAAGGTTGACTTTTACTAAATGGAGATCCTCCATCTTATTACAGAGAAAATTCATTAACGCACACTTTGTTAATCCTCCAGATTCATCATATGAGATCTTCTACCAAGATGAAGATTATCCAGTAGTGAAGTATCTCAGGCAGCCTCTGTACTTTGAGGTGGAGCTCATGCAGTCTACTGACCCACAGTTAGAGCTGATCTTGGAAAACTGTTGGGCCACACTGAATGAAGACAGGACATCTCTTCCCAGCTGGGACATCATTGTGGACAGGTAGACAGCATAACAAACCTCCTTTTCTTTGCAAGTAAATGGCTTGTTTGCTGCTTAAATGGCTTTTTAATTGCTCTCCTGTTAAATGAGACTTTCTGAAAAGTAGATAGTTAAATCTACTTGTATTTGCATAAATTACATTTACATTCACCATTTTTTGGTTTTAAAGACTGCTTGTTTTTAATTACTCCTTGACTAGCTGTGAGAACCAGGATGACAGCTATGCAACCATCTTCCATCCTGTCATGAGCGATGAAAGGGTTACAGTCCCATCCCACTTCAAACGCTTCTCTATGAAGATGTTCACCTTCGCTAAAGATGATGAGATTCTGAAAGATGAGGTAAAGACCTGTGCAGCCAAATGAGGCGCCCGTTTGCCACACAGCAAATGGGACTTCTGCATGTAGCCCTGCGTAATAAATCCTTCTGTCCACAGATTTACGTCCACTGTGATGCAATGATTTGTGACACAAACAGCAAAGCAGATGGCGTCTGCAGAGGCCAGTGTGTGGCTTCTACAGGCATGAGTAACTCCAGACATCAAGGGATTAAAGGAGTAAAAAGGGGTACGTGTGACTCAATGTGAAACTCGAGTTTGACTAAAATTTTGTTCCATTGGTGATCTTTACTGCTTTTGTTTCCAGAGCGAAGAAGTACAGACTCTACCCTCCAAAGGCGGCTCTCCTCTGGACCAATTCTTCTATTAGACTCAAACCTATAATAAACAAAGTTTCTTAAAATGTCTTGTCCATCTCAAGTTTTATTTCTATTACTTGCAGCAGATAGTCACAATGACTGTTGTGTACAAATGCACTTAGAGCTGCAAGAAGACTTTTTAAAACTTGTTCAGAGGATTACTGTTGCTGTGATCCTGCTTCTATTCAGTAGCTAGATTAGAGGCCAATGTGGACTTTGTAAAGCTTTAAGTCTTTAACTTAAGTAATTTCTGTAGGCTAGCCTAGATGTTATCTAGGTTGTGTTGTAAAAGCTGTCAAGTATGGACCTTCAACTTAAAAGGATCTTAAATTTCAAAAGTTCTCACTTATATCCCAGCTGTATGAACCAGCAGATTTCTTCACCCCCAAATTCATTGTGTAAAAGGAATTTCATTATACTGACTTGAGAAACTCAGACACAATGTCCTGGTTACGTTAGACCCTCTCTAAACAGTTTCTGCTGGAACGGTTTTCTACCCAAAACTTATCTAGAATAACAGGATGTTGCTGATGTAACTCACAAGAAATGGCAGATAACATTACTGTATAGAAGGTGTAATGTTGCAGTATTGTGATTGGTCTAAAATGTCCAAATCTTGTTGATCGCTAGTGGTGGATGGACTTCAGCTGGAGCTGATCCTAGCTGACATTGGGCAAGAGACAAGATACACCATGGAGAGTTGCCAGTTCATCACAGGGCTGACAGAGACAAACCATTCACTCACCTTCACACCTAGGGACAATTAAAGTTATCAATTAACCCATAAATCTGCACGTCGGTGGAAGGAAGCCAGAGAACCCATGCAGAAAGGCTCTGCTGGCAGGTACAAATCCAGAACCTTTTGAGGAAACAGTGCCAACTAAAATTGGTAAAGTTTATTGCTCCATCCCAATTCCAAAATACTAAACTTATTGGTTTTATAAACATTTCTGCATCTAACTTTAGTTGTCAAGTATGTTTTATAACTAGGTTCAGGAACAAGGACTACGCCTTGAACTCACACCTCAAGTACACACCTTATCCATTCACTCCCTCTTTGACTGTTTTCACACCCCTCTCCCCCAAAACCCTCTTTTCTCCACGTCTCTTCCTTTTCTCTTTCAAACACGGGAACCATGAGGGCTTTAATACATAGAGTGACGAAGAGACTGTTTCTTAACTCCTTACTGGTTCCCTTCTGTCTTCTTGTCACCAGTCCACACTGGTCAATGACCCTGATTTCTCCTCAACCCTCATCTCTGTTCACCTTTATCCACAATATGCAATAAACCTGTCCAAATCTATATTGGTGTAGTCGTTGTTAGTGAATAGGTCTTTAAATCTTTTCCTCATCTTTAGAAGAGAGTCCTAAAAGCTAATGTTGCATACAATGTATAATAGTTTAGAAGTTAGTACACTTAAGACTTCAAGACTTACTTTAAAGTAAATTCACAGGTCCACTCTTATTCAGCTCAGCAATATTTAGATCTTCATCCTTAAAGATTTCTCATTTACAGAGGTCAAATTTAGGGGGAACCAAATTATGGAATAGCTTTTTCCACCTGGCAAAAAAGTGCCTATAAAATATTAGATGTTGAAAAGCCCATTTAACTGCTGTTTTTAAATTCTAACACCCATTTTTTTTACTTTCATATTTACATTGTTATATATATGCATTTTCTATTACTAGTTTGTCGTTTATGTAGTCATATTATTCTGTTAACTGTGTTCTTTATAACTGAAATTTTAACTTTAGGTGGAGTCTTTAAATAAGCCCATCTGGGTTTTCTGCTTCTCCCTGCACTTTACATGTTATCTTTGTAATTTCTGTATTTAACTGTGCAAAATAAAACTGTTACCAATACAGTGTTCCATAATGTACTTGGATGATTGGTCAAGAGATCAGTGGGGGAAAAAAAAAAAAAAAAAAAAAAATCTGATTTAATGAGATCACTGGTACATTTTGCACCTCAGTGAGTGAAAGAAATTAAGGGAAGCAGGAGCCAACACGTGTGTCGACTCTTCCATGGAACAATCACTCACAGATCCATAAATACTTGTTTACTGCCAAGCGTGAAAGAGTCTTGGGCAGTCTAGCACACATTCTTTCTGGTTCAAGCATATGAGAGTCTAGACTACAGTTTTCACTTAAGGCAACAGTAGGTTTTTAAAAATAGGACATTCTTAACTACAGAAAAGCACAGTTGGAAAAAACAACAAGTCAGTTATGAGTCAAGTCTACAAATCAAACTCTTCTCCATCTCCAGTGTAATATTTCAAGAAAACAATGTAGCTGAATTGTTAAAATTCACTTTTATTAGTTTTGTTAGCTTATTAGTATGGGTCCGAATGTGATGTGTTTGAAACTGTGGCCATCTAAAACAGCACGTCTTTGACCTGTGGAAAAAACAAAACAAATGTTAGCCACTTTAAAAAAAAGAAAAAAAAAAAAAAAGAAAAAACGACATGTTTCCAACAATCAGAAGATGTCATACCTTTTATCCTGTTTTCCTGGTTTGAACACTGCCTATTACAGACTCCACCCAGCGGATTTCTGGCATCACAGATGACCACATCACAGTGGACAAAGAGCTACAGGATAAGAACAGAGATTTATAGCCAAATTGTGATTTATATTTACAGTTTTTAGTTTTTAATATCTGAATTACAGAAAGAGCTGGAGAGCATCTATTTTTATAGCTGAAATTACCTGGCTGCTCAAGTTATCTTGATCTTCAGCGAAGGCAAACATCAGGACCTCAAATCGCTTGAAGTGAGGAGGATACTGAACTCTGGCATCAGCCCAAACAGGATGGAAGATCACCTGGTTTGGGTCGACTGGGTTTGCACAGCTTAAAAAAAGGGAAAAATGATGAACAGTTAAAGGGCACCAAGTGCCCATTAGTGTGGTTTTTAAATTAGGTAAAGTCTGTTGGCTGAATGACTACCATGTCATTGGGTTTTTACCAAGCAATAGTATCCTGCTAATGCCTCTTTGGACGCCATGTGTCAGTACCTATTGCTCAAGTTTGACAGTTATATTTTATTTATGGGGGCAAACATCCCAGCAGGTCAAGACTAAGAAGTCACCCATTAATGATGAGGTTCCATCTGGGTTGGGATATCCTGTCGTCATCAAGAGTCGCCCAACAGTTCTCCAGCTCCAGTGATAATTGGGGGTTTGCAGATTTCATCAGTTCCACCTCAAAATACAGCGGCTGTTGTAGGTACCTTGCTATGGGATAATCCTCAACTCCGTGAAACATGCTGTAGGAGTTGTCTAAGTGAGGAGAAACGGTACATAGAGTGAATTATTAAAGATTCAGACAGAGGAATGTAAGGGGAAAAAAAGCCTGCACAGAATTTAAAAAGGTGTAGAATAACAAATAAGAGTAAATTTAACTTGAACGCACACTGCCCCGATCATCCTGCTTGCCCATTTGGTCATTAAAATGATTAGGTTTAAAGATGAGTCAATGAACTTGATGTTTGAAGCCAAATTACTTGACCAACACGATTAGTTCAAGATCAATTTGTGAGATTGCCTCCTAGGGGATTCAGTCAGTTTACTAATTTAGTTTCCAGTTGCTTTTTTTTCCCCCAAAACATGTGCAGAGAAAAGAGTCAGTCAACTGCCCCAAAGACACGCCAAAAGTCTTCATTATGCCAGTTAGTGAAACTCTGATCCATCATGTATTTCAACATAGACATGACGGGGTTTTGGAGTGTCCTTAAAATGCTGTGTGCTTTTATGGCTTCACTCAGTGTTTTAAAGTGCTTCAGGGCTTTACATAAAAATGAACATCTGTTACATTCCAGCCTTTGCCAGAGGAGTTCACACAAAGCTGATTAAGACAGTCACAATCAGGTATATCTATTTATTTCGCAATATACTAGAGTTTTTTTCCCCCAAGCAGGCGCACGATTGGTTTTCCAGAGCTGAAGGTGGGAGCAACCATAGCAACAGAGCAGGCAATAGTAACTAGTATGATGGAGCCATAAATATAGGTCATAAGAAAGTGTTTGTGTAATTACTCCCTGCCAGAAGGTGGAGACAAAGTGCAGGTTTAAAGTTATGGGGGTGGAAAACAAAATGTGAAAACACAATGCAGTCAGAACTTCTTACCCGTAGCGAGTCTAATTGCAACTTGCAGCTCGCCTCTTGCATTTTCAGCATACGGTTCACTTCTGCGAGGTCTGGTGTGAAAGGCCACAGCGTGGGTTTTGTTGATGTCATAATAACAGGAAACCTTTAACCTGGGGAAAGAAAAAAGCAACAACCCATGAGTAAAGACTAATTTGTCAGTGTAGTGGCAGAACTGATCAAAAACCCATTTCACATAGGTCTGACAGTCAGTTTTGACCCCCCGCTTACGTCTGTGATGATAGCAGAGGATGATTCATGTTGTACCTGGTTTACATGACAAGTGTCATTTGTTACATTTTAAAACAAAACACTTTTCATGTGCATGGCATGTGTAGAAACTTTGAAATTTAGCGTCAATTTAAAGATCTAGGTGGACATAAATGTGCTTTTAGGAATGCAAATGGTAATTTGTGATCAAATAATCTACAGATTGTTTTCTTTCGTGAAGTGTCCAAAGGTTATATCAATTTTTGTCAAAGATACTAACTATCACATAAAGATGCTGCTCACATAAGAGTAGCCAGGATGAGTTTTTGATCAATTAATAATTTAAAGATTGACTTATTTCAGCTCTGTGCATTTTAAAAGACACTCACTCATACTCCGGCTCATTGGTCGTTGCTTCTTTTTGCATTTCAAGTTCATCTGGCAGAGAGATCTCATTTTCATACAGCATCATATTGGGCAAAAACTAGAGAAAAAAAAAAAAAAAAAAGAGAGAAACTTATTTTTACCCAGGTCAAATCTCAGGGTTTGCATCAGGTAAATATTCAAACAACATGCTACCTTTCTGGTCGTCCCACAGGAGTTCCCAGTGAAGACAAAATATGCATAGCGGTCGTCGCTGTAGGAGGGACCACAGGTGGGATCTCTGAGGGTGAGCTGACTGGGGTTCAGACTGGGAACCGACTCTAGTTTCACAGCCAGAGCAGTCATGGTACCATTAGGAAAACACTCTGAAAGACAAAAATCAAACATTAGTGTCGTCTTTATCAGACATCAGTATTAATTAGTAATTTTCTCCAACAGACCAGTCAGCGTGGAGAAGAAATTGCAAGCCACTGAGAATTCTTTGATATTTATGTTGGTTTCTGGATTAATCAAGACCACGTCCAGCCTGCTCCTGATGGACGATGACTCAACAGCCTGAGAAGTTGTCAGAAACAACACAGTACAACAATTATATGAATGATGATCATCTCTACAGCAATGTCACCAACATTTATCACCCGATTGTACCTCGTAAGCGACATCGGGGGCTGAAAACGGCACTGTGAAACTTAGGTGTGTCCCGTTCTCCATGAAGCCGTACTGCTGAGCCAGACCTGGGGTCAACATTCGTTTTCCCAACATGGTCTGAAAGTTGAAGCCATCTGTCCCGTATTTCACGAGAACATAGAAGTTTTGATAATCACAACCACCAGAGACCGAGGGAGGAACTGCAACATGGGGGGTTGGGGAAAAAAGGATTTTAAAAAGAACTTTATCGAAATGTTTTCAGGCAAGATGAGAAATACAGTCACTTCTCTTTAAGTTGCTGTAAACCATTTCATTTTGGTAGTTTTTGACACTACAACATGACTGATATGGATGATTCCACCTGTGCCCATTTTGTTTTGAATAAAATCATATCCATGAGTACATACCTATGTCTACTAATTTAGCTTCTAGATAAGCAGAGTGAGAAAATGGCGCAAACTCTGGCAAGACCAGCAAGCCAAAGGTCAGTTGAAGAGAGTATACTGTCATCCCCATTTCTCTCTGTTGGGAAATACAAAAAGATTAGCAGCAAAATTTTGAGCAAAACAATATTTAAATTTCCCCACGTTGAGAGTCAAGCTCACCATTTGTAGCACAGCACTGTCCATGAAAGGCACTTCAAGTGTGAAGACCTTGGAGCTGCTGTTAGGGGGCATATGCTCAAGGACGTTATAGCCTCTGGCAACGCAGTCTGCCACGGTCAAAACCTCAGAGGGGAAGGTAATGTTCATTAATGCCACATCAGAGCCAAGTGGCCCGAGCAGCACCTTAAATATCCGCTCCTCTTTAACAGTGTCTGTGGGGCAAATATTAAGAGGAATGAACCCAGCTCGCAATTTATTAGAAGATGATTAGAAAATGAGACTCACTGTCATGAACTTGTGGAGGTCGAGACATTAATGGCGCTGTAATGGGAAGGAGGACTTTGTATCTTGTGTCTTCATTAATGGAGTCTTCAGTCCAGAGCAACTCCAGCATTGGCTCAATCGTGTAAGACGTGAGGTACTGACCATCCTGAACATGACTCTGCAAAATCAAATATCCTCAGTGTATTCTGCAGCTTATAACAATGTATATCTTGTAAGCCCATGCAGGCTGGGCTTTAACTGTATCCATAACAATAGAAAACCTCATTCATTGATACATAAATTGTTCTAAAAGTAAATTGTAGTGCTACTGACCTTAAAGTAGCCTCCAACAGCTCCAATGGGAATTTCAACAATGATGTACACATCATTGACAGTTAGGGAGTATCGTCTAGCAGCAATCTCAGCAGGTTCAAGTCTCTGGCCATCGACGCCCATGTGCACCTCCAACAGTTTAAACTGGCCAGAGTAAATAAGAGGGTCAATGTGCCTCGGCAGGAACCAGGTGATTGTGTTTAGAGTGAAGGAAACACTACCTGTGTACATGGCAAACACATGCAGCACTCAGAAAAGGAAAGACCCAACACATATACTTGATCTATAGTGAGGGGCCATAGCCACAATTTTAGAAATACTGGAGGTCATGAGTCCAAATCTCCCTTCCTGTGTAAATTTTGACGAGACAATGAAAACAACTGATAACAAAAAAACCTTCAACATTGCCAGGATACAAATTCTAGCAGAGAAATTAAGTGGTCAAATGGGAATATATTAAGTCCCATTCACCTATAAAATACCTACTAAGTGCAAGATTAATTGTTCAATAAAGCCCAAAATTCCCAGAGTAAAAGACATGACCTCAGCGGTAGCTACGACCCTGCCTACTATCTCTCCAAATATATTACCCTCCAGTGTCGGGCAAGCAATTGCTGCATCAATTTGAGTCGCCAGCCACTTCTTTTCAAATATTATTGAAGTTGTGAGGACCGTCATGGGCACCTCTGCTACCTGTGGAGTGAAGTTACAGAACATTATGTGTATATGCTTTGTTTAGTCCATTTAATGGCTGAATATTCATGCATACTGTTGAAACAAAAAGATCAATTCCTAAAGATGTGGAGGAATTAGACTGGTGGATGTAAATAAAATAAAAAAGAAGCCTACCGATGGATTTAACTGTGCCAACTGGATTTCAGACAAAGTAATCCATTTAAAGGGAGTCTGATTACATTATTTGATTTAAATCCAATCCAATGGCTGCAAGTGTAAGCAAGTAGTGAGTTATCTAATGGGCTGCAAGTAATTTAACGAGAGTTTGCCTGGAGGGTCAAGATATAACATCAGGCTTGTTTGAAATTTAATGAACTGCGGTACACACTCACATTCTGGATGTATGTCTCAGGTGAAGTCTTTGGACTTCTCAGGACCAGCCTTGTAGCAGTGTTTGTAATCCCATAACCATTTCTCTGGGCCTCGACCACGTTCATAAGCTTCTCCCCGGGAGTATAGAAGACCAGCGTCGTGATTCTGAATCCTGCGTCTATGGGCTGTTTCTATGAGGCAAGACATGCCATTAAATACAGGAAGAGGCTTCAAGAATATTAAATAAGAACTAAATGAGCTCATCAAACCTCAGCAGCTCGTCGAGGATCACCAAACTTTGAATTAGCCCCCAAGATGGGATGTTCAGGCAGGCCATAATCATCTGGAGCTGCCCTTTTCACAGACACCTAGAAATGAGGCCACTCTGTAAGTGATTATCAATCTTTGCCTCTCTCCTCTGCAGTGACATCAAATGTACCAGCCTTGATGCTCATACAGAGAATAAGGCCACTTATCATATAGACTGTAACATGACCCATGAGAGTCCTGCTGCATTTACTTGCCTCCATGTAGCTACGGTCACAGACAATTTCCCTGGAGGCCCAGGTAGTGTACTGGCAGGTTTCAGCCACCTGGTACAACTCATCTTCAACCATCTGGTTTCCATGCAGTCGAAGATTTAATGTTGTTGTGAATGCTTTATCTTCCTGCAAAACACACGGAAATCAGCCTCAAAATCATTACCACATTAAGGAAACCACATTTGGCGCTGCACTACAAAATGACATCTCCGATCTCGTTACCACATTTTGAGCAAAACAGTTTTGAAGGGAGGCATAAATCATGGCGTTCCCCAGCTGGTCTATCTTCATACTAAAGCCACACTGAGAAGCTAAACTTGGTGTAAGGAGGATGGCGGAGTTATCTGAGGAGGGGGGAAAAAATGGGGACAGTTAGAGAGGAAAAAGTAAGACAAAGTAAAGAAAAATTCAGAAATGTCAGCTCACTGATGACAACAGCAACTTCTAGAAGATTTCCTCCAAGTGGACCAACATTGACACGCATGACGTTCCCCAGGCACTGAGAGCGGATATCTGGGATTAAACATTTATATTATTAAGCAGCATATAGTGTGATTAAAATACTGTAATCAAATGGTGTATTGGCACACACAAACTTACTTATAGAAGGCTTCTTTTGAGCCTCTATGTTTACAACTGCCATCAGGAGAATAAACCACCTGAAAGAGATTGAATCATTTTCAAAGTAGCAAGAAAAACTAAACCTTTGTGAAAGCAGTGGATAAAAAACAAAACTACAAACCCCAGTTCAACTAAACGACCCATGGCACAAGAGATCTTAAAGTCCCTTTTTTGGCAGATTTTAATGAAGCTTGTGGACTAATCTCTACAGGCTGGTTCTTTGGGCAGGTTGAGGAAAGTTCCTGCTCAACAAATACAACTACACACAGGTGGATCCCATTACAGCCTGATGGGGATGATTGCATGGACAAGTGTCTTGTAATCTGGCCTGAACTGAGACTCAACCCACACTGATAAGAGGCTGATTGTCCAACGTCTTTTTAAATATGTATCCTTATTTTTTAACAGTTCCCAGCTAGATTTAAATAGGGACAGTGTAGTTTATTCCTAAACCCCACAGGGTCACCCAGTGTGCTTAAGGTTTAATGTTCATTATCATAAAGGACATTTTATGAAAAATGCTCAATAGGTTTTTATATCATAAGCCTTTAAAAAATCTTAAAGAATAACAATAAAAAAAAGATGAAATAATGAGAAAACAAAACAAACAGAAAATTAGCATTTTATTTTAAGTCAGCTACACCCATACATCTCCATCTTCACTACTGAAATCTGACATCTTTGTGACAGTAGCTGGAGTAACCTGTTAGGGTGCAAAACTTGCTGTTACTATCAGATAATGCAAAGAAAATCAACACATTCTCACAACTGAAAAACTGTAAAGAGATCATGTTTCAGGGTTTTGTTAATGAATGACTTAAAATAATTTAATATTTATCAAGAGATATTGATTAATCATATGTTAATCTGCTGATAGTAAAGCTCCAAAGAAGTTTTCCTTGCCACCGTCACCAAGTGTTTGCTTGTGGTGGGAATTGTTGGGTCTCTGTAAATATATAGAGACATATAGACTTGCTCTATATGAAAGGTGTCATGAGATAACTTCTGTTGATTGATGAATATTTTGGTGCTATAAAAATAAAATTTAATTGAATTGCCTCATAGCAAGAAGGTTCCTGGTTCGAACCTCGGCTGGGGCCTTTCTGTGTGGAGTTTGCTTGTTCTCCCTGTTCTCTCCGGGTACTTTGGCTTCCTCCCACAGTCCAAAGACATGCACTCAATAGGTTAAATGGTGACTCTAAATTGGCTGCAGGTGTGAATGGTTGTGTCCTGTGATGAACTGGTGACTTGTCCAGGGTGTCACCCCAAGTCAGCCCCCCATGACCCTGATGATGATAGAAAATGGATGCATGAATTAATTGAAAAATGTTGTCACAGGTTCAAGATCCAGGCCTACTTCAGTTAAGACTATATTTAAGTGGTTCAAGGGGCAAATTTATAGCATTTGTAACAAATTTGCAATTCACAGAGTTACCAAAAATAAACTGGGTCAGTCGCTTGCTTTGCACTGATTCAGCCTTGGCTATGGTACAGAAAAAAAACCCTTACAAACGCTGCGCTGAAAAAGGTGCACAAAGTGTGTTTACCCAGATGAGAAAGAGAGATGTTAAAATGCCACATTAATTTTAGGGAGTAACAGAGAAAGTTCACAACACCCTGCAAGCGTTTGGTGCTTTCAGGAAGAAGAACTAGTTTTTAGCAACCCATCTGGGAGATACTGATGATGCTTTTTATTGAGGTAATATAATGAGTGATGGAAAAAACTTGGCAAATTACTTCACAGATTACAAATTGTCAAACAGGAGTCACAACAGATTCTCTTTACTAATCTGTTCCTATAAAGTTAAGCTATGTTGTACTTCCCCTTTGTTGCCAAATACAGTGTTACTGCTTAGTTTGGCAGTTAGCCTGCCAGCAGTGCTTTCTCACAGAGGATTGAAATGTCACTGTGATTTTACTTACTTTACTCCCTCCAGCGTGCAGACAAGCTGTGGTCAGCTTTAGTTTCACACAAACACAAGGTGCAAATTAAAAAAATATATTAAACATGCATAAAATGATTGCAGGTGCACTAATAAAGTTTATGATCTTATATTAAATATCACAGAACAGACAGCTTCCTATAGAAAAATTGTGATGTAATTAATAAACGATCATAAAAAAACCAACTGTGTAATCTTACAGTGATTTCTCGCAGGGTGTTCCTACATCTGTGCAGTCTCCATCTATCCCTCCCTCTCCTCCCCTCCTCTCTCGCCCCTCCCTGTTCTCTGTAAAAGGGAACAAACTGCCGCCGTGCCGCTGTCCCGCCTCCAGCTCTTCTTGTCCCGTCCATGAAGCTGCAGCAGCAGTAGCAGCAGCAGCAGCAGAGCACTCCTCCCTCCACCGACCTGCTGCTGTGTGCGCCTTTTTTTTTTTTTTTTAAACCAGAATATGAAAACTAAACCACCCGGATAAAAAGTTATTTTCATGGAAAGAAAAGCTCCAAATACAGGTATGTGTCAGCTTTATGTTTTGCATTCAGTTTTTCAATTAAAAGTGATTTGCAAATAGTGTTTGGTGGGGAAAACGTTCATGCAAACCAGCATGTAGCTCTAAATATTGAGATATGAAGCCAGAACAATAGAGAAATCTACACATGCTGGAAAACAAAGTGTTTTAATAATTACTTGAGATGATGTGTGGGTTTAGTTTCAACTTGTTGCCTCTGGTTTCCTCTGAGTTAGTCTACTCCGTTCTGTAATTTGATTCTCCTGGTGATAATCCTGTACATGAGCCCTCAAAGAAGTGACAGTACCTCACGCCTCTTCACTCACTTCAGCTCAAGCCATTTCCTGTGTGTGCTGTATTGATTTTTTTCTTCCTTCAGAGGACTAATGTGTTCTACAAACAGTGCAGTCAAATATGTCTTGATAGACATCCCAGCACATAAATGTACCACTCACAATCCTGACTGTATTTGCTTGCTGGGAATTTTCATGTCATAAAAAATAAAAGTCCATAAAATTGACAGCCTCCTTCTCTTGGCAATTATCAGGACCATGGGGTATGGGCAAATCCTCCACCGGCGGGGGAATGAGGAGGATCAGGTCCACCTCAACGTGGGAGGGGTACGATATGAAGTGGATCCGGACACGCTGCTCCGCTTCCCTCACACACGCCTGGCTCGTCTGCTGCACTGCCAAAGCGAGGCGGCGATCCTGGAGCTGTGTGATGACTACAGCCCATCTGAGAAGGAGTACTACTTTGACAGGAATCCCCGGGTTTTCCTCTGCGTGCTCAACTTCTACCACACGGGACGTATACACATGATGGAGGAGCTATGCGTCTTCTCCTTCAGCCAGGAGATCGAGTACTGGGGCATCCAGGAGCTCCACCTGAGCCCCTGCTGTAACAACTGGTACCACGAGAGGAAGGAGTACATCGAGGACAGAGACTGGGACATCAGGAGCGACGACCAGCAACAGCCAAGCTTCGACTCTTCCTTTGAGGAGCTCTCCGCTCTCGATAAAGACTTGGCCAAGTTCAAAGGTGCCTGGTGTGCAGAACTGAGGAGCTACGTTTGGCTCAGGCTGGAGGATCCAGGTCATTCGAGAGGCTCAAAGATCATAGCTGTGGCCTCCCTCAGCTTGGTGTTGACCTCTATCGTCGCCATGTGTGTCCACAGCATGCCTGAGTTTCAGCTTGTGGATGACAATGACAGACCCATTGAGGACCCGGTCCTCGCCATCCTGGAGGAGATCTGCATTGCCTGCTTCTCCGCCGAGTTCATCATCAGGCTCATTGTTGCGCCCTCCCGCAGGAAGTTCCTCGGAAATCCCTTAAACATCATCGATGTTGCCTCCATTTTGCCATTTTACGCCACTTTAGCTCTGGAAACAGCGGACGAGGAGAGCGCAGAGGAGAATGAGAACTTAGAAAACGTGGGGAAGGTGGTGCAGGTCCTGCGCCTCATGAGGGTTTTCCGAATCCTCAAACTGGCTCGACACTCCATTGGGCTGCGAGCGCTGGGTGCCACCGTCCGCCACAGCTACCAGGAGGTGGGTCTGCTGCTTCTCTTCCTCTCGGTGGGGATCTCCATCTTTTCAGCCCTCATCTACTTTGCAGAGAAGGAAGGAGAGTCCACAGATTTGGGGACCATCCCTTCAGGATGGTGGTGGGCAACAATCACCATGACCACAGTCGGTTATGGTGACACCTGCCCGGTGACGCTGGCGGGGAAGATAGTGGCCACCTTGTGCATCATCTGTGGACTGTTAGTGGTGGCGTTGCCCATCACCATCATCTTCAATAAGTTTTCAAAGTACTATCAAAGAAACAAAGCCATGGAGGGACAGTGTATCACTAAGCCTGAAAGACAAGACCCAGAACTCCCTTATTATAACATCAGAGACCTGTTCACTGACAGTGTCTATCCCTTCTTAGGAGCTTTTGCCTTCAGGACAAGTGTGAGCAGTGTAGGGGACGATACAGATGCCTCCAGTCTCCAGGACATAGAGGTGTATGATAATGACACTTGTGAAAATGGGGCTGCAAAATGACCATCCATGCCATTTCACTTAGTGTCGCTCCCTTTATGACTGCAAGTCACTCCGTGCCTCTCAGGGCAAAGCACTCCATCACTGACCCTGCTGTCCCTGCACTGTCTTCCTCCTGCAATTTGACAGAGAAATATCATGGCCATGAACTCCTTCTTCTTTTTTCAAGAGAATGGCTTGTGAAATATACAGCGTCACTAAAACCAGGAAATCTAAAGGGAATTATCTGAACCTTTGCTCAGAGGTTTGAAAGCCCATTTTCTGCTTGAGAAAACTGCAATGATGCATGTAGGAGGCCATAATGTTAATGTTTTTCAAAGTAATGCCCTGTATTGATTTGTCTGCTCGCTGAAAGTTCAGACTGAGAATTCGGCGGATACAAAAGTCTAGAATGACAACAACAACGGAGATGTTTGATGTTTAAAAATGGTATTGTAGATCTCTAAGTTGACTGATGTTACACAGTCTGCATGAACAACGATGAATGCATTTTTGAAAGAGAGTATTATAAATAGTTGTGTAGAGTTATGCAATATTATTGATGCTGATGAAGAGAAGCCACACAGCTCTCTCAGAGCACCGTGGAAAGCACTAGAGGTTAGTGTTATTACTTTTTCCGTTTCGGACGGTTGTTTTTGGCATGCTGGGTGACTCCTATGGGGTAACTCATGTGGACATGAAATAAAACTTAGTGAATCAGAAGAAATATGCCTCTCATTTGTGACATGGCATACAACAGCTCAGGTTCATTGCATTCATTTGTGGTCCAAAATACTGCAACACCTCTTACAAATGACTCTTAAATCTAAACAGAAATCATCCACAATGATGTTTCTTCAAAGGTGAAATGCACTGACACTGTAGAGGGAACTTTCTTTACCTATTCCCTCCTTTCCCTCTTGAAAGTATTGATTTCCTGTCCCCTCTTATAATCTTCAGTTGGATGAGCCACTGTCCTACTAGAGTGAGAAATATAAAAGATTTTTCCACTACAGGGGTCTCAAAGGCGTTGACCAGAAGCTTCCACTCTCAGAACTAAACACTTCAAAATGTTTCTTGAACCATAAGCTTTGACTGGGTTTAAAGTGCAGATGGTGTTTTTATCTATTGGCTGAATTTCATGGTGGTTGAGTGAATGAAACCTGTTAAAATTATAAAGTAAATGGGTGTCAGTTTGGAGTTGATGGAAACAGTTTTTATTTTATTGTTCAAGAAGAGTTAAATCTGGGGCAACTGGACTTGCTTGTAGATCCGTGAAGACGTTTCACTTCTCATCCAAGAGGCGGTCTTCAGTTTTGACCACTGACACTATAAAGAATGGACAGCGTATGCGTGACGTCGCCCACAGGTTTCTGAAGAGCCGTTTTGGATCTCAAAATCTGTGGCTCTGGCTGCCGCCATCTTGGTAGTCCTGCCTCTTCCGCCTCCCGGCTAATCTGAAAATCAGTAAAGACGTGGATCATCAGCGACATGATCACCTGGTGGCTCAAACAAGCCACTGGTAACAGCACCTACCTCTCAATTAAAGCAGCAACACTGTTAATTATGCATAATTTTAAGCCTTAATATAATTTGAACTAGCGAGATAAATAAAAATTCACCCTCAGTACAGTTGTCATGAACGGGGAAATTAGCTATAGAGACCAAAACTGTTTTTTGTACCAGGCTGTAAATATGTTTATTTCTGCTGTGAAGTTGGACATCTTAACATGGGGACTTATGGAGTCTGTAACCAGCCTCAAGTGGACGTTTGAGGAACTGCAGTTTTTGGCACTTCTGCATTGGCTTCACTTCACAGTTACGGAGGTTGGATCGCTGTGAGGTGAAACGCTGTGCTGCCCCAGATTTAACCCTTCTTGATGAAGGCTGACCTGAATGACTGAGAACCTTCACAGACAGAGTTTTTACTTCAGCAGCAGATTGTGTAAAGACTAAATGCAGCCTAATTTAAACAGATAAGCCCATTACTGTTTGATTATTTGTTAATAGTAGCAAATGAGTTTCGATTACTGGCCTTCCTGCATCAGGTGTGCGTCACATGGGACATTAGCATATTGCTTAATCCACACTTTCTTTTTCTTTTTGCTTTTGTCAGCTGCCATTTATTGTGACAACAAACACAGAGTATTGGTACTGACAAGTATTGATTTTTAGTGAATAGTGCACTTGATAACACATATAAATGCAGAGTGGATACCGTGGCTTTGCAGATAAAGTATGCATATTTACATGGATAAAACTGGATATATTTGTCAAAAAGAAAACTCTGCGGTGTCACTAAATGAATAAAGAGAAAATACATTTCTTCTGTCACTAAAATAATGTTTATTTGTCTGACTTTTCTCTAATTCTTGCTCTTTTTTTGTTAAAAAATGGTGCATATTTTGAATTCTCCTTCAAATGAATGAATTAATAAGGGGTTAAGGGTTTATTCCGAGGGCTCACAAGCCAAAAAGGTTGTGAACTACTGTAATAACAAAATAAAGGGAGATAATAAGGGAATACATTTGAGACATTAGTGGATTATTGGCAGTAAACTGTAAACAAAAGTGTAAAAATGAATTACGTGTTCTGTGAAGTGATAATCGATGCATCTAATGAGTATTACTGCTGCCATACTGGCACTTGCACCATGTGGAAAGAAAGAAAGTATTGATGGACAACAACTTTAATTGATATATACTTTTAAGAGTTTTAAGACTCTTAGGGCAAATTTTTAATTGTGATTCGATGAACAGTAATTCCAGTGTTTTCACTGAGAATCCATCAGAGGAGTCACAGATGATAGTACAGCACCGTTGGCAACAGATAATGATGGTTTTGTGTTCCTCGTCATTATTCCCAGCCTTACGGCTCTGGGCACGGGCTCTGTTGAGGGAAGTGGATGTCAATATTCTGTCAGCAAAAATACATTCACTTATTGAATTTATGTCAGGGTGTGTATCTTTTTATTTTATTTCCTATAATTTGTTACAGCAGCTGGTGTTTCTCATCTGACTTCCAACAACTTGGTGTTTCATGAGACAAACACAGATTAGTTTTAACTGAGATGACCACAAGGCTCCTTCATTTTCACCAGGGGTTCTGTGTCAAAATATAGTTTTCATTAAATTTTAAATTTACAATAATTAAATTGGATAGAGCAATATTTCTTCTGTAACTGTCAGTTGGCAATTCAGCTAACTAACTTGGAGGTTCCTTCATTTTCACTCTATTTTTAGGGTTTTATAGTTTTTAACCCTTGTAATGTCCTCCCGATTGCCTTATACCTTTTGTCCTCTGGGGTCAACAGGAGGGTTAAGACATCCAGTTTAAATTATATTTTGTCTGTTTATCTAATTTCCCTGTTGAAAAGTGTGATTGACAGGCAGGTGCCGTCATGAGTAGCTGATTTGAGCAACCAGGTTCCATTCGGTCTATCTCAGCTCCACCCACACTACGTGTTTTTGCCCATTTTTCCATTAGCCGTTAACCGCCGGAGGCAGGACTGCCAAGATGGTGATGGTCAGTGTCACCACACTTATGGCTGACATCACAGAGACTACATACATTTTTATTTATACAGTCTGTGCTGTTGACTTTGTAGAGCGGGGATGCAGCAGAGGTAGCAGAGTCAATGGAAAGTGAATATGGGGGATATGAATGGAGGTGAACACCATAGTAGTAGCCCACTACTGTGGTGTTTTTACTAGTACTACTCTCAGTCTTTCATGCACCATGCTGTCTGACTCTGCTGACAGTTGACTGCTGTATTTACATATAAATTGTATCCCACATTACGTTTTTTTGGAGTCAAGTGGAATTGATTTTCTCTAGAAATAGGAAAATAGCTTTTGCTGCAATAAACACTATAAAATGGCATATATTGAATCACATAGTGGCCATTTTACTGGACATGAATGACACTGGTAGGAAGTCTTGTTAATGTAAAGAGGAGGAAAAAGCCAATTACTTGCAAAGGTCACAGTAAGTGTCAGCACAAATGTCACTGTTGTGGAAATGATCAGGAGAGTTGTGTTTCAGACTCGTGCTTCTGGCTTTATTTTATTTCTTTGAATGAAACGACAACTTTCATTACATTAAGGCTGAAGTGAAGTCGCTTACCACGATACTTCTGCTGGCTCAAATAAAGTCTTAATCCAAGCTGATTGGATGCGGTGGAGCATTTAACCACCAGGATAAAAGATGTCACTGAACAATCGAATTCCTGTCAGAAACACTGTGGTCAGTGTCATGAGTGCGAAGTAAAAAAAATAAATCAATACAATTTATTTAAACTGGGTTTTTTTTCTTTCAGATTTATATTTTGTAATCTCCTGCCAGAACTCCGATGTTGATTTGAAGTGAGTTGTTTATGTGCAGAATGGAGACGGGGAGGTTTCTCAGCATGCCGTGTTGTCAGGAGGGGGATACTGTTGGAGTCTGTTGGACATTAATGTTAAACAAAAGCACTGCAGGCTTTCACACTGGTGCACATGTGTGCATGTTTTTGAAGAGAAAACATAAATCATTCTTTGAAAATCTGACATTTGTTTTAAGGTGAGAGTATGAACTTGAATTACAAGCCGCGGGGTCCGTGGAGACATTTGTCGCTCTACCCTACACAAAGGGAAAAGGTCAGTGCAGTGATGAATGTACAAAAAGAAAAGGGGAACCGGTTCACCAGCTGTCCATGAAGTCAAACTTGGATTAAGTGATTAGGAGCTAATGGAGATTTAGTAAATAAAATGTAGTTGTCACTATGTGACATTTCCCAAAAATAGCCTCCAATACATTGTGTTCTGTGAAGTGAAGCCAATGCTGAAGTGCCAAAAACTGCAGTTCCCCAAACGTCCACTTGAGGCTGGCCACAGAACGAGTTGATCTCCATAAGTCCCCATGTTAAAATGTCCAAATTCCCAGCAGAAATAAACATGTTTACAGCCTGGTACAAAAAACAGTTTTGGTCTCTATAGCTAATTTCCCTGTTCATGACAACTGTACTGAGGGTGAATTTTTATAGAACTCACCTGTTCAAATTATATTAAGACTTAAAGTTATGCAGAATTAGCAGCATGGCCGCATTGATTGACAGGTAGGTGCCATTATAGGTGGCTTGTTTGAGCACCCAGGCGTCATTCAGCCCACCTTAGGTCCGCTGATGATCCATGCCTTCGCCGATTTTTAGATCAGCCGAGTGGTGGAAGAGGCAGCCACAGATTTTGAGCTTCAAAACAGCTCTTAGAAACCTGTGGGTGAGGTCATGCATACGCTGTCCATTCTTTATACTGTCAAAGGGCAGTAGTAGCTCGGACCACAGGGAGTTGAAGTCCAGCATGGACCTCCTGAGCACTGCCGAGGTGCTCTTGAGGAAGGTACCGAACCCCTAACTGCTCCCAGGGCGCCACTACGTAACTGCACAACACTCCACCATCTCTCCCCATATTTGCATGTCTATATCTGTGCTTTGTGTGAGTGTGTGGTTGTATTTCTGGCCTGTATGTGTGTAAAACTTGAGGGATCAATAAAATTAATCTTCCTCTATCTTCTAAAGATAAAACCAAGTGCTACCTGAATTTACAAAGAATTGTCTGTTAAGTTAAACAGTATTACAATAATACTTCTCTGCCTTCTAAAACTGTGATCTCTTGTTTACAAAGTTCATCTTCTATTTGATTTCCTAACAACAGATTTACAAATCTCACTAAGACATTTCTTTTTTTTAATGGTGCGACCCAAATGAGTAAATTACTAATTTAAAACTAGCTTTAACCTCAACTTCATTAGCAGGTCGATGACCAATTATAAAAACATATTGTTATGTGTGGGAAACGTGGTGCTGGTAGTGTAATATAGTAGCTCATGCAAAATAAATGACTCTACAAAGAAAATTAATGTTTCTGTACATTTGTGAAATGTTAACGAGCTGGAACAAATTCTGTGATGCCTGTCTGTAGAAAAAAAAAGAAACAAACGAGGTGTTTCCTCGAAGTGAATCAGAGGGTGTTGAGATCCCAGCTGGGGTTTCCATTAGCTTCTGTATGCAAGCTAATTTATAATGTTTTGATCAGAGTCATTACATGGTACAGCTCACCACAGAGCACAGCCAGATCACTTTACTTCAGCCATTACCAGCAGCTGTGTGGTTTCAGCTCAGGGTCAGATATAGTGAAGAAACCACTTTGTTTATATTTGGATCCTGCTTTTGTCCCCTCGTGCAGGTTTATTACTGCGAGGCTAGATGAACATTGTTATTGTGCATGTCCATAATCATTTGTTACTTTGACACAAGTTGAGTTTTCGGCTGGGCAACATAAATCCACTGTAATTCAGTCATATATATATATAATCCTTTTATATATTTATACATTGTACACAGGCCGTTTCCTCCTGTAGTTGTCCTTTAACTTGCCTGCTCCTCTCAGAAAAGCTTTATTTACGATCACAAACCAATGGAAATTTGTCTTAGACGTGGTTTATAAATAGGTTAAACATTATTTATTTATTTAATGTTCATTTTTATAGGGACAAGTGCATGGACCAGTGCCACATACCACAGCATTTATAGCCTAAGCTAGTCTGCAACACCAGTCCCTAGATGGGTCTTTATACAAATACACACTGCTAATACGGGAATACACGGCACAAACATCACAAACTGTTTGAGTTTAAAATAATATGAGTTATGAACTAGTTGACTTCTGTGGGTTAAAAACTGAACATATTAATCCCCTGAACAGTTTAAC
Organism: Argyrosomus regius; assembly: GCA_946959425.1. Taxonomy (NCBI): domain Eukaryota; kingdom Metazoa; phylum Chordata; class Actinopteri; family Sciaenidae; genus Argyrosomus; species Argyrosomus regius. The sequence continues at coordinate 8,842,908 of OX336901.1, read as the reverse complement.
AAAAAGGCAACGTAAATACATTGAGAACCAGAGGAGACTGGTTATCTACGTTTACCTTGTGTTTTTTTTTTTTTTTTTTGGTAACTTAACTGATGAGTAAATTAATGAAAACATTAAATCATTCAAACGCGCAAAATTTAAGGAAATTATCAAAACATAACATATTTAGTTTGACAAAATAATCCCTACTTAAAGTCCATTTAACTCGCTTTATCTGAAACCTTCAACTGTATCACATGGTTTTTAACCACGGATGGAGTTTGCTCATTTGTCATGGAGATGAGCTTGTTGACCACTGACAGTATGAAGAATTGATGCTGTATGCATGACGTCATCCACAGGTTTCTGAAGAGCCGTTTTGAAGCTTAAAATCTGTGGCTATGTTGGCAGTCCTGCTTCTTCCGCCTTCTGACAAACCTAAAAATCGGCAAAGCAGTGGATCGTCAGCAAACCTGAGGTGTAATCATGTTTATTTCTGCTGTGAAGTTGGACATTTTAACATGGATGCTTATGGAGATTGACTCACTTCTGGAGCCAGCCTCAAGTGGACGTTTAAGGAACTGCAGTTTTTGACGTTTCTGCACAGGCTTCATTTCACAGCCACAGAGGTTGCCGCTTGATATGCAATCTCTATTAAACTTTAAATTCAACTCATTAGCTTCTCAACTCATATTGACACAAGTAATGCAGATAAAGTGAAATCATATTGGAGTAAACAAGACATCTCATGTCAAAGTTGGGCTTACTACTGAAAAATGTCTGGGTTGTCCCACTCTGACAAAAAAAAAAAAAAATCAACTATGGCCAAATTCACCTTCACCTCACCTTGGACACTACAGTGTGACTTATCCCGTTAAGAACAAGAGAAGACTGAAGCGTTGTAATTACCCTCTTTGACCATGTCTACCATTACAATCACGCTCAGGAAACCCTCAGCAATTATGAAGGCGACGATAAGCAGATAATCCAGTGTCCCACGTGTATCCTGGCATCCATCCCAGGCCTCTGCATAACCTGACCTCAGTCCTCTGCTCTCAACTCGACATCAGTTCACCACTCACAGCAGCACCGGCTCCTCTGGGGATTCGCCTTTGCAGAAGGATTCAGTTTGTTTGGACAGGTTATGTGAGGTTACAGTGTAAACACTGCAAGGTTGCTGCAGAGCTTAAAACATCCCAGTATACAAGCAGCAAGGCGATGCTAAAGCACTTTTACCACTGCGGTAGGTAGAAGAAGTCTTATCACACTGAGGATGGCTGTTTTATTCATTGTGTATGGACTTGTGTATGGAAACATATAAGTGAGTATTAGAGGAACATAACAGATAGATTATTGCTGATTTTTAACAATGAATTAAACAAAGACCCTCTGTGTGTCTGCTGTTTGGGCTCACAACTCATAAATTCACATTCCAAAAGACGTTCTCTGTATTCTTACTTTCTGCTGAAGTGGATTGACAGCAAACCTCCAACACTGGCTGAGCGACACAAAGTTGATATGATATGAAATATGAGTCATGTCTTCTATAAGATTTGGTCCCCGTTCTTGAAATATATTGGCACTAGACTGGCAACCATTGTGTTGACGGGTTTGGTGGATTACAGCTATGATCCGACACATTGTATGAATACATAACTGACTTGCTTCGGGGTTACATGGACTACAACATATATTTGCGTGTTAGTGATGCTGAATTTCACAGAAATATAGGATTTCACTGTATAATTTATTCATTTTTATATCAGTTTTTGATGTGTACCATGGCCTCCCCCTCTTTTTTTGTTACTGTTTAATTTGTTTGTCTGGATACTTGTTTTGTGTTGAAGTGTTTATCGGTGCTGCTGATAGTGTAGTACAAAACTTTGATACTGGCCCTGAGTGGGGATGTGTTCCCCCGCTGTCTTCCCTTTTAATACTGTCTGGTTTTTTTGTTGTGTGCTTGTTTTGTTTGTGAAAAGGAGAAAAATGTTCAGTAAAGATATTGACTGATGTGGTGACTGATCTACCAGCAGCATTTTGCTTTTTAAGCTTTGATCTGTCTCTTTGTGCACTTCCAACTGTTGAAATTAAAAGGTAATAATGCACATTTACTCATTCTTAATTGATGTTTATGGAGCACTTATTAGCTGTAGTGCCACTTACTGTAGTTATTTTCAGTGTGTATTTATAAAAAATAAAATATAATATATATATAATAGTATATATATATACAAATAAAGATATACCTGTTATAAGAGTTTCTGACATTCTGTTAATCACAAGCTCACAAGCATTATATGAATTTATTTACATTTCATCATTGTGTTTCAGAGTGAGCTGTGCCATGCTGGGCCGGGCCTAAGTAGTACGGCTGCGGCTCTTAGCTCGGATGATGAACTGACACACTCGCTATCCATTGAGAGTTGCAATGGAGAGAGTAAGGATTTAATGGAGGCAGTAAAAGAGGGCAGGAGGGCTCCGAGTCCGGCTAATGAATCAGAAGACGGGAGGAGGAGGAAGAGGAGGAGGAGGAGGAGGAAGAGGAGGAGAGAGGGGGGTGCTGAGCAGAAGAAGGATGGGCCAGTGAAAGGCACGAGGATAAAAACACTACATATTCTGCAAAGCACCACTGTGATATGGACACACATGAAATGAGACCAAAGGATTTGTAAAAATTAATCAGTACTGGGGCTGCAGTTAACTTTCATTATCAATTAAATAGTTACCATTATCTTTATGGAGCATTTTAGCATCTTTTAGCTCATTGTTTTGGTTTTATGTCCCACAACTTTTCTGTTTGTGTTGACTTTGCTATGCTGTTTTAAAGTGCTAGATGTTTCCTTCAGGAGGTGGTGGAGACCAAAACAGAGCTAAAAGAAGAGTGAACATTGGGCTTTATAATTTGAATATGTCCACTTGTTTACAGTTTGTTACATTACCCTTTTTTGGTTTTAAAACCCCAAACTCCAATTTTTCAGTTTCCGTTCGGGGCTACTGTAGAAACATGGTGATGGCGAACTCAATGGAAGAGGACCAACAGCGTCTGTAGATATAAGAGGCTCTTATTATGCCTCCATTCTATTTTTAGGTGATTATAGACTAATAATAACATAGTTATGAATATTATATTCAGTGCATATCCATATTCTGTAAATAGAGCCCTCTACTATCTAAATCTGACACACTGGACCTTTAAACCCTAAAGATCTTAAACCACTGCAGTGCTCTGGATCAGCAGATAGATGTATTATTTTATTGCCTTTAATCTATAATGATAAAATGTATCTGTGCATCCATAAAACCCATCAGAGCTGAGTCTGAATGTTACTGCAGTCTTTTTTTTTTTCAACCTCTGTCGCAGATTTTACAGTCATCTGATGTTAACTGCCGGTGTCATGTAATGCAAGTGCTACGTAATTGTGTCCACTCAGCCTTTCAGAGCCTCAATAAATGTCTGTAATTAAAAATCAATATGAATCAGCAGCTTTATTGAATTCTGTTTTAGCTGTATGGTTTAGTTTAGTATGAGGCAACATGCTTTAATCTCTCTCTAATTGGCTGTTCGTCTTTACTGAAGCATCCCTGAAGAGTTTGAAGGGAATTGTATGTGATTAAACAGATCTCGTACAGTCGATATGACTAATGTTGATATTATGACAACTGTACTGAATCATCACACAAGTGCTTTGAAAATGGAGAGGAGAGATTAAAGATACCTTTTGAATCAGAGCAGTCTATCTATCCAAGATAGACAGAAGAGAGCCAAAAAACGTGTGAAATCTACTGCGACTTGTCACTGAGTGATAAATGTGGCAGTATAAAGACAATCACATGTGTTGCACCTCCCCACTAACCACAGTAATGATCATGAATGGAGAAATGTCTTCTCCATTACCTCATGTTAAAGTTTGGGGGCAGGTTGGCCTCAGAGAGTCATCTCCCCCACTGTCTCGTCGGCTTCTTCTTCTTCTTCTTCGCTGACTGATATGACACAGCAAGCTCTCAAGGTTACTTTTCCCATATCAGGTTTCAGCATTGCTTTGCGTTGTCGATTTGACATTAAAATGGAAATCGACTTTGCTGTGCTGTGAAATCAAAAGCACTTAACAAACCTCCGAGGGCATTATTCAGTGAGTAATTGGCCGCTGCATTGCTGAGCCTTATTGTGCCCCGGTGATTACTTTGATTAGCCTGAGATGACCTTGTAGACAATTGATTTGTGAATTTTATATCCTCCTTTAAGATTAATGCCACTACAAATCTTAATTGCAAAGGTGAAAGCATGTCTAGTTACTCTGTGAAATTTGCTCTTTATTGCTGTAACTGTTATTTGAGTAGATTTTATCTTTAAATATAAGATAACAGGAACAGCAGTGCCATTTGAAATATGAAGCACAACAACCCTGGACTGCTGTTCTGGTCTGATGAGCCATAAAATTATTTTTTGGGGGGATCGTGCCAAAGTGATTAATCAGTCACTTTGGAGGATCTTGTATTTTCCTAAAATAAAACCCGAATGTAAAAGCAACAAACTTCTTATTTGTTGTCAGCGGACTATTGATTTACATTTTCTTGATTAATTTGATCAATTTGTTTTAGTTTTCTAATGAAATTTTGCACTCAGACTTCAGACAAGTTAATAAAAAAAGCACCGGCACAAACAGAGATAACCCTGTTGGAGGATGAATAACCTCATCGATTTATTGCAGAAATGTGTTTTAGTGTTTGTTGGATTTTTGTTTCTGTTGCTTATTTTTATTCAGTGAACTTTAGCATGCATTTAATCAGCATGCTAGTTCAGTCGAAGACGGTGTTTTGCAGAACAGTGCCATCGTCATGACATTAATATTGTATTACATAACATGTTTCTAAAATCCATATGCTATTACAAACACAAAATCTTCGTGGCTGCAGAGAATGAGCACGGTTGTTTATGTTGGAGCACAGATATGGACGTTATTGGAGTTGAACAAGAGTCTCACTGTGTAATGGACAGCGACAGTGTATTTACCTGAATATGTAAACAGAGAAAGCACTCTTGGACAGAGCTATTGTTTTGTCTAATAACACGCAGGGTGCAAAATGTAGCCACTGAGCGAAGACTGATATAACAGCTTTCTGTTCAGACATTAAGAGACCATAAGTCTGATTTAGATCGTTCCCAGGGACTAGAGAAAATGTTTCTATTGATCTAAAAGTACAATAATCTGTTACTACAGGAAGATTTATGTGATGTCGTCTTCATTTTCTGCATACAAATGTGTGAAGACAAAGAAATGAACCAGGGCGGTGAGGGGAATGTTTATCAGTGAATCACTGCTGTCAAAATACTGTCTGCTATTAAAGAGGGAAATTTATGATTTTCTGCATTTTATTGATTTTAATGCACGAAAGAAACTGGAGTACCAAAAATTTGTGCTGTAAAGTTGTAAATTCATAAGTTGGTGTTGGAATACTGAAGTTATGTGAGAAATACTGATGTTTATTCTCCCAAAGTAAAGTGAGAAAACTCCAGTCTGCAAGTCTGAGCCAGGATCGTGTTATTCTGTGAAAGAAGTGTTTCATGTTTTATGTATTGAGACACGTCCAGTCACAACAAAGATGTAGTCTGAACATGAAACCTTCAGAGAAACAGTAGGGATGTTTCACTGTCTGTAAGTACTGTCTGACTGAATAAAACTTGAAGCTGCAGAGATTCAGATAAGTGCAACCAGCCAATATGTGGAGGAAAAAGTAAACCCACTAGTTCAGAACTTTATTGGTGGTTGTTTTTTTCCCATTAACTCTAAATTGCTATGGCAAATTTTGCTTTTATAATTAAGGCCAAGAAAGTGTGGAAAACATCTTCCTAAAAGATGTGAAACTAGGCAATCCATGAACATTTAATCACCTTTGTATTCTCATCTAAAGTACATTATTGTTGTGTGGCACTGCTGTTGCAAGCAGAGACTGTCATGTGAAGGTTTCTTAGTGGTTTTAAAGATTGTCCCTGTAGAGTAGATTAATCAATATACAGTATCAGCATTGTAAGCCAATGTATGAGCTTACAAAAAAAAAAATGGATAGCTGATGTTGTTTACATGGTGGACATGAAGTTTGACTTGTAGCACATTCCTACAGTTTGTCAGTTATCTTGATCTTGCCATCATGTTTTAATATAAGATATACAGCTGTGTCACCTGCCATCCACATGCCTGAGGTGCAAATGTCTATGAAGGACAAAAAATGACATATAAGTAAATAAATAAATAATGACACAAGCTGACCTTCATTTTAACAGTTAACCAGCTTAAAAACAATACATTTGTCTTGTTCTGTCAGATCGATCCAACACCCAGTGTGCCCAGAAAAGGTTATCTCACATTAGCTAACACTAAATGAATAACTAATTTACTGATAATATCAGCAACTGCATTAGCTTTAACTGAATTAGCCGACCATGTAGCGTTCGCTTCTTATTATCTCTTTGTGCAGCAGCCACTGGGGTCATGTTAGCACCTGCTCATCTACTGAGAAGTACTAAGTGAAATGTAAATAGACTTTAAATGCCTAATTTTAAATATACCTTTGATATTGAATAGAACAGAATACAAAGCAGTTATTGTCATTGAACCACACTCTTAAACACATAAAGCTGGTATAAAATATTTTTTTACCTCTTCTCATGAAATGATAGTGACAATGTGATTTATTCTTGATAAATAAAGTGTATCTTCTCAAAACGTTATTGATCAATCTCTTCCAAACATATCACAGTGAAAATTAAACCACAATTAACCTGATATAAATAAGTGTTTATAAATAAGAATAAAAAGAGGAATGTGTCTGAAAACAAAATAATTCCAACTTTATGGGCAACAGATATACGTTCAGCCGCTCATAGATCGATAATAGAAGGAGTGAAAACATACAAAAGTCTAACACATGTTGTGGGTCACACATTACACTGTGTTGGCTAATCTACATTGGTTAGTTGAATGTAATATTAATTTTTAAATTATTTTAATCACCTACATGAACTGGCACCACTTTATATTTTGAAGTTATTATGGCCCCCTGACCTCGGTGAGACCTCTGAGGTCTACTTATCAAGACTGTTTGTTGGTCTTAAAATCTCGACTTAAAACTAAAGGTGATTAAGCATTAGCAGTTATGGCTCCCATCCTCGGGTCCTGCCATCAACAAACTATAAAAGAAACACAGAGTCAGTTGATAGTTTTAAGAAGATGCTAAAAACTCACCTGTTCCGTCAGCACTTTGTCCTGTAATGTGTTTATATTGCTTTCTTTTATTGTTTTTATATTGTTATTTCAAGTTTTATCTTTGTAATGTTTGCATTGTACAGCACCGTGTAACTCTGGTTGTAAAAGTTGCTTTATAAATAAAGTTAACTTACTTATAGTAGTCACTGAGCTGAAAACTGTCCAGTTCTTCATAGTGTGTAAGCAAATGAATCACAACTGAAAAATTACTTATACATAACTTGACTGTTAACTATTAGTTTCAATATTTTGTTTTTATCATAGTATTACAGTAAAACAGCTGTACTGAAGGTCATCTTCATCACTCACATGGTATTTTTGTAACACAGTGAGTAAAATATGTTGCAAAAACCAAAGGAGTGAATGTTTTTATTGATGAACTGTTTAATTGTGTTAACACTGTGTGTTTGCAGGTCCTGTGCGGAAGCCAGACCTGCAGGAGAAACATTCAGCTAGTTAAGTAGTCAGTAATCAAATATGGTAATTGTGGTAATAATGGGCAACCAAAGGGTTAAATGTGACGTGACTACACAATATTCTAAATGAAGTGTGCGTGCTGAAGTCACTCTAGACAGACTAACTGACAGTATAATAGTGTAAATGTATTTTAGGGATGTTTTGATGTAATAGGAGGGGCAGATTCCTCTATACTATGTTAAGGTTATATAAAGCTGCCAGCAGTCCACAGTATTTTTAAGTCCATATGTAAAATGTTTTAGTGTTGGTGAAATAAAAATGCCTGGTTGGTTTGCACCTACCTCTTCCTCGAGCCTCCTGCTCTACCCGGCCGTCCTAACACTAACACACCCCATGGATATAAAGTTGTATGACAGAGATAAAAAAAACAAAAACAGGATGTGCTCCTAAATAAATAATGTCCCTCTTTTATAAAACAGTTAAAAAGGTCCACATATACTGTATATATCCATATACATATATAATCTTATTAAAGTATGACTTAATTTTCATGAATAATGGTATGTCAGATTGAGGAAAGCCCTCTGAGGAACAGCACTGGTCCCTCATCATGCAGCTCTCAGTGTACAGCTTGTTCACTAATGGAGCTCTGGCTGCACGCCTGAAATCGATCACAAGACCATAACGCTGAAGAATTCCTGATTTCAACAAATCAGGACCCATCCTCCAGTTTACGCCCCAGCCTGATGTAAGCAGGCACTCCATCACGTCCGTGCTTAATCACGGTGGAGGTGCAGGTGAGACGGACAGGCAGGCAAACAGAGATGAACAGAGAAAACGGTGAATCACAGAGATAAATCAGAGCCTCCAGGCCACTTCATAACCTCCCCTGTGAGAGGAGAAGGCTGCGTGTTGATGACTTTATGATGGATGACTGATTCAGGATCCATGAGATCTGGTGATGGATCACAGTACGATGGAACAGGACACTGGCCAACTTAAAAACTGTTAGCTCAGGGGTTTGAAGGGAAACATCCTCATACAGAAAGAAACATGCCGATGTGTTTACGAATATGTAGCGTGAGTTCAGTGGAGCGTTTGATTGTTTTGGGTGATTTATCATATTTCTACTCATCAAGTATCTTTAAAGTTAGGTAAGATGGATGTCTGACAGTTGTTTTTACTAATGTCATACTTAATAATGATTTAAAACTAGAGAGAGAGAGATAGTCTAAAATCTGCTAAACTAACACTTTTATTTGCAGACAGTTGGAATCAATATGAAATTAATATCAAATAGATCCAAGTTATATGAGGAGAGGGCCTAATAAGCTTAAACATGATAAATGAATGCTTTTTTGAAAGTATGGCAGTTTGTTGCTCGATGATGCTTCTCAGAAGAAGAGAGTAAGTTTATTTTCAACACATTTTATATTCCAATGCAATTTAAAGTGCTTTACATAAGACTTTAAACATACAGAATCTACAGAAGAGTCTACAGCCGTGCTAGCTGTGAGGCTGTATCAAGCGGCAGCCTTTGTGGCTGTGAAGTGAAGCCGATGCAGAAGTGCCAAAAACTGCAGTTCCTCAAACGTCCACTTGAGGCTGGCTACAGAACGAGTCAGTCTCCATAAGTCCCCATGTTAAAATGTCCAACTTCACAGCAGAAATAAACATGTTTACAGCCTGGTACAAAAAACTGTTTTGGTCTCTATAGCTAATTTCCCCGTTCATGACAACTGTACTGAGGGTGAATTTTTATAGAACTCACCTGTTCAAAATATATTAAGGCTCAAAGTTATTCATAATTAACAGCGTGGACACTTTGATTGACAGGTGGGTGCTGTGACAGATGGCTTGTTGGAGCACCTAGGTGTCATTTGTCCTGCCTCAGCTTCAATGACGAGCCACGGCTTTGCCAATTTTTATTTTAGCCGGGAGGCGGAAGAGCAAGGATAGCCAAGATGGCACTGGAGACTTATCCAGGGTGTACCAGTGTCATCTGGGACTGGCTACAGCCCCTGCAACCCTGATATAAGAATAAGCAGTGATGAAATAATGGATGGATGGTGGCGTGACGACAAATAAGAGATCATCAAAGTTATTAGAATTAGAAACTTCCTCATCCCAATAGTTGTTGAGATTTGATGATGGCACGCTAGCATGCTGAGAAAACACAACGTAAAAACATTTCAACACAAACTGATTAAAACCAAGAAATTCATCAGAAATAATCTGTTTTAAAAACATCAGAAGTATCATATGGGCACAGTTTACAACAGTTGCACCCCCAGAAACAACAACATCCATTTTAAAAAAGAGATTTATCTTTAGTTCAGACAAAAACACTTTTTCTTTCAGCTTGAACACATTGTGTCTGTTGAGTATTGTTGAGAAAAGTATATATAAACAACACCGTGATATCATAAATCAAACAAATATGTCAAGGATGATGCTACACAATTCGTGGCAGAAAGTTTCTACAATTTAAAAAATAGCAGTAAACTTCCCTGTGATTTTGTGACAGTCTGAGGTGTCTCAGTATGTTAATATTAATATTTATTTCCTCAAACAAACAATAAGCTTTAAAAAAAAAACTACAGAAAGGAATGTGTGGTGTTCTTTTTCCATTTCTAGTGATGCAAGCCTGTTTTATTGCGACATAAGCAATAAATAATGTCCTTGTATAAAGACTGTCTTTGTTAAAGCGGTGACTCAGTGAGGACTGAGGATGGGCCAGAAGCTCTTGTTCTCTCATGGGAAGATTGGCAGGAGTCAGGAAATGAGGACTGAATTGAGAGCACTTACAGTGAGTGAGTGCATTTGGCAGGGTTACAGCCACCATCTCTTTCACCCCCCGGATAATTTCAAATTTCAGCAAGGTGGCCTCCCGAGCTGCTTGTTTTGCAGAGTCATAACAAAAGAAGAGTCTCAGGTGATAAACAAAAGTGACTTTACAGGAGAGGACAACGGGGCAAATGGGTACAGCTTCCCAGATAATGCCGCTGCAGGGATTTAAATCCTTCCTCCTTCAAGCTAGATTAAATTTTCATTGCCACGTCCTCTTTACCTGATGGTTGTATTATATTATTTAAATGTCAGGTATCTCTCTCTTCACATCGCTTTACAGCAATGCACTCATTCTTATTCTCATTACAACTTTCGCATCAGTGCTGTAAATATGAAACTAGTCAGTAGGCGCTTAGCTTAGCTTAGCATAAAGACTGAAAACACGGGGAAATGGCTAGTCTGGCTTTGTCCAAAGGTAAGAAAATCCACCAGCTAGCACCTCTAAAGCTCACTAACTAAGAAGTTATATCTCATAACCTCCATGAAACCACTTTAGTGGTTGTCTGGATTAAACAAATGTGATATATTGTGTTAATTCATGAGCTGTAGAGGTACTGGTAGCTAGCTGTTTCCAGCACTGACAATATAGAGAATGGACAGTGTATGAGTGACGTCAACGTTTCTGAAGAGCCACTCAAAATCTGTGCGCCTAAAAATCAGCAAAGACGTGGATCATCGGCAGACCTGAGGTGGGCTGAATGTAGCCTGGTTGCTCAAACAAGCCCTCTGTAATGACACCCACCTGTCAATCAATGCGGCCATGGTGTTATTTCTGCGTAACTTTAAGCCTTAATATTATTTGAACAGGTGAGCTCTATAAAAATTCACCCTCAGTACAGTTGTCATGAACGGGGAAATTAGCTATAGAGACCAAAACTGTTTTATGTACCAGGCTGTAAACATGTTTATTTCTGCTGTGAAGTTCTACGCATTTTAACATGGGGACTTATGGAGACTGACTCGTTCTGTAGCCAGCCTCAAGTGGACGTGCAGTTTTTGGCACTTACACATTGGCTTCACTTCACAGACACGGGGGTTGCCGCTTGGTTTCCAGTCTTAATCTAAGCTAAACTAAATGGCTGCTGCTGTTACTTTGTATGTACAGACATGAGATTGGTATTGATCTTATCTCTCGGCAAGAAAGTGAATAAGTAATTCCTGTATTATCTACCTACTTCTTTAATCTGCTGGAATTCAATATCGTCCCTTAGGGAGGACTTGATGCACTTGGGACCCTGAAGGAGGTAATAATTTCCTCTTCCTGTGACAGGATAGCCTCTTCATTCAAAAGCAGAGGCAACACTTCAAGGTGTAGATCGAGGTCTGGGATTTATGTGTTCCATTAAAATGAGCAGTGATATAGATGTCACAAAACATACCAGTGTCAGTAACAGGCACCTCATATTTCTGAAGCATCCCAACCTCGCTGCGCTGGAGATAAATGTACTGTGGTCCAGGGCCATTTGCATAACCGTGAAAGAGTAATGCTGCTGACTCCGGCTAAAATACTGACAGATGGGTTTAATTCCATTATGTGAGCTACTGTGTGAGGATGGAGTAGCAGCTGAGCGCAGGGCTCTAAATGTTCACTGCACTGGGCCTGACTGTAAAATGCTGGAGAGCTGTGGATAAGGATAACAGACAGATAACCAATCGAAGCAAGAGGTGTCACAGGCCAAGAGGTCAACGTGGCAGATTACATCTCTCAAGGCCATTGACCGCACGTTGAAATTGAGCTGAGTGGTTTGTCAGTTATATGACTGCTATAGTCATTACATGAAGCAATATCGGTTCGGCATCAAGGACAGTTGAATGTAAGCAATCTATACTGGAGGGATTATGTATAGCCGAATGCAGCATCTTCTCTTCTGATGATGATGTGGTGAACGCGTTGACTGAAGGCGCTCTAGTTCAAATGGTTGGAAGGATTTTTGTAAATATTAAAAACCGTACTGTATCGGTTTTGTACGTTTTAACATCCAAGGAATTTGTCTTTAATGGGTTAATAACTTTAGATTTCTTTCTTTGTGTGTCTGTGTGTGTTGCCAGAAAGAAATTATTTAAAAGGTGGTGGATTATCTACACAATATTATCTTGTGTGTGTTATTGACAGGACATCAATATTTCAAACCCGGTATATATCGCGTAGCCTCTAGTATGAAGTGTAAAGAATACGTGCGATGTGCAAGAATAATCCAAAAGATGTGCATCAGTGTAGTGAGTCTCTGAGTCAGGTGTGTAGATTTCTATGTTAATGTACCGTGTAGTGACTAGTGAGTGGAGGTCCTGATCCTTGCAAGCTGCAGCCAGGAAGAAGGACGATGGATGGATACATGCAGGCAAATTCAACAGACTCCATCAGGCTTTTTTTACACCAAAGAAATAATTCAGAAAATAATCCAATTTCGGTCATGGAACAGGCAACATGAAAATATGTTTTAAATGAAGCTCCAAAATGTATTTTCTATATGAAGAAAGAGTGCTAGTTGGTGGAGATTTGTAGTCACTTTATGAACATGCTGTATACTACAGCTTGTGTTTCCTGCCTGTGTACTTACTGCAAGAATGACATTGACCTGTAGCCTCACAGGTCACATCCAGAAAAAAAATAAGTTTTATAGCTGAGTGGCTGAACATAAATAATCTTAATGTACATTTCTACTTTGCATCAGATTTAACCTCGGCCCTGCTGGAGAAGAACCATCGATCTTCACATTTGTCTTCCAGACATTTAGTGACATTGATCCAGCATTTTGCCCTTGTCTCCATCGCTCCACACCAGTCTGCTTTGTAATGTCTTCATCGTCTCCTCTATCCGTAACCTATTTTGCTGCGTCCATGTAGCTGGGTTTCTAATGGGGCCTTATTAGCGTGCCCGCTGCTCAGATAAGACATCTGATCCTCACTGTAAACCTCTGATGCTTCGTCACAAGCCCCTGGAGCAAGAAAGGACCCTCTGCCCTCTGAGGACGCTGAATACACGACACAGTCAGTTACATCTCACTGCAAACACTCAATCTGTGATCTGGACAAAATGTCAATAATAAGCTGCCATATTTTAATACTAAGAATCACATATTTACATATATCATGTCATTGCCGTGCCAATTTACATGAGGAATAGCCCGTCATAGAATATGAATCACTTGCTGTTCAGGTTTGCAGGATAAATTGGACTGAAATTAATCTCAGTCTTCCCCAAAGACATTTAAAGGACTGTACAAAAAATAGTGTGAGTGCGAGTCATTAATTTATGCCAACATTTCAGTTTACAGAAAACCACAAAACACTCTGGATCTTTGTGGATATTATGATTGAAGTTGGTCCGCTTCACATTATTCTATATCCCATAAATGTGCTGCTTAAAGGTAAGTTTTAATATAATTCATGATGCATTAGTGTAATTGCATGATGCATCTTAAATTCTTTATGCTTTGGCTCTTTTTTGTTCATATTAATACTGTTTGAAGAGTGTTATAGTCTTTTTCTAAGTCAAAGAAAATATTAATAATACTGAGGATGATCTTCCTTTTTTGAATTAAATATAAGCACTACCAGTGAGAGAAGTGATACAGAAAGACAACTGGATAATATTGAAAATTTGTACTCACAGTGTCACAGCCTATAAAAGAACTTAATGTCAGTCTGTCAGTCTCTGAATCCACCACTTCGGTTCAAGCTGAAATACATGACATTCGTGTTCTCCAGAGGACGAATCCAGTCATAGATGATCCCCCTGACTTTTCCTCCATCATGAGGTTGACATTGGCATTTTTGGGGTAAAACTGTTGGATGAATTGCTGTGAACTTTATTTCATATTTTATTTCCATGTTTTTCAGGTCAGAAAATGCGCCTTTCCAGTCTTACTAATCATTCACCCATTCATACACCGATGGCACTGACTCTCAGGCAAGAGCCACAGCTGCCCTGACACCGTCAACCTTATACCCGCTAAAGATCATCATCATCATAGACAGTGAAAAATATGGACATAGTCTCGGTCATGTCACCCATAGGTTTCTGTGATGGCTCTGGTCGTCGCCATCTTGGGAGTCCTGCCTCCGTTGGCTCCTGACTAACCCAAAAATGGGCAAAGATGTGGAGTGTAGGTGGAGCTCAGGCGGGCCAAATGACAACTGGGTGCTCAAACAAGCCAACTGAAACAGCACCTACCTGTGCATAACTTTAAGCCTTAATAAAAACAGTTTTTTATACCAGGCTGTAAACATGTTTATTTCTGACATTTTAAAATGGGGACTTACAGATATTTTGTAGCCAGCCTCAAGTGGACATTTGAGAAACTGCAGTTTTTGGCTTCATTTTACAGCCACCGAGGTTGCTGCTTCATCATTATGATAAAATTGTTAGTGTAAGCATGTTAGCACTGCTTTCTCAGCCTCACAGTGATCTGTCTGTAGACTGTCCACCGTGGCAACAATTAAATGAATATATGGGAGGGGGGTGATGATGTAACGATGAGTACTAACTCTAACTACTGACTAAATTTCCATTTTGTGGTAAACTATTCTTTTATGTTCCATGAGTATCATTAAATCCAGGGACCACATAAAGCAGTGAAGTCAGGATTTTCCTCTTGTCTTGGCTCAAGATGCAGTTAAGTGTGTGTGTGTGTGTGTGTGTGTGCGTAACCCAGCTTTTCCAGCTAATTTCTGCAGAAGCAGGAAAATAAGTGAGCGCTGTCAAGGTCCAACATGTCAATGAAGAGTGAGGGCCAGAAACACTTTGCCACTTTGTCCTTCGTGATCTCACAGCAATATGCCTTGCATCTCATCTCCTGAGGGCGACAGGCTACACTTCCTTTTACTGAGCACGCTCTTTAAACGGCTGAATTATGTCACCACCGATCAATGCCAAATTTCACCACACCCATGTGACTGAAGATGAGCTGACTTTCCAGCCTTTAATCTGAAAATGATAGGCCTGTGCAGCCTGTCTAGCATACTGAATCAGCCCTATGACTACAGCATTGTAGATTTATATTTTATTGTGGTAAATCTTTATTTAACTGATATAGATTTTGATGTAAGGACAGCATTTTATGTAAGATTTAAGATTTTAAGATTTAAAGGAGATAGTCGGGTAAAATAACAAATAGCTCCACAGAGAATTCCAGCCAGGTTTATCTAAATTCAAACAGACGACAACAAAATATCTATTTATCTACACACAACCAAGAGTGTGAAGAAAGACTCCTGCAACATAATGAACCACTGCCTCCACCTGCTGGAGCAACAGTGATTTGCAATCATGCACCGACCAAATAAAGACACTTCTCTTCAACAGTAGAGATTTTTAATAAACTTTTTCAATTCACAAGTCATATTGCAGCTGACGTGATTAGTTTTTATATTACCAAAATCATTGCAAAATGCAGTATCATAAATATATGGCAATCTCATATATACTTTTTTTTGTACATATTCATTTCAAAAAGGTCCCTTAGTTGTAAAAAGTGTATAACCAACCTAAAATTCTGATGGAAATCTGCAACATTCAGTACAGTATTTTCCTAAGAAAAAGATTTTAAATACAAGCTCTTACTCTATCGTAGCAGCCCTTTTAAATAAAGTGAAACGATTGCTTTGATCTTTATGTTTAACTGCTAAACAGGCATCCTGATTATCTTATTTGACCATCCAAGCAATGAAAATGGATAATGTTTTGACATATATTCAATTAAATAAAGGATATAAAAAGGCAATATTGGCAATAAGCTGAAGCGTACAGAATAAGTGCATTTACAAAAAAATAAACTTCCTCTGAATATTTAAAAGATACAAATGTGTCAAACTGTGGAGTGTGACTGCCCGGCTGAGAGATCACGGTCACACAGAGCCAGTGTCAGCCAGGGAAGGAGTGTGAAGGTTAAAAGGAAGACCATATTTTGCTCTCTGTGAGGCAGTACATCTTTTTTTTTTTTTTTTTTTTTACATCTCTCCCTCTCTGATTCGATCTCCACCCTGTGTCTATCCATCAATCGTCTTCTTATTGATTTCTCTCCTGCTTTTTGTCTCTCAATGCCAGTCTTCATCGTCATCATCCTCTGCCTCAGATGAGTCTTCATGGCTGCTGGCCTCCGCCTGTTCAGCCACTCCGTTCCCGTTTCCTCCCTGATGAGCCGCCGCCGCTGCTGCTGCTGCCGCCGCCGCCGCTGCCTTTCTGACCCGAGCTTCAGCTGCTGCCTGCTCCTCCTCTTCTTTCTGACGCAGCGCTGCAGCCTTCTTCTCCTGCTCCGCATGACTCTTCATGTGGGCACTTCGACTCTTCACTTTATAAAATATCCTGTGGTACAGGAGGAAAGTTATGCATTACACACAGCAGCTGTTGGGAGAATGCAGCATTCATTTGAACTGATAGAAGATCAAAACAAAACAAGCTTCAGAAGACTGTGAAGTTGTCTTATTCTGACACATTAAGGATCATAAAGTTGATTATTATTATAATTTTGTCTGATTAATATTATTCATGTTTTTTTATTAAAACTTATGTATCCCTCCATATTGCAGTTTTTAATCCAAAACAGATAAGAGTTCTTTCTAATTAATACGAATAATTAGTTAGTGTTACATGAGCACAGAACATAAACAAACATTTTTTATCCCTTTAAATCATTTTTAAGACAAAGATATGTACCAAGTGAAACATTCTGCAGTTGAAAATGTCATATAATCATATGTTTAGCTTTTCTGTAGTGCAGTCATCTGAAATACACACCAGTACAGATACATCTGCAGGAAGTTAATACCAGCCGATATATCAGTCAAACTCTAATTAAAAGACAACTGGAGAACTGCCAGGAAATGCATTTATAGTCACAGTGGAGATGGGATATTATGAACATTATGGGGAAATTAATGAAAAAAGTTACTTGAATTTGATATTGTGCCGAACCCAAAAATCAAAGAAAGAAAAAGAAACCACTTCTGTGCATAAAGATCCTGATTGTTCATGTTTATATAAGTAAATAAGACATAATAACAATAACTAAACATTATGTATTGTAAAACTATACTAGATCTATTATATTAGCATGAAACTGTGAAATAATCAAATAAATTCTCAATAAATAATTAAATAAAATCAATATTCAGTATTATGAAATGTTATTTCACCTTGCTTATTTTCAAAATGATTGAGTTTTATCGATTTATAATTAGAAACTTTGCATTTCTATATTTCTGACCCACATAAAGATCAACGCAATGATGAGCTACTGTCTCATAGATATATAGATAGAGAGTCTGTAACACCGGGTGAGCCAGCGTCACTCAGACAAACTGATTAATCACGATTAAACCTCTGCGATGATTTGAACGCACCTGCCACATTTCTTGCACGGAAATATTGCGTCAGGATCCTGCGGCGGTTTCGCGGGCGCTTTGCTCTTCTTTCCTGCAGGCTCGGCTCGAGGCCTGTGGGCTACTGCCGGATGGTGAGCCTCCTTATTCACAATGTCCGGCTCTCTCATCATCACCATTGTTCCTGCCTGGAGCACCAAACATAAGCAGAAGTTAGGTTGACACACACATGATGATCCGAGATGTGTTTAACTGCTGTGTGAGGTCCACCGTTACAGATACTAGTCAGTGTAATGAAACGCTTACATAGTCATGAGCCTGTAGTGACTGGGCAACCCTCGCCTGCTGGCTGCTGTCAAGGCTCTGGCTGTAAGAAACGTCCTTCTTGTCATCTCCATCTGTCAGTTTTGACTGCTGTGAACTCTGAGTGATGAATCACACCATAAAAATACACTAAATATTAGAAACAGCTTTAATATTCTAATTCAAACTGATTATTTGGTGACCTTTCCCCTCATCTAACTTGGCCAAGTCTATGTAAATAACATTTAGTACATGCATGGTTCATTTGATCCACTGTACCTTAACGTCCACCACAGCCTCTGTGTGCTTCTCCACAGGTGAGTCTGGAGGGCCGAAGGTTAAAATCCCATTGCGACCGATCTTCACCTGTTTCTTGTACGTGTAGTAAAACTCTACACACTGAGCCACAGTCTTGGTCCGCACCTTTAAAATCAGTCAAAAGAAAAAACAAACAAAAAAAAAACACACATGCAGAATTTTATCATTAGCAGCTGTGTGTGCATTTGTAACGTCCATATATTGATGATCAGTGAGTGATCTGTGTGCATATTATAACATTATGTAATGAAGGACAATCTTAAGCTGAGTGACTCGTGCCAGGGGAATTGTTAATACTACCGTTTCTTCAAAATGAAGACCACATTTGCCATAAATCCACCTACTTCCTGTCACTTGTTTAGTTTTATTTTCCTCTTTTTTTTGTTGTTGCACATTTTGGAACTCAACTCGAAGTTTGAGGTGTTTGTGATGAAGAGCAGCTTTGTCCTGTTTGCAAAAGGACTTTTTCCATTACATCCGACTCTGGCTTCATGTTGTCAAACGCAGACATGAGCCAGTAACGGCTGAAAATCTGTGTTTTATTTTGATCTGTTTTGTTTGAAGCAATTACACTAATGCTTCAGCATGAATGTGTTCATGATTTATTGGTGTAGAAATGCTACACAGAGCGCATTTAATTAATGTTAAATGTATTTTTCTTAAAGATTTATTTATATTGATGCATAATCATTCACGCTGCAGGGTAAAATGAACAAGCATACCAGTTTCTGCACCATAAAGAAGTCCTTCCTGTAGGCAGAGATCCCCTTATTGAAGTAGCGCTTCTCTTCTGCAGTCCAGCAGTCAGAGCCTGTAAATAAATCAGACAATTTATTGTGTTCTTAAAATTATTTAGAGGGTGAAGAAACTTTTAATGAGACGTAGAGAAATCATCACATCATCCAAAGTCATAAATAAACTCCAATATTTCCAGAACTCTGCTGCCGATCTGCTCAGCCAGTCCCGCTCCCATGACCACATCGCCTCTGTCCTCCAGAAACTCCACTGGCTCCCTGTGCCTCTACAGTCCTCCTAACTGCTCCACCACCACACTCCAGCCTGCAGCCTCCGCTCCCCTCTGATGCCAACCTTCTGTCTCCACCACTCAGGACCAGGCTCTTGACCTGGGGGGGACAGAGCCTTCTCCATAGCTGCCTACACCCTCTGGAAATCTCTTCTCAAACAAGTCTGCACCGACCTGGCTACGTTCAAAACACGACTCAAAACTCACCTTTTTAGGATTTGCTTTTAAAGGCTGGTAAATTATGTTTTCTGCATATTTTCATTGTGTTGTTTGATGATCTTAACTTCTGTAAAGTGTCTTTTTTGGGGGCATTTTCTGCTTTATTAAAGGACTCAGAGGAGAGAGAGAAAGGATGACAGGCTGGAATCACTGCAATAATGACTCTAGCCTTGATAAATGGAGTGCACGCTTAACTAGGTGAGCTACCGGGGCACCCTACTCCTGTAAAGTGTCTTTGAGTATCATAAAAAACGCTCTATAAATAAAGTACATTATTATTTATTAGAAAATGACAGACTGAGAGATCAAGAATTGCTCTAATATTACTCACCTGAGTAGTGATAACCTGCCAGGTGATGGCCTTTGGGGAAAGCTGGGTCCTGAAGCATCAAACGCCCCAGTGTTTCCTTAAAATCAACACAGTTAATTACAATTAAACATTGTTCTTCATTAGCATGCTTTAATGTAATAGAAACGAGCACAAATCTGCAGTGAAAATAAAAGAGTATCTGAAAAATGTTGACAAATTCTGCCGTTGAGTGAGTCAATATGAGTCACTATACTCACAAGGAAA
Source organism: Argyrosomus regius (assembly GCA_946959425.1). Classification (NCBI taxonomy): domain Eukaryota; kingdom Metazoa; phylum Chordata; class Actinopteri; family Sciaenidae; genus Argyrosomus; species Argyrosomus regius. The sequence goes on along the minus strand of OX336901.1, from coordinate 8,822,642 downwards.
TCACCTCCACATTCATGTAAACAGTGTAAAGTCAGCTCCTGGTTGGTTCCTCCACCTCGGAGCACACTGGAACACGCCATGTTCATCAAATCCTCCACTAAAAAAACGGTTTGAAAGAATTAGCATCACACAAAGAAACTAATAATAACGGTTGGTGAAGGACAGGAAATGTGAGATACTAACTCCTCTCTTGATCGCCCTGTTTGAGGCGAGAGTCATCCACAGGGAGCCAAACCAAGTCCGCTTTGTGCTGGTCAAACTGGGAGGAAAGTTGATCTTGCAACTCTGGAATTTCTGCCTGGTACTTCTGCCCGATGTTAATACGCCTGAACAAGTAAAAACAGGCACAAAAACAAACACAGAGCGTTAGAGTGATAACCTGATAACCTGAGAGGCCTGTTTCAGTGACTGTACTTACGGTTCGAGGCTAACAGGTGTGGCGGCAGTGATCAGGGGCAGAACAGGAGGAGTGATTTCTGAACTCGCTGAAAATACAAAATGATTTTAATTTTAGAGATCATCTGAGAATGCCTCGTTAGTAGAAAATGTCTACACACAACAAACAACAAAGACTTACTGGAGCGCAAAAGACTGCGCGTTGCAGATTTGGGTGTAGGCGGCGGCGGCAGGATTTGGTTGCTCGCAATGTTGGTCAGGAAGGTGGAGAAGTAGAGTCCTGAGCCCTCGCGCACGGGAGACAGGATGGGTGGAGGCGTGTACGGGGGCAAGGTGAGGGGGTTGTCTGGCAGGCGCACCGGAGAGCGCAGGTTGCTCTGGTAGGAAGTGATGGTGGAGTAGAGGGATGAAGGGATGAAGGTGGATGGTTTGTGCGGGGGGATGATGAGAGGCTCTGGGCGAGGTCGGCGCTTAAATTTGGATTTTCCATCGTCGTCTGTCGCATCGCTTTCCCCATCCTGGATAGATAGAAGAAGGTTTGAGGTGCATTTTAGGGTTTGAACGGACCTTTATTGTTTGATTTTTTTTGCTTTAGATCATACAGCACAATTACCCCTGGGTCCCACCGGACACAGCTCTGTAACATCACACCTGCAACATGGTTTTGGTCCGCTCTCCACGGGCCTTTGCCACCAGGAGTGTTTCAAAAGCATTTTGCCCGCTAGACTTCGTTAATTTGGTCATTTTTCCATCTAATATGAGTATGTAGCCTACGTAGTTGTTTTTACAAATGGAAGTTTGTACAGGGTGTTTTATTTTGAAAATTGACCAGATTCCCTGTGCTGTTTCTGTGTCTGACTCAATCTGCTCTGTGTTGCTTGACTTGTTGGTTGCGGCTCCTTCTGAAACGTACTGCAGCGCTTCTGGTGAAATGACAATCATTGTCTAGAATGGCTGTGATCATCTCCGGCGGCCGTGGCACAGCTGGAACGCATCACAGCTATGCCCGGTAGGATTGAGCCGTTACAAGTGAACCAACCGGCAACTGAGCAAGATGAACTTGTACTGTCGCCGCATTTGCTGTAATTTACTTCCTTATAATCAAACTTCTATCTGCTCGTTCAATAATAATTTTCTGGAGCAGTTTTAAATATTACAGGGAGTAGTTAAGCATGTGAAGAGCTGCCAACTCCTCAGCAAGATTACCAGCACTACTGTGCCCCATTATTGTGTAGAAAACTAATCACTCCCTGCAGAGTAATGAGATTGCGGTTAGAAAAAACATTGACTGACTTCTCTGATTAAGCAGTTTGTTTGTTTGGTCGTGTTGTAAACTTCAGGCTTCAACAGTTGCTCCTCGGGTGTATTCCAGACATAGTAGCTCAAACAAGTGTTTGCTGTAGTTCTTAACTACTGATGTTGTTATCATCAGTAAACATCTGTTGCAAAATCAACAGGGAATGACTCTGCTAGCAGATTAACAGGCACAATGGACCTTTCCAATATCTGATAGAACCAAAGCACCACTTGCTGGGCTGTCACTGGTGTTATCTTCCAATTTTCAAAATGGGGGTGGTCCAAGAACATTGCCACATTTCTCCACACATTTCTAACTAAATTACTTTCTTAATAAGCACGACGAAGTAGGAAGCACTGCACACTTGCTGTGTCAAGCTTCACTGTGAACCTACAGAAGTTTAAAACAGCTGTTCGTGTAGTTCAGGATTGAGAGTCATGTTTTCATCTAATCCACGCCGCAAACACTGGTTGTTGTTGATGTTTTCCAGCCTAACATCTCAAACTTGAACTTTGTACACCTCTACTTCTAAAGGTAGGAGTGTAAGTAGCAGATATGAAAGTGGAGCCAGCAGCCAGTTAACATAGCTTAGCTTAGCATAAAGACTGGAAACACCTGGCTCTGTGCCGGGCTCGTTGACTGAGAAATCTTGTTATTTTTAGACCGAGCCAGGCTAACTGCTAGCTCTTCATGCTACGCCAAGTTACTGTAACCAGCTGCTGACTGTGGCTTCATGCTGATCTGTGAGACAGATATGAGAGTGGTATCAAGCGTAGCATCTAATTCTCAGTGAGAACACAAGCAAAGAACAGCTTCTTTCACCTTTCACTACACACAACTGCAACACTAAAACTCTGCTCATGTGTTAATAAATCAGTAATAATAATACAATAATTAATATATCAATCAAGGAGCCATTCTGCTGCATAACAAATACTGAAATACTTTGACCTAAATACATTTTTTTAAATGCAGTTTAACTTCTACTTGGAAAGAATATCTTTTAATTGTTGAGTTGCAACTTTGACTTAAGTGACAGATCTGGATACTTCTTTCTATGGAGGAAATACTGACACCTTAAGAAGCTGATAATGTGATTACAGATTACCCTCAATCAATGCAATGCCACCATCATCTCCTCACAATACTAACCTGGCTAAGACTCTCCGTCATGGAGTTTCTGAGCGATCGCCGCCGAGCCACGATGACAGAAGGTTTGCGATCGGACTGTCCTGCAGGCCGCTCACCCGGGCCGAGTCGTCCTTGAGGCCAGCCACCCTGAGCATCTGTTTGGATCCTGTGCACCGGAACAGATACAGGGATGACCAGAGGCACCATTGTGGCCTGTCTGCCTGAAGGACCGTCCTCCTGTTGAGGCACAAAAGCAAAGAGGCGAGCGGGGAAGATGGTGAAAGATGTAAAAGAGAGAGTAGCAGAGAGATTTAGGAAGTAGTGGAGAAAATGGAAAAGAGATTGAGAAACACAAAGAGAGGAAGACGGTGTGAGTGCACAGTCATCTACACATGACGGCATTTTTAAATGAATTAATACATTTTCTTCTTGAATGAAAATATATTTAAGAAATGACATTAGGGCTGTTACTTAAGATTGCTTTCATTACAGATTTTGCAGAGATTGCAGCAGATTCATCCTTTAATCTGTGAAAAATGCCCCTTATATGACTATGAAGACATGTTCAATTGTCTTATTACCAAAGATTTTCAACTTACAATGATGTAAAACTGAGAAAAGCAACAAATCCTACAGCTTCAGATACTTGAAACAGTGAAAATTTAGTTAGTTTAGTGGCTACTTTACTTCAAATGTTGCATTTATGGTGCAAAAAGCATGTAAAAAACTGCAGCATTGCCTCCGTCACATGTAACATGAGGATTACACAGTTTTATTACCACACATTTCCGTTCAGAGGAGTGCGCACACCTCTCTGGTATTTGTGGTTGAGCTGATAAAATTTTGAGCAATCCTATAGTCTGGTCGTCAGGTAAACATATAAATCAGATTTATGCATTGTACTTCAGGCAAAAGCTGAGTGAAGACATTTGAATCTCATCTCCTAACCCAGATAAGTGCTGCTTGTTCACCGCAATGCAACAGCTCTGGTTTGTGAATAGCAATATGAAACCTGTTTGGTGTGTGTTGGGGAGTATAGGAGTGTAGCCGTGCAGGTTGACAGCTCGGCCCCTCCCTAGCACTGTTGAATGACTGGGAAAGAGCCTGAGGAATGTGGAGGTGTGCAGACATGCAGCTGCTTCAAATGTACATCCACCATGCACACTCTGCACAAAAACCCAATGACGAGCCTGATAAGCCCCTGAGGGCAGCGCGCTCTAAACGTCCCTGTGCTCCGAAAAAAAACAACAAAAACAGACCAAAACTGAACTCGACTAGATTTTGTGTATTGTGTCTGTTTAACAAAGCTGCTAAAGAGTAAATAAAGTAGCCAGTGGCGGTGGGTGTGCCACGTACAACGCTAACATTATGAATCCTGCATAACAAAGTTATGAGTATTGCCTTTGTCATGATAAAATGAGAGCAACATTTCGAATCCAAAAAGGCAGAATCTTTAATAATGGCTGATTTGGGTTGCGCCAGTATCCGGTGTGTGACATTGTATAGTATGACTGTACACACTTGTAAAACAGCCTGCTAAAGCTGAAACTTCGACAGCTGTAGGAATCAAATGAGCAGACCTAAGAAAAGAGTTTTGTAAACCATAGGGAAGTTCTGCATAGAAACAGTGTTCTTCCTCTTTGTACAGCTGCTTGCCAATTTTTGCCAATGAGAGAATTTGCTCTTACGTCAAGATTAGCTGATCTTGCCACTCTTCTTCAAGCAAACTGAGCCTATAGCGAGTATTTAAATGGCTATAAAGAGGTGATTAACTACAGCGGTGGAGTAATAAGTAATTTTTTTTTAACCTTGACCATTTTAGCAGGCTCCATTTCTGACGCCTTCTGAGCCAGAGTCTCCAAGTTGATCTCCTTAGACGCCCTCCTTCTTCTACTGGTGATCTGGATGACCCCTCCTGTTGTCACTTCCCCTCCTCCTCTCACAGCCACAACGCCTGCTACTCCGTTCTGGGGCGGTGGAGGCTCTTTAGAGGCTTGAGACCAGATGTTTGTCGAAGGGGGACCCAGCGGGGACTGTCCGTCTCTGGAAAGGCGACGCGAGCGCCGAGGTGCAGCCGGCGTTGCGTCTGAAGGCTCTGCGGGATTTGCGGCGACCTTTTCAGGGCACGGGTCAGGTACGGATGATGCATCACTGGTTGGAGCCTCTGGTTTCTGCTGCGGCTCCACTGGCTGAACATCTTCCTTTTTAGGCACAATGTCAGGCGGACAAGGCTCGGGAGACTGATACGTCACAAAGTTTTGGGTTTGTTGCTGTTTTGGTTGCACTTGTAGTTGTGTCGTTTCTTGCTGTGCCACATTTTGTTGTTGCAACTGCTGCTGTTGCATGTGCTGAATTTGTTGCTGTCGCTCTTGTAGCTGCTGCTGGTGATACTGTTGCTGCATCTGCTGCAGCTGTTGTTGCTGTTGTTGGTGCTGCATTTGATGCTGTTGGATTTGTTGCTGCTGTTGCTGCAAATGTTGTTGCTGCTGTAATTGAATGTGGTGCTGCTGATGCAACTGCTGTTGCTGTTGTTGCTGCTGCTGCTGCTGTTGCTGCTGCTGGTGATGGTGGTGCATTTGTTGATGCTGCATCTGGTGGAGCAGTTGTTGTTGAGTTTTGGGCTGCTCGCCGTACCCCAGGCTCGGCACTCCCTTGTTGCCTTGGAAAACAGGGTAATAACCTGGTGGAAACTGTTGCTTGTTGGGGCGAAATGTTGCCTGAAAGGGTTGCAGCATGGGCCCCTGAATAGGGTGAGAAGGCACATGGGGCTGACTTTGGAGCTCCACACCTTTGTGGGCATGCTGATAGGCCTGCAGCTGAGCCTGGTGCATTGCAGCCGCAGCGTGCTGCTCCCACTCGAGCCCCCTTGCTTGAGCTGGAGCTTGTGCCTGAGCCTGGGTGGCATCTCTATAAGCCTCAGGTCCTGGCAGTTGATTTTCACCCCCCATTGGCAGCGCTACACCCTCGTGAACTCCCTTGTGAAACGCCATCTGACCCCTGACATTCACTCCGCTCATATAGGTGCCAAAGTTCTGTCCCCAGGCTGGCACAGGAGCTTCCTGAGACCAACCGGGCGGCTGTATGGAGTCCTGGTGCATCCACTTTACTGGAGTAGCCTGTTGATAATGTGGTAGACTTTGGGGCCCTTTCTCTTGGTTGTAAACACCAGAGCTGCTAGCAGAGTCATTGTGGCTTGATTCTAAAGCCGGAGGTCCCATGCCATAATAAACCTCCCCTGAATGCTGCACGGGCTCTTTCATGGCTGCAGCCCGATGCTTGCCACCCTTGTTAGTATTAACTTGAGGAGGAAGACTCATAGTAATATTACAAAAAAAGTACTTAAATGGAGTCAGAGCACTCGATGTTGATCCCCGAGCGTGCAAACCGCCCAGTTATTGCCTCTGTAGTGTGCTTTCACTGCCTGTGGCTGAGGAATTCTTTGTTTAATTGTGTATACAGAGGTATTTGGGAGGAAATATAAATCCCAAAGGAAAGTGCAGGGTGGGGAGCATGCAACCCTCCTTCCAGAATCAAATCTGAGGTTTGCTGTCCATTCTTCTCATCCTCTTTATGGTGCCAGGACCTTGTGAGAGAAAGGAAGGGGGTTAGACACTTTCTTTTTCTCTCTCAAGACAAGCATACAAAAAGTTTTCGGTCGCCTTTCACTCGTGTGCAAGCAAAGAGGAAATCGAGGCCTACACAAGCAAAATAGCCCAGTCAGTGCAGTGAGAATCAGTCAGACAGTATGTCTGTTGAGGTAAGCGCTGGGGAGAGCAAAACCTATATTTCGATAATTACGTCCAGGTGCGTGCAGAGAGGACGTTATGAGCTGAAGAAAGTTTGGAAAGCAGCAACAAGGAGGCGCCTACAGTGCAGCTGCCATTTGGCATAACAAGAAATACAGGAAACGAAGGGACTCGTGTAATCACCCGAGCGATAGCCACTGATGTTATGTTCAAAAATCAGCAAGAAGGAAGCAACCGAAGAGCTGGCTAGTGTGTGGCAACACGGCGGATTAGTAAAAACACAGTGTATGTACCTGATCAATGGTGCACAGAGCTGTCCATGGCCAGCTCCATGGAGTCACTTTGGTTTCGATCAAAGTCGACTGCATGCAGCTCCATGAAGGGTTTGTGCGCAGCAGATGTCATAACTCTTGACAACTTTCGCTCGGAGTTTCACAGCGCACAATATGGCGAACAGACGAGTTTACAATCCAACGAAAACATAATCCAAAGTCCGGGACAGGCTCGTTAACGCTGTGGTTACTGTGTTGCACACTGTATCCGTCAAACCGTGCACTTCAGGAAAACATGTCCACAACTTTCTCCCCCCGCATCAGCGAGTAAAAAAAAAAAAAAACCACACATCAGACTGTGTTGGCTGTGTGATAACTCCGTGTCGTGCCGTGCAGCAGCAGACAGCAGCGGGCCTGCCCGGAGAAGTTTTTCGCAGATTTCAACACAGCGCTGCGTCACTTCAAACTCCGTGCGTCGGTTTATCCACACTGGATGAAACGCTGCGTAACTGCGCAAACACGCAGAAAGTTGTGCGCCCCCTGAACGCACCGCCTCACCCCAAAACAGCTCGACTCCACATCCTGTTATCCAATCCGATTGTTTGGCCACTCCCATCGCTGTATCCGTGTACGTTTGTTTTGCTGTCATGGCTGCCCCGGAATGCGGAGTCTCAGCTCAACACACGGAAACAGTTGGTTTGTTGTGGGTAAAAAAGAGCAGGGGCGTAGACAAGGTTTTAGGAAGACTGAGGTCAAGTTCATGCAGACCCTCCAACACCCCACCCCAGATAATTTATAAGAGACCTTTAAGTTTAATTAAATGTTTCACTTTGCACACATACAGTATGGTGACAGGTTTTTGTTTCAATTTCAACATGTGGACAATAAAATATCTATCTACTGTATATATATGTAACTTGGATGTTTAATTAAATTATTAATTAATTCATAAAACATTTTACTCACTTTATGTTTTTTGTTTGTTTGTTTGTTTGTTTGTTTTTGTGATAACGAGTTAATTTAATTTGTTTTTTCAAGATCTCAAGAGTTATTTGTGTCATTATGTTGAAATAACAAATGTTGTTATCCTTATTGTTGGTAACGACATAATTAATTCTGGATCTCAAGAAAACAAAAGGACAGTTTAGTATATTCAAGTATACTTTTAGGACTTAATTCTGAAGACCTCTCAAATTCATCGACACCGAGTCTAAAAAATATTGCTGTTCTCCTTTTAAAAATCATACATGGTCATGCATTCATACATTCTATTTCCTCTGTTTTCATGTGATAACGAGTTGATTTAATTTGTTTTCTCAAGATCTTGACTTATTTATGTCATTATCTTGAAATAATAAATGTGGTAATCCCAAGATAAGAGAGAGAGTTTCTCTTTCTTGAGATAACAAGACTTTGTTTTCCAAACGACCTAATTAATTTGAGATCTCGAGATAATGAATCTAATGTGATAGGCGTGCAGAGGTTTCCATCGTGCATGACATCATGCCATGCTGACTGATGGATGTGAAGTGCTGAGCAATATACTCCTGCTTCTCTGACATTGCTACACTTAATGATGTTTCCTGAAATGATTTAATTTACTAGACTGTCTTTTTTTTTTTTAAATCTCATATTATTTATGTCGTTATCTTGAGAAAATGATCCCGTTAAATCAACTCATGATCTCATGAAAACAGAGGAAATAGAATGCATGAATGTATGATAACTAAACCATATATCTGCTCTTCAGGCTCTCATACTCACAGAACGTTTGTGTCTGCAGGTGTTGCTGCATGCTAAGGTATGATACAAATGTGGACAGACTAGAACGGCACATTCAACCTTTGTCATGTTTACAATCACAGGGAGGATGTATGTAAATTTAAATATATATATATATATATATATATGAATTGAATGTGCCGTTCTAGGCTAAGAACCCAGTATATTAATAGGTTAATGAGGTGAAATAAAAGGTGAATAAAGTAAATATAAAAGTTATTATAAGCCAGGCTTAAAATGTGACACATGTGGAGGTCTCTGTTCTGTTTGTCTCTCGTCCAAGGGTTCCTTGGGCTGAAAAAGGTTGAAGACCCCTGCTATAACATATTCATATCTGCACTATATTTATATATCCTGTTCATATGTACATACTCTGCACTTCTGGTTAGATGCTAAACTGCATTTCGTTGTCTTAGTACTTGTTACTTTGTGCAATGACAGCATCTAATCAAAACCAATCTAATCTATGCGGTGCCATGGCAACATGTGATATTGCTTCATTACCCTGAAATGCATAATGACTCCTTTTAGTACTGCAGGTGTATGTTTGTGTTTAGTATACTGTTAGCAGTGGTGGTGAAAGATGCATGTGTTGGTGGTGGTTGGTGGTGGAGGGTTATCAGTATCTTATCAGGGCCACCAGAAGTCCCAGCTACGCCCCTGATACTCTGATTTTTCTGGTTTATTACAGTCATGATCAGTTTAAACAAAGCTGCTGCTGCAGACTTTCTTCTCTTATCCTCTGTGATGTATGGACTACATTTTGCCCCCCCCCCCTCTCTCTCTCTCTCTCTCAGGGAGAGATGCGGGAGTTTGCGGTTCAATCAGGAGACACTGGCGCTGTGACGTCATGAGAGGGAGAGCGCACGGGGGCATCATCACTCCACATCCATTAGCAAGCGAGGCTAGCTGGCTAACTGTAGCTAAGGCCAGCTATGCCGCACCAACACTGTGTCGTTTCTAAAATAAACAACCCACTGGAATGACCTGGCTTTTGTAGGAACACGCTGGGAGCATGGGGACCGTTTGGATTTCACACACTAACCGATATCGTAATGGTGCAACGGAGCGAGGTAAGAGGTCAGAGAGGGTTTTTGCTAGACATGCTAGGTAGCTTGTTTACAGGACCACCACCGCAGCAGCAGCAGCAGCAGCAGCAGCAGCAGCCGCATTGAACGCCGTCACCCAGCTAGATTAGCTGCCTAGCTGGCTAATCCTCTCAAACGACCAGGTTTATGGCCATTTATGACGAGTGAGTGCCGCTGCGCTAGTCATAGCTGTGTTTTGGCACAGAGTCAAACAGACCTGAAGGTGCTAGCTGCTGTTTTTTGTGCCCATCTAGCGGCGGTTACACGAACCTCGGAGGTGTAGCCGTTTAAACGGTGCCCCCCCCCTCACACACACACACACACACACACATGTTTCTATCACTCCCTGAATAATCAGTTACAAGTCGTGCTTCCTCTTTGCATGCACATTAGCATGCACAGGGTGCAGTGATTGTGAAGGATGAAGCGGAAACTGAATTTTTAAAATCTGTTCCCTGCTTTTCCAGTGAGGGGCTTGCGTCACTGATGCCAGCTGCAGGCTGTAGCTGAGAGCACTCAGGATGAGTGGGGCTGGAGAGCACACAGACATCCTGTCAGTGGCAGACGTGGTCAGAGAGAGATGGAAAGTGGTGAGTGTTTTTGCCAAAGAGAGGAGAAATCACAAAAATCAGAAATCATTTCTCCACCGTCATGCTTTTGACGATGAACGCTCTTTTCCTTTTTCAGTCGAGGAAGATAGGCGGAGGCGGGTTCGGGGAGATCTACGAGGTGCTGGATCAGTTGAGCCAGGCCACCGTTGCCTTAAAGGTGGAGTCCGCTCAACAACCCAAACAGGTGCTGAAGATGGAGGTGGCTGTGCTGAAGAAGCTTCAGGGTGAGTCAATGACAGAGTAAACTCCCAGAGAATGACTGAGCAACAGATCACCATAGAAGATGATGCTAAAATTATTAAACGTGGCATTTACTGTGTGAGATGTATCTAAGCACTGTGGTCTTTTCCACACCTCAAACACCTTCACATTTAGTAAATGGAGGAGGTGTTCTTCCCAGCAACGGATTCCAGCTCCTCCTGGGGGATCCCGAGGTGTTCCCAGGCTAGATTGGCTATGTAGTCCCTCCAGTGGGTTCTGGGTCTGCCCCGGGGTCTCTTCCAAAGGAAGGCGCCCAAAGGGCATCCTATTCATATACCTGAACCACCACAGCTGGCTCCTTTCAGTGCAAAGGTGTCCGAGCTCCTCACCCTATCTCTAATGCTGAGCTTGTTTCATTTCGGCTGACTGTATCCGCGATCTCATTCTTTTGGTCACTACCCAAAGCTCATGATCATAGGTTAGGGTTGGAACGTAGATGGCCTTCTGGCTCGGCTCCCTTTTTTCCACAACGGTCTGGTACAGCGTCTGCAGTACTGTGGATGCTGCATCAACACGCCGGTCTATCTCACACTCCATTTTCCTATCACTCATGAACAAGACCCAGAGACACTTGAACTCATTCACTTGGAGCAGCAACTCGCTCCCGACCTGGAGGGAGCATTCCAGCAATGATTTCAGTCAATACTAATAACCATAATATAACATCTGCACAAACATATTTCCACCTGATATTTGCGCCTGGAGGAGTATCAATAAATATACATGTTGAGAAATGTAATACAGATTTAGTCTATTATAAAAAGCCAATCTAATTATTGATGTCCATTTATACTTCTTTGACAGGCAAAGACCACGTGTGTCGCTTTGTAGGCTGTGGCCGAAATGATCGTTTCAACTACGTGGTGATGGAACTCCAGGTAGGATCTTTACCCGTCAATGTTAGTTAAATATTTCATTCACTCTGCATCATGAGTGTGACATGCAACACTGATTTTCTATCTTCAGGGGAGGAATCTGGCAGATTTGCGTAGGACCATGACCCGAGGCATCTTCTCCGTCTCCACAACTTTAAGACTTGGCAAGCAGATTTTAGAGGCCATTGAAAGCATCCACTCTGTAGGCTTCCTGCACCGTGACATTAAACCTGTGAGTTGACCTCAAACCCTCAGTGGTTTGTAAATTTCTCAGTCAGTTTACTGTTTAGCTCACTCGTGTTTGTCTGTGCTGTTAAAATCTTAGTCCAACTTTGCGATGGGACGACTAGCCAGTACCTGCAGATGCTGCTATATGCTGGATTTCGGCTTGGCCCGTCAGTTTACCAACTCCAGTATGGAAGTCCGTCCTGTAAGTACTCTGTGCTAACTTCCTTAAAGCATTGTTTTGGCTTTGTACACTAAAGAGTGTTACAAAGTAGATGCAAAAGAAATCAGGATCATAATGGCTGATTAATAAAATGCTGCACTGGTGTTTGATCTGAGAATAATAAAGATATGTTATTGAGGACATTTAAACTTAATCTAAACCTCAGCTTAGCACTCCATTTTTCACTATCTTTATTATATCTTTATTCTGTTTCAGCCTCGTCCTGTGGCAGGCTTCAGAGGAACTGTGCGATATGCTTCAATCAATGCTCATAAGAATAAGGTGACCAAAAACATCTCATACCTTATACTCAATTTATTTATTTATTTATTTTACCCTTGAAGTTACTCACGCTTGTGTATCTTGATCTGCAGGAAATGGGCCGTCATGACGACCTGTGGTCCCTCTTCTACATGCTGGTTGAATTCATGGTTGGTCAGCTGCCCTGGAGGAAAATTAAAGACAAAGTACGTGTCTCTGTATTAGTAATTGTAATTCACAGTGTTTGTATCCATTCAAACTCATATTTCTTTCTCCGTTTCTGCTTTCAGGAACAAGTAGGAAACCTAAAAGATACATACGACCATCGACTGATGCTCAAGCACCTTCCCACAGAGTTCAGCACCTTCCTGGATCATATCTTAACCTTGGACTACTTCACTAAGCCTGACTATCAGGTTGGCTATCTCTTGTTTTTTTTGTTTTTTTTGCACACACAGTTTATTCCTCCCCAGTTGCCAAACGCTGACACTTGTGGTTTCTCTGTGACAGCTCCTGATGTCAGTGTTTGAGAACGCTATGAAGAGCCACAACGTACTGGAGAATGACCCGTACGACTGGGAGAAATGTGATTCCGAGGATATGCTGACCATCACTGCCGCAGCAACCACTGCTCAGCAACTCACTCGCCTCACGCCAGCGTACTTGGGGTATTTACTGCCAAAGAAAGCTCTGTCACTATCGACATATAGCTGTTTATTCTGTTAACTGCTGTAGGTTCTTGTTGCACTTTCACTTGTGCTTTTCAAACTTCCTTCACACTCTGTTGGGCGTGAGATCTTTAAGAATAGAAATCTGCACAGTCAGTGATCCCTGAGAAATGGCTGCTCTAAATTGCGCTGTGGAAATGAGCTGCGGAGTGACCTTCCTTCTCCTCCACAGCATGGCCAATGCTTCGGTGCTGCCGGGCGAGCTGCAGAGGGAGAACACAGAGGATGTCCTGCAAGGGGAACGCCTCAGTGATGCTGACAACTGCCCCCCCATCCCCACGCCGACCACCCCTGGTGGAGATGTATGGGAAGAGATGGACCGCAACCGAAACCATAAACACGCCCAGCCGATGATCAGGAAGGTCAGGGCGATGTGGTTTACTGTGAACGCTCAGTTGGATGTTCTGTGTGTAATTGCTTCTCTTCCTGTGCAGTGAGATGTAAAGTGTAGCTCAAAACTCTCCCCAGGCCCACATTCACTTTGCCTTTGAGATATGATAATGGACCTGCCAGCCTCTATTACTACATCTACTCCTGCTAGGCTTCAGTAGAAACCCACTAGGAGCCCACCTACTGTCTGCCACTGTCTTGATACTAAACTGCCCAATTTAAAGACATGGTTTTCTTGCTAGCTGTCAGGGGATACAGATGCAATAGCTATGTAATATTTGAGGCTACTTGTCATCCATTCTCAGGTGGTGAGTGAGGATGAACACAGTCAGAACCAGGGGAACCAGAGCCCCAACACTGGCTCCATGCAGAGTTCTCCTAGACGGGTACGATCAGAGACCATGTTCTTGGACCGGGCGGCGCCACTGCTCCGGAGGATGAGACACAGTCAGAGCTTGGCATTTGAGAAAAGACTAGCACCCGAACCCAAGCCCACCATCGAACGCTTCCTCGAGGCCTAGTTAGTACTCAGTACACACCAAATTACAGTACATATACTTGTGACAGCTTGCAAACAGGCAGAAACTCATCATAGCACGTGCAATATGTTTTTTCAGCTTGGGCAAACAGCGCCCTGTCCTATCTCAAGTCGGGGAGAAATCCCTACCTGGGAGGGGACAGACGCCTTCCTGCAACGAGGAACACTCTGCCACAGCAACCCCTGACCCAGAGGAAGGCGCAGCAAGCAGTGGCTTTGTGGCCGTAAACCTCAGTCCTGTGCCCCAGGAGGGAGACTCTCAGGAGTGGGTGATGCTGGAGCTAGAGCAAGGCAGCGGTTCTGGTGGCACCAAGCCTCCAGGTGAGGCCCAGAAGGAGGAAAAGCCTGGGACCCGCACACCCGCTGAGACTGACAACCAGTCCTCTGAGCCGCAGGATGGCCAGTCCACAGCAGTGCCGAGCAGTCCGGTCCTGTCACAGATGTCCATGCCCGGCACGTGGTTACTGGGCCACAGGAGACTGCCGGGGATGCTGGGACAAATGCCCTCAGTCATCATGGGAAGACCCCAGATGGACCAGGTAGGGATGACCAAACCTTTCGTTGTGCATGAACTGAAAGTAGCATTGTGAGATGATGAAACTAATTAGATTAGTTGTATACTAAATGACATATATACTTGCTTGTTCTAGGGTAGGGGTGTCTGTTCTAGGGCTTTTTTTGCAATACGTATTGATATATGGTTGTAGGCTGAAGTACACAAGTAGAAGAAGTAAACAATCTGAGCATTGCACTTTGGGTATGGTAGATAATGCCGTGTTCATGTCATATCATTTAAATACAAGCAGCAGTGAGGAAAAAGGCTCACATCAATTTCCTACTTTTAACTCTGAGATGTGAATATGAAGATGTGTTAATAAACTGCTGGCAGTTGCATTAAAATAAAATCCAATAATAACACTAATGCAATCGATTTAAGCTAATGTTGTCGGAGCTGTGTCTTGTCTGGTTTCACACTACAGAAGAAGCTCATTCAGACTGTTTATCTGCTGAAACGACAAGGTTAGCGCGAGGGCTACTCACCTTGGAATAATGCGTGAATACTCAAGTGGGAATACGTGGTGTTTTCCCCGTTCATCTATTCTGCTGACATTGTGTGAATGCAGCATAAGCGCGGTGTTGCTTGCTGATCTGTGCCAGTTGCCATGGCAACGCAGCTGTTCAAACTTTTATTAGTCCTAAAGCACCTCTAGGACTGAGGATGTGTGTATATTAAGTTTTTATGAAGATGTTTATACCTTTTTTAACAATCGTTTTAACTCTTCAGTCCTCTAGCTGTGGGCCTCAGTCACCGGTACAGGAGAGGAGTGATGCTATACCACTAGAGGCACCATCTGGAAGATCTGACAAAGCTTTAGAGGAAATCTTAAAGGATGGAGAGAGGTTGGAGTTAGCTCCAGTGCCAAGCCCGGCCAAAGGCCCCACAGCTCATCTGACAAACGATAGAGACCCAGAGAGTGATTCTGGTCTGCCCGATCGCTCCTCAGAGCCCAATCAGCAGCCTCAAGCTGACACAGCAGGAGGCGCTATGGAGAGCACCGTCACCGTGTCCTCCTCCCCACCCCCAGCTCTGCTCAGGCAAAGAGACTCCCCCTTATCCCCAAGACTGAGTCGAATCCCAGTCCGGGACCCCAGCGCCCTCCTGGACTCTCCGAGCAGGGACCTCAACATGGAGAGGCGTCACCGCTGGAGCAGTCCGGTCCCTGGCTCCCCCACCCACTCACCCTCTCCATCTCTGTCTTGTGACAACCTGCCTTCTGCTTTGCCGAGGGACAGGCTCCCCTCAGAGCGAGGCTCCAGGTCCGACTTTGTAGGAGAAGACCCTCTCTCTCTGTCCTCCTCGTCAGGTAGTAAAAGTAAGATCCCACGTCCTGTGAGCGCCACCTTTATACCCGAGCAACTTACAAGCAGGTTCCTGCCTCGACCACCTCCTGGAAAACCACCTATCCGCCCTTGTGTGGACAACAGGTATGACCCATGTCCTGTGAAAGCGTTTGTCACTTCTTTGTTGGATGCCATTAGATTTCAGTCCTGGTTGATTTGGTGACAGTCATGGTCAGCAAACACTCAAGCAGCTACTTTGTCAGTAATATAACAGAAGAGCTTTTTACAGTGTAGCCAAACAAACTTAGATTTTTTAATAGAAATGTCACAAGAAACTGCGATCTGATTTAATGTTGCACAGTATTGCATGGGACAGTAATAGGAGTTATTACCTGTCACTTCTCATCTAATAGCTCACTTTGGCTGCTCCATCTTGGCTGCACTAAACTGTGACAAGTACATTGTGTTTCCTGTGACTCCTTCACGATAAAAAAAACCAGCAGCAGTGCCAAGTGTACAGCATTATACAGCTCTGATGCAGAGTTTGGAGTGAGCAGTAAAGTGTGAGGTTATTATCGGTGAGCTAAAATTAGAAACAGTAGAGCTGGGTTACATGCTTCATTTATTCCTGTGAGTATTTTATGTGTTTGGAGGCAGTTTGAGTCAAGTGCAGGGATGTCAGACTCCACTACAAAGAAGAAAAAAAAACCAGTTGCTGAAAAATGCGGAAGATAAACATCAAACAGGTTTGAAGAGGAAGAATCATGTCTTATGTTCTGTTTCACCAGACGACGGCGGTTAAGAGTGCGAGCCAGCAGCACTAGTGACGCAGACTTCCTGGCCAGTCTGACTCAGCTGATGCAGGACCGCAGCGGGATGCTCTTCAGCCCTCCTCCTCGCCCTCGCAGCTCCTCCTCCTCCCTGCAGCGCTCCCTGAGCTCCTCCCCCTCCCGCCAGGAGCTCCGCGATGCCGGGGCACTGCAGGGACGTAGCCGCTCTCCGTCTAGCTTCTCCAGCTCCCCTCCTGCTCGGCACGCTCACCAACAAGACAGGTCTGGACCCTGTCAGTGGGGCCACAGCTCCAGGGGAAGGGGGCTGATCCACGAGGGTAAAGGCTCCGGCAAAGTGAACCGATGACTGTATTTGACACAAGTGACTGATCGGATGGTGCAACTGTAGCGTGAGGCTGTCTCATACCCAGTCCTTGATAGCATGTGTAAATACGGTATTTACTCAAGGGAATGTACTGTATGTAATGTAAAATGTATGATAAATTGTATTTATTTATTTATTCATTTGTTGGACGTCTCTCTCAAAATACTTGACGATGTGGCTTGATACCTGCAGTTGAAACAAAAAGGTTGAGAAAACCGTAAGATTGCCAACTCTTTACCTCTCATTTCACTCCTCTCTTAACACTCCATGTAGGCCTAATATGAGACCAAATATAAGATAATGTTGAATACTTGAGGGATGTAAAAAGAAAAAAAGAAATTATGCTAATTGTAGATATGTACCATTAAGAAAATGGTAAACACTAATAGAAACAATGTACTCAGATTAAGAACACTAATAGCAAATAACACCACGCGCAGTATACCAACATCAGCATTCATGTACAGAATCAGGGCATGCAGTCCCATATTGACCTCACTCCTGTAAAACAGTTAGATGAATTATTATATGTAACAATGAATTGCTCATTGGGCATCACAGTGTAGTAGTGTGCTTTTATTTTGCTAGAAAATATGTCATGCAAAAAAAGGCGTCAGCATATTAGAATGTACATGTTAGTGCACTCATACTTCAGTATTGTAAAAGTGCATGAGTAGCATTGCAAATGTTTTGGTTTTTTTTATTCGTTTGTACAATCCGCTAAGACATCTGTATTTTTATTGAACTGCCTCTGATCAAAATTCATCATAATGTAGACCAGCAACGATGTGCATTATTATTTCTTTCATCAAGTAGGTGGCAATGGAAGAAAACTGCTATAAATGGAAACTTTTCATCATGTCTGATTGTTGTTTGTTTTATTCTTTTCACAGTTTAAAATATATATTATAAGTAAGTTCAATAAATGCCAGATCTCAAAAATATTTCCTGGCTATACATGCTGTAGTTTTCATTGTGATTAAAGGGTCAATTTCACCTAAATTTACTCATTCACGCCCATTGACCGTATAAAAAAAATGCATGATGTCACCCGTAGGTTTCTAAAGAGCCGTTTTGAAGCTTAGTGTGGTAGCTCTGGCTACCGCCATGTTTGTAGTCCTTCTTCCGCCGCCCGGCTATCTAAAAATCAGTAAAAACGTGGATCATCAGCAGACCTGAGGCAGGCCAAATGAAGCCTGGTACATAAACTGTTTTTTGTACCAGGCTGTAAACATGTTTATTTCTGCTGTGAAGTTGGACATTTTAACATGGGGACTTATGGAGACTGACTCGTTCTGTAGCCAGCCTCAAGTGGATGTTTAAGGAACTGCAGTTTTTGGCACTTCTGCATTGGCTTCACTTCACAGACATGGAGGTTACTGCTTGTTCATGCTTAGCAGTATCTAGACATGCAAATAGTTTTGGTTTTAGTTCCTTGAGTTTGTTTTGTGGCAGTCGCATCAATGGAAAATGAATTGCAACAGATAATACAGCTGTCTGTGAGGAGATCTTATTAGAACAACTTTCTACAGAAGAAAGAGTTCCAAGCTTAGCAGCACTGTCAGTGATCAGATCATTTAAATGGGAAAAGACAGTCAGAGTCGATAGTTAAAACTCGAGTCACACCAGCTCAGACTGCAGCACGTCCCCCTGAGAACGGTGCAGTTGTCAGATTCTGTCCAAGCAGCTGTTTTCTGAGACAGACGTCCCTGTAAGCACAAGACACACTGCTGACGAGCTAGTGACTGAATGGAGGGGGTGGTGTTGGTGGGGAAGGTCCCAGATGACAACCACAATCAAATGAAAGCTCCACCATCTGTGGAACAATATGTAGCCACAGCAAGACACAAGACAGCAGCAATTGACAGGAAGTTAATGAACATGTTCACAGACAAAGACAGATCGCATCTCACCAGAGATGAGCTCTAAAGTTGTTTAAATAAAGGTGAGATTCATCATCCTGAGGGCTTTCTAAAATATCAACCAGGTTTTCATAAAAGAGGAAATGTGTAATAGATATGAGGAGACTAGTATGACAGATCCTAGTAGGTTATGAATCATGACTGCTAGACAGGAAACTGAAACCACAACAAACAGCCAGATGTTGACACTATAATAAGCAACTTAATTAACAAAAACAATCTCACAAAAAAAGTCCACTCTGCAGCTGGTCTGGAGATTTTGAGTTTGGCAGGTTGTCTTGTTAAAATCCATTTTCATTTTCATTTTCTATGTTGGCTTACAAATGCATGTTGGAAGGTTCATTCTCCATTCAAGGTTCAGAAATGAACTTTCAATCTCAAGCAGCTTCATAAATATGTTCCTAACTGTAAAGGCTGGATTCTGTCTTACCCACAACTTAACATAATCAAAACACTCCCAACGGTTTGGTGGCTATGAGCCATATTATTCTGGGACAAAGTATTAGTGAAATAAATAACTTTAAGCAGATAAATATACTTTTAAAAGTTCCTGACATTTGAACTTCAGCTGATGTTTTTTAATAACATATCTGAGCTATTTTGGATACAAAAACAGCTGCAATCTGTCATTTTTATAGCTGCATGTCAGAGCTTAGACCTTATTTTGTCTTTCTGACATTGTAACATCAGATGAATGCAGACAGGAATAAAATTCTTAGCAGTATAAAAATGTTTATTTAAAGTACATTTTCAATTGACATACATAACATTTGTTGTTGTCATAGAGTGTAATATAAAGTCATATGTGTCACTCAACTGATATCAGCATACAGTAGTTCAGAAACAGCCAGGACCTTAAAATACGTTGTACATAGTTAAATATGTGCGTAACATTTTGAATGCATGATAAAAAATGGCTGGAACCCTGAAAGCGAGCAGGCTGCAGCACGTCCACGGTGGTGACACTCGATATAAAAAGTGTATCATGATCTGCAGGTTTGAGATTTAGAAGAGAGGTGCAGACTGCCTGGGGTCATCAGGTAACACACTGATGGAGTCCTCTGCTTTTCCACACAGCATGCA
Source organism: Argyrosomus regius (assembly GCA_946959425.1). Classification (NCBI taxonomy): domain Eukaryota; kingdom Metazoa; phylum Chordata; class Actinopteri; family Sciaenidae; genus Argyrosomus; species Argyrosomus regius. The sequence goes on along the minus strand of OX336901.1, from coordinate 8,802,816 downwards.
GAGCATGGTGTACTCCTGGACAACACAACACAGGCTTAATATACACACTGAAAGACCAGACAGTGGCAACAACCAACCATTAATACTGTTAAATGTTAGGTAACACATATGAATCTACTTAGTTATACAGATACTTTACCTGATATTCATCAACAACAGAGAATGTGTATTCATGCCTGGCGATGACATGGTCACAATTTTTACAAACATCTGGAAGGACAAACAAGTTGATAGATTATTTGTAAACATGCTGTGTTATGAATTTCTCATAAAATTGGGATTATTAACACTAACCAAGTTATGAAAAGGTCTGGGAATTCTCCCTCCACCCTTATGGCAGGAAAGCAAATAAACTATATGGCTAAAACCAATCGGACACCTTAACATCAGCATTAATACGCTGCTCGAACAACCTCCACCTTTCTTTAAAGGCTGTCCAAACGAGTCTGGAAGCTGGCAAAACATTTATCTATGGACCACGGCAATATCATGTTAAAACAGGAAATTTAGTGATTTAAAAACTAATAAGATGATCTTAAAATCAATTCTAAAACTAATAGGCAATCAATGCAATGACTCTGTTCTTTGCAGTACTCGGGCTGCTGCGTTTTCAAACATTTAGCATTGCATTAGCAAGAGTCAAGCCTTGAGGTGATAATAGCATGCATTATTTTTTTTCTGTGTCAGTCTGAGACAGGAATGATTTGACCGTAGCGATGTTTCTGAGATGATAAAATGACATATTTGTTACATTTCTAACGAGTGCTTCAAAACTGAGAGGCCATCATTGTGTTGAACATTTAAAACCAGACACACAGTGCCAGGAACATTACCTGTGCAATAACCTATAAAGTATTATTCTCACTACTTAGTTTTTTGTTATTTTAATATGTAAATATCATCACTCACACAATCTACTTATACTGTGCGTACTGTAATATCCACTCTACCTCACGTACATAATACAACCTACAGTATAAACCATATTTATTTCAGTGCACTATCACCAGATCTTAGTCTGTCTACAAATGTTGTTGTTGTTCCTATATACACATATATACATACTTATTTATATACCTTTTATCTGTACATAGTTTTTGTGTTAATGTTTACCTGTGAAGCGCCTTGATTTTTTTTTTTTTTTAGCTGTACAATAGTTTTTGAGCTGGTCCTTGGCGTGAAGGGCCAAGGACTGAAGATACAAAGAAGAAATAAGCTATAATTTAAAATATCATTGAGGCATTGCAATTTACCTTAGTCCACACACCCAAAAATACCCCCAGAAGTGCATAAACTATTTGTACTATTTTATCTGGAGGTTATTCTCCACTACAATAATAAAAACAATAGATTAACGAAGAGTAACTCACGGTCATATGTGACTATCTCCTCTCCATCATCATCCTCTGTGGCTTTATTGCTGATCAGCACAAAGTCCCTCTGATGGCAGTTGGCACAGCCCAGATAGTTCATCAGGTAGGAGCCATTCTCCAGACAAGTGTTCCCCTGAGCAGGAAATGACATGAACCATCACATTAAACTTTGATTTCATAGCAGACTGTTATGGTTTGAGCTGGTTGTATAACCTAACTAGATAACTATACGTTTGGTAGCTAAATTTACTAGTAGACTTAGTTAGCTTCTGTGCTTCTGAACCAGTCGTGGGGTATCCCAGCTGCCTCTACTTACCCGGTCCGGGTATTCTTTTTGCACACAGCCGTTACACATTTTAAAACCTTTATATTTAAAGTCCAGTTGGCGATAAACACACTGTAAACAGCTAAAAACAGCTAGTTATTTTTCGTAGCTTAAAAACTCCTCTTCCGTCCCTGTAGCTCCTTAGATCTATAAAACATCTGCACCACCGGATGTCGATGTAAAATGTTCAGCACATCTTTTGTAGATCTGTGAAAACTGTCAACGGACAAACTTCCGGTCTCATCTTCAGCGAACGATTGGACGTGACGTCATTTACGTAGCCAAACATGGCGGTTGAGCAGCAGCAGCAGCAGTTGGGTCCTGTTGTTGTCCATGTGAAATGTGACTGGTAATTATGATCTGTTTACAGTTTGAATTTAATATTTCGCTCAATATAAATAACTTATATCAATTCCGCTAACGTTTCCCCGCTGGTTTGTGTGAATTGTAACACGTCGGCCGTTAATTTAAAACCGTTGAATCCACTTTGAACGTGTCTAAATGAGCTAAAGCAGGCTAGTTCTGACACGCTGTGCTGCTGCTGTTGTGTTTAATTGGTTTTAAACTGTCCAGACATAATGCGATAATACCATCAACATGTGATGTCTGTATGATTCTACAGAGACACTGAGATTTGGCTTCATTTCTACAATATTTAATGCCAGTGCAAAGCTTTCATATGTGCTGTTATCTCTTGTTTTTGCAGAGATGGCAATGGTTCAGTCCCCACATGAGAAGGTGGGTAAAACCCCCGTGAAGAAGAAGAAGAAGAGCAACAACAACAACAGTTCACCATACTTCCAGAGAGGCAAAAAAAACTACTGTATTTTGTGTCGCAGGTTATATTTGAAATATGTAAGTGGGTCTAACTTTTCTAAATTGAATATCAGTGCTGTATAATATGTGCACATTTTGACAGTATGACTCTTGACTGCAGGAGGCACAAGAGCATATGCATAGTATGCTGCATCACAGAGAGCTGGAGACCGTGCTGGGCAAGTGAGTAATATTTGTTAAATATACAAATGTATACCTGTTCTGTTTTTCATGAGGGATGCAAAAATACATCAGTGTTTCTCAAAGTAACGCACATATTACACTTGATAACTTCACCCCAGCCTGCACAGTGAAACCCTTTCAGATGATCCAGAACGTGGCGGCACGCCTGGTCTTTAGTCAACCTAAAAGGTCACATGTTACCTCGCTGCTCATCGAGCTCCACCGGCTACCTGTAGCAGCCCACATTAAATTCAAATCACTAATGCTGACTGCAAAGTAGTGCACCCACCTACTTGAATGTCCTCATACAGACATATGTTACCTCCTCCAATGAACGCCACCCGTACACTCAGAGCAATCCAAACTTTTCTCGCCTTGTTCCACTTGGTGGAACGTCCTACCAGTATCAGATCAGGGGCGTCCCTCTTTACCTTCAAAAACCTCCTGAAGACCTCTAGCTCTTCAGAGAGTACCTCCTCTCCAACAGTACCAACAACTGCTGGACATGATAAATCTATCCCCCTTGAGTAGTACTGATTGCTGTACTAACAAGTCCTTGTCACACTGTACCATGGTTGTTTTTTTGCTTATCCTCATCTGGGTTGCAGGGAGCTGGAGCCTATCCCAGCTGACATAGGGCGGGAGGCGGGGTACACCCTGGTGGATAAGTCACCAGTTCATCACAGGGCTCACACATAGAAACAAATTCACGCTCACATTCATACCTACAGGCAATTTAGAGTCACCAATTAACCTGTTAAGTGCATGTCTTTGGACTGTGGGAGGAAGCAGGAGTACCTAGAGAGAACCCACGCAGACACGGGGGGAACATGCAACATGCACAGAAAGGCCCCAGCTGAGGTTCAAACCAAGACCATACTGAGATACAAAGTCATAATATGCACTGACCAAAACCTCCCATGGGCTCCCATTTTTGTTTTAATCTTAAAATCAGTAGCTGGAGCTGATAAAGTAGGGATTCAAACATCTACTCATATCTGACAAACGTGCTGTTATGTTTTTCCATTAACAGGGATTCATTTCATGAATGTCGCGCGTGTAAGGAATCCTCCATGGGTTTAAATGAGTATGCTCAGCACATCTCCACCGCTCAACATAAAGCCAAGTTGAAGAGCTTGATGTATAGACACGTAAAGACCCTCCCTGTGGAGAGGACTCTGAGTGCAGAGACCGTCGACCGAATCCTGGAGAGAAACAAGTCTCTAAAGAAAGTGGAGTAAGAGTTTCACCTGTTAATCTGTTATTGAGTCAAAATTATCATTTTGTTCTTTCCATGATGTAATTTGTTTTTTTTTGTTGTTGTTGTTTCCATCACAGGAGGAGAGCAAGAGATAAAAAAAGAAAGAAACTGAAGCAGCTAGCTGATCAGAAGCATCCAGAAGTGCCACAAGGAGTTCCCAAAAAAAACACAGTGGTGTCCAAAGTAGTGAAGCCAGACAAATCCAAACAAGTGAACACGAGGCTACTCAAACAGATGTGGGGAACCCACCAACAAGGAAGCAACAATGCTGTTTTTCAAAACAAAGAGAATAAAGTATCCAGTCTGCAAAGACCTCCTCACCAAAGAGAATCAGCTCCGCAGAATCAAAGTGGAAGATTTGCTTGTTTGTCCGGAGAGCCTTCAGGTCGAATTTGGCATCAACCTTATGTTCAGGCCCAGTTCGTGCAATCAGCTCCCCAGCTGAGGTATAATCACAACTTTTCTTTCTACAATCAGTGCAGCGATATTCCTATTAGAAGACCACACAACACCCAAGAAGGTGCCACTAACGTGCCAGAACAAATAAAATGGCCTGCCAACAGCCAGCATGACCATTACAACAACCAGCATGACCATTACAACAAGCACTATGGTAGTGCAGCAGACTTCACCAGTGATAACCTCCCTCAGAAAGGTGCCATCATATTTGATCACAGCCAGAGTAAGAGTACAGGATCTTCTGAGTCAGGACAAGAAGGCACAGCCCAACCTGCTTCTGCCAATGTAGCTCCCATACGGGATGCCGACGTCAGTGCGATGCTACGGCAAATCAGAAGAGCGCTGGGTTTGAGGGAACCGTGCAGAGCAGATCGTGAAGCCCGGAGGCAGAACAGTGAGACGGGTGTCCGGTCAGTCGATCAAGCTGGAACTGAGAAAGAGCAGCCAACAGGTGGCTCTTTCAGAAACCACGCCAAGGAGACTGCACATCACATCACCTCTGCTGCGACTACACCGGTGCAATCCTCACTGGTCAGCTCTGCTGCTCCTTCATCCCATTCTGGTGTTCATCCTTCTAGTGTTACTTCTGCTAAGCCTTCTGCTAACAAGACACAAGGGACGGATGAGCATTGTGAGAGCAGCTCAAGCTTTGCAAGTGACTCAAATGAAACATCAAACAACAGGGAGAGAGGATCTCAGGCGGCCCTCGATAGCCCGACTTCACTCAGCCGATTTTCGGGCAAGACCGCATCCTCTGAGCCTAACCTGAACATCGCTCGCAGGGTTCGAATTGCCCACGAACCAGGCAAGGGGAGGAAAGAGGCTGGGCTTAAACCAACCGTCAATAAGTTGCTCAGCTTATCAGGGACCAAGAGTAAGTTGAGCTGGAGGGAGATGAACGAGGAGATGAGGAGGAAGAGGCAGGAGAAGGTGAAAGGCATGCCCAGGTAAGCCTCTTCTCTCATGCGTTCATTTTACTTTTTGTTTGCTGAGCAGAAGTTGACAATTTTAATTCCGTGTGGTGAAACAGGTTTGGAATTGAGTTGCCCAAAAAAAGCTCAACACAAGCAGAGGACTTTCCTCTGACAGAAGGCTTCCACTGGGAGTCGCTCCCAGGCAGTCCTTCAGTTGACAACTGGACTGGACTACCTCCACTACCTCCTCCACACCAGGACACAACAGATAACGACTCTCACACAGAAACACAGTCAGATTCTCAGATTCAGGAGCAGCCCGGTCAGGCACCGCAAGATTGCAGCAGTGAGACGGTCGCAGCAGTCTCTTTGAAGGTGGAACCAAACTGGGAGGATGAGAGTGGAGATTTAAGAGACCACAGTGCCAAAAAGAGGAAACCCGAAGAAGAAGTGATGGTGAGTAATGTACAGTTGTTAGGTGTAGAGTGAAACTGATCCCTTTTGTGAGTCACTTTGGATAAAAGATCAGCTAAATGATTAAATCTAATGTAAATGTATTGATATTTTTTATTGTTTGAATTTATATATCATTTATTCTTACAGCAGGAAAAGGAGACAAAGGAAAAAAAGAAGAAAACAAAGTCAAACAAGGGTAAATCTGATATTTTGTGTGTTGTTTTATCAACAGGAATATTTCTACCTCCAAAAAAAAAGGCATTTTCAGGCATTATCATGTTATTGTAGAAGTGTAAGTATAAGCACATCACATGTAGGTACAAGGCTAATGACAACAGCATCTATAAAAAGGGTAACATTACATCACACTGACTCCAAACAACATATTTATTCAGATGAACAAAAAACACATTTAATCTCACTTCTCACGAATTTCTGCGATCCAGTTAATCTCAGTTTGTATTTTGTTTTCCTACCCTGCAGACCAGGACCAAATGGACCAGCTGCTGGCCGTGTCCCTGAGAGAGGACGAGTTGAGCCACTCATTACAGGATTTGGACCAGTCTCTGGTCCAGGCCCGCAACGTCCTGCAGGCTGCCTACACAGAAGTCCAAAGACTCCTGCTCTTCAGACAGCAGGTACCACCGCTAATAAAGAAAATGTCATATCTATTTTTCACCTTTTCCTCAGGTGTCTTTTCACATGACATTATATTGTTCTTCCTGCTGTTTCAGTGTACAGCTGAGGTCAACAGTCTACGAGCCAAGCGCATTGAGATCCTGCAGGGGATGCAAGGTACAGCAGATTTACCCTTTACTTTAATTGACTTCACACACTACAAATAGTTCATCTTTTCTTATCTTAATCTCTTCCACCAACTCAGGAGCTGCTGCCGTGCAAGCAAAACTCTCTCCCCTTTCTTCAACTAGTGCCTTCCCCACCTCCTCCAGCCAGCAAATACCTCCGACAAACCCAGCATCTTCTATCAGCCAACCTTACCCAGCCCCCCTTGCCCTGCCAATCAAGCCAGTAAAGCAAGAAACCTGCCAACCACCTCCAGTCTCCTGTAACCCTGATACTTCACAGGTTTCGCCCCTGTTTCCTCCTAATTTGCTCTCTTCGCTGCTGCTCACATCGCCACACTTAGCTGCCCCTACAACTGTTACCTCTCTCAAACAACTCTGCACTGCATCAGCGAACCCTTCTCCTGAATCATCTGCCAGGCAGCAGGAGCAAGCGACGAGGGAGAGGTTAAAGGACTGTGTAAAGACAGCGATGTTAGCAAGAGAGGAAGCTGACAGTGATTCTGAGGAAGAGACGGGAAGAAATCTCTGCCCGGTATCAGAGAAGCCCGCCTCCTCTTTTGTCCCTGAAAGAAACCAAAATGGCGACGACGGAGGGAGCGAGAGCGACAGCTCAGTCAAAATGATGGAGCCCTCCAACCCGGTGGTCATTGATATCGATAAATCAGACAATGAGGAGACCGTCTCGACTGTATCTGTCCACCAGGAGCCTCCTCAGAAGTTTGTCAGTATGGAGTTCAGCTCTGTGAGCACACAGGTGTTTCCACAAAATGATGCTGAGAGGTGAGGTCACTTCATAAGATATTATGGTACAGAATCCCGAACATTACGGGATGCTTTACTCATGAATGTGAAATGTTTTTCTCTCTTGAACACTCAGGAAGGTTCAGCCTACGCAGCCAGTGCAAAATGCCAACGTTCCTCCAGGTGAGTATTGTTCCTCATCTCCCAGGACATGTTTAGATTCAGTGATAAGTAGAGCTCTAAGAATTTCTTCTTTTTTTTTCAGAGTGTGTTGGGGCGGACGATGATGAGGAGCCATCCTTGGGAGTTTTTTCGAATCACACAGGCCCCGTTCACGGACTCCAAGTTCACAAGGGTCTGTTGTACACATGTTCGGGAGATAACACAGCACGAGCCTACAGTCTGATGGTACGTTGAAGCACACTGTTTATTGGCTGATCTTTACACTCTTCTTCCATGAATAAATTACTACTGTAAAACTTCAAATGACAACCCAGGCTTTTATATAATTCAGTCACTGAATTGGGTCAGACAGCGAGAGTGTGTGGTCTTCATTTGACAAACAAAGTTGGCAGACAGTGAGAAATGGACTTGGATCCATTTTAATATATTTAATATATATTCTATATTATATTTAACTGAGAATTACGATGCATAAAATAAAGTATTTAAACTGTGAAATAATAATAACATATTTTGTTTCTGTGTATCCAGAACAGGGAGTGCCAAGCAGTGTTTACAGGTCACACAAACAAAATCAACTGTCTGCTGGTGTCGTCCATCCCAAACATGTTGGCACGCCTGTACACCGGCTCCAGTGACCAAACTATCCGCTGTCACAGCATAAAGGTACAAAACATCTGGCCAAAAAAAAACACACCCCATCACACCTGCTGCTATCATTTTGTCAAAGCTTTGATTTCACGTACGTAGAGTTTTAGTTTGATACTTTTTAACCATCAAACTTTAAATTACAGCTCAGTAAGCTCAGTTCGGCCTCCTGTTTCCTGATTTTATTTTCCTCCTCTCACCTCTAGTCTCAGAAGTGTCTGGATCAGGTCTCTCTGTCAGACCGGGTGTTGTGTTTGCACGCTGCCTGGAACATTCTGTTTGCTGGACTCGCCAATGGATCAGTGGCCAGCTTTGACTTAAAGGTGAGAGAAATGATTTGAATAGTGTGTGTGGTTGGTGTTCATTATGCTTTGACATGAAAAAACACTCACATGCTGTAACTTGAGTAAGCTGACCAACATTACTGGGTTTATTTTAGTCAGATTATGTATTAAGTGTTCTGGTTGACTTGTAACTCGAGCACTGCACACAAATGCAGTGTTGTAGATATATTTTCACATTTTCTGACAGCTGCTTAAAAACTTAAAACAGGAGCATCTTTCCCTCTTCTACCTTGTCTTTCCTCTCTCGTTAGACTCTGAAGCAGGTGGATGTGTTTGAGTGCCACGGCCCGCGGGGTGTGAGCTGCCTGGGTACGGCACAGGAGGGCGCCCGACGAGTGCTGCTGGTCGGCTCCTACGACAGCACCATCAGCGTACGAGATGCCAAGAGCGGCCTGCTGCTGCGCTCGCTGGAGGGTCACACCAAAACTGTCCTCTGTATGAAGGTGAGGAGATGAACCCACTTCTGAACACCTTAACTGTTAAACTTTGAATAATGTTTGTGCAGATGAAGAGCAGAAATAATCAGAGAAATCTGTGATTATTACTTGTTTGAATGGAAATGTGTTGAAAAGGTTATTTACTGTTAAGAAAACATTAAATCTTGAATTAAATCAGTCAAGATTCATATTTTTGAGTTTATTTTGAGTTCATCAAACATCTTTACAATTAATAATATGACATTTACATATTGTTAAGGTTGTAAATGTTTAGTTTATTGTAAATAAAAGTTATAAATTGATGTGTGGTGTGTACTTACCTCCTATGTTGTTTTCAGGTGGTGAATGATCTGGTCTTCAGCGGCTCCAGCGACATGTCGGTTCATGCCCACAACATCCACGTAAGTGTTAAAGATTTCCAGGAATTAATTATCTCTGAATATTGATGGACGGGCGCTTTCAGTTTGTTTTGTTGCCTTTCAACATTATTGATCTATTGATCTGAACATTTCTTGTGCTCAGCACAACTGTTTCAACTTCATGCATTGGCTGTCATCATTATTTTTGTCCTTCCATCTTTTATCTGTAGACGGGTGAGTTGGTTCGTATCTACAAGGGTCACAGTCATGCCGTCACATCAATAGCCATCTTGGGGAAAGTGATGGTAACAGCCTGTCTGGATAAACTGGTCCGAGTTTATGAGCTACAGGTGCAGTATTTATGACCCAGTCTTACAAATATGTGTGGTTCCAAAATGCTGTCAAACCTGTGTCTGATTTTCTCAATATATTAATCGTTTGAACTTTGTATTCATCTTTTTTTTTTAGTCCCATGACCGCATGCAGGTGTACGGGGGTCACAGTGACATGGTGATGTGCATGGCCATACACAAGAGTGTGGTACGTGGACTTAAACTGTCCCAGCTATATTTTTGTAATCTAAACTTTCATGACAGAGGTTTATTTCAGAAATGGATAATGCTGAATTATATATCTGACATTGTTTGTCACACACAGATCTATACAGGCTGCTATGATGGCAGTGTTCAAGCTACAAAGCTCAACTTGATGAAGAACTACCGCTGCTGGGTAAGGACTCATTACACATAGATTGACTTGTGATTGACATACATTGACATTTCTGATTGTCTCATGCCTTAACATGTATCTTTGTGACCTTTGCCCTCTGTTCAGTGGCAGAATTGCACTCTGATCTTCGGCATAGCAGAGCATCTCGTGCAGCACCTCGTTAAAGATCACACCAAACCCCAATCTGCAGATGGTCAAATGTCGCTGGAGGGGCTGCAGCAGTTTTTTTGCCACGCAGCACTTGGTTAGACAGGTAATGGGCTGATGCCATTTCATTTTCTACTGAAGATTAAAGTGAAGATCAGCTCATGAGCTAAGCAATGTGTTCTTTTGTCATAACTAATCATACAGTCTGACTCTAACCGCTTTGTTATCAAAAGAAGGGATGCTAGAGCGCCTTCGCACCAAGCACACGAGTACATTTGAACAACTCCTCAGCCTTGTTTGCATTTTTCCTGCAGGAGCTGCCTGAACACATGCAGAAACACGTGGAGAAAGACAGCGAGGTGCAGCCATGATTCAGCAGACGAGGCTGGAGTTTCATCCACTAAAACACATCAGCTGATTTTGTTTGTGTCAAAGTTATTTTCAGGATTTTTTTCCCATTAATTTACAGCAGAAGAACTATTTTTCTTGTTGTTCTGGCTGTCGAAGTGCTGATCACATCTCACTGGTCTTCACTCTATGACTCTGTGACAGTGAGACGAAACAGGCCACTTGTTGTTTGTCCTTTTTAAGATGATTATTGATGTCAAGTCTCTAACACTCAGTCAGTCCTGCTGTTAAAACAATTTTAATTCTTCACCCATTATTTGCAGTTTAAGTTGTCAGTAATTAAGATTTATTTTGATTTATTTGACATTTGGAGCTATTGGTCAACATGTTTTTCATCACCATGAATACATGACATGGATTTAGATACCAAACAGTGTATTATACAAATGTCACAGTTTATTTTAAGTTAATTTGTTCAGAATATCTTTACAACTCTGCTGCATCAGCATAAACACCTCAGAGCAGCTTTTGTGGTGAAGGTAACATGTTTTAATGTTGGCTGAATCTGTCAAGGAAGAGCAAAGCAGAAATACAACAGTGCCTGAAACTACTCCACCAATTTAGTGTCATGTCATTTGGTGTGTTATGCCAATCAGGAGGATTATCAAATGCTTTTTCAAACATGTTGAGATTGTTCTCACTTCAGTGTTACAGGGAGATGTGTACATGTGGAAATAAACAGGCCTAACTTGCTGGTTTACTGTATTATTTAAATACAGTTTGGGAAGTAAATCCAGTGTTTAAAAACCATAGGCTAATATTTAGCAACCTGTACTTTCTGTATAAATAATAAATTTGTACTAATACTCACCTACTTTCAGGTCACATGTCTCTTTTTTTAGTATTTGGAATATATTCCAGATTTTAAAATGTTCATCATTTTTCTTCTTCTTCTTCTTATTATTATTATTACATATATATCTTACTTAAATATGTGAACTTTCTATTCATTTTTACATTTTACATCTTAAAATTTCCTAGATAATTATTCTTGGCAATTATTTTGTCCTCTAACACATTTGAAAACTAATCTCTCTTTGAGCAACAGGAAGTAGCTGAAGCCTTATGCTGTACAGTCTTAGCTTTGTGTTTAATACTTACTGTATGTGTACAGCAATAAAAATAAAATTTACAGTGTTCACTTGCTATATATTTTACATTCAGTATTTCTCTAAAGATATGTCAAACAAAACGTGTATTCACTCAGTTTTCATAATCAAACATTTATTTTTTAACAGCGTGAGTGTTGCATCACTAACCACATATCGTTTACAACAGAGGAACTTTGGCAACTCTACATTTGTAAGAACATCTGTTCATGTCAGTACACCATCTTGCTTCACTGTCCATCACTCTACAAAACTGCTTCAGGAATCAGCTTTATTACTGATGCGATGTCAGTTACTTAAAAATAAGCTAAAACAAAGCTGATATTAAATCTAAACCATCAAAGCTTGAGTGATGACAGAAATCTAAACATCACATAAAACTGGAGAAATAATCAAACCTCTGAATTTTACTTTGAATTTGATGCCGGAGTCACAAAATCTGTGCAAAAATACCATCCAGGAGTCGAGTCATGAATGTGAACACCAACTGTCTGCAGCTACATCCATGATCAAGAAGGTGACTTAAGAGTACATGGTCAGCTGAAGCCACTGGAAAGAAAGACAAATAAATAAATATAAATATGAGCACAAAGGGGTTCAGTTTGAGCATAAAACTACTTTTAGGATACGTTTGTGTTAAGATGTATGTAACAAAAGTTTACGTCCTGTAGTGTGTATGTTTATATTCTTACTTAGCATAAGACAGAATATCATGAGGTGAAAAATACTAATTAACTTCTTACCTCCAGGACATTGAGCTTGATTATTCCATCTCCGTCTTTGTCAAACGCATTGAAAGCTCCTGCGAGAGACACAACAGATCAGACTTCATTCAACTCTTTAGAAGTCTTGAACTGATGCAGTTGCACAAGGTTGGTAAAATATTCTGGATTTTTAGCATAACAAAAAGCAAGAGGTAAATCTCTACGCCGATAACTGCATCTTTTACATCTATAGGTTATTAAGTTGTGTAACATGTTTTTTTTCTCTTGATGCCACACAGCAGCAGACTGTACTTACTGAACATGCCCTCTAGCCTCACAAAACAGCAGATGTAACTGTCAAAGTCGATGTTGAGGTTTTCATCTGCGTAGCGCATCGCTATGATGTTATATAACTGGTTGTTGAGGCGAAATCCTTCAAGTGGAGGAAACAAAACAGAGATCAGGTTCATGGTCGACAGTTTACATCAGGTTTCAGGTTCCAGAACAAAATTCAGAATTTATTATACAATGTTTTTTTATACTATTATATTCTATTGTGAACTGCTGATCAGTGAATGATACTGTATCTGTATAAACATAGTTCATTCAGAAACTACAGGCCAAAACCCGACTTTAAGTCTTTCAGCATAGTGGAAAGAAAACCTCAAATACACATTTAGGTGTTGTTAATGTAAGCAATCAACTGGGGGAGTTTGATGGTGATATCTGTTACTTATACAGTAGTCTTTTATTTAGGTTTTTTCTTTCATGCTGCTCACCTGCATCATTAACGGCGTTCCTCATCTCAAAGCTACTGATGGAGCAGGATTTGTTTTTATCGTAGTGTTTGAAGATCACCTGTAAACACACGAGAAAACTGACAATCAGATAAAAACATGAGCATGTTATATACAAGCAGCAGTTTTAGGTTGCTAAAATGAACCTACCTGCCACGCCTTGATCTTTTTCCACAAGTGTTTGAACTCCCGTAGGTTCAGCTTTCCTGTTCCATCAGTCTGAGAAACGGGTCAGTTATGAAAAAAACAACACAGCTTTGCAAGTGAAACCAACTCTGAAAGAGCATCTGAATGTTTTGTACTTTTCTTTTTCTTCTAAACTTACTGCTGCAAAATAGCACAGCAATCCATTAAAACTTTACAATAAGGGGAACCCTGCATATACACCTGTTCTGTCAATGAAATTGAAAGTGTTACCCCTTTAACTTTGCTAGAATAGAGTATTTATGAAAAAAATGGTTTGCCTGTTCTACTTCTAACCAACTGAAGGGATACATCCATCAAGGCGATCATACTCCGGCATGTCTCAAGGCTGAAACCCTCTGACTTTATTTCATTATCTGTGAAAAAGAGAGCTTGGTATGAATGATCTGCACGTGACACATTATAATGATGATCTTAATCTTTCCAGTGTGCTCACGTTTGGAGAGTACATTCTTCATGACCGTCTTCAGTTCATTGGCACAGATCTGCATGTCCTGATGGAGGGAGGGACATATAGTTCTCATATTAGCTCAAATATTACAATGAGACATCCACACCTGTGCTGTGTCTTTTTCAAAGGCTCCTCTCTCCTCACTGTGTACTCACGTCACCAGAAATCTGTTTGTAAATGACTCTGAACTGTTTTTCCTCTTCAGTCTCCTCCTCAGGTTCGAGTAGTTTTCTCTGAAGGACAGAAAGATTAAGATGAATTTACTGATATCAAAAATAAACTGTAAAATCATTTAAAGAGAGGACATTTCGTTCAGATTAATATAAATATGATAAATTGTTATATAATATTATAGATCAATCTAAACATGTATTCTTAACCGGTGACTATAAAAGTTTAATTTTATGCCTTTTAGAAGGATTATCCTATATTTGAGAACTGCGTTTCTTTTCTCCATTATGATTAAATAACCTACTGCCTGACTGAATGTGATTTAACAAACTTAATTAAGACATTGGTGCATTAAAATAGATTATTTAATCCAGGAAACACGTTGGAAAAAGTTGTTAAATTAGCTTTAGCTAAGGCTAGCTGTCACTGCAATGCAGTGTGTAGGATTCTGTGGCATCTAGCAGTGGAGTTGCTGCATTGCAACCCACTCGCCTCACCCTCTTATCTAACCTAAACCCTGTTAAATCTTCTCTTGTGTTACGCTTTAAGCGGATAAAAAATGGGAAACAACAGACAAAATGTGAATATGTTTGTATGTGATTATATAAGTTGGTGAAACTGAAATAAAAACTATTGCCCAAATACATAGTTAACATGTTCAGATTACTTTCATCCTGCTGCAGAGGGACTTTTCCTGACTTTACTTTACTTTATACTGTCATACTGCACCTCCAGCAAGTCTTTATTTGGTGATCAGGGATCTTAAAATAGTAGAACTATTTTTTCACATCTTCAGTTCCTGCTGCTCTTTAACTAGCATTGCATTTAGTGACTAATTAGCTCTGGATGTATTTCCTTATAGTACCAGAGGAGACCAGCACATTAGTGAAACAGCTTAGTCCGTATACACTGAGGCCTTACAGGAAAACAGGTGCAGCTGAGCAACTTGAGATCTGCTGGCTTCAGACTCAATTGTTATATTCCCAGCGATGTTATTTGACCCAGTCAAGACAGCAGTTTAGAGCAGTCAGAAATTACACCAGGGCAAAAGGTCACTATGAGCTACTGCTGCACGGCTGCAGTGTTGGTGTTTTGACTCTGTCTAGACACACTGTGCTCCTGCAACACGGAGACTACCTTTGGTTTCTTCTTCTTTTCTCCCTGAATGCCGTCGTGCTCGATTTCTTTGTTGGCTCGTGCTCTGTCTGACACAAATACAATAGGCTGGCATGTGGGTAATGGCAGTGGTTGCTAAGAGGAGAGAAGATTTATAAGAGACAAACAGAACAGAAAAGAAAGAGTTAATTCACAGTTATTCCACTGGTTATAATCTATATATAAGATGATGGGACAAACTATAACAGCCAAATAGCCAACATATGATGGAGAGAAGCAGTGGGGTGGAAAGCAGAGTTTAAAAGCAAACTAACAAAGCTATTGCCACGTGCATGCATTACCTTATCTTTCTTTTGCTTGTCTTGCTGATGGCCAATATGACAAGGAAGGACAGAAGGATGAAATGAGATGAAAAGGAGGAAAACACTTTGCATTTTCAAGACTGTTAGTTAGCGAAAACAATGAGTGAATGTACAGTATGAATCGAGACAAGACAGAGATATTTTAAGAACAAGGTTGATGAAATATATATGTTACACAATTGGGATTCATAATATATCAAATTCAAACTGATACTGCAGTGTGAAAGTGTGGAGAGAGGTTACTCTTGGAGTAAGTACGTATCTGTCCTGTACTATTTGTTGTACTACCATCAACTATTTCACTGATTTTGGTAAAACTAGATCATTTATGGAGAAAATGTTTTCTGGTTTTCTCTCTGATGTCCTCCGGCTGCTCCGCCTCAACTCTCTGTGATTTACAGAGTTTCCTGATGGACAGTGAAGTAAACTGCTGTGAACTGTAGCTGCTGTTAGCTAATCTTAGCTGTTTATTAGCTGGGAAGCTCGGACAGTGAGCTCAGAGCACCACAGGTGTTTTGGACCACCATGCTGACCGGTAGTGGAGCCGGTGTCATGCCAGAACTGGAGCTGGGCAGGCGGCAAATGTACATAATGACAAAATGACAGAGGCAAAAAGACCAAACTCCTCATTTCACCACCATAATATCAGTCAGAATTATAAAAATATATTTTGACCCCACTTCTTCAGTCATGTTGCAAACCTGCATTTGGTCGGAGCCGATTGTGTTCTCTGCTTCCCTGTGAAGAGAAACAGACACATTTAGTGTCTATAAAAGATTTATGCCATTCACTGATGGACTTCATTTAAAGGCTTTGCTATATTTTTCATTTCTACTGTCAACAGTCTCCAAAAATAACATCAGCTGCTCCACTAAATAGGGCCAGTGACCCTCGGTGATCCTTACTCAGATGTGTTCTGCTTCTCAGAGAAGACCCTGAGAATGAACTCCCCCTCCTGATGGGGTTCAAAGGTCGTGGGAATGATGACATACTCTCCTGGAGGCAGACGGATTCGCTCTGTTACCTCCCGCAGGTTAATGTAGGTCTTGCATTTCGCTTTGGAGGCTGTGTACAGGAAGAAATCCTTCTGCAGATGTTGATTCTGTCCACGCATCTGTGAATGGAAAGAAATCAGAGGAAGTTGATGGGATGGGAATGAGCTCCTCAAATAAGGAAAGTAGTTAATACTGAAAAGTTTTGATTAGCTTAGCTTAGGACAAAGACTGGAAACAGCTAGCCTGGCTCTAGTAAAATCTGCCTACCAGCACCTCTAAAGTCCACTTATCAACACTGTGGTTTTATGGGAGTTAGGTGCTGGAGTATTTCTTGGCCGAGTCCGAGTGCAATAATTTCTTGTCATCACTATGAGGGTGTCAGGCATCTGGTGGATACTCCAGGAAGTGATTCCACCCATTAAATAAACAATTAGACAGGCTAGCTGTTTCCACCTGGTGGTAAATCTTTGTGCTAATATAACTGGGTGCTGGCATTAGTTTTGTCAGAATAGAGCATAGTACTGATCTTTTCTTCTTTCTCTCATCAAGAAAGCAAAATACAAATTTTACTAAAATGTGAAACTTTGTCTTCTGTACTTCTACGCCTACATTTAGGAATGGAAGAATTGAACATGATACCGCTACGGTACATCTGGTCTGCTCTGAAAAGATTACTCAATTAATAAATCAACCTCTGTCAGAACAGATCGTTTGAGTCATTTATCACGCCCATAAAAACCCACAAGAAAATGTTTGCTAAATATGACGATTTGTTAGTTTTATAATCCTCATTTTATTGACTAAATAACCAGTAGAATCGTAGAAAACGTAGCTGATAGATTATTCAGCAATGAATATAATCATGTCCTTTGTTCACAGAAGGTATGATGGCTTGTGTTGTAAAGTGTACACAGAGGTTTGCGTGAACTGCTGCTACCACATGCACTGCTAAATCAAACACACACACAAACACGACTCTCTGGAGATATGGGTCAATGCTGTGAAAGCGTTGAATTCATCAAAATAACGTCCTTCTCCAAGATGGGCATACCTCCTTCGGCACCTGCGCAGACAAAGAAGAAGTTAAACACGACATTCGACTCCATTGAATGCATGTCAGGAAATAAGAGTGATTTAGGGTCATGTGATGAACACCTCGTAGATGGAAAATCCGATGGTGAGGAATCTGGCCCCTTGATGACGCTGCATCCGTCGACCCTTCTGCATCAGAGCCACGACTACAGTGCAGACAACCTCCCCGTTCTCTGGGTCATCATCCTCCTCATACAGCTGTAGCCGGTACTGAGGGTTGGTCCAGAATGTTTCTGTAAAACACAAAGAGGAAATATCCATATGATAACAGCCTGATTAAAGACACAATAATTTGATAAATATTGTTTTTTACAGGACTAAAAAGCTGCTAATAAAAAAACTCAAAGGCCTACCTGGGAAGTTCCTGCAGCCGCCAGCAGAGCTGCCTCTCACCCAGCGACCCTCATTCACCGATACCGTCCAGCTGTTTCTTTCCTCGCACTGCAGTGTGTCAGGGGTTAGGTTACACATCTCCAGTTTTGTGAAGTTCCTCATGAAATCATTAAAAGACATCCTGGAGGGGAACATGAAAGAGGAAGCGTGTAGGAGAAGAACTTGTTGGAAGAGGGAGTTGTCCTCTGTTTGGAGTTTTCCCTTATCTGAATCGAGCTTCTAAGAAATGAGGCTGTACAGATTGTAAAACACCTCGAGGCAAATTTGGAATAAATTAAACTGAATTACCATAACAGTACTACTCAAACAACTTTGGCACAAAGGTTGAAGTTGAAGCAATGAAACAGTAACATTGTGCATCATTTTTTGTTCATTATAAGCATAAAACACATCAGAATAGGCAAATTTTGACCTCTTGCTTGTGGCTAAATGAATTTCAACTTTCAAGAGTCGTGAGATATTTTTACTCTGGACTAAAAGTGCTGAATGAAAGATATGAAGAAGAGCGTGTCGCAGTGGTTTACTCACCAGAACTCACTCTCCTCTACAGTCTGTTTTTTTAAGTTTTCCTTGTCTGCGACGGAAACGGTCGACCATTCCTTTGAACTATGGAAAGACCAAATCATATTAAAACACGCTCACCACAACATAAAGAAAGACTTTGTCATAGTAGCCTACATCATCAGTCAGACTTGGGTCAATATCACGACAGTAGGAACACTATCAGCTACGCAGATGCAGACACCTCCAACATCTTAGTTCTATACTGTAAGCAGCTTTTTATAAACTTGATTATTTGCAAATATTATATATATGAAGTTTTTCCAAATCTTACTTTGCAGTCCATGCTCCCTTCCACAGCACCCGACCCCAGGGATTACGCAAGCGAATCAGCCGAACTTTGGTGTTCTTTGCAACTTCGTCACACTACAAACAAAAAAATAACTTGTTAGCATCACTTTAAAAGATCTTCTCTCACAAACTTACTCTTACAACTTTGTATTTACAGTAAGTGAACATTTTACTATACCTCTGCCAGGCCTATGATGGAGTAGGCATGACCCTTAACCAGCCCCTGAGCAGTCCGAGCCTCCATTTCATGGGCTGAAGTAATCTGACAGGAAAACAACACACATCAGATAATGAGGCAATAAATCTTTTAATTAATTTGTTTATTCTGAATTTGAGGTTAAATCTAGTTTTCTTAAAATTAAAGCAACATTAAGTAACTTTTCTAAAATATTTTGCATTGCTACAGATTTAACTACTACTAACACTACACAACACAAGTACTCTTAGTTAAAGCAACATTGTCATTGTCAACTTTTCTACCATGAAATAACACATTTTAAATCATTTTGATGCTACACTGCTGTGTAATCAGATGTCTCTGTCTCACTCTGTGCCTCTTATGTCTGTTCTTGCACTGTGTAACTTTCTGCTCTGGGTATGTTCTCCCGCAAGAAGTATATACACCAACACCAGCTATATCAGTTATTTTTGTGGTGTCCCTGTAGTGTTTTTACTTCTGTTCACACAGTGTGACTTTTCTGTTTTCTGTGCACTTTATTTTACAACTTTCATCACCACTCACATCTATGGAGCATCCCATGAGCGAGCCTCTCTCCAGCGCCTTCCTCATGATGTTGTAGAGCTCTTTCGGCGCCTCGGACAACTCGAAGAACTCAGTTACTCCTCCTGTGAAATCCTCCATGGCTTCCAAAGTGTTACCCCCTTTCAGTGCCTCATAAGACCCGTGCAACCTGAGAGAGAGAGGTCAATCATTCTACTCAATGCGCTGACATGTATGTTCTCTGAGGCTTGGATTTAGTGTCTGCAGCCAATTTGTGAAACATGAGAACAGAAAAGTTGTGTGCCTAGTTACTGTTGCTAACTGAGTTGCTGTTTGATCTTGAAGGTTGTTTCACTTGAAATTATTTAAAATTCTATGGCAGTGAGATGAGAGGTCAGAAGTTTTAGGTATCGATCATCTTGTTTGACAGATTTTCTCAAATGAAGGTATCATTTTGGTTGAAGTCAGTAGAGTAATGTTTCCTGTTTCTCAGTCTTGTCACCAGTATTGATGAAATCATTTATTAAACCTGAAATGATGTCATGTCCTCAGTACCAGACTAAATGACTAAACTTTTTCCAGTGGATGGACAGGAAATCTGAGCACTGATTGAGTTAACATCATGAAGGCGACGATACAGAGAGCTGCATGACTCCACTATGCCGTGGACATTAATAGACTGTACTTACTTTGCATAAGCTTTTTCGAAAAGAGCGCTCCAGAACTCGTTCTTTCTGAAAGATTTGGTGAAAACCAGCTGGTTGTTGAAGGTGGGGATGCGGTCGTCCACAATGACATCGATCCATTCGCCATAACGCCAGAACTGAGTGTCAGAAGATGAAACAGAGAAAACAGGAAATGTGATGAGAGACAGAAGAAGCCTTTATCAGTGGGTAAAAAAAGCTCTTGTCATCTTTTAAATGAATTGATTCATATCTATCTTTATTTTCTGAACTAACAGTTTGGTTGTTTATTGCACAATGCACCAAATATCAAATATCCATCTTGAAAACCTGGAAGTGGAAGATGCCGGCATAGTTCTCAGTGAAGCTCTGATCCTGGGGAACCACTCTGTACAGTAGCTTCTCGTTCACTGTCAGGCAGGCGATGGCAGCCAGCAACCAGCAGTCACCTGTCAACGACAGTTTCATGAGCTACGAAACCACTTGAGCCATGCATACGGCTTCATAAAGTACCACAGAAGTCTCAGATTAAAGCCCCATTGCTGCAGGTGTCAGTCATCAATATGAGTAAGGTGGTCTTGTAAGATTAAGGCTAATTCTCGTCTGTCATTGCAGCTGTTCAGCCTGGTCCCTGATCTGGTTTCCATCCCACACATCTTGGCTGTACTCTATGTTGTCATAGATATTTCATTTTCTTGCCATGTCCCCCAATAGGACTGTTTCTGTTTGTACAAAAGCCATAAAGAGCTGTCTTTATCTGGAATACATGTGACCTTTGCACCGTTAAAAAACTTTAACTTACACAACCTTCCACCAGTCACCAAACCCAGGTGAATTTGTTGTTTCTTTCTACATTTTACATCGTCAGTAACCAACTTTTCTATCATATTTTTGAACATGCAGGCTTTAGTAGGAGAACAAATGGATTTTTTTTTGCCAAAAACAGTCTCTATATGAACCATAAAAGTTTGATATAGAAGTCCAGAAATCAGGGAAAACACAAAATCATATCCTGTCAGTTAGTTCCACATTCCCAGGGAGCATGTTGTACTTTACTGCTTTTATCCACTTGTTCGAAAGCAGAAATGATTTTAAAATTACCCAATTCTCCTTGACAGATGTCTGTCCTGTTGGCTCCATCGATGATGAACTGGGGGTTTTCACAAATTTCCTATCACAGAGAAACAGAGAGTTATAGGGTGTTATTTCTGAATATGTTGCAAAATATCAGTGCCAGAGTTCACATCATTTTTTTCATGCCCACATTAATGTGTCAAAAGACTTATCAGGTACTTCTGCTCTTTGGTCAAAAATCTGAAGCACTGATTAACTGTCTGTCATGTCTTTACTAGGGCTGGGTACCACTGACAGTATAAACAATTGACATAACTTTAACTTTAAGTCTTAATATAATTTGAACAGGTGAGTTCTATATAAATTCACCCTCAGTACAGTTGTCATGAATGGGGAAATTAGCTATAGAGCCCAAAGCTGTTTTTTGTACCAGGCTGTAACTTCACAGCCACGGAGGTCACTCCTTGTTGGTTACTAAACCTCAATAGTGTACTAAAATATGTCAAAAGGGCTCATCATGCTGTTTGAACTCACTGAACTCCTGATCATTTTTGCCCATTTTAGATATTTTTAAATATTTTTCTAGATTTTTATTTTATTTGGGCAAAGGTCTTGTACACCTTTTTGAGGTCAGACAACTTGTGACATTTTGCTTCTTTCTTTTAAATATTTATATTTCTCAAATAAACATATGGTATTGGTCAACATTTGAACCCCAAAACAATCTAAAATCTGGATCCTGACATGATTGACGGTATGAGGACTTGACCCCTGAAACTGAAAGTGAGTTGGAGAAAGTTATTTGGCTTAGCTGCTGACCTGCTGGGACCATGAAACCCCCCCTCTGCATTTGCTGCATATTTATGAGGAAGCAGCTGTTGGAGGTCTGCTGGTCAGGACCCTTTAGTCCTCTGAGTAAGTGATAATATTGTGCTGAATGCAAAGAGGCTCTCACCTCATGAGTAAATCTCTGTAATGGCTGATTGACTGTGTCTGTCTGACCAACTTATCACCCATTTATGTCACATATTCATGTATTAAAAGGGATTTTAAAGTTTATTCTTCCCACTTTTAACTTCTAGAAGGTATTAAAGGATATAAATGCTCCTTCTGTGGAACACTGCTTTAGAGAACATATTGCTTCTTGTTGTTAAAGAGCTTTCATGTTAAAGGATTACATGGTTTTCTATAAATATGGTTCCCAACTTGTAGAGTTAGATCCTACAAATGGTTATAACATAAATCTGAGGCGGTTACATATGGAATAAGGATGAAAACATATATTTTGCTTGTTTTCTTGTGAATTAGTGGACACTCACATTTTCAAGGCCCTATAAGTTCGAATTTGAAGAAGAAATGTGAACATGTAAAGAGGGGTCACAACCCAAAAAGGTTGAAAACCTTTGTTCTTTAAAAAGTGAGTAGGATTTAATGGCAGTGTGGTTTCAACCACCTCCCTTCACCCTCTCCTACAAGAGAAACTATAGAGTGTTTAATTTGTCTGTTCTGGGCTACACCGTAGAAAGGGACGTCTGTAGATATAAAAGGCTCATTCTAAGGTAACAAAAACACTATGATTCTTATTTTCAGATGAATATACACTAATGAAAACATAGTTTTGCCTTCAGTTTCTGCCATATTGTGTAAATACAGGTCGCTAAATCTCACACACTGGGCCTTTAAATTGTTTTGAAACTTATGAAATTGAAAATTATAAAGCTAAAAAAAATCCAAGATCTACAATTTTCAGAGGTTAAAAAAAGAAGCTAATAGAATAAAAATATCATACATCAAGTTTTATTTCAGGGGATTCACAGCAGTGATCACACGACTGACCATGACTAAAGCTGTAAAATTACAGCGTCATGTTCCCAATTTAGAGTGTGGTCCCCAGCTGACCCCTGGATGGGATTCATGTGTCACTAATCTCAGCTGCTTTGGTCATCATCCATTAAGCAACAATCAAATTTCAGATTTATGTTACACATATTTTATTAACTATAAGGCAGAAATTTATTTGTGTGTTCAGTTTGTCTTTTTTTTTTTGATAAGAATAAAAACAGAATAATTTAGACCTAATTAATGCCTATATTAGTGGAAGAATAAACTGCCAACTGTAGCGGCTGTGAGCTAACGTTAGCTCAATTTGTTAGCTAGGCTAGGTTAGTTAGGCTGCCCGGACTGTGATCTTAAAGCACCAGGGGGTGTTTGTACCACAGGCATTTTGGACCACTGGGACAAGGAGGTTTTCAGACCCGGGATCAAGAAAATGCTTATAGGGAGTGGTGTCGTGCACCAGAGCAATGTCACCGGGCTCAGCTGCCTCTATGGACATAATTACATGCAAAAAGACCAAAGGCGACGTTGGCGGTGGAAGCTATGAAGCAAAAAGAGTGACTAAGCAAGAAGCCACCAAATTAGAATAAATCTAGGGCTGACTTTTAGTCGTTGGTGAGAGCTTGGTGAAATAAAAGGCTGAAAGACAGACGCCGAGCTGGGCTCCTTGCTGTTGGACTAGTAACTAATATTGGCTGGCTGCTATGTCTTGTGTTGTTGCACTTGTTTGGCTGTTAGCAAAGTTGTCCACTCAATAGTTTTTGGTCTTGCCGAAGGGTTTGTGTCATTTGTCGTGTCTGCATTTGTTAGTATTTGTCAGTATGTTGGCAAGTACTTTGAGTAGAGGACAAGTGTCTCTTCAAGCCAAACAAAGCTAAAAGTCCTCTGCCAAAAGACCTTCTACCAAGGCTACAAGTCAGAACAATTTGATGTCAGAAGCAGAGTTGGAAGACTCTTGCAACTCTGCAGCCAAACCCTGAGTTGTCACCATGTTTCCCAGCACTGGTGGAGGGCGTCATCCTGTGTGAGAGTCAGCTGTCTGTGACTGTAGAAGGTGACAACCCAGAGCTATGCATCCACAAACCTGCAGCCATATCAACTTGACACTCCTCCCATGTGTTGTGGTAGAAGTGGTGAGATACCCAGGGATTTTATAGAAGAGCCACTTTTGCGTTAAGTGTGGCTTGGCCTAAAAGAATATGATGACAAGAGACTGGTACTCACCGAGGGACGCTTCCACTCAAACTTCATAGAAGGTTTGTGACTGTAGAAGAGTGAGGAATCATTTGCAGGAAAAAGAGGGTCTTCAAACACCACATTCTTCTTCACGTATTTGTCTCGCAGTTCCAAAAAAGTCTTAAGACGCTTGGCATCCTTAACAACCTCATTTCTGCTTAGAATCGCAGAGTAGATCGAGTTACTCCCTAAACTGGGGTAATCGGCTTTTTCTTCGGGCCCGAATGATGCTTCAATTTCACAAAGTACCTTCACCTTTGTATCTTCAACAAGAGGCTCTTTACCTTTATATTCCTCGTCCGCCATGTTATCAATGAATGCCTCAGCCTCTGGTGTTCCTGTTTCAAAGTCAGTTCTTCAAAGTGCACCAAAAAAAAAACTCCTTACTTGCAGAATCAGAGCTTGAACTTGCAAAACAGCCCAAAGAAACTTCCTATGTCCTCCCTGACTGCGATACTTTAAGTTCCTTTATTTGCTGGAAATACAGTCACTGCTGGTGGGCAGTCACCAACTGACTGTCTCTCACACCAGCGTACTCTTACTTACTGTTGTGTCCCCTGCTGCTGACTGGACCTAAATATAGGCCTCTTTAAAGGAGAGGGTGGGGAGGCTTCTCAAAGAGAGTCCCTGACCCAGTCACAAGGTTTTCAGCTCAGGCAGGACTCTCCAAAATCTGTGCATCTAACTGAAGATATGAGGAAACACAAATGCAAAATATATGATATAAAACAGAGACAGATTATGTCTCCAGTGTCATGCCCACTATTCTTTTAAGTTTATGTGAATTCCTGAACTAAAAGGACTATAGGATATAAAGCCTAGAGTTAGTGCTTAAATTAAAGTTATGTCAGCTTAATTTATCTTATCTTATTTAATACACAGGACATGTTCCACCATGTGATTAACTGGATTATAATTACTCAAAACCTCTACCCAACATCTATAATATCTAGTTATATTGACACCTAGTGGCAAAACAACCGCCTTGACATTTACGTCCCCTTTAATGGTCTGTTGTGGCTGACTAAACAGACCATTCATCACAGTGCTGTATTCAGTTGGCCTAATTCTCTGTCAATCTGTGCCGATCAAATAAGAAAAGGAAGGCTGTTGAGCGTGGGGTTGCCAGATTTGAGGGAAACCTGCATTCTTGTTTCTGGACAAAATTGTGAGACAATAAATCAAATGCAAACATTTGTTATTGTTCCTCTACTGACCACCACACCCACCTTTTGTTTCTGTTTTTCTGCTTTCTTGCCTTGCAGGTTCTCATGGATCACGGCACATACATCGGGGCTTTGTTATGCCTGCTGCTGTGGTCCTGCATGAGGTCCACGACAAATACTATTATTATTATCATTACTAACTTACTTATTACTAACTCTCTAACTGAACCAGTCATGGCAGATGGCTGCCAAGCAGAAAGAAATAAACATGTTTACAGCCTGGTACAAAAAATGTTTTTGGTCTGTGGTTATGCATAATTAACAGTGTGGCTGCTTTGATTGACAGGTAGGTGCCATTACAGATGGCTTGTTTGAGCACCAAGGTGTCATTCAGCCGCCTCAGGTGTACTGATGATCCACACAGATTAGCTGGGAGGCAGAAGAGGCAGGACTGCCCACATGGTACACGTAGATTTTGTAAAATACTTTACAGTTGTGCCCGACTTCAATATGAAAATTAAATTATTATACAGTGAACTCCCATATCAGCCTACATGTAATGAAAGTGGCAGTGTTGCTGACCTATAAATGCATAATTACTCAAAATATAACTAAAGATGGTAATGATATTTTGTAGTTTGTTGCCATTTCGAAGCACCAAACAGCTCTTATGTTGTTCAAAGAAACTTTCTGACCACAAGACTGCACTTATGTGACCACTTTATTCAATTTCATGTGTTTTTGTTAAACACAAACTTTGACTATTACAACAGTGAATATTTAGCAGTGCATTTGTTTTTCAGTCATCCCTTTTAATCATTCCTAAGAGATTATTTAGTGTCTAACAATGGTTGAGTGGAGTCAAAATCAAAGCTGGGTGAGTTTGAATCAAACATCCTATTATATTGCCCTCAAACCTTTAAACAACATAAATATTAGCTTCATGGTGACCACACACATGTTCCATTAAGATCAGACTTTTTCCAATGTCTGTAATAGGTTGTGTAATGAAATTTGAGAGAAAATGTGTGTAAAACTGCACATGAAATAACCAGTCTGATCAGGAAATTAACATACATGTATCAGCTGTTTATCTAAAATGTGTCCTTTTGTGTAACTACACAAACTTGAGCTTGGTTATCACTACAGCCTGACATGAAAACAGGAACATATTTGTTGCACAGAAACTAATATTGGATGTAGGAAGAGAGATTTTTGAAAGCAATACTAACATCAGATCATTTCTGTGTGGGTCGATACAAATTCAGGTGCAAAGTAGCTCCGTGTGGCATCCTGTAATTTCATGTCCTGCAATCTCAAAACCACCGAGATCAAGTGGTTATTACTAAAATGTCAGTAAAAAAAAAACATTTAATTTTGCAGTCTCAGACCAAAGAGGTGGTACTCTCTGGATTGACTCGAACCGGCCTGGTGCTCTTCCTCAGGTCCTGCAGCTGTTTGGCCGGCTTGCCCACGCCCTCCTCGAACCTCCGTTCCACCACCGGCAACACGGTGTCGTGGAGGAAGGTGGCGTTCTGCATGATGAAGGTCTTCTTCTCGGGGTCCTGCTCGCAGCGGAGGCTGTAGTCCACGTGCTGCACAGCCACCAGGATGATCTCCCTCAGGCTCTCCAGCAGCACCATGTGCAGCTCGGGGAAGTAGAGCTTCAGGCCTTCCTCCAAGAAGCTCATCATCTGCTTTGTGAAGGCCACGATGGTGTAGCTCAGGTTCACCCAGCAGTCGTCGCCAGTGTACTGCTCGAAGCTGCCCATGCCACAGCTGCGCATCTCATCCTGCAGAGAAAAGGATTGATAGTTTCAACATATAAAAAATAACAGTGATTGGACATATAGTTCAACATGGAAGCTTTGTATCATTAGCACCTAGGCCAAGAGCCAAAAACCCAAAGATACTTTGTTTACGATGACATGATCAGACAATCCTGACACTGGAGAAGCTGGAACCATCTTTGAGTATCTTTGGGATTGTTGCTCGAAATTTCTTGCTTAAAAATCTACTTAAAGAATTTTGGATTCATTTTCTGTCAATCAACTAAACAATAAATCATTTATTGTTTCAGCCCTAAACTTCGTAAACAGAAAAGTGAAGAAAAACAAACACACAAAACAACATAAGATGAAAATCCACCTTGAGTTTAGCCAGAGCCTCGGGGGTCATGAGATTCATCCTCCTCCACATCTCTTCAGAGTTTCGGTGCTTGGTGGCTTCCATGATAATGTCTTTGTAGCTCAGCAGGGCTGCCTTGATGTCTTTGACCAGCAGAGACTGTAGGGTGAAGGTCAGGTCGAGGCCGATCTCAGTCAGCTGCTGACAATGCTCCTTCGCCACTTTAACACACTCTGCTGCTGTCGACAGGCTCTCTTTACTGTCAAACACCTGATAAAGACAAACAGTCACTTCAATAGGATATTTTTTTAGACTTTCACAGGTTTTGAATGAGGTTCCTCTCATCTACTTTAAAGCCGCAGCCTTAACCCTCTACTTCCGCTGCCTACCTGCTTGCTGAATGCGTCCACAAACATCCTCATGGCTGATCTGGACCAGACCACGAAGGCGGAGTAGCAGCCTGTGTTCCCTGCAAAGTCCATCTCAAACTCTTTGGCCGTCTCCAGCAAGCTGGTGAAGAAGATGTTGCAGAGTTTGTGGATGTAGAGCAGCGTGGCTCCTTCGATGCGAAGCTGCCGTATGGCCGTCTGGACCGCAGCGGCGCGGTTCTTCAGGAACAGCTCGCAGGCTTTGGTGGACTGACCTGCAACACAGTCGAAAAACAAATAAAATGTACTGTAAACATATGATGTAATGTCGTGAGACAGGGCAGAGTTTTCACATCATACAGTGTGAAGTTTAAGGCTGATTCTTTTGTTTTTTGATTTTGATAATTGATTAAATGAAAAAGAAAAGTTCTTTTTCAAACATTCACTAGTTTCAGCCTCTTCGTGAAGATTTTGGACAGTTGGTTGGACAAAACAAGCAAGTAAAAGACATCACCTTGGGCTTTAGGTATTTGTAATGGATACTTTCCCCCATTTTCCTGTAAATAATTACAAAATAAAATACCCTAATATGGACTAAATATGTGTGAAACATCGAAGACATGATTTATTATTTACCTCCACTTTGCATATTCCTGCACAAACTGTACAGCACTTTTAAAACATATTGTACATATATTTATATTGTAATACTTGATTTTTGATTATTAATGTTTGTTATGCACCAATAACACCAAGACAAATTCTTTGTATGCGAAAATTAAATCTGATTCTGATTCTTCAAGGTCAAAATCTTAAAGAAAGTGTGGTTGTGTAGTTGTTTGCATGCTTGATTCGAGTATTTAAAGTAGATTTAACTATGCAAAATTACTGCAAATAATTTAGGTGTGGGAAGTGAAACACTCTCTTGAACTGTGCAATTCGAATATATTGTACTGCAGAAGAAGAACTTTGTTTTAATGAGAAATAAAACAAATCAGGACCTAGTCTGATCAGCTGGGACACGGCCCGCCGGGTGGCTTTAGGTCCACCACGAAGTGACCGATCCGGAGACAACTCAAACACCAGAACCTCCGTCAGCTGCCGCACACGCTCCTCCACCTTCACCCTCAGCTCTTTGACCCTCTGTGTGACCGGCTGGTCTTTCAGATACTCGTTGAGCTTGTCCAGCAGGTCCACAGCGCCCTCAAAGTCTCTCTGGGCGATGCAGACGTCCAAATCCTCCGGCAGCTCCTGGATCCACTCAAGGCTGAGGTCCACGTTTTCTTCAGCGCCGGCTGGCTCGTCATCGTCCATGTCGAAAGGATTGGTGGACACCTCCACCCTTACGGGAGAAGTTGGGACCTCCTCCTCTTTCTTGTGCTTGTCCTTGGTGACTTTGTTCTTCTTGGTTTCGTCCAGGATCTCCAGCCACTCCTTCTTGATTTTGCTGTTCTCCGCCTGGAAGATGCGACTGTCTGGGAACATGAGGATCTTGAACATGTCTTTCATGGGTGGGTTGTCTTTAACGTTGACCACAGCGAAGCTCTCCAGGTCGTACAGGGCGTTGTATTTGTACTTCACGGTTCCTCTGCGGTTTGGTAGCCAGGTGGCGATTAGCAGACAGTCATTCATCAAGAAGGCGTGCACCCTCTGGATCGGGGACATGTTGTCAACATCAAACTCTACGAGGTCACCATTGTAGACTAGGTGCCTCCCTGGGGTGTCCATGATGTTCTTACCCCCCTCCACTTTCTCCAGCAGGGAGGTGAGCGTCCTCTGCTTCACCTCCTCTGTTTCTTTAGGGAAAGCAGCCTGCATCTCTTTGGAGGTCTCATCTTTATCTGTGGACAACAAGGCCTGAGTGATGCTCTCCATGATGCTCTTCTGCTCGGTCAGGATGTGACTCAGCTGATACATCTCGCTCTCCAGGTATGAAATCTCTTTGGCCGTCTCTATGAACTGTCTGTAGTTCTTGTAGACGTTTTTCTTCAGGTTTTGAGCTGTTTCGTCGGCCAGGTTTTGGATTTTCTGACGGTGCTCCTGCAAATCTCTATCGCCATCGGACTGCTGTGACAGCTGCTTGACGTAATTTTGCGGGTCGAAATTTGGCGACTCGAGCAGCTTCCGCAGTCGGTTCCCTGTTTCCGACATCTTCTACCGAGCGTGTGTGTGTTGACTTATTCAGATAAAGTGTGGACAGACTCCTGCTAAACGGAGACAGAAGAAGAGTTCTTGGAGACTCCTCTGTTCGTATCCGGTTGTAACCCAAACAGGAAGTCGTATACTGTAGTGATGTGTCGTTCGCGGACGAGCCGGTTCAAAGGAGCCGGTGTTGTGGAATTTTCCGACTCCCCCTCAGAATCTGACTCCCCTTCGCGTGAACGCGCATGCACTGCAAGCATTTCATTCTCTTGTCAATTTACGGATTTTTGGTTTAAATATGATTACTGGAAACAATCTTACACATTCTTTTCTGTTTACTGCAAGACAAATGACTATAACGAATAGGCTATATAGCCCAGTAAATCGGCATTTCGATGGTTTTATGATGGATTTCATTTCACTTAGTTTTGTTTCGCAAGATTCATTAAAAGAAATGCAAGTCTCCTATTACGCTATATTAAACAATTAAAGGTATTAGGCTACCAAAAACAACACCTCTCAATCCATATGAAACTGCCGTCAGGCCGTAGGCTAGATATGGTTTTGTCATTTCTGCCATAGCAGCGTTTAACAAACTGCCTCGCTGCGCAACTGATAGCCTACGTGTGTTGTGACAGGTGGGGAATGAAATGTTATGGGTTTATGTATATTCTGTATAGCCTGGTGTGGTTATTGTACATGCACTGGCTTTTGAAAACAATAAAGATGGTCTGTCTGTCTGACTGTCTGTACAATAAGTAACACCAACCATTTTCACTCTGCTGGCATATTGTGACAGATCTTTATATTATGAAGCTCCAGAATGAGATCAAGTCATATTTAGGCAGAAATCACCTTTCATTAACTGTATTTGGCCTTCAATCAATTTTTGGCAGGTGAAAATACCCATTTTGTGTTGAAATGGTCCTTTATAAGAATTTCAAGCTGTTCTGTGAGCTCAGATCTTTATATTATGAAGCTCAAGAATGAGATCAAGTCATATTTAGGCAGAAATCACCTTTCATTAACTGTATTTGGCCTTCAATCAATTTTTGGCAGGTGAAAATACCCATTTTGTGTTGTAATGGTCCTTTAAAAGAATTTCAAGCTGTCCTGTGAGCTCTAGTGTTTATATTATGAAGCTAATGAATGAGATCAAGTCATATTTAGACAGAAATCACCTTTCATTAACTGTATTTGGCCTTCAATCAATTTTTGGCAGGTGAAAATGCCTATTTTGTGTTGTAATGGTCCTTTAAAAGAATTTCAAGCTGTCCTGTGAGCTCTAGTGTTTATATTATGAAGCTAATGAATGAGATCAAGTCATATTTAGGCAGAAATCACCTTTCATTAACTGTATTTGGCCTTCAATCAATTTTTGGCAGGTGAAAATGCCTATTTTGTGTTGTAATGGTCCTTTATAAGAATTTCAAGCTGTTCTGTGAGCTCAGATCTTTATATTATGAAGCTAATGAATGAGATCAAGTCATATTTAGGCAGAAATCACCTTTCATTAACTGTATTTGGCCTTCAATCAATTTTTGGCAATGCCTATTTTGTGTTGTAATGGTCCTTTATAAGAATTTCAAGCTGTCCTGTGAGCTCAGATCTTTATATTATGAAGCTCCAGAATGAGATCAAGTCATATTTAAGCAGAAATCACCTTTCATTAACTGTATTTGGCCTTCAATCAATTTTTGGCAGGTGAAAATACCCATTTTGTGTTGTAATGGTCCTTTAAAAGAATTCCAAGCTGTTCTGTGAGCTCAGATCTTTATATTATGAAGCTCCAGAATAAGATCAAGTCATAGTTAGGCAGAAATCACCTTTGAGTAACTATACTATGCCTTCAATCAGTTTTTGACAGGTGAAAACTGATTGAAAATTGCAAAACACATCCAAACATGGGAAGCAAATGCTATGTAGGGCCCAGATCAGATAAAAAACAATGCAGAGTCACGAGGATCATTGCAAAAGTTATCATATCTTTATTGAAAACCCACCAATAAATCATATTCATTATAGTCTAATTTCCAAAGACATACCAAGCACATAGAGACATGTCTATCACGTAATTGCCATGTCTGATTTCGCTACAAAATACACTTCTTTTGGCCACAGTTGTAATAATTACGTACAACAAACGTTAAACTTTCGAAGACACATGCCTTTGCTATAATTACATTATAATACAGTTATGTGTATCTGCATATTATGACTGTTTAATCCAGAGAAAAGCAGACATTTTTGCGCTACCGCTCAATGGGCTGCTTATTCATTTTGTAATTATGGCCGGTGGAGCCTAGGGTATATTTCCACAGAACATACAAAAAGGTGTTGTTTTGTGTTCCCTATTATCCGATTTTGTGTTGAGAGGAACATCGGTTATTTACACTCTTTAGAAGAGTTTAAAGACTGTAAGTAACCGATGTTCTTCTCTTCTATCTCCTTCATAAATAATTAAAATCGTAAAATAGTATTTTCCCCTGCGTTTGTTTGCGATATTAAGGCGAATTGCTTCACTTTCCAAACAACTGAGTGGTTTGTGCGCCCTGATGTTCTCGGTGAGCTGAGTCAAATGATCTGACTCCCTAAAAAAAAACGAACTTTCCATCACTATCTATACTGACAGTGGTTGACGCCTTGAACGTCACGGGATTGAGAAAAAAAAAGGTGGCCAACAATTCGTATGAAAACAAACACTTTTAAATTAAGTTTAGTCGTTTGGAGAGGTCGAGTTTATCATTTTATTATAGCATTTTAAATATAAACTACATATAAAACACGCCTTGTTGCTATTTTTACGAATGTAATACAACAGAACATCTCCGAGTTTATTTTAGATCGGCCAACTACTTTAACTGAAGAAGACAACAAATCCCAGAATTCATTGCTTCGATTTTGAGCGCGCGAGCGTTGTGTCAAGTTTGCCAGAGTTACTCGAATCATGAGCGGAAAATGAGCGTCACAACAAGAGCACACTATATACAACCATTTAAAAACATTACTATATCCTGCCTATTAAAACAAATAACTGCACTTTGTTTATTTAAATATCTATTAAAAACGAAATAAATGCAGTAATAACCACATATTACTCCTCTAAAATAAGATGGCCGCTGTTATTTGCTTTCAGATGTTTTATTTTGAAATCCTTACCGGATATTCTCGTTGTACTGTGAGACACTTGACACTGAACTGTTGGCACTAGCTTTGGGCTGACAGTTAGCGAACATCTTCGAAGATGTGGATGTTTTTGTCGACATCATGACACAGATCCGAGTGTTTTTACGGACAGTATATTTTACAGACTGTGTTTAGCTCCGGTGAGTCTGTCACGTGTTGTTTGAGAGCCGCGCGCAAGCTACGTTGGCTAACTTAGTTAGTTTCAGCGAGCTAACACAAACCAAAGCTAGTTAGCTAGCCACCTCAGCTTTCCTCATCACCTCTCCGCTGCTCTGTGCTGTGATGGATGATGACTTTCTGCTCGCCATACAGCTACAGGAGCAGTTCAACAATGAATACGAGACCTCGTTGTTTCCATCAAACGGGTTTGAGGATAATGGCCTCGGGCAAAGCAGTAAGAAACGGAAAGTGGAGGTAGCCGGAGGTGGCAGTGATGTTGTGCCCTACTGGAAGCCGACTGCACAGCCCGAGAGGCCGCTGTCTATCGTGGACGAGACGTGGGAGATGCTGGACCCCAATCCCGATGTCAGAGCCATGTTTCTGGAGTTTAATGACATGTTCTTCTGGGGGAAACTCTGTGGTGTGGAGGTCAAGTGGAGCCCAAGAATGACACTGTGAGTCACCTGTTATATCTTATTTATTGTGTTGTCATTGCTATAAAATAACAATAAAATGCAAAATCATTGTTGCATGTGTGATCATATGAGAGAAGAGGCTGTCACTGTCCTTCATTGGGTTTTTTTTTTTTTTGAAAGTTTCTCTGTGATGTGTCTCTAACATTTCCTGTTCCTGTCTCATAGGTGTGCTGGTGTGTGTTCCTACGAGGGTCGTGGTGGACTGTGTTCAATCCGACTCAGTGAGCCTCTGCTGAAGCTCAGACCGCGAAAAGACCTGGTGGAGGTGAGGTGGATAGCTACACAGATCTTGCTTTTTTCATAAGCAAATTGAGTATTTGATATCCAACACCAGGGAAATTCACTTGTCACAGCAGCTTGAGTACATAAGGCTGATAAGAAATGACTCCTAAATAAGAAATCTATAGAAGAAAGTCATGAAGTCTGACAGCTGTGCTCCTTCTTACATGGTGGGAGTAGCAGTCTGTCTCATGGAGGAGGTGAGAGGAGTTGTTCATGATGGATGTCAGCTTTGCTAACATCCTCCTCTCCCCCACTTCCTCTGAGGAAGTCTAGGGGGCAGTCCAGGACAGGGCTGGACCTCTTGATCAGTTTGTTGAGTCTTTTCCTGTCTATCTGCTTGTGACGCTCACGTGTGTCAAAACAGCAATTTTCTGTCAAAGAAAAGTATCAGAATAGCACTGAATATAGACCTTACAGCTTGTTACAAGGCTTGACGTGTCTACAAATAGTTTACTTATAGCAGGATTAGAGGTTAAAAAACTAAACATAAAGAATACATAAAAATATAAAGAAACTATCAGGATAGATTGCAAAAGTTTCCTTACACTTAAAAGCAACTCTTGTTGGCTGTGAATGTGTGTCAGTGTGGAGCTGGAAATTTAAAGACAGAACACATATATATATAATATAATATATATTAATAACTATTATCCTTTTTTTGTTTCCACAGACTCTCCTTCATGAAATGATTCACGCGCTGCTGTTTGTGACCCAGAACAACAGAGATCGAGACGGCCACGGCCCAGAGTTCTGCAAACACATGAACCGGATCAACAGTGCCACTGGGACAAAGATTTCTGTAAGTGTATCTTCTGTTACACAGATTTCTAC
Source organism: Argyrosomus regius (assembly GCA_946959425.1). Classification (NCBI taxonomy): domain Eukaryota; kingdom Metazoa; phylum Chordata; class Actinopteri; family Sciaenidae; genus Argyrosomus; species Argyrosomus regius. The sequence continues at coordinate 8,767,694 of OX336901.1, read as the reverse complement.
CAAGACTGCAAGAGTGAAATAACCCTTAGAAACTCTTCTTGTCGCCTTGTCAGATCTACCACAGTTTCCACGATGAGGTTGACGTGTACCGGCAGCACTGGTGGAAATGCAACGGGCCCTGCCAGAACCGCAAACCTTACTTTGGCTTTGTGAAAAGGGCCATGAACCGGGCTCCATCTTCTCTGGACCCCTGGTGGGAGGACCACAGGAGGACGTGTGGAGGGACCTACACTAAGGTCAAGGAGCCTGAAGGATACGGAAAAAAAGGAAAGAAGGATAGTAAAAAGGACGGGAAGACCTCAGAGAAGAAGGCCCCAGGAAACGGAAAGCCTTCAAGTACAACTCCAGGTGATGAGCTTGTTTCCTCTGCTGCATGTTCTGTTGTAATATCTATATTTTGTTTGCATTGCCTGACTTTGAATTTGTACCTTTATTCCCTCTCAGCTCCTGGATTACAGGACATAAGGAACATTATCCCATTTAGTGGCAAAGGCTTCCTACTCGGAGGGAGTTCACAGCCCTCATCCAAACCACTAGTGCCTGTTGTGACAACATCCTCGTCCAGTCCCGTCTCCTCTCCGAAGAAACCCTGCACGCCTTCATCTCCGGCTAAAAGTCTCAATTCTCCTGTTCATAACAAAGGACTCTCTGGTGCCTTTCCCTCCATCAGACCAGCTACCTCCACAGGGCCGAAGCCACCTACAAAGAGGTCTGTCAGTAACACAAGGGTTTTTGTCAGCATCAACGGCTCGCCTGTGAGAATCTCCAAACCCCACGGCGGCAGCAGCGGTAGCCAAGAAGCAAACAAAATCAAACAGAGGTCCATTGAAGACCTCTTCAGCAGCACAAGCTTCAGGAAGTCAGTGAGTTTATCCTCCACCTCAAACACAGAAACTAAAAAAGACTCGCTGACATCATCAAATGGTAGTGCTCCTTCTTCCTCCTTTGCTAAACAACAAAGTACCCATTCAGCTTCCTCTCCCAGAACATCTAACCCTAGTTCTAGTCAGTCCAAGTCTTCTGTAGTTTCAACAGGAACCAAAGGCAGCCCAGTTAAACCAACACAGCCTAAGTATTTCAATCATTCAAATGGTGACAGTGCATCAGGAGCTGCTGGTGGGGGTCAGCCATCGAGGAAGAGGCCGTGGGACGACCGCAGCAGCTCTGCAGCCATCTTTAACTTCTTCACGAAGACGTTAGGCGGCGATTCAGCAGCGTCGAGGGAGTCGGTGAAGACAACATCACCTGCAATGCAGCAAAGAACTGCCACTGCAACCACCACTTCCTCCTCCTCCTCTCCTCCTCCTCCTCCTCAACTTCCTCCCTACATTCCTCAGCAGGACTGCACAGTGTTTCCTCCTCGTCTTCCTCCTCCTCTGCACTGATGGTCAGCTGTCCTGTGTGCCAAGCCAAGGTGCAGGAGTCAGAGATCAACCAGCATCTTGATTCCTGCCTCTCCTGAATGAGGAGCAGCAGACGTGTGCAGTAAAAAGGGATGTTGCAATTAAACCCTAAAGTTTTAAGATGTCTAGAGAAGTTTCAGGGAGTGTTGATTTTTCTTAACTTTGAGATCACGGACTTTACTTTTGATTTGAAAAGACAGTATTACCTCACTGTGATAATAATCCTTCTCTCACGAGTGCCTGTCTGACAGTTTGTGCCTTAGCGTAACAAGAGAACAGCAGGTTGAACAGAGTGAAGTAAGGTCATTGACTTTTTCTCATTTTATTTTATCAGGGAAAACAATACTGACAAAAATCTGCTCAATTCTGTTGTGTGGCTGCTACAAGTTTGTGTATTTTATCAGAAACTGAAGCCTTCTTGTTTTAAACTGTGTTAAATATTTGAAGAATTGCTTCCTCATATCAATTTCTATCATATTGATCATTTTTGTGAATAATCTCTTGAATTGTTTCACTGTAGGGCGACCTACAGCCTGCATGTTTGGATCACAGGGTGTGGCTGTCCTTTACATTGGACTTATAAACCATCAAAGTGAAGCAATTCATGAGAGTTCATTCAGCATCGATCGGTATGATGTGAAAGGAGAGCAATAATGGTTGAAATCCAGAAGCTGCTGTTGTTACGTGTCTAGAAAAGTTATTTTTGCCTCCTCTGGCTGGTTTGGCTGGTTCCTGTAGTTCGATGTATCTGCCCTCCAGACAGCAGGAGACACTGCCTGACCTCTGCTGATCTGTGGGAATCAGGTTTCACACTTGTCAGCTATTTATTTCTCCACATCTTCACATTTACACTGCGCCCATCTGCAGGGTCAGGCGGTGCACGGATATCTGATTGTGCCTCAGTAAGGCACTGATATGACTGATGTACTACAGTGAGAAAAAAGAAAGTGAGGATGGTTTACATGCTTTTGTTGACTTTTATTTCAAGTGTGCAAAGTTCAGATTTTACTACCACAACATGAGAATTTAAAATCTGTATGTTCCACTTTTATATGTTGTGTTTATTTTAAAGGAAACTGTTAAATATTTTTAGAATTTGGTGTCAAATAAAAGTTTTTACTGTTTGATTGATCTGGATGTTTTGTATGAAGCATCATTCACCTGCCAATTAATCATCAGATTCAAGCCAAACATCAGTTAACAAATACACATTGCAGTTGATTAAAGAACTAAAAAGTGTTGCTTTGTGCTAAATGCTAATGTGCTGATGTTTAGTAGTATTGGACAAATTAAAAATTTTGTCATGATGATGGTGCCACATTTAAAGTTAAAGGGCCAGCGTGTAGGATTTAGTGGAATCTAGCTGTGTAGTTGCTGATAGCAACCCCGCTACCTCTCTCGATAGAGCCGTCTAAATCTGACTTATTGGACCTTTAAGAGGTTACCAAAGTTGTAAGATTGTATCCTCATCGGACCTTTAATGTCTGAAATAATTTCACAGCAGTCCACCTAAAAGTTGACAAAGTTTCCTGCTCAAAAGCAAAACTTCAACCTCATGGTGGAGTTACAGAAAGAGTTACAGGATCATCAAAGTCAGTTTCATCCTAACATGGCTGTCGACTTTTGTCCTTCTTATATTTATTGGATACTTAAATACTTCAGGCCTCTTGAAATTCTTCATATGAAACAACCAGAGATGGAAGAATAACTCTTACAGTTCATATCATCCTGAGGTGTAAGGCTCACACACAAACAGCAATCTAATCATGTATTTGGAGTCTTGTTTGTGTCCACATGATGAATGTAAGTCCAATATTAACTCTTTTTTAACTCCTGAGGGAAAGATTTGTCTCTTTAGCGGGTTTTTGTTTCACATCTGACTGATAAACCATGAAGTTAAACTCACTATAAAGCTAAAGATGATGAACCACATTCACATCATCACATTTGATTCTCTTATCTTACCCATACTATATTTTACATCATCACCCACTACTGATGTTTTTCAGTTCCTGTTTGTGATTTTAAATATGCTGTCAGTGTTGCCTCAAGCAGATTTAACCATCTGGTCTCATCTCATCTTGTATTTAAAAAACCCACTGCGAGTGCCCTGAATGGCGTAATGAAAGGAGTTGCACTGGAGACGAAAATGCAGACAGAAAGTGGGAGTAACAGAGCTGGTGTGAGCAGAAAGAGGGGGAGGTGGCTGAGGGCAGAGGTCAGACAGCGTGAGGCCAGCTGCTGATCAGGACTACGCCCTCCTGTCTCTGCAGCACAGACTGCAGCAAGGCCAGGGCCAAGTGACAAAGCATGTCAGCAAACACCCGTCGCCATTTCAATTTTCACAGTCTGCTGCTGCACAGATCTTTGATCACCATCTGGCCGCATCGCGATTTTAAAGTGAAGAATAGATCTGGGTAAGAAGCGTGAAGATTTTCTCTGATGTTTGAGGAAGTGTGATATTTAAAGAAGAAGAAGAAACGGTTATTTTTAATCTTTGAGTACTCGAATGAGTAACAAGTCTGACTTCTTTACAAATCAGGTGAAGTTAAGTGACACCTGAAGGCCTACGAATCACAAGGTTGATAATAAAGTGAGCTCTGGTGACCCAACAGTAGGATTTTCCACTTCACTCTGAGTCAAGTTTTTCTTACCTGTTAATATGACTTGATGGTTTTGTACCAAGTACCAATACACCAATGTAAAAATACTCCATTACAAGTAAACTCCTAAACTAGTACACTAGATGTCACTACTTTGTATCTAGTTAGGTGGTTTAGTTCGATGGTTTCCAATCTATTGTGGTCAGGTCCCCTCTAAAGACATGTGAGATGATGAATGGAGTTGGAAAGAGGAAAAAACAGTTAACAAGTTAATCTGCACAAATTTGGCTTTAATTTCTTTTTAATGAAATCTTGGCAGTGCGTGGGATCATCATCAAGGGAAAGGATGCATCCGCAGAAAGGTGCTTCTACAGCACAAGTCAGAACCACCAACCAAAATACTCAGTAGAGGGTCTTGGTGGTTTCACAGACTCTGCTCATGCTCAAAGGCGTGGGACACCCATGTCTGATGAGAGGGCGTTAATACTCTTTCTATATAAATATCATGGAGTAAATTAGTCTGAAATGTTTCAGGGTGCATTTAAAACAGTAGATGGCGTGTTTCAACCCATGAAGCCCAGTGATGTGTTTCATCACAGTACAGTCATGTTGCTTAATTCACAGCTTTACACATTTAAAAGGGATCCGCTATCAACTCATACACACCTGAGAACATGCTAAGAATACCCAACAACACTGTAGTGGAGTATAAAGTACAACATTTCCCTCTGGCAAGTAGAAGTACACAGAAACATTACATGGAAATACACCAGTGAAGTACCTCAGAATTGCACTTGTTACTTTCCACCATGGACTTCTTTACCCGGACGTAGCAGTTTACAAAGGGGAGCACTTGAACGCAGCAAATCACATCCCACAGTGAGAAATGACTTATTGTTTATCGTCAACAGAAGGAGGAAGCTGTTTTATTCATTGCCCTGTTGCTCCAGAGCAGGAAGGCAAGGTACATGTTTAGTCACCGTTGAGCCTGAACGCATCACTGATGTGCTTGTATTATATTTTTATTGTATACAAGATTTCTTTGGTGATTTTTATACTATAAAACACTCACTGTGTGTAAAGTTACTTTAACTCATTCTGATCTCTTGACTCTGAGAGGAAGCTGTCATCCTCATCCCCTCCGGAGGCCCCTCAGCAGAGGAAAAAACTCATGTCGGTGACAGCAGCTGTTCTTACCGGCCACTCCTCTTCCATGACCTGCTGTACGCTGACACACTATAGGAAGCCGACCTCCTCCATCCAAACACACACTCTGCCTCCTTCCTTTCAGACCTATTGTCTCCCTCTGACAGCGGTGCATCCGAGACAAGCTCCAAGTTCAATGCAGTGTTGTTCTGTTGGTCGTCACAGCAGCTAGATGTGACTGAAGCACACTTTGGGGTGATTATTTCTGATAGAGGTGTCTGTTTTTTCAGCAAGACATCATTTAACAACAAATATGCATTATGTTGGTTATGTTTGAAATGATGTGATGCAAAATGTGTCAATAGAGGGAGAAGGTGGCGCACATACAGACATGTACACACATAAAGCGTGTGTGCGTGACCCTTAATCAGCATTAGAATCAGGTTTATTGCCAAGTTTTCAACATAGAAAGCATTTTGGTGCATGATGGTCACAATAAACATTGTAGGAGAAAAGACAAACAGTACAAAATATGTGAAATATATCTGTTTTAAGGTGAAAAGAGGTTAAAACTAAGATGGTGGAATCTGCAAAACTGGAGACAAATCATCAACCATGGAAGAGTCAACACGTTTACAAATCACAAGCTAATATATTTTTTGGTTTTTAGACTATTTATGCATTTTTTTCCCCCTCTTTCTTATAACAACATACATAAATCATTATAAGGCTAAATGATGGCATTGTCATATTGTGTCAGAGTGTAGTGAAAAAACGCGAATGAGTTATTTATCATCAAAAATGTTCAAGCTAATTCTCTTCTATTACAATATTTGTATAGAGCTGCAACCATTCACTGTATAGAAGATAAAATAGAATGGGCACTGTATCCATGACATCACTCACAGGTTTCTGAAGAGCTGTTGTGAAGCTGTGAATAATTCTTTTATTATTTCAGCTGTGAGGTTGGACATGTTAACATGGGGGCTTATGGAGATTGAGTCACTTCTGGAGCCAGCCTCAAGTGGACATTTGAGGAACTGCAGGTTTTTGGTACTTCATTGGCTTCATTTCACAGCCACGGAGGTTACCACATGGCTGCAACTAATGATAACATTCATGTTCAGTTAATCTGTAAATCATTATAATTAAATTAAACAATTAATCATTGATTTCATGAAATGTCAAACATTAACACAATGTTATAATATCCCAGAGCCCAAAGTGACGTCTTCAAACTGTCTAAAACTCAAACAAATTCATTTAACAGTGACATAAATTGATAAATTGATATTCACAGTGCTAAACAAACCTGAAAAATAAAATAAAAACAATGGGAAAATGTATGATGGGAAACATCTTGCGGTCTTTTGTGCCTGTGTGAGTACTTCCTGTATATTTTTGGCTTTCGGCAAGATATCGCTTTCCAGCAGAGACATAAGCGGATATCTTTAGACCATTATTAACCAGCCTATGCTAAGTGATGCAAACTCATTGTGCTTTTTAGCAAGTCCGATTAATACAAGCCTGCTATGGTTACAAGCTTCCCCAGGGGGTGCCATCATACGCCTAATCCTTTGATCTCAGGAGGCAGTGATGATGGTGATGGTGGCGGTGGTGGTGGTGAAAGATTATAGTGGGGGTCCCTCTGCTTATAAAATCCACCAACCAAACAGATTGTCCTTGATCAGTCTCTTTAAACTGTGCAGCTGTGGACTGTCAGCTGATGGCTAATTGCTGGGATTAGCCTGTACAGAGGGGATGAGATGCTTTTCAAGGGCGAGTGTAACATCTGATACTGTGTTGGCTGATAGCGTGGTATTAAAGCAGTCAACGGCAGTTAACACTTTGAGACACAAAACATTTGTAGTTGATTATGTCTCCCAGAGCAGTTTTATTTTGTATGTCAACTAAGTCTTCGGTTAATTTATGAAGTAGAGCGAGGATTTAAATAGACATTATGTATTGAAATTGACAAAATGGAGTAAAACGTGTACTTAAAAGTGTGTTTAACACCAGAGGAACCGTGTAGCTAGCTAAGGTAATGGAAGCACTCAGTGGAAACAACAAATTAAAACTCATCTCACTCCATAGAAAGAAAGCAAATACACAATATGTGTATCATCAAATCATTATTTCTTGGAGCTATTAGGAAATAAGAATGTGTTAAAAATGTGCATAGCACCTTTAAACAACAACACAGTAAGGTGTATTTTGTGCCTACAGTGTTTATATCTGTAGGAAATGAGTCAGGTTTAATTTAATTTCAGTCATGCAATTAGAATCACAGAGCTTCAGGCTTCACCCATCTGCCTGACGTGTGCCCCTCTTTTGCCAAGGCGTGTGTGTGTGATGCTTTTGTGTGTTGGTTTCAAGGTTATTGTGTTGTGTTTTTGTTGTGACGGGGCTGCAGGCTGGGAGGGGGGCCGGGAAGTGAAGCCCACCATCTGTCCTCAAACTATTGTCCTTCACACACACTCCTGTCACGACCTCAGACCCTCTGTCTACACTCTGCTGGGGAAAATATATCAGTTTGTTTTATTGTAGCGACTCAAATGAACACAATGCTCCATTAAAACAATAGACAGATGTTTAGTTTAATGCTAAAAAGTAGTCACTGTCCATGTTTAATTAGTGTTTTTAATTAGAGAGAGAATATTATACAGACAACGATTCACAGAACATAAATTCAAATATACGGAAGCATATTGCTGCCAAGCCAGAAAAATAAAAACAGATCAGTATCACCTTATAACATGAAAAGTTTATTGTTATAACAAGATGTTTTTTACAGTATAAGAGGATATTTTCACGTTATTATGACATACAAAGTTATCACATTATAAGAAGAAGCTTTTCTTTTTATAACAATATACTTTTTATTTTGTTATAACCTGAAAAATATCTTGCTTAAACAATAAACCTTTCATGTTATAACATGATACTGATCCTTTGTTTTTTTTCTGGCTTGGCAGTAACAGACTTTTGTACAAATCCTCTTGTTTATTCAATAAAAGTGAATAAAGAAACAGCAGCAATCCTTCATTCACACCTCCTTCACACTAAATTTACACACTAAATTGTAAAGAAGTTTTATTTGGACTTAATTGTGTCAAATTTCTTCTATTAATTATTAATTTAACTCAAGAGAAAGTGTGCATCAATTATTCAGTATTTCAAATGTGATAGCCAAATGTCTTTTTTATTTAATTTATGTCTCATTTATTTTAAACATTTGTCAGTGATCTTCAGTCTCATCTCCTATCTCTGTTTAAAATGTAGATGTTTTATTGTAGATATAAATAATGATAAAAATGTCTATAAAATATTATACATGAATAAACATGACTGTTGAAAGAAGAATTCAGTCAAGAAAAAGAAGATAGAGTCTCTAAGTGTTGGCAGGGAGACGCCCAGCAGCCTCTGTGTTAAATGGACAGGAAGCGGATTTTACTACTCAGCCAGAATCCAGCATCGTCAAGCGAACAACAATATAACACAACACCGGAAATCAAAGTTCAAAATAAAACCTGAGTATTTACTGCAGGCTGAGCTTGTTTAGGCATTACTAACGTTTTCTGCTATGATAGTAAAAGGATGCTAGTATGCTGATTTTACGGTGAAGGTTGCCGTTTTATTTCATATTTTACTGTATAAGTACAAGTTTTTTCTCATGAAAAGAACCGCTGTTTTGCCATATAATTGACATGAAAATAACATATGAATGCCACATAAAATAAATGTTTTGTCATTAAATTTTACAGTGATTTACTGTACAAATAACAGTGTCAAATGTAAAATTTTATTCTGTATAAATTCCCTGATAACGCCGTATAAATAAAGGTTCTGCCATGAAATATGAAACCAACTACAACCGTGTTTCCAAACAAGTTTTTTAGGTGCTGCAAATGTTGAAACTGAGAATTTTTAGGAAAATGATATGCCCAATTTGTATACTATAAAATATCATATATACACTGTTGCACACACATTCCTCTTTTTATTCCTATTTATACACATCAGGTTAGTTGTGGTTTAATTTTCATTGTGATATGTTTGGAAGAGATTGATCAATAAAGTTTTGAGAAGATACACTTTATCTATCATTGTCACAGTTATTTTATTTTATTTTATTTTTAGAAACTTTATTGATCACGTTAAACGTGAAATTACTTCTCCGCATTTAACCCATCGGTGGGCATCAACTCACAGCGCCTGGGAAGCAGATGTTGGGGGGATACGGTGCCTTGCTCAAGGGCACCTAGGCCATGGCAATCTTTTTGGGGGATTGAACCGCCAACCTTGGGGTTATTGGACAACCCACTCTACCACTGAGCCCTTTCATGAGAAGAGGTCAAAATATTTTATTCCAACTTCATGGGCAACTTCATGGCAAACTAATATGTGAATGAGGAAAAGAAAGAAAGAAAGAAAGAAAGAAAGAAAGAAAGAAAGAAAGAAAGAAAGAAAGAAAGAAAGCATCCCCTACATAATGTTCAACAATGATGCTTTTATTTTGATGACCACACCGGAAGTTCCTTGACTTCACTCCGGTTACCTTGACGTGGCGTCGCTGGCCGCCTCAGGCAGAGAAAACACGGACGGCTGTTGATCGGTTTGTTTGGTCAGAGACTGTTTGTTCTCCGCGTTTGCAGGATTTAAGGACTAAACGGTCAACCTCAGTGTCGATACTCTCATCGCTTCATTTAGTAACTCTCAGGACGATGAATGGTAAGTCAGCGAACGGTTCTCTGGGAGGAATGGCCTGTATCGAGGGGCTGCCCCCGCTGCCGAAGAGCCTGAGCGGCTTGCTGAACTCGAGCGGCGGCTCCTGGAGAGAAATGGAGAGGATGTACGTGAAGAAAACCATGATCCAGGACGACCTGAGCCGAGGCAGGAACAACACCGACAACCTGCTGGCCAACAAGCCGGCCAACCTCGACGCTGCTCTGGCTCTCCTACGGAAAGAGATGGTAACATTTCAGGGAGTGTTCATTGTATGCCTGACGGCAGGAAAGTGCTCTGTGTTCACCCCGGGCTATGCACGCTCAGACCCGGCCAAACTCCCCAAAGAAGCTCCGGTAGTTTGGAGTTTTCCGGCTTTTGGGCAAACTATGGCACATCTTCACCCAGAATTAAGACTTTTTACTAATAACTACAGCCTCCTGATAAATTCGGCATACACACTATGTATTACACACCACATTATATAAATAAAATATCAACTTTAAGGTGTGGATCTCTGTTTTTAGGAGCCCGCTTTAATGGATGATACAACCAGACAAGCCCCAAATTATGAGCCCTGTGCCCTGTTATATGTTCTGTTTAGTGTACTGTACATTTGCCGATGTTACAAAGGGGTCATATTACTTCCTAAAGTGTGTGACATTATATGCTACCCACTATATAAAGTTGTTTTTTTAAGCTTGAGAAGATAAAACTGGATGTTTAAGATGGAGTCTGGCATTAAGAGGAACAGCTTTGCACAGGATGAGACAAATTAATCCTCCAGCCTTGTGCTCATTTATATCCTAAGCTCAGTTTAATACCTTTAAACTTATATATAATAGCTTTCATAGTGATCTAATGCATGTTGTTACATTCACTGGGGTGAGACACTTGCAGTCTTTTTACACTCCCTTGCCAGCAGCAGGGATTTTTATAACAGAAGCAGACCAGGTTTCATTATCACCGTACACTCCTCCATGGCTCTTGGTCAACACATAACAATAGAGTTTCCTCATATCCAGCAGTTTAGATGAAAAAAGCTCAAACTGTAGCTGAAACTTGACCTTTTTGCCATTTGTGTGTTTGTTCCAGGCTTTTACTAAATCCTATTTCTGCTTCACGTGCTTGAGGCTCATTGCTTTCTTTCTGTTAATGTATTACTTTGAGTTTGTACTTCTTATTTTCTAATAAGTTATCAATGCTGTATAGTTTAGAAAATCTGTAAGCCGCTCCCCGGTTTATGGAGCACTTAATGTTCGGTCTCAGCTGTTTGAAATGTGTGGCTGCCAGCTGTAATTAGTTTGGAAGACAATGCAGCGACCCTCAGTTCATACTGTGCTTGTCAGCTGAGTGGTATGCAGCAGAAATGCCCTTTTCAACCCGGTCAATAGACTTGTTTTGGCCAAGTAATGTCAGGTATGTGTACAAGTAAGACTTTTGTTTCATTAGCTTTCTATTCTGCTGACCGTCATTTTACTCTGCTGGTTAAAGTGCCTTTAAGCCTCTTTAAGTTTTATCTGACCAACAGTTCACAAACGCAACAATGTTTAATTTCTATCTATCTATCTATCTATCTATCTATCTATCTATCTATCTATCTATCTATCTATCTATCTATCTATCTATCTATCTAAATATGCAACACATTCTCACATTTTAGAGGCTGGAACAAATCAGTGTTTGACATTTCTCTTTGTTAAATGACCTAAACTATTAAACTAATATATTTATTTTGTTGATTTGATGATTTAGGACTGATGTTGGGTTGTTAATGTAATTTGGCCTGTAGTTGTCTGTAGAGCTGAAGCGATTCATCTGTTTATTCCTTTTTTGATCAGCAGTTCTCATAATAATCGTTCAATAATTGGTTACAAGTTGTCCTGTATTGTCCTGTATTAGAGTCCTGGATTAGAGTCTGGAGTACCAATCACAGATTATCACAAGAAAGATCACGTATCATTTTTACTCTTTAAGCGTTGAAGAAAATCAGATTTTATTATTTTTTGCTACTCAGTCGACATGCATGAGGATCCAGCTGATTTCTGCACAGAAGTGAAGTTAGCCTTCCTCCTGTTGGACCTAAAAGTAGCTGACATTTGTACACTGTCATCAGAGATGTTTCATGTATTAATCAGGCTCTTAATACTTCCTCCAGGTTGGTTTGCGTCAGCAGGACATGTCCCTGCTGTGCCAGCTGTGGTCGCTCCACGAGTCCATCCAGGAGTACAAGGGCAGCTGCCAAGACCTGAGCGCCGCCTCCAGCCTCAGCATGATGGAGAACGGCTACTTCGACGAGGATGATGAGTATTACCCGGAGCCTGGCGCCACTCCCACCGGGGAGCAGCCGGACGGAGACGTCGGAGACGGGACTGCCACAATGGCAGCGGGCAAGAACGGGAGCGGCAAAGACGACAGCTGGGACTCCTTTCACGTTACCATCTGAGGCTTCTTTCTGCAGATGGATTTTTAGGGGTAAAAGACTTGTGTTAAGCTGGAGGGAAGGTTGTTTTTTGGTATCTTATTACCATAATGGACTATAAATATAAAGCTCCAGCTTAACTCTAACTCCTCCTCAGGTGAAACACACCCCTGCTTGTGCTGCAGAAGTTTTTATTTTTTATTGTTTTGCAGCGTGACCAGGAGCTTCATCAGACCACAGAGCTGAGAGGCCGGGTGTTAAGTGGCTTGTTAACACCCGCTCAAACTCAGGAGTTGAGACGGATTATAACCCAAGACTCCGTATACTCAAAATTAGGCAATATATATGATTTCTTTTTATAAACAGCTCTGCTGCTGCTTCTATATCAAATGGGTTTTTTGCTAGCCAGTCACCCTTTTTTGGCAGAACTTTTTTTTTTTACATATACAAAAATATATGAACAAAGTTGTATTATTTATTATATAATATAAATAACAAGATATTTGCTTTCCTGTTACTCTCTTTGGAAGTTATGTTCTGCAACCCTGCCCAGGTACAAAGGGTACAGCATTTAGAGGTTGGAAATCTGGACTTTAAAAGTGAACACAGACTTCTGAACTCTGTGATCTGACTGTGTGGATATGCTGACGGAGACGGCGTGTGTGTTACTTATCATTGATTTACATAAATCTAGACTGTCTTCGACAGGAGCTGTCAGACCTTCTGGAGAATGGAGAAAGAAGAGGCGACGTACCTGTGTCGTACCTGTTCGCAGAGTTAAAATCGCTTGAGGAGTGAGTTTTCGTACAGGAGCGACGCCTACTCTCGCCTTGTTAAATCGAGCTCTGAAAATGTGAAATGTTTAAAATGCTGGAAACAGTTTGAACTGTTTGCATAGGCAAAGGCTGCAGATACACCCCTAAATCTTCAAAGCTGTCAGCGCTCGGATGCATTATGTGCGACTCTGATGTGTCACTGTTTCCTGACTGGGTGGTGCAAAAAGCCCAGATGGTTTTGGCTAATTATACTCCACTCCACTGCGACTTGGGTCTTATTTTCAAAGTTATAGCCATCATTCCTATCAGTAATAACTTGAAATGGCTGTGAACAACTATGAGAATGAAGCTCAAGTTAACGAAGGATTCAACATAGCCAGGCAGCAAGTGCTCAGTAGCCAGCGTCGACTTATTCAGCTCAAATCAAATAAACGTGGCCAAGAGCGGAGGAACTGTGACGAACTTCTCTGATAATTTGCACTTGCTAGCTGGAATGTTTGTCCATTTATCATGTGACGTTGATTGAGAAATGAAAGTACATAAATCTGATGGTCAGTGAGTTCATGTGGCCTTCAGACAAAGCTGTAAACCTGGTAGTAACTATCAAATGAATACAGGGTACTTTCTAACGCTTTGTATCTTATTACATAACCTAACAAGCTCTGCTGCATCTCTCCTGGAGTTATACTATACAGGCTGAACATTATTTAAGACTTAATGAATATTATTACAGTGTTTGAACATACCTGCAAACCGTTCAGGGGCTGTTTTATCTGAGCCTCATCCTGAAACTGAAGCTGAAGTTTCCTTTACTAGACAAAACTGATCACTAACAAGATTGTAACAGCAAGTTTTTAATTCAACATAACTTGCCTTTATGTATGTGTGTGAACAATATATTCCACTTTACTGAAATAACGCTCTCTGAATCTAAAAAGTCGGCCTTATTTTAGACTGTTTCTTTTGCCGCTATCCTGCCAGAGGCAAAGACATTTGGATGTGCAAATATTATTACTCCTGCTACACACGTGAACGGTCTTCCTCAATATTTAAACTCTACAGCAAAAGTGTCAGCTGAACCTGTAGCATGCGACGCCGCAGTTCAATACCCAGCAGCTGTTCTGTCACTCCATTTACAAAATTACTTTTACTCTGTCGACAGCCACCGCCGCTCTGAGAAAAGGTGTGGCAAAGTTTCAGTAGCCTGTTGATAATATATCTGTGTAGACGTCATCTGTGTGTAGACTGGAACACAAACCAAAGAACGTGAAGCACTCAACATGAAATGTATTTGGCTTCAGGTGCCCGAGGAAGACTTTTCTAATTGGCTGATCTTGAATGACTACATGTACGTAAAAAAAATGTAAAAGTGCATAATGATATCTGGTGTTTTGAAGAATGTCTTTTTACAGCTCATGTTTACTCTTTCTTCTTGTGAGAGTTACGCCTTCAGCCCACTCAAACGAACACTAATATCTTCAGCAGAACAACAAAATGTTTCTTTCACATGTAAAAGTGTCAGATGTGTCAGGCACGCAGCTTCCGGGTAAAGAGAAGTCAAAAGTATCATGTCACAAACCAGTAATTTCATAGTGACCTACAGCAGTTATCACACAGACGTTACAGTGTAACATTAAAGGAATAGTTAAGATATTTTAGGGAATGTGCTCATTCGCTTTCTTAAGCTGGCTCCGTCCAAAGGTCACAGCCTATCAGCACCTCTAAAGCTCACTAATTAACACACTTTATTTCATTTATTCAATACCTACAAAAAAAAACCCCAACATGAGTTATGTGTGAGACTAGAAGAAACCAGCAAGACAAGACAGCATTTTGAAACTATTCCTTTTAACAGTTTGAATATTTCTGTCAAAACCTTTGAGGTAAAATGAATATTTCAAGGGTGTTCTTCCTTTTTCTCTTGTGATCTGAGTTCTAATTAACTACACGAGGTTGAAACCACAACACAAACACTACCTACTCACTTTTAAATCTGTAAATCTGCCCTGTTAAATATCCATAAATCAAGTTTCCAAAAAGAGTCTTCAGCAGAATAATGATGGTACTGACTCCATCGTCATCTTTGTTGGATTGAATGTTTGTTATCCGTTTATGAAACGTTCATCACAGCGACATATCACTAATCTGAAACTAATCAAAGCGCATTCAATCAAACAATTGATACAGTTAAAAACATTTCAAAACTCAACCCCACATGTTTTATTGGATGTCTACACAATTAGTGCCTTTGTAAACCTTCAGGTTTCAGACCTGTGGCTTACTGTTCAAGACGGGGATGTGAATGCACCATAAACTGTTTGTTTCGCTGACATGTGCCTGGTTCTTAAAGCTGCTGCGTGCAAAAATTGAAACTTGACGACTTTTGCAACTTCCTAAACCCCTTAATTATCGTATATGACGTCACTACAAATCTCAAAAATCTCAGAAAGAGGCGATTAAAAGGTGTGCTCAGAGATTTGGAGGTTTAGTCTGGTGTTTGTTTTCCTTTATCAAAGGGTCCATTTTCATTTTGTTGATGAGGATACAGATGTTGGGAGTGGCTGTTCTCTTCCCGTCACGGTCGATGCTTTTCAGAAATTGTACACATCAAACAGAGACCACATTTTCTTTTAGAAATGAGATTTATTCTGTCAAAAATCAGTTTCAATCTTCTACATGTAGCAGCTTTAACTTCCAGAACAGCCTTAAAATCAGTCATGTCATTTGTAAGAAAAAAAACAAAACAAGGTGCACTCCTCACTTGCTCAAACGTTTCAAGTGTTCAGATGTAATTTTGCACTTGTTTGTGGTTGTTCTGTGTTAAATCCTGCAAAACTACGACTACCTGATGCTCTTTGAGTTTGGTCTTTGTCAAGCAGGCACACGGTGCTCGTCGTACAGTAACTCTACTGTAACTAAATTCAGCACAAGAGAGCTAGAAAGGAGCTTTGAACTGAACACCAGCAAATTGTACCCTGTGTCGTACTATTAGCCAGTGAATAATGTACGATTTCCTACTTTTACAAATCCCCTCTTTTCATGTGATTATTGGATGTGTAATGTGGTGATGTCGTCTCAGGGTAAACTTGTGGCGCCTGATAAGAAATTATCAGCATGTCTTCACCCTGGAGGGACGAAAAGAAAAAAATTCACGATTGTAATGTGACACTTTTTTATTTGGTGGTGTTTTTTTTGTGCAAAACGTGAAGTACCACACGAGGTAAAATACAGCAAAAGTCGTAAATGTCATGTGTTGGTGTGTGAACAGCAAGGGCTTCTTTCTAAAGCCACCATTTTGCACCAACTTTAAACAATCACCTGAAGAAATCAATCCTTAGACGTGGTGCAAAGATCAAATTTTCTACTTAAAGTGGCCTCAATAGACCAGAATGCAACGCAGCCACAAAGACTTCATGTGTTTTTGACCTAAGTGACGGGTATTAACTGTAACTGTAATCACAGTCACGCCTCACTGTTCACTTCACACCCATGCTTTAGTGGTTGTTAAGAGGCACTCTGGGAAACATAGGAAGCATGTGTAAGTGGGTGCACCAGAAATAGCTTATTATAACACTTCAACACAATAATTTGATCAGAGATTGATGATTACTGAGACTTATTCATGGAATACGTTGATTTGTATCAACATGAGCTGTCGAACTGCTTCAGATGCTTCTAACTTTTGCTTGAAAAAGGCTCAAAAAGTTTTTCACTAAAACTCAAAATCTGCTTTCATCAGTTGAATTTGAGCATGTGAATCAGCCAAGAAAAACCCAAGAGGGCCTTAGAGGTTTAAATTCAACAGTTTGTTTTTATAGCCAATGAGTAGCGTACTGATTATCCATATTATTATCCTTTTCTAATTACTGGTTACGGCTGTTTGTATCTGTCTTTGGGAACTCAATGAGAAGCCAGAAAGTGAAGTGACTTCATATTTATACTGTATATCATTTATCATAATCTTTCATATAGTGGAAAAAAAGGTATTAAAGTGTTGTGAGAACGTGTGACGCCTGTGTTGTTACCATCCATCATTACTCCTGTTCTTTGATCCATGAACGACCATACTACTGTTTCTTTGTCTCAATCCTATCATAGTTATTAAACTGATATGAATTTAATAAAGTGATTCCATACTTTTCAGGCTTGGAGTGAGCTTTTTTTAATTCTTCTACATGAAACAAACATATTTTAGCTGGACCAATATTTGGTGGTTAAGTCGGTTTGTCGGTTTGTCCTCGATCAGAAGGTCAAGTACACAAAATTATTAAAGAAAGTTTGTTTAAATTTGCCTTGAAAACCTGGAACCTTGCATTGAAAATCAGTCTAGTTTTCATTAATATAATAATTGTTGTATTAATCTGAACTCCTAAATTGACCAAAATTGTCAACTTCATGGTGGCGCTAGAGGAACCGCTGGGAGATCACCAAAGTCTTCAGGATTCATCCTCTGGGGAACATGAATGTCTGCACAGGATTTCACAAAAATCCAACCAGTAATAGTTGATATATTTCAGTCTGGACTCTTGTTGCCATCACTACCTGTTATTAAAAAAACAATAAGACACAAAATATCAACTGTCATTCCTAAAATCTTTTCCAACCCCAGTAAAACGCTACAAAACTCTCTCTCAGACCAAACTGCAGTCTTCTTCCTCTCTCTCTCTCTGCTGCCCTACTTCTTTCTTTTTCCTGAATGCATTTCACTCTGACCTGCATTTAAATGCACCGATCAGCATTTTAGTCTTGAGTAGCTGCCATGCTGGTGCAGTTCCGGTTTAATGGATCATTACTGCAGCAGGATGTCAGGCTTTGATGTAGAAGCTTCTCATGCTGGGAGCTTCAGATGAATTACTGATGATGATAACACTGTTTATATTTTCATACTCAATTTAAATTCTCACAAACTCTTCCAGTGAGACTGAAGAAATGGGTCACGCAACAACCATTTCAACTCCATATGTGCAGCCTGTTTTCTGCTGGTTTGGTATCACTGCTTAGTGAATGTTGTCCTCTGTGACAGTCAGCTTTGAAATTATCATTTATATTATCATTATATAAGAGTCCGTACTAATAACTGAATGTTGAATTTTAAGGTAAATCTTATTCGTTTCACATGAATGTGTAACTAAAGTATTACAGTCATTTTCTGTTTTTTGTTTTTTTTCAAATTATATACAGATCTCTGTAAAATGATTGACATTATCTGTCATTTTAATGTAATTTATATTTTTTGACATTTATTTGAATGATTGTATTTTACTTTTATTTTACAGTTTTTTACAGTTTTTTTTTTACAGGAGATCTGACAAAGAACAAGTATTAATTTAAAAGTTTTATAAAAGGGCTTTAATATTTTCTATGTAAATGACCTCTACACAGACAGCTCTGCATCATTTGAAGCCCCTGTTGTTGTTGTTGTTCTCTCTCTCTGCTCTGCGTTCTGGTCTCGTGCTGCCTGTCTGAGCGTCTGTTAGGAGATTAGAGCAGATTAACATAATCTTGACTGAGAGAGCAAATCCAAGGTGCACATCACTCTCTCCACAGGGAGGGATGGGACAGATTGCACATCAGAGCGGGGCTGTGGGGACCAGCAGAAGTTTTGTCCTCGCCAGCTGTAGATTATTGTTGATAATTCTTGTAAAATGTTGTTTCTTTTCTCTGCATAATTGAAGCTCGCTGAGTTAATTTCTGTTATTTTGTGCTCTTTTTTCCATTGATTCCAGTGAGGCCAGTTCATGACAGACCTGTCTGTGTTTCAGGTCGTCTATGGACCTGCTGTCTCTATGACTAAGAGACAAATGAACGCTGTTTAGTTTGCCAGATATTTCATGATAATTTAATAGTTCATCACTGTATTTATACTCAATGTCCTAATGCAGTTTTGTGTGCTAATTCCTGTTAACACAATGACTCAATATATCTGGCCATGATGTTAAGAGCTTTGATAGTCAGTGCACCACTTTGGTCCAGACCACTGACAGTATAAAGATTGGACAGCGTAGCGTGACGTCCCCCGTAGGTTTCTGAAGAACTGCTTTGAAGTTCAGAGTTTGGTAGCTCCGGTCACCGCCATGTTCAACGGGCCAAAGCTTTGACCACTACTAGCTCAAATAACTCTGCAATATAAACAAAAATACATTTCCAGCAAATTCAAATAGTTTTATAGCAGCGTATTGGACCAGGAGGGTAAACTGTTGTTCATGTTGGATTTACCCTCCAGCTCCAGTCCTTGGCTTACACCCTGGTACAGACCTGGTAAACGGCTGTGAGGTGACTGCTGTTCCAGTAATCTGATTAGTAAGATTAAACCACTGCATGCCTCAGTGAAGTGACCAACACTTTCCAGGCTCCACATTTAGAAAAGTGTTTACAAGGACCAGGAGAATCAAACACTGTGTTGACTTGTTCATTCCTTTTATTTCCTCGGAATAAACAAGTTGGAATGGCTACTCAAAAATAGACTAGACTAGAACTACATGAGGAAACAGTAGTATAAGGAGTATAACTTAGATTTTAGTCTAACATAACCTTTAAGTTAACCGACAAATGATGCACTTTGTACAATCTTGAGATAAAAACAAAAATACACAGAGTACAAATTTTACATCTGAGCTCCAAACTAAACTTTTCCAACCTTTCTACCATCGTTCTTCTGCGTGCGTCTCTGGCAGAATAAGTTGTTTGTATGTTTTGGTTGAGTTGATTGTGACATCTGTGTGTGTTCAAACCTTAAACTGATCCAGACTGTGTGTTACTCTCCACAGAGACTGGAGCGCAGATCCACCCAGGGTGAGGACACCTAACAAAACATTCCACATTCGTGTGCTGTCTCCTCAACTATTCACAGGCCTGTAATAACATGTATTCATGTGCAGAGGCAGCACACACACATGCTGTATGTGCACAAAAAAAACCAAATCTGAGTTATGTTAAAAAAACAAATCTTTTATTTTACAGAACAGAGTTCAGAGTGCAACATTCATCCACAACATTTCTATGCAGCTCATCACAAACTCGCTCTACAAGTTTGTTTTACATAATCTATCACAGAGGAATAAGTCTGTGCCAAATCTCAGGGTTTGCCTATAACGTTATTAATTTTTAAACATTATTTAGTTAAAATAAGAAGTCAAGATTTACTTTGAATATTTAGGATATTTTCTCTGACGTGAAACTTCTTAATACAGCACCTTTGTGCAAGAAAAACAACAAATATTCAGGAGGATGATTCCTCTGTGAATAAAACAGCAGCTTCACATCTTTTGACAACATATAAAGGAGCCAAATTTTGAGTTTTGACATTAATATATCATTATTTTATTAGAATGCATACATAACTGCTCTTAAGTAAATTTATTATGACCGTTCAGACTTCATAGTAAGGCAGATGGTGGAAGGAGTAAAATGCAGGCATATGATGAAGACAAACACCAAAGAGAGGACACGGAGGACAAGTCACAATGTTAAGAAAAGGGACAGTTATATCAGACAGAACAGATGAACGAATATGCTGTTAATTTGATGATAAATTGATGCAGTGTGCAGCAGCTGTAAATGACATTATCTGTGATCTTGTTTGTGAGGATATCATTAGATCTGGCAGGGTGAGTCGTCAGTCAGCAGGGCTGACACAGATGGTTTTATTCAGAAAGAATTCAGCCTCGCCTCCTCTCGTTATGTGTCCGGCTTCGCGGCAAAGACTCCTGGAGGCCGAGGCTGGTTCAGCTGTCCCTTCATACTGTAGGTAAGAGAATAAATTCCCCTCATTCCACAGACAATTGGTCGGCCTCAGACGTTTGTTTTACTGATTGAACAGTGCTCTGTTTACAGACTCCAGGGACTGAGGCTAGCTTCATGGATTTCACTCAACATTCTGTAAAACGTGGAACAAATAATAAGTGCCACATGATGACAAAAGTCATGACAATATAACCTCTGTGTTTCCGTGTGTAAAGAATACGTGAGAAAAACATACAGCAGGAATAATTCTGGTGATTTGAAATGAGTTTGTCAGGAGAAGCCTCCAATCAAATAATGTTTCGAACTGAAACAGTTAGTGGATTACTCGATAAGCAGCAGTTTTGATCATCAATAATCATCATTTTCTGGTAACAACTCATCAAAAATGAGGATTTGCTGCTTTTACTTGTTTCATATAAATGGAAATTACATATTTTGGACAAAACAAGCAACTTGAAAATGTCACTTTGCCTCTTGGAAATTGTAAGGGGCACCATTTTATAGACTAAATGATTAATTGATATAATATATTACCATTATCACTAGCTTTGAACATTGTAATAAATAATAAGAAAGTCACTTATCTGTCCTTTATTCATCCAGTCATCCCCATTTCATTCTGACAATATACCCCGTGTGTTTCTGTGTGTTCGTGTGAGTTAAAGTAAGTATTTCACCAATGAGCCAAAGAATGTGAAGAGTGTCCAAACAGAGAAGAAGTTCTTGTCAAATTACAACCTCAGGGTCTGTGTTTGTGGCATTATTAGAGAGTGGCCCTGGGAATTAGTGTAATTTAGATCAGGGGATGTTCCCATGCTGCGGCTCCTCTCTGGGACTATCTTTATAATGTAATCAAATCAAAATCTCAGGATTCTTGACTCAGGAGCTCTTTGTGCACTTTAAAACCAAAGTGAAAAACAAGAGGAGGGACGCTGCCTCCTCCTCATTCATCATCCCTGCAAAATAAAGAGTACAGAAGAAATAACTCTTCTGTTGCTCTCTTTGAGCCTTCACATGAAAGTGCTTTTCTGTCTCCAACCCCGTGTGTAGAAGGTTCATTAAAAACCACCCTTCTCTGGCACAGGTTGGCGTCCAGGATCATTTGATCATCCCTGAGATAAGTCATATGAGTCTGGGTGTTACGAGGCAGACGTTCAGTCAGACGTCAACTATGTCCTGGAAGCTCCATGGAAGCTTTTTATAAGCCTGAGCCACGCAGGTCTCTGACAGCAGGCCTAGACACACGGCCATCAATGACAGACGTCTACTGCTGTTCAAGATCACTGGAGAAGAGACAGAGGGGAGAGAAAAAGGATTAAAAAAAAACACAGGTGTTTGTTTTCATGTTAGTTAAAATACGGCTGAAAAGTCTGGAATCACAAAAAACAAAAAAATCTCAGATCTTGTGAGAAGTTCACGTTTTAACCTCCAACTGTAAGCCATTAATGCCCACAGTGGAATATTATAATTTCCTCTGCAGCACTTAGAGCGCCAGGAGAGGTCGCATAAATGTGATATAACTCCTATGAGGAGATCTAGCAAATACCTGGTACAATTAGCTTCAAAACAACTTAATAATATGTGCTTTGATCCAGTGTAAATCTGATATTTACATTGTGACTGTGTCGTGTGTAGCCACGTCTTGACAGTTTCCACAGCAAATTCAGTTTCCACGTCTAACAGAAAATAATCTGTAATATAGTTTTTATGATAACAAGTGCAATGTGATATTAATACACACTTTATTCAACCCAAACTAAAGCAGTGAAAAGACGACACTCATTACTTTGCTGCACTGCATATTGAACATACCGTCACTTGTTCTTTATTAATATGTCGTACAGAACGTACTCATCAGAGCAGCAGACCATAAATCAATCATAACATCTCATTGTTTGCTGCTCACAGGCAAGCTGCCAAACACAATGAGCACATTTACGTTTCCAGAGCTGCTGCTGCTGCTGCTGAAAAAATAATAATACAACGCACAGAAACATGAACTAAAAACTTTTCTGTTATGTGTTATGTTTTTTTATTGTCTGGGGTCTTTGTAGTCAGGAGGAGCACAGGAGCAAACAAAGTGAGGGTTAGTTGCCACCTGCTGGTACTTTAGAAAGTTGTTTGAAGAATGTCTCACGAGGTATAAACCTCTACTCTGAGACCAGGTGTGTCTTCAGACTGAAAAGTGACTCAATTTCTCTCAGAATTATCGTATTTTCTCTTACCTCTGATAGCCTGTGAGTTTGAGGTGAGCACAAACAGTTTGATGAGGCCCAGGCAGAGCGGGGAGTAGTCGTGCTCCCAGATGACAGCAGGAATGAGGAGGACCTTGCCGTAGCAGGACAGCAGCAGAGCTCTGAGGAGCAGGCTGAGCTCGAGGGTCCCGCCCTGCAGCCGACACACCACCCAGAGGAACCACAGCACGCTGCCACAGAACGCCATCAGCTCTACACGACATAGACAGATGTGTTTAATCATAAATATTCATAAATCTTTAGTATAAAAGACCACTTTTGGCTATTGCTATTCCTATATTTATATATATTTGACATTTTATCCACTAAACGACGATAATTAAGTGAAACTAAACTGTAATTCTGTCACAAAAGTATGAGGCAGTACCAGTTAAATCAAAGAATTATATCAATGTTTTGACAGACTAGTCAACTCCCTTGTTAGACAATGAGAACATTGACACTGTGTTCCGGTGCTCCATGTTAACACTCAAACATTTACTGTGGCAGCGACACAAGCAGCGCTGAGCTCTGGTTTTATCATCTTACCGAGGGCGGCCAATCCAAACATGCCGTAGAACTCCCATTCCTTGGTGTATCTAATGATGTCAGCGGGGTCACTGCTCGGCTCGGAGACATGGAGC
This sequence comes from Argyrosomus regius, assembly GCA_946959425.1. NCBI lineage: Eukaryota > Metazoa > Chordata > Actinopteri > Sciaenidae > Argyrosomus > Argyrosomus regius. Next base: position 8,743,998 of record OX336901.1, on the reverse strand, counting down.
AGAGACCACCTGAGGTACGCATCACACAACAGGCAGAACACGCACAACTTCCAGTGGATCTACGGAGGAGAAAACACACACATCAAGTACACCTGAACACACATCCACATGGCTGATATCGGCCTATTGCTGACATGTCAGTATTGGCATATGTCATCCGATATTCACCAATAAGAAAATGTTGAGCCACATATCAGTCACCACGTGTGACGGCACGTCTGCTCCAATTTCAATAACAAGACAGATCTCCTCTTGCTTTTGATAATGTATATTTCCACTGAAAGGCTTGTTATCCACATAAAAGTTTGGACTTGTGAGGGAATCTTCTATTATGGCACGTCACATGTTACAGAGGGTGAAGCTAATGTGTTTTGGGCTTACTGTAATGATGGTGTTGAATCTTAGATTGTTATGGAGACACTGACTTCTTCTCTTTGAGACACAGAGCAGCCGTATGTTTGTGTTTAGGAAAGCAGGCACCGAGGTCAGAGGACAGCACGGCCTCACTCCCTTGATAGGTAAGTAACGTAGAAGTCTCTACAGAGTCAGATAACAACGTTGGACCACTAAGAGTAAACATCTTTCCTTGTTTGTAGACTAATGACCAATTAGGGACATCGAGTAGTTGTGGCACTACTCTGAGTCAGAGAGGACAGCTTCTTCAGAACCGAGGCGGCATCATGTCATGATGACCAGTGTACTGATAAATCCTCCATTCTCCTTGATCAAACTTCAATAAACCTTACAGCATAAGACACCTTGGACTCCTGTGTACTTTCTCTCCACTGACTGAACTGACCACAACAAGATCTACTATCGATCTATCAATATTATTGTTTCTGTGCACGTGAGGGAAGTTACACAGTCGGTGTTACTCACATTCAAGCGTGTGTTGAACAAAATGTGTCTGAAGGCCTGAGTCTTGCACAAAATGGCATCAATCAGGATGATGACAGGGTCATACTCAATGTACTTATCCACTGGCTTCTGGCACGACTCCTGGAGACACAAACACACACAGACAAATGTCAACAACTACTGACAAACAACAACTGACTGAAGTTCATCATAATCTATGTTGCTGCTCAGGGTAACTTAATAATTCACAGAGAAGCTGTTAGGTTTGTTTGTAACGTTCAAAGTTAGTTCAACAACCAGTAAAAACACACAGGTGACACCATGACAACATGCAGTAATGACCTAATTGTTAACAATATAAATAAATATGTTCAAAATAATAAATAATGTAGTTTTAGAGAGCAGTGAGGAGAGTTACATCTTCCATGTTTAGCTAGCATCTTCGTCATTAAACCGAGCAACAAACGACGTAAACAAAGATGTTAACAGTGAACGCACACAGATGGTTATCTTCAGGATGCCGTTACTGTAATCTCTGTGTAACTCCGGCGCCTTTTCGTTACACTCCACACACCTAAAGTCATCTTCCTCCATCCTTCTCCCCGCGGAGCGAACTGCTAACTGCTGTTAGCATGTCAGACAACCGAAGCGGAAGTGAGGCGGTGCCGTACAGTTCCGCCTTCAGAATAAAAGCACAGATTTGACTACAAAAATCCTTCCAGTTGTGACTGACATTAAATAATGTTGAAAGGACATTATATATATTTTTTAAAGCTTTATCTCAAGTTATAGCTTCTTGTACTTTAGTATTTCCATGTAATACTACTTTATACTTTTTACTACTTCACTCCATTCCTGGTGAGATATTGTGCTTTTCACTTATTTAATTACTTACTACATGCTTACTTAAATATGTGTATATACAATGCAACAGCTCTTTTTATTTAATATATATTTATGAGTGCTTATCCAAAGCCTATCCTTCCTTGGTTTATCTCAACAGCTCAACAGCTACTTACTGCTGTTACTTTGCAGATATTTTTTTTATCCAGATTTGATGACCTTCAAAAACATTAAGGTATTACTATAAGTTAGCCTACCCAACAGTATATAGACTAGTTTAGACTAATTTGAAACGAGTTCAACCTAAACTACAGCTGCAACATAAAATTCTGCCTGCACAGAAATGCATCACTAATAATAACTCAATGATATAATACAGTGATTTCCATTAAATTTTAATTAAAATTTAATTTTAATAATAAAAGACATCTCTAACTTTCAAATAAATCTTTGATACATTAAGTACTCACAATAATATTTTTCATAAACGTCACACTGTTGTCGTCCAAATTTTCCAATCCGATCAGATTAAAACAGTTTAAGTAATTTACCCTCCACACCCAACAGAGGGCGCCAGCGTCCAGCAGGTGCAGCCACCCTTCATTCACCTCTCCTCCTCTCTCAGCTTCTCCACCAGCTGCTCGGACTCAGCTGGAGGTTTGTGATGGTCACATGACGATGTTGTGGGTATATTACTCCAAATGTCTGAGCTTGTTCTCCTCTAACAGAGCCCGCTGACCGCCTCTGCAGCACCGAGAAGACAAAGTGTGTGCACGCTGCAGTGTTTTCACTCTCTGACACTTTGACAGCTGACAGACTGAACAGAGAAGTCTGGAGTTATCAGCGCCAAGACGAAACTTTTTGGAGGGGAATTATGAGAAACGTGGAGCTGTGAATTTTATTTCCAATTAACAGCTGACAAGGTGAGAAAGTCCTTCTATTACTACTTATTTTATCTCAATTTGGTGTTTTACACTGTGCAAACAAAGTGTTTAAACTTTTATAATAAACTGGTTGAATCCTCTTTTGGTTGTGCAGTGCCTGCACCTGTTTTAACATCAGTTGACTGTGTCACCTGTCATATATCATGTTTAATTCATACTTGGGAGCCCTAGTGTTCAAAAAGTCCATGCTCAGGAGCATATCATCAGATTTAGTAGTGAAAGATGTCAGATAAGGAGTTGACAAATGCTTAGTTTAGTGATTAATGTTAATTAGTCTTAACATGATTTATTGTTGTGTTCACTGCATGCTACACTTTGACCTTTTAAGGTGGCAAACTGGTTGACATCTGTTAAATATTTAGTCTAATGCAATCAGACTGAATTGCAACACTTAAAGCTGATTTACTGCATGTTATTTATTAGCCTAAAGCGGTATGCTGCAGTACAACAGGACAGGAAATACACATTCAATGGGGCTCATCTGCAGAAAATTGTTGCTTTGTGCTTCAGCGGTCATGGGTGAAGTGTCTTTGCCTTTTAATTAACCGAGAAAAATGGGTTAATGTTGCACACGGATGATTGAGCAATGACATTGGATGTTTGCCTATATTTAGAGAGAGAGAGAGAGAGAGAGAGAGAGAGAGAGAGAGAGAGATGGTGCATTCAAGTGCTCCAACTAAGCTCCCATACATTCTAATAAACTATATTTAAAGACATAATTGATCTTAGAAGGAGAAATTGTATGTCAGACATGCACAGATTAAAAAATGGTTTTGAATGTAGCCTACTTCTGCCTCTTAAGGAAATTTTTCCTTGCCACTGTTGCTAAGTGCTTGTTCATGGTGGGAATGGTTGAGTCTCGGTAAATAACATAATAAAGAGTACGGCCTAGACCTGCGCAGACCACACACACTGGTTCCCTCTGACCTGCAGACAATCAGATGCTCAGTTGGGGGCAAATCTCACAACAGGACGACTCATGACAAGATAATTATTTCCTCTCTTGCTGAGTCTCACTTCACCAAACAGGCGCTTTCTGTCTCTCTCCATCTGTCAGTTACAGTGGTGGAAAGTAACTAAGTACATTTACTGAAGTACAGGCTACTTTTTACTCACAATTTTACCTAAAAACCACATGAGAAATTTATAAAATACAATCCATTAAAGTTGAACCAGTGCTTCCAAGGAACTTTTTGTCTTGTGACCTCTTGCAAAGAAGCAGTATGTTGTTGAGGCTCCCTGTCACGTTTCAGATGTCTCTTTGAGTTGTCAGCAGTTCCACCAACGAGACATTTCCCCTCTTAACCTCTTACATGGTTTCATGTAAACAACTGTTTCAGGCTCGAAGAGCAAAATGATTCAATGTTTCACAGAAAAGCTAAGATTTGAGAAAATAAATACATAAAAACTTCTTCTTTCCTCTGCGATTAATCATCTTACGACCCCTCAGATTGATGTTTTATGACCCTTTGACGGCCTAACCCCTAAGTTTGGGGTCACTGGGCTAAACTAACTGACTAGCTAGCTCGCTCTTTACCTGATACAGCAATGAAATGCAATTTACATATTGTTGCCCCAATATTAACAATCTAATAATACCACAGAGCACATTATTCTGCAGTACCTTTACTGTTTTTACATTTTGTTGATGATACTTCTGAACTTTTACTTAATTAGGAACTTGAATGCACAAAATACAACAATAAATCACCAAATAAACAGCTATTTTTTTATTTTTCCGCCGATGATCCACGTCTTTGCTGATTTTGAGATTAGCAGGGAGGTGGAAGAGGCAGGATTGCCAACATAGCAGCGACCAGAGCCACCACACGCTGAGCTTCAAAACGGCTCTTCAGAAACCTGTGGCGTCATGCATATGCCATCCATTCTTTATACTGTCAGTCGTAACAGCATTCAACCAACACTGAATGCCTGTGAGCTTTGATCCCTCAGGCGGCATTGCATTAAGAACCAACATCATTTGGTTTGGGAACACTTTGGTAAACCGTTGTCAGTAAACACAACTCGTCGCTGCATCCACAAACTCTAGCATCAACATTCAGAAATGCCGCCAGCTTCTCTGGGCCTGTGGTGGTCTTACAGAAAGTGGAAAAGTGTGCTGTGGTCTGACAGGTCCACATTTTAAATTGTTTTTTAAAATCATGGACGTCATATCCTCTGGGCTAAAGAGGAAAGGGACCAACCTAATTGTTACCAGCGCAAAGTTGAAAAGCCAGAATCTGTGACGTTAAGCGAAAATCTGCTTCCCGTAAAGGTTCAGTCACATTCAGTCACCAGATTTAATCTCCCTCAGCTGTTCAACACGATGCTGAACAGCTGATATTGTACATTAAAGACTTGTTGGGTGTTTGATCAGGTTCAAACCTGGATGGAGGTATCAAAGGTTATACTGGCAGGTGTTTAGGGTAATCTGGCCCTTTTAAATCTGACACATACTGAACATATTCACCAACTTCCTTTATGAGATTTTCTTACTTGATTATGTATCTTACTATAATTTTGTCCACAGTTGCAGAGACAGAGTGTGACTCTTTGCTTTCCCACTGTCCTCTGTTGGCGCTGACTAACGGAGACCGACTGAGAGTGTGTGATAAACTGTTGTATCCCACCAGACTTAGTGTAATTAGAAGATAACTCACCTCATGCTCTCACACACAAACACACACACTCTGTAGACACAGGCACACACACACACAAATACAATATGGTACGAAGAGTATACTGGGATCTCCTAGCAGCCCTAATGGTTCCTGCCTAGCTCCAGTCTAAATGTCAACCTAACCCCTCTATCTTCTTTGTAATGAGAAAGTCCAGACTGAGCGCTTTTTAACGACTTTGTCAAACACTCACAGATCTACCACCGGGGCTCCTGACTGCAGCAGATTTAATTTTATCCTTCAGAAATGTCTATGTCCGACACAACCTCTCTGTCATGAGTATTATCTATTTGTTCTGTGTTCCATTTCACTTCATTCATACGGCGGCCATATTTGCTTTACATCATTTGTAGCGTGGGAAACTCGAAATCCAAACTAGAAAAGCAAATGTGCTCAGCTCATAGTAAATAGTCCGGTGTATGGCTGCGAGGTAACTTGACAAACTTAATCTGCCCAAAACGCAACGAAGGTTGTTCATAAAGCGAGCAACTGATTTGTGATTCTTTGTCAGTAAAAGTCTTGACAAATAAAATGTGAAATTCAGTGTGCTTTTAATCAAAAATTGAGTTATGCCATCATAGACTTTTGCACCAGATCTGCAGTAATTCGTCAATGGCTGCACCTGCGGGATGACATTGTAGACCACGTGTTTAAGAAATACTGGGACACTTTCCTCTCTCAGGAAATGTTTTCATCAGATTTATGTGTCCATTTGCCTCCTGGTTTTGAAAGGAGGACATATGGGAATCCAGCCAGTCAAAGCTCTCTTCATTTTTCACCTCTTGTAATCTGTATTTGCTCAAATATTTGAGATGCCTACATCGCAGCTGCTTAAAGTCATAGTTCGGGTATTTAGATGGCAGTCAGCAGCAGTCCAGCAGTCTGGAGAAGCTCTGCCGTGGACAGAGTCATCAGAAAAACTTATTTTAGCCACACCAACGAGGTCCACCTCAAATGAGTTTAGGTGTCCACTATATTAAGAATATTTTACTGCTTTACCTTAAAATCTGTGTAATGTAATCATAAATATGTGTTCTGAGTTTGTCAAAAGTGAAAGAAAGAGAACGTGTTATTATCCACCCAGCCAAATTTTAATGATTAAAAATATTGACAAGTTTATAAAATGAGGTGTCAAAATCGGATAAAAATGACCTCTGAGACACTTGAGGCGTGTCCACTGAAGGCGTTGAAACCGCGTACATGCATGGGAGGTCCCGTCTGTCAAATGTCAAATACTGTAACCACAGCGGCCTCAACGCGGATGCTGAAGCTAGCAACATTATTAGAGTTACCCAGCCCTACATGTTTGAGCCGACAGAATCATAGAGTTCATAGCGCTACGTATAGGCTGCATAATATGCTGGAGATCAGCTGTTTGGTTGAGTTACAGTGACACAGCCAGACCTAACTGTAGGCCTATATAAAGTTAAAACTAGATCTTACTTCTTCTTACTAGTCTCTGTGAAATTGTTAGAAACGTGACGTTTGATCTTTGGTCAGTCTGATCTCGCAATCTTTTGACCCAGACAGCTGATCTACGGCATATACAGTGCACTGCATGTTTTATTCATCTAAACTAACTATGGAGAGCCCCAGGAGATTGTCACATTCTCATGGCTGTACCTGAAATGGATCATGAGATTATTCTTCTGCAGGAGATCATGACCATACTGATTTGGATGTTATACTAAACTCTTTATGAAAGAGGATTTATCAGCAGATCTGTGCTCTAATGCTACATACACGACTCAATCTGCAATCACACAACTGTCTCGAGTTGTTTGATGATGTGACAATCGCATATTGTAAACATGAGAATATTTCCCAACTCTATCATCCTTTCTATATGATGTGAACGCAGCATAATCCTCAACTATGGTGCAGGAAATCCATGCTCATTTTGATGGACATTATGAAGAACGAACTTGGAGTAGAACTACTGTTCTTTGTGTTGAAAGCAGCCAGTTAAGGTTTTCCAGGCATCTGATCAGGATCAGCCCCAAACACGCTGGCTTGGGGACACGTCAGCATCCCCCACTAAGCGTTGGAGGATGAGGCTATGAAGAAGGACATGCAGACTACTTTGCTCATTCTGCGGCTGCTGAAACCTGGATAAATGATGGAAAATGAATGTGTAAATGGATGGATGTGCATTTTTAGCCAATTATCTCAAACCTTTGTGGTTACTGGCTCATTATTTGTTGAGTAATCAAACCCATTTTGGGCTGATGTTCAAACACGTATCATGTTTTGGAAAAATCGGCTGACGTTCAAACACCATGTTTTGGAAAAATCGGCAGACCAGTTACAGTATAAATCAGAAATTAGCGCTATATGGTTTGACTGTGCTGAATCAGTTCTTTCTTACCTTGTGCCTGACCTTTCCGCAATGTTTTATGCACATTCATTCACAGCTTTTTGTAAAATATCCTGCTAAAAGGCAAACAGACAGATGAAATGGGGCAAAAACACAACCTCTGTCCAACTCTGTTGGCAGAGGAAACAATTCACATAACACTGGACTAAAGACAGCCACAATCCTCACACCACACCACAAGGATTTCCTTCTGTTTGTTTAGCTTGGATCTACATTTGTGTGTGTGTGTGTGTGTGTGTGTGTTTGCCTGACTGTATTATAGCTTGAAAAATGGAATAGAGACAATCAGAGCTTTCACAACTGATTTACAGCACTAGAGGGCACCAATGAAAACAGACACATTTTAACTGTGAGGACCTTTTTAAAGCACTGTGTCGTAGAAATTTATGTTTTTCCAATTTAACGCCCCCAGTTTCAGAGTGTAATACCACTGTGGTAAATATGGACAGCTGTACTCGAGTATGTGTTCTGATTGCATTACTTATTAAAAACTAGCGAATCAACAACTTTGCTAACAGCCAATCATCAAGCAAGGTCAACAACACAAGACATAGCAGCCAGCTAATATTACTTACTAGTTCAACAGCAGTCAGCCCAGCTCGGCATCTGTCTTTTAGCCTTTTATTTCACCAAGCTCTCGACAACGACTAAAAGTCAGTCCCAGATTTACTCTTGTCCGGCAGCTCTAAAGTGACCCTAACCCTAACCCATGCAATGCATTTGTGCTCCACTTGTATTAAAAGCACCTACATTTGATTGTTTCTTCGCCCATAAACTCAGTTTCTTCTTTAATTTATTATCTGTACCTTTTTGCTCCCAGATCAGTAGATCATACTGTGTGTATCTTTTCTCTTCAGTCAGGAGGAGATGGAGAACAAGGCCATGTATCTGAGTACATATGAGGAGAGAGAGAGCGGCTCCATGTATGAAGAGGCCTACGATGGACGCAACTTGTCCAAACTGAACCTGTGTGATGAAGGTAAGAAGGAAAGTTTGAGAGTTTGAGGGCAGGAAGCTGAAAACACTGAACTGAATGTATGTGTTATACAGTATGTATGCATGTAGACACAGAGGTCTGACTTGACTCAGATCTTCACACACCATGATCGATTTTCAGAAAGGGACTTTCTGCAGAACCATTTATGCCTGTACACAGAAACACCCACACACACTAATAACCAATACAGACTCAGTCAAGTATGCAAACACACACACACACACACACACACACACAAAAGAAGAGGCAATGCTGTCACCGCTTGGCATTCGCTCTTCTCTCGCTATGGTCATCTATGAAAGCCAGGAATATCCAGGAGCAACATCTGTGCGAGTGTGTATGTGTGTATATACAGGTGCAGCTGCTACAGATCCACAGTTGACCCTGCGGTGTTCTCAGGTTTCAACCCACGGCTCTACAAGTTTGGTGGGAAAGTCTTAAGTGAACATTAACTGGAGAATTTGTTGACATTTTAATGGAAAGTGGACAATGGCTTCACACATCAGAAAGACTGTCCGCATCCAACTTTTCTAATCCCAGAACATTTTCACACCTCGTTCAATTAGAGAAGATGTACCCGACCGTGGCACGATTTATTTCATTGGGGTCTAGTAGAAAACAGCAAAACAAAGAAGTCGTTTTTTCTGAGAGCAGGATCCAACCATGATTCACACAACTACAGGACTAGTGTGCATTAAAGCAAAAAAAGTCCCAGTGCTGTTATTCTCTATATCAGCACTCGTGGAATGACTCTTGTCCGATCAAATCACTTAATGCACTGCTCCACAACAAAAAGCATGAAACACTGTACTAATCACGTGACAATGCAGTCATATTGCACATTAAATTAAGCTGGAGAAACTCTACTACAAGCACATATATATTTCATATTTACACACACCAAACACAACCCCAACACCAAGCAAATTAATTATCAAATTATCTGTGTAGCATCATAAAGTCAACCCACTCATTCATTTAAGCTGTGTGGCATCTTAATTTACTCTGAGCCAGTGACATACATACTGCTACTTACACATCTGAATAAATGTCACAAGTGTTCCCTTTATTATGACACCAAAATTATTCAAATAGACCTTGTAGTTGCAGAGATATGGGGGGCGTATTGTGAACTGCGACATTAACCATCCCACTGGCATGAGGTGTTATCAGACCTCTCCACCATGGTGTCTAATTATAACAGCACATTATGATTAGTTTGACAGTGATATGCTGTTAAAATACACACACAAATTAGCACATGCAAAGCATTTTCTGGTTTGTTTGGGAAACTGTGCTCACATACGTAATGTCACCATAACCTGCCAAATACGGAGTCAGTGACTGACTTTTATGGAATTTGTGGCACACGTGTATTTGATTTGGAAAGTTAAAGGAGAAAGAACAATGCCCTGTCGACAACAAAAACAGCCAAATGCACAGATAGTGCCAGCAACTGACTCACACAGGCCCAGCTTGAAATAAACAGACTGAGCATATGTGTCAAAATGGGTCAACATTTATTGTTGCACCTCCAAGTTTACTATAAAATAAACCTTCGAGTTTGCTAATCCTCATCTAATTTGATTGTCTAAACAGTACAGTATGTTGACACCACCATCACCAGACAGACATGAGTCAGAGGGAACATACAGCAGTGCAATTGTGTAACTTTCAAACATGTTTACAAGTTCTTCACAAATGAATATTGACTTTTCTCTCTCTCTCTAATGTCAGTTGGAAAAGCTACGTAAAGTTTTGACATCTTATTTTCACTAGGTTGTTTTGTGTTTGGTGGGCTGAATGACGCCTCAAAGCAGCCACACTGTTAATTCTGCATAACTTTAAGCCTTAATATAATTTGAACAGGTAAGTTCTATAAAAATTCACCCTCAGTACAGTCGTCATGAACGGGGAAATTAGCTATAGAGACCAAAACTGTTTTTTGTACCAGGCTGTAAACATGTTAATTTCTGCTGTGAAGTTGGACATTTTAACATGGGGGCTTATGGAGACTGACTCACTTCTGAAGCCAGCCTCAAGTGGACGTTTGAGGAACTGCAGTTTTTGGCACTTTTGCATAGGTTTCACTTCAAAGCCACGGAGGTTTGCTCAACACAAGCACTTTAACTATGTCATCTTAGACTTTTGGAAACTGTGATGGGCTTTTTTAAAAAATATTTCCTTGCATTTTATGGAGTAAACAATAAAGAAAAATAATTAATTAAAATAATAATTGTTAAATGAAGTATTCACTTTCTTTCTAAGAGTTACACAAATAGATTGATACCACTTTTATGTTTGTGCATTAAGTATGGCGCTGCAGCAAGGGGGCTATTAGCCTAGCTTAGCATAAACACTGGAAGCAGGGGTAACTGCTAGCTTGGCTGTCCAAAGTTTAAACATACGCCTGCCAGCACCTCTAAAGTGTTTGTTCAATCCAAACAAGATGAGTCAAATGACCTTTGTGGTTTTAGGGGATTTAAATCTCACACAACCTCCACTTAAAATGTTTATGCTAAACACCTCCCTGCTCTAAAATAGCTCCATACTTAAGGCACACAAAGAGTGGTATCAAATCATTCTTCTCAACAAACAACAGCAAACAAGTGTTTTGTGTGACAATTAAGCTCCAGATTACTGGTTTTATTTTCCCGTCTGTGTTTGGATGTGTGGTTGTTTTGTCTCCAGGTTTTAAAATGTGTGTTTTGAAGTTTTTCTTAAGAGGCAGGTTAGCTCTGAGTACAATTTCTGTTTCTATACATTCCATCTACAGTATGTGACACACACACACACACACACACACACACACACACACACACACACACACACACATCTGAGCCAGCTGTGTTTGTCTTAGGCTGGAGGAGCGTGTGTTCTTCATCATAGAGGGGAAGTGTGTGTGTGTGTGTGTGTGTGTGTGTGCATCAGCAACAATCCACCAGTGTCCACTGACAGATTGTCATGGTCCAAATGAAACCATGCTGTTGGGAGGCCGCGCTGCAAAACTCAGTGTTTATATTTAAAAGTCAGACTCGAGCCAACATCACGACTGTTCACAGGAAGATAGAATCTCATTATAACCTCATAACATCCCAGTGGGTGTAATATTTATCATAATGCTCATGCCAGTGATTTCCAAGAGACACCTGTCTGTTCATATTTCACATCCTCTCTTGGGTCAGTTTCCTTAAGCTTAAGAAGATATTTCACTTTTGATCCAGATTTTTTTTCTATCCATCCATTTAGTCTTGAGTTGTAGCGGAGCGAATATTTCAACTGATTTTTCTAAATGACGTTTGGTGCATTTCTGCTCTATCAAATAGTCGACAACTGACTCACTAAACGCCTCACTTAATCCTGACACATTGTTGCTTAGCAACTGTAACAAGACTTGAAATGTCTGCCAAGCTTCAGAGTGTTCTCAAAGGGGTTAGCAGTAGCAAATAGTTGCTAACCAAAGAGTCATTTCAGTTTAATGATCACATATAATCATACAGATATGAACATAAAGTCTTTATCTGCCTATTCAAACCCAAAAGTGTGTTTGTGTATTCTAATGTAACCTCCTAATGTTAGCATGCCTGGCTAAATTGCGTTAGTAACTTCCAAGACTGGGAGTTAGCATATCGTTAGCATAACGTTAGCTAACTGGCACAAAGCTTGACATGAAAGGCGTAGCAACAGTTGCTAAGGGGAAGTGGGGTTTTGCAAACCATCGATACAGAGATACAGTCATTTACCATTTATTTATGTTGTGGATATCACAAAAAATACACTAAAGTCTGGTGATGTCTAAAAACATTTTTAAAATAATATTGCCTTCTTACTCCAGTGACTGATGAAGGATATGACTCCAAAACAACCTTTTGAAAATCTCTTGATCCTCTTGACCTGTAGGGAATGTTCCCTCAACATCAACAGCTAATCCCTGCCTCCTGCCAAGATATCGCACACACACACACACACACACACACACACAGAAAAAACACTTCCATCATACTGTATATAAACGTTGCTGTGTCAGTTTTACCAAGACTAATTCTCCAACATCTGGTTGACCCTGAAAGGAGTGCTAAGTGGTGACATGAATTGTAGAAATACTCAGTGAGTGTGTGTGTGTGTGTATCCATTTCTGTTATTCGAATGTATTTGTGCATCATCTGTGTAGCTGTAGATGTATAAACATGCTGCTTGCTTACTTGTCATCACGTTAATGTTCTCCACAGTATGCTATGAGGTAAATAACGTGACTGCGTGCGCTGCAGTCATTAAGTGTTTGATGTATGGTCTTATTCTGTGTTCATGCAGTATGTCATTGTAGCAGTAAATGTCAGGCTTTATAATAAAAGCCATGGAATTATTTGTTTTAACTTCAACCACCTGTTCTTGCATCTATAGACTGTAACATTTTTGGAAATAACTGGAAAACATGACCTTTTTTGTTTTTACACCCTCTCGCCTTACACATACTTTCCCAGACAGTGATTAACAAGCTTTCAGAAGAATGATTTTGTTTTGTAGAAGGCAAACAAACCTTCAAACAACATGAATAAACACTGTTTATTCCACAAGCCAAATTCCCATAGCTGTTTTATTTAGAAGAAAACCTGGTGTATTGCAATATTTCCACTTTTCTCCTGTTGTTGGTCTTAATCCTCTTGTCCTTGTCTTGGTCAGGTTCCGGTAAACGTCGCAGGAAGCAGGATCAGTGCTGCAGTCACCTGAACTCTCTATCAGCCATCAAGTACGCTATCGTCTCCCTCTACATCCTCGTTATTCTCACCATCTTCGGACTCTGCCTGGCAGGTAAGATGTGTGAGTGGATTCATGTCATATCTTCGCTACAGTAGGTGCAAACCAGATGACTTAATCTGCCATTAGCTCTTGGATGATTGTTAAACACTTTTGTGATCCTCGTTGGGAATTTTGGTCGTTGGGGAGCAAACAGAAGAAGAGATTATTTTTCCACTTTAGGGTCCTATGTATCATTTTTAACAATGGATACTTTATATGACAGGCCAACACAAAGTGAAAGTTTGGTACAAAAATAAGTGCATTTTGTTTAAAGCTCTTAGTTGCAAGTTATTTTTAAAAAAAATAATTTAAAAACAGTTTCTGTTGCAGATAGTTAAATTATTCTTAACACTGTCAGTCTTACACATCATGAACACTTTGTGTCCATATTTGTCTGACCTTCTTATTCATATTGCTTCCTGTCAAATGCTTGCATATTATGAAAATTATGAATTACAATCCACTGTGCATGTAAATATTTAGGGTGTACAAAATAACATTACAGAATACATAATAAAATGATATGAGGTGTGAGATATATTAAATAAATCTTCACAATATCTGAAACACAACTAATAATTAGTAATATTAACTTTTATCATCTGTGAATGGAGCTGTGTCTTGAAGGACTTATGGAGATTGACTCACTTCTGTAGCCAGCCTCAAGTGGCCTTAATCAATAATTAAAGAGAGAAATAACAAAAGACGGGAGGAAAGAAGAATAAGAAAATGATCTGTAGTTTACTGCACACATTGTACAGATTGTCCATCTTTTGTTCTCATCAGCCATACCTCAAGGTTTAATTTTAACAAAGGACACACACATATACATACACGCACCACAAAAACCCACTCTGTTAGTATAAGGTAACACTGGAATGATGTCTGAAACCTAACACGCCTCTTAAACTGTCTGTTCCTGTTCAGCATTGAGAACACATATACACAATGACTAAACAATCATTTGAAGCGTAACTTAAACTCTAGTCCTGCTGGTGATTTTATTGACTCTATAACTTGATGATTTTACTGCTTTATCTGTTGAAAAGTTAGTAATGAAACGTGTACCAGAAGAAGCACAGATCTCTGTATCTGTTAAATTCAGCTTCACTCTGTCCTTGGAGATTTTTCTAATCTGAATCGTGAAATCAGTTTTCCAAGTGCGGTGCACGATTGACCTCTGGGCTTCCTGCTGCTAACGCAGAGCTCTGTGACAGGTTTAAACTTCACTCCCACATGTGAAGTTGCATATGTCAGAGCATTTTGGAAGCGTGACAAGCTTAACCTTTTAGACAGCTACATAAAAGACAGAGAACAGCGTGACTGTGGCTGGCTCCTTTTGTACTGCATGGTTCCCATACTGCCTTTATGCATAGCTGTGGAAATGCCAGGTTTCAGAGACTGTTTTTCATGAAGGCCTCTCAGGGTGCACCACCTTTAGCCTGATTCATGAGCTGGCATCACAACTGATTTTCTACGAGATCAGGGCCATGATAATTTGGTTTTTGCAGTCTGTGAGGGTTCAGCTTTCAGCGTTCAGTATCTCTTGACTGTAGATCAAGTCAAAACCAGTTCACTGCCACAAAGGTACAGGAAGTGCGGTCTAGTATTTAAGTGATACTCCCATTTTAAGTATGCAACTTCAGGCATTCAGCCCTGATGTGATGCCTTTTGGGTAATGACCAGTCCTGTGACCCTTGTGAAATTTGAATCAGTCCATTTTTACATCAGTTTTAATGTAGATGTTCAGTACTCGTACCATCTTATACTACATCCAGACTACACAGTCCAGCCCAGTAATGACCCAACCCAATCCTACCCTTCTATGTAGTACACTGTGTATACTTCATACTACCTTGTGTAGTGTGCTAATTTCAGTTGTTTCAATTCAAGTACGGCAATTCTGCACTTATGGTAAATAACGATCGCAACTTTACAGTGTCCGCTGAATTGTAACTGTGTGGAGCATTAGCTCAACATTTGACTGCCAAAATATAAATATAAAACATATGTACAATTTACATTTGTATATTGGGTATTCACCTCAACTGCTTCAGCTCCAGCACTTTCCTTGGCTGCAATTTTCACATTGCTATGTAGCCAAAATGGTGAACACTCACTCAACTTTTTGACCGTTATGAGTGCATCATCCGGGAACGTACACTGTATTTTGTATGAGTATGTGAATGCACTTATGTACTTAGAATAGTGTGTTAGTATGGAAGTACACAAATTAAAACACAGTACAAGTCTTTCTGTTCTGTAAAGTAAGATTGCTCTTCTGCACATCTGGTGACTGGCATTTCAGTGAACCTGTAATCATTTTACTGCCACCCAGCATTATACTGTGCCAAATTACATGTATGTGTGTGTGACTTCGCCCTCTGCACACATATGTATACAGCTCACCCACACACTCACCCTCTTTTTAACAACTTGGAAGGAAAAAGGAAAAATCCCACCGTCACCTCCGAGTTTTCATTGTTGGTACTGTCACATGTGGAGTCACTGAAAAAAGCTGAAATTCAGACTTTGATTATTCAACTGTAAAACAACAGTATTGTCAGTTTCACCCTCTGTCCATGTCACAAACCAACTGTTTGTGTAGAAGTGGCTTTTCACCACTGTTCAGGATGATCTGGGACTTATTTTCTGTGTTGTGAAATGCTGTGATGACAAGCCTGCAGGTCATACTACAGTTACAGCAGCAACAACGAGCAGTAAGAAAATAAGTAAAGATTATTGAACATCAACATGTCTTATGGCTTACGCACTTTGTTTTGGAGCTTTCGACCATCATTTAAAATGTTTTGTGTTGGTCCTCTTCTTTTTAATCATGACATCAATCTTCATGTTCAAGCTAGCCGTCGTTTCAAGGTAGACAAGAAGAGCAATAGTTGGGGTCTCTCAATTAATGCCAATTTTTCACCCTTTATTTCCTTTTTGTTACCACAACTACAACCACAATCATCACAAGAGTGTCAGGTCACGTAGGTGGGCCTAAGCAGGGTTTTTTACCTGTTGCACAGACTCCATGTTTGCAGCTTCAGTTGATTATGATGGACACGCTCTGCTGCAGCCATGCTTCCCACAGTGTTTTTGCCAGAGGGGCAAATTATTCTGTATTCTTTAGTCACCAGAATGCAGGAAACAAAGTCTCTGAAACTCAAATTTTTCTGCTTGAGGACTGCCAGACCCCCCACTATAGTTTCTAAATCCTCTCTATGTTTGAGGTCTCAAGGATAGCGAGTATGAAAGGACTAGTGCCTTGCTTCAGGAACCACTCATTGGTACATTATATAATAAAGGAGGCAGAGTATTATTCACTTACCCATCAAAACATTTCCCAAAAATGGAAACCACCCAGTTCCAAACCACTTTGAATAACTTCTCGCACAAAGAATATATCCTTCAAATCACGTCTCAGTGATTGGCACAAAATAAGCGAATCTGTAGTGTGGAAATTTTGTGAGTTATGGAAATGAGCATTAGCTGTTGTTATTTTATATCACTCGGTCTGTGACACAGTGCTGTAATAGATTCCAGCGTCTTCAGGGCTCACACCGCTGCAGGTCCTCCTGGTTCATTTGGAAAAACCCTGGCGTGATACCACAGTAGTCTCATGGCCAATTCACTCGTGTGTGTGTGTGTGTGTGTGTGTGTGTGTGTGTGTGTGTGTGTGTGTGTGTGTGTGTGTGTGTGTGTGTGTGTGTGTGTGTGTGAAAGAGAAAGTTTTGGAGGTGTGACAGACTGCATGGCTGTTACCTTCTACGAACCCTGCTGTGGCCTCCTTGTAAATGTCAACTGTGTTATTAAAGGAGAGGAAGACAAAGAGAAGCTGATAGAGACAAAGAGGGAAAGAACGAGGTTGGGCGGGCAGAAAAATTAAAGCAGATAGAGTTAGAAAGAAAAGTGACCAACAGGTTTAAGAGCTGCCTGGCTTCAGACCAGTAAGGTCCTGGAGAAATCAACTGCTCTCACTAATCCTAATTTCATTTCAAGACCTCCTCTCCCCGGAGCTACCCACTCATGCCGTAACCACACGGCTGATGCCATTAAATGGATGTGGCTGTGTGTGCATTCCCAGGCACAGAGACGTAGTTAAGTTTGGATCTGCCTCGTTGTCGTCACAGAGGTATTTGGTTGTTTAAGGCTTTTAGATGAGGTTGTTTTAGAAAAGCAATCAAACCGAGCTTTTCAACCGGCCTCTCTTAAATTAAATGCCGGCCATCCAAAAACTAAGTGGCTCCAGTGTAACTGCACGGGAGGCCCCTTCGCCACACACACACACATTAATGTGATGAGAGTGCGCGCACAAACATTTTCAGCTGCCAGTTTTCCGATGTGAACACAGATTCAACTCTGTGTTATCCACATTTGCTTTCTGTTTGAATTCTCACTTGACTCTGACTTTTTTGTTTTTTTCCAGCTCTTACGTTGCTTCTTTGGCCTTCTCCCAACTTCATGGCTCGGCCAGCGTCTCCCGTGCATTCAAACACGTCCATATATCATTACTAGCAGAATGACTGAGCCTCATCTTTGGCTGAAAACATCTGCATCCATAGCATGATATGTACAATTTAGTATTTTCTGTGTCAGCGCATCTGATCCTAAATCTTAGTTTTGGACATGTGAAGAGGGGGTTGGGTGATAAACAGAAACAGAGACAAATAAAACCAAAAATCACAGAAGATGAAAGATCCAGATGGATCCTGCTCCAATCATCATGAGGTTAAGACCAGGAGTGTATTATCAGTTCATTATTTCTACAAGCATATCTCAGTGCAGATAGGAGAGAACTCAGAGGAGAGACCGGCCAATTGAAAGATCACATGTTCAATTCCCATGATAGCCAGTGCTTAAGCCTGCTGAATGTCCTTGAGCCAGAACCCAGACTTTTATCATCTCAGAGGCGCCTGCTGGAAAGACTTTTGTCTTTGTAGTCACTTGTTTTGGCTGACACAGTTCAAGAGGAGGACCATTACTTTGCCTTCTCTGCATTAAAGCTGCACTAGACAACTTGTGCATGTTGGCCAGCCCAAATGGTGGCATGATGTAACTTTTGACTTTACTTCCCAGAAACTCTTTGTGCCTGAGTGACTGCCTGAACAGTTTTAATGGCAGGATTTCTCCCCTGACCTGAGTCTGAAGCTTATGTTGAGCCTGTAATTTACATGCTCTGGTCTGATTGAGCAGTTATTTATTCCTGTTGCAGATACAACGACACACAGTGTGTTTCTATGCATTGTTTTTCTTGTTAGCTCATTTAAGTTTTAAGACATTGACGATTGGCTTTTCCTCCATTTGGTTTGAAGTACTTTTACATAGTTGCGTTGGACTAGAAAGCATTTATGTTTTCTGTTTCCTGTGGATTGTCTCTAGATTGCATCAGAATACATTTGCATAAATCAGGGTCATGGGGTTAGACTTTTATTCTAGTGTGTTGGGGTCATGGTGGAGATGTTTAACCATCTTTGATAAGTCCATATGTCTCTGGATGATGCATTCACTATGCTGTTTGAGAAGTTTTTGCAAAATTTATTGCAGCAATTTATTTGAAAAATGTTGAGTCTTCTCCAAGAGTTGCCTGGCAAAGATCCTGGAATCTTTAGTAAATGATCAATTCAAGGTATTTGTGTCCAGAGCTTCCATCTTGAGCCCATTTCAATCTGGTTTTAGAGCGGGCCACAGTACTGTTACTGTTGTCACTGCTGTTGTAAATGATTGTAAATGCTTGTTTGTCAAGCACTCAGCTGCACTTTTTGTTCATCTATCTAAAGCTTTGATACTGAAGACCATTGTCTCCTCATGCAGATGCTACATAATATTGGATTTGGTATTAATTCATGTAATTGGTTCAGGAACTACCTATCAGAGAGACAATAATCTGTTAAATTGAAAAGCTACTGTTGAGTTTTTATCAGTAACAAAAGGTGTTCCACAGGGTTCAACTTTAGGTCCTGTGCTTTTTTACTATTCACATCAAGAATATTGATCCATCTTTGCCAAACTGTCATGCCCATCTTTATGTGGATGACACAGTATTGTATTATGTTGCTGATTCTGTACATCTACAAGTCTAAAGCTGAGGGTTCCTTTAACATTCTGAGATGATGCAGACCTGAGATTTCTTCTAAATGCTCTGATAGTTCATGCTATTTTCCAGAACAATAGACGATAGCAATCTTTTCTACTATAAATGGACTTATGATTGAGAGAGTCAGCATCTGGATTGATGAAAATCTCACATAAAATGTCTTGCAAACAGACTCAGCCAAAAGATTGTCTATTTTTACAGGTATAAAATCACATTTCTCACATTTTCTAGGAAAAATGTAGTTTAGCATTTCAGTCTTGGGATACGGTGATGTGATTTATAGGAACACGTCCTCCTCACCTCTTAAACATCTGGACTCTGTCAATCACTCTGCCTTGAGATTACCTCTGATATACACCTCTGATATACATCATCATATTTTATATGATAGGATCGGGTGGTCTTCTCTTGAAGAGAGACATGTTACCTATTGGTTTCTTTTTTATCTATAAAGCCCTAACTGGAAAATTACCTCTCAGAATTGCTTCATCACTCAGATGGGCTTTATCAGACTCACTCTGCTGATTGGACTGAACTTGGAAAAACCTGCTTTTAAATTTATCTTGATCCTAAACCTTCCACCATCTGCTTGTAATTTGCTTTGATTTGCAACTTGCTTTCTGTTAACTAACAGTAGTATTGTCTTTCTTTTTAAATGAAGGTTGAATTAATTCTTCATATTTTATTTTTCATAAATTCATTTTGTTGCATGCAGTATTTTCTAATCGTCTCCATTCCGTATGTCCGACATAACACTGAAATTCATGTAAGGTGCAGATTGAAATCAAAAATATTTGTATTAAGGAACACATTTTAGAATGTTTTGCTTATATACTACATATCTTGATTACTTTGAACCATTTTCCATTGACGGCATCATTATATGATACTGATTCTCTTCGTTGTTCATGCTCGAAGATAAAAGCTAAGACTGAAACTCGTGATGCTTAAGTGCTACGATAAAATGGGAAGCTGATGTTGTTGACATTTTTGATCCCATAGTATCTGGCTGTATTGCAGGAAACCACATCTTTTTCAAGGGAGTCCTGGTCAAGACAGACAGCAGCACTAAGAACAAGTAATTTAAAACAGATACAAAACAGGCCGTATTACAACACATAGAAATCCCAAAAAATAATAAAAGTGTAGTCCGAGCTTTGAATATCAAATTAACACCCCTATGATGCTGTATCCAGGTCTTTCAATGGTTGCGTTTGATTGGTCCAGATGACGTGATATTCTGATAAGATTTGAACTTTTCTCAACTTTTCGAAAAAACAAACCAGATGCAGAGTTTTTGTCGAAAGCTGCCGCTTTTCTGTTTTCACTCCATTATCATTAATGCCAAAAAAATAAGCAGCAGAATAAAGTCTAAACTCGTTTGTAAAAAGTTCTTAAGCTCTTTCAGATGTTTTTTCTCAGAGCACATCCAAAGTGTTACGTTAGCTTAGTTTGCAGATAACACACTATAAAACATTACTGCATACACAGCAGAAAGAATAGGTAAAAGGGTGAGTTTTTTTAATATAACCAATAGATAGATGAAGTAATACATGTGTAATTGCTGTATTCACACGTGGCGATGCGTGTCAAAACAAATTCAGTAACAATCAAGAGCCTTCATTTCATTACACTGATTAAATTGTGCAGTGCATCAGTCGTTAGTCATGTGCCCTAAAGTTAACCTTGCGAGGCAGCTGGCGCAGTCTGCTTACACTAAAGTAAGCAAAGATTCAAAGGAAGATTAATTCAAGTGTTTCAGCAGATTCAAGATTAAAATTAAAGACATATTTTATATACCAGAGTATTCTGAGGGTGCAGAGTACATTATCTCAATCATGGGAGGTTTTAATATCATCATCATCATCTTTTCCTTTTATCAGCGTCATTTTCAGCAGAAAAACTCTCCGTTTCCTAGTTATGTAGTAGCTGTGAACATAATCAAGCAGCATTTAGCAGCTAAAGAGCCAGATATATTTCTCTCAGACATTGTTGGAGACCAAAAAAAGAGCCAAAAGAGAGTGAATATTAGACTTATATTATTCAGAAACAGAAACAACTCCAACAAGCTCCAAATGCATGTTCACGTTGTCCTGTGTCTGTTGAATGTGTCAATAGGTTTCTCAATAAGTTCACTATTATCATCTTAAAATATGTGAATATGTCAGTGTTGTGTTTACAGCTTGTTTCTGCTGCCCTCAAGTGGCCAAAAAATCACTTAATGTCCAACATTTTATGTATCTGCATAAAATTATTGCCAGATTGTGAACATTTACTTGTTCTCTTGTCACTTTATGTCCACACATTATTTTTAGATCTAGCTGCAGCTGAATTGTAATAAACTCATCACTGGTAAAGTATGTGTGTACATAGTCTCAGATTTAAAACACATGTAACTTAAGCTGGAGGCTGAAGTCATCTACATACAGTTACCAAAACATAAACTTTGTCTCTGTCCTCTTCCAAGCAGTTCAGATTTATTTTGTCTCATGGTTTTCTTGTTGATCCATACACACTTAAAGAACCACACTGGATTATTTCCTAATATTTCTGAGCATTTATACTTTGAACAGGTCTTTGACATAGTTCTCTTGAAGATCACTCGTTTTTTCTGGAGGCTTGGGATGTAGACATTGCAACAAATACCTTGTGCTACATCTGGAGCCAGTTCTCAGAATAACAGGCTGTGTAAAACACCCAACAAACACATCTAATAGTCAGAGATTGGCCCATATATGGCCTTGCAGACAGAGCTTGGACTAATAACTATCTGGGAGGTTAAAGTTGGATTTACACATTTTATATCTGAGTTTATGAGCTGGATGGAGATCTAGTGGTCTATTACCACCCGTCATCATGCAAAATATGGAACAACTATTCCTGTGAGTAAAATTAGTTCAGTGATTTACATCCACCTGTTGTCCCATTTATACAGAGTATCAGAAAGTCTAGTTTTTACAGACACCTGTGGTATTTTACAGGTATGACTGAGTACATGTGCAAGTTGTGTTTACAGCATAATTATCCTCCCACATGCCGCAGATCTTAAAACACAGCCTACATGTCTCTCTTCAACTTATACTGTAGGTGCAACTGAGTCATGTTTTCCAGTCGGAGCAAACATGCAGCTCACAGGTTTGGCATGGTTGTGCTCTTTTTTCCTCAGCCATTTAATTGCTGGAAAACATGATGGTGGGTTTGTTATTCTTCTTTTAAGCCATGAAATCTTTGAGCTTGAGTTTGTCTTTCAGTGATAGGTAGCAGGCATGTTATTGCCAAGCAGAAATGGGCTTTCGGCCATGTGGTGCTGAAACAGCTTGGGGTTATTTTGGTCTCTTGTAGTAACTGGGTTTTGGTCATTTGTAATCATAATTATTTTTCAGTTTTTCCCCTTTCCTTCTATTTTGGCTCTAATTAAAGCAAATCATTTATAGTTCACCAATCTGACACTGGCACTTACAGCCTGTTAACTGTAGCAACCGCTGTAGGCGGTGTTCTATCGAGACTCAAAGTCATGGCGTCAGGAATGAAGATCTCAGAACCATAAATAGTATGAAACATGGACGTTGTATCCGTGACATCAGCCACGGGTTTCTGAAGAGCCGTTCTTGAAGGGCTCAGAGTGTGGTCGCTCTGAATTATGTATTTCCGATTTGTAATCAGCTACCTAGCTGGGCACATACATGCATAGTGTAAAAATGCAGTATTTACATGTGTAAGACGTACTGTCTTCTGATTGATTCAGTTGAACTTCAGTCAAAGGATCAAAAGAAACCCAGGGTTTTTAAACTCTTTCTTTGGACAGTGAGCTAAAACACAAATAAATGAGCACTTCTTATGATATGAACACAAATAGAAACTGCTATGATGTTGACTCTGGCTTAGGTAGGTTAGCTTGTTAAGCAAAACAAGCAATCAAAGATGCCATAGCATGACCACAGTTTAGCTGGCAGCAAGAGACTGAGCCTTCTGAAGAACATTAGCTTCACAGGTTTGATGGTGTCCCAACTCAGTCCAAACCAAAATGGATTATGGTGATTCTGCCGCAAAGTATGAGGGGATTTTTTTTAGGTAAAAAGCAGACAGCAACATTGAAGCTGATGAATATCTCACTTTTCTTTATGTCAGGGTAAAGATAATCCTGTTGTGTGTTGGTCCAGTCCTGGATATTTTTGCTCTCATAAAAAAACCTTCAATATTAGGTCTGTGGGACACTGGTGAGATGAAGGACAACGACATACCTGACCATTAGAAAAACAATGACAGGCTAATTTTACCAAAACCACAACCTCTAGATTACTTAACCTCCTTTGAGGTTATTTAAGAAAGCACACACTTTTTCTGAACATGATACAAGATAAAAAAGTCCTGAATGTGAACCATATGTGTCGGGCTAAGTTTGGCTGTAGAACAACTTTCAGAGGGTAAATCTGACACCACAAAGTGCCACTCCTAACGACTTTAAAGAGAAAACTTTAAAGGTCTTAAACCACACCCTGTGAAAACAATCAGTTTTTTTTTTTTTTTGCTGCTGAAGATGAGGTGTTTTTGATCTGGGTCTGTTTATGTTTGACTCGGATGAGAAATTCCTTTCTCAAACACACTTCGCTTGCAGGAAAGTAAATCCTCCATCACAGACCCAGAGCACGTGCCAAAAAAGACACACATGTACACACACACACACACAGACACACACACTTACTTTTTATGTCTAGATACAAACAGAAACACAACAGAATGAATGCACAAAAATATAATTCTGAGACACATATATACACAGATTACGTGCACTCAAACATGAATACAACGCACACACATACAAACACAAACACACATGCATACAGTGCACATACTGAAACATTTTATACGCACAGACACAAGAGCTCACAGTTGATTTATGTGTGCATACATACGTATACTGCACACGCATACTCACATGTATTCAGAGACATTCATAGCTACAAACCCCATACATACACACACTCACATATATAGACATTTATGTCACATGTGCACACAGTCTCAGGGCCCCTAAATTGACTTAGACATAAAGCCTTTTTATAATGAGATTCTGCACTGTGGTCGTGGTATTTTCTATAGAAAGGAGTTTGGAGAAGGTCCAGCATTCCCAGTTGGAGTCGATCATAAGAGGAACACACACACACACACACACACACACACACAGAGAAACATAGAGAGAAAAGTCAAACCTTCATTCTTCAACAAGAGAAGTCCCAAAAGTCAGTGTACAGCCTCATCCAGGGAGCCAAAGACATGTCAGGACTAATTGGACCGGACCTCATCCTCCCTCTGTCTCACTGAGTCTCTTTGTGTTTCCTCAGAGCTGCAAAGAATCTTTGTGTCGTCTTGATGTAGAATACTTTTCACTCGGTACAGAAGTAGTCATCATGGTTGTGTGGTTAACTAATTGGTGCATTATAATTTTTAAGGACAGCATTTTTCTTTTCTGTTTGACATTTCTGACAGTATGAAAGAAAATACCAAAATTTGGTACAGGCCTTTGTGCCCCTCTCAGGATGAATTGCAGTAACTCTGGTGATCCTCTGTCTTTTCATCTAGCGCCATCATCAGGTCAAAAATGTAATTTATCCAATAGCGAATGACTTTAGCCTCGCCTCTACTTCATGTTAAGTGCTACTTATCAATAGTTAACATGCTAACAAGCACCACCAGGGTGTGAACTGAGGGGAGGTAGGGATATATTGACAATATGCTGTTTTATTGACGTATGATTCACACATCTATTCAGGAAGGTGATACATCACCAATCACTTTAGTAAAGATACTGACATCCACCCTATTCTTGTTATCACCATCAAAGTGTGGAGGCACAATGTCATGACTGACAATATATGATACTTCTGTTGAGTTTCTTGTAGGTAAATACGGTAAATGGATCACAGGTAACTTTAATAGGAAGTTCTCTTTGATTGGATTTTCTTTAATTCACGTAAATAAATTGATTTCTTGCAGTTTTCATTTGTTCGTTGCTCTCCTTTAGAATAATAAGAACTATTCTAAGAAAGAGTCCAACACCTTATCACATCCAGCTGACACCTTTGCTTTGAAAACAATAAGTGAATGCACACATTCAGTTTAGCTTCAAGCCAAATAAGGTCATGAGTTGCAATAAAGTGGAACACTGCAGTGTGTAAATAACTCCTGCACAAATAAAAGCAGCAGGTCTCACTGATGCAGCCCTCCATAAACAGCTACAGTGATTTGCTTTTTTTAAAATCCACAGGAGAGGGAGGGTTAAAGCTTGAGGGATTTCAAGAGCACAATAGCAGGCGCCTAAATTAGTCCTCTAAAGGTCTTTTTTCTGTTTTACTAGCAGACTAATTAAGCAACAACAGATTCCAAAGACTCCGGGCCAGGCTGTGCACAAGTCTGTTACTTGCACACTGCAGGGGAGTTTCATTTAGCTAATTGTGGAGCTGGAGCTCAGTGAAGCCCAAAGAAACAATACTGTACAGTGCAAAGTGATGAGAGCTGGCGTCTCAGTGCTGAGAGGTTGTTAGTTTCCAACTGTGTTTGGTGGGATGACAACTTGCGCCAGAAGAATTAAACAAACAATGGAAATGTGTTACAAAGCAATGTCTTTAAAATAAACCACAACATGTAGATTTCTTAGAAGAAATAGTGATCAAGGTTTGAAAGATGTCCAGGGCTTTCCTGAGAAGTATGAAGTATACGATGTGTTGATAGTCCACTATTCTGGCAGTTAATGCAGTTAAATGCTGCAGTGTGCAGATTGAACTTTGAATATGAAATATTACTGCCAGCTTTGAAGATGTCCTGCAGAGTTTTCTTCTAAACAAAGTTTATTCACTGTCTCCTCAGAGTATCCTTGAAGCCTGACAAACCGTTGAATGCATTTCCTTCTTCCTCTATTGTTTACATCTCTGTGTGCAAGCTTTCAATCTTCACTTCACATACTTTTAGATCGAGGAATAGTGTTAAAACATTTGCAGAACTGCGTCACCTGCCTGCTTATGTGTAAACGGAGACGCACTCATTAAAAATATTGCTCCGTGGGGCCACAAGTGGTCAAAAACTCCACAGAGTATCTTTAAAATGTAAAAAAAACGCTAGTTTTTTTCTTTTTGGTCACTGCTACTCATTACACTGTACACATTTCTTTTATTTCCCTCTAAAGTTGGATTTTGCCTGTAAAGGTGTCTGTATAATATCGTGTTTCTCCATTATGTGAAGTGAACCCTCGACTGTTGACTCTGTGAAGGCAAAAGCATGTTAGATTTCATGGCCGAAGTGGGACATCAAATGAAACATTTTTTACTGCTTTGTTTGCATACATGTTACAGTTATGTGTACTGCTTGAGTTAGGTGATAAAACTCCTCTGCTTTGGTGCATGTAGCAGACAACCTATTGCTTCTCTGAGTAGGAAAGTCAATGCATCAACATGTTGTAGAAGAAGATAAGTGAAAATATAAGTCACCTTTATGTCACTGTTTTTTTTTTCTTATAAATGAGAAATAAGTTGTGTTGTTCAGCTTATCTTTACTAAAAGTTTAACCTGATATTGTTTAATAAGATTACTGACGTAAATCAACCTTTAAATTAATTGGAAACCTTTAAGAGTTACACTTCTACACCGTAAGTGATAATACTATAGTTCTACAGAGAAACACTGTTACACAGACATGTAAAGATACACAAAGGTAAAACTATGATTTACCTTAAAATTAGAAAGAAAGATGTTCCTCAATAGGGAATCAAAGCAAGTTTAAAAAAAAAAGTGCTTATATTGTTAGATCTCTGTTTTATTAATAGTAATAAAACAATAAAACAAAAGATTTAAGAACCTATGAAATGAGAATTCCTGTGCCGTAGTCATTCTTTAGTCGGATTTAGAACTGGATAATATTGGTTAGTTGATCCATTCATTGAAACCCCCCAACATCACTCCAGGTAACACACAGACACCTCAGCAGGAGGCAGAAAACAGGTATTCTATCCAACACTCCTATTAAGTCATTCAGCCTCTCACAGCAAGAGCCTCGCTTTGAAGTCTGCCACATCAGACGGGGTCCACGCTTAGAAATCAAACAAACCCCACCGCCGCCACCGCTGTCACTTCATTTGGACATTCCTGCAGCTGAGTTACAGCTGGCTGAAGTCCACACACACACAGCCTCCCCCGGAGAGACACTTCGATTCGACTGCAGAGTGTAGAGACATTGTTGTTTAACCCTCCATACTGTATTAACTAATATTACACTTTGTCATCCTCCAACATCTGTCATGTTGAATTTCCAGCTTAAACATTTCAGCCAGTTTTCATAAACAAAATATCAACAGCGCTGTTTAGAAACTTTATATTACCTCTTGTGTAATTCTGTGGGTTAGCAGTGACGGGTATGTAGCCACAGCTGCAGAATGGGGCGATGACCTGGCATTAACCCATGACGGCAGTTATGTATGAGGAGGTTGGATTAAACGGTGTGAGCGTAGGTTCATGACCCCGTGCCAGACATGTGGCTTGTGTAACAATGGTACCACTGAAACACAACAAAATAGCTCAGACAGATAGAAATGTGCTTATGCTAGCCGCAAACCAAAGATATCCTATTCAAGATGATTGTTAGATTTTATGTGGTAGTTAAAAATTAAGACCACATTTCCCATAAAACCTGTCTTCACCCTGCTTGGTGTCTTTACTGAGGAGGATTTCACTATCTGAAGAACTAATACTACAAACTCTGAAAGCGTGATCTCTGTTTGCTCTGGAAGAACAGCGCCCTCTAGCTGTTTTAGTCATCTCAAAGTCGAGGTGTCACAAAAAGCAAAATATTAATCCTTAAATAGTTAACACCTTTCATCTGAATTTCAAATGACTAAAGTTATATTCATTTGTAAAAGTTATTTCACTTGCAAGGACCGCACCATCAACAAGATACGTGAACTCTTGTACTTCTTTGGTCTGTTGCTGCGTTGTGGGGAAGCTTTGGTGGGAAACTTGTCGTAGCATCCGGAAACCACGGACCCCTTCAGGACCCTCAGGAGAGGAAGGAATGGGGTGGGCGAGAGGGTTGCAGAATATGAAGGCAAAAGAGGAGGAGAGGCTTAAGAGGGTATTTATAGGAATGTTTGAAGTGGTACGATTGAGGTGTGGTCCTGCTCATGAAACTTTACTTGTAGCTTCAATTCTGGGCAGAAGAACTTCTAACACAGCCTAACAAAGTAATGTTACATGTTAGCAAATGATTGCCTGTTTTCCAACAATTGTTGGAAATGTGTATCTCTCTACCTAAATCCAACATTCACCCCTTTACACTTTTAGCTCTACTTTGGTTTCCACCAGTTTCTGATCCATGTCTCGCTCTTTAGCCTCCAGACTTTATCCACCAGCTAGTAGCAAACTTTATCATTCTGGTGCTGGTCAGGTAGAGTTACAGTGATTAGCAGTTTTTATGCTGCCTGCTGCTGATGTAAACAAGATCATGAACAACAAGACTGAAATATAAACCAAACAAGGCTGTGTTTAGTTAATAACCATTACAGCTGGATTATTTTTTTGTATCACTTTAGTCATTATTATAAAGTAAAACAAAACATACAACTTGTGTGATGTGGTGTGATGTGATGTATGTAGTCTCCCATTGATTCTCCAATCAGACCCCCAAACTTGTACAAACAAACAATCAAAGTACATTCTTTCTCTGCAGATGCATTGCTGGCACTCAACAGCGTGTGTTGTGTTTGTTGTGGGTTGTTGTTTGTGTATTGTAGTCTTCAGTACGTGGTGTGATTGTTTTATTGTGGTGATTGACCGTGGTTGATTGCAGAGCTGTCTCTTCCAAGCTGTTTCAGATCAACAGACAGGACGGAACAGCTGATAAGGAAGCTGAGCCAGGAGGGGGAGCAGGAAGCTGATAAATTAGCTGTGAAGTTAATCTGATGCTAACTTCTAAAACACTTTAACACATTAAAAATAATTTAAAAAAAAAACTTTTTAATGTCTAATTCAGATGTTTCAATTTATTGTTTAGGGTGCTGAAATTGTAGGCTGGGCAACTTAGCAACTAAATTAACAAATTATCAAATAAAAATACTCAGGGATGAAATAAAAGCTGCTATAATCCATTTTTTAAAATATAAAACAGATCATATGTCTACGTTTGATGTGATGAGGGTTACCAACGCTAATATTGCTCTGTGTCTGCTCAATATGCAAGTAGAAAACTGATTGCTTACACAAACACCCTGTCAACTTTATATGGGGATCATTCATGTGGCCAAAACACAATTAATGCAGGTTTGTATGTTATATGTGTATAAAGTGTATATATAACTTATCCATTGTATGACTTTAATTCTTTATTCTTTCTTTATTTGGTCGTTAGTCTTCCTGGTGTTCAACAATAATAAAACTTAAAAATTAAAAATCACACAATATCAATTAAGACAAAAAACTGCAATACAAACCAAATATAAATAAGTGAAATGTATGACATTAATGGATGACTTGAAAGAAACATTTCTGGATGCAAATCATTATGCAATGTGTGAAGAGTTTTTTTTTTTTATAATGTAAGGTGTAACAGAGGAACCCAGCCCATTACATTTAACATACTTCTTTTATCTTATTCAAATTTTAAATACATTTGTTATACTTTGAAATATCTCCAAAGCCCTAGTTTTGGCCAATTTTTTCTATTCTTATTTTTGTTTGTCACATATTACAATCGTAATCGCAATAATCCAATTTATTCTTTATCTCACAAACGTTTCATCTTCAGTCCAGTTGATGGGTAACTGAGGTTAGCTCCGGATGTGAATCTTTGTTCTCAGCTATTTAAAATTAACAGCTGCCTTTTTGACGTGAAGTCAAGGAAAGGTTGTTCCCTGTCGGATTTTCAGATCCTATAATTTCATTCTCATTCACTGCTGGAAGACTTTCAGGTCCGCAGTTCACAAAAAGAGTCTTTCTTCTTTATTTCCTTCCCTCCTTCCTGTCGCTGGCATCCCCTCAAAGTCAAGTAGGATGTTGGTCAGTTTCTGTCTGGTTGAAGGTGACCGTGTGCCGCTCTGTTTCTCTCACAAACACATGAACAGTGTGACAGATGTGGTTTAGATATCAGAGGGATATTAAAAAAAAAGGTTGCCATCAAAATGTGAGAGAGCTGGTGTGTGTCCACTGCAAATAGTATTTAGCATTTACACACAGACGTTGCAGACACATATGGTAAATCGGCTATTTTTAACCGAGAACCAGCTGTTTGAATATTTCTCCAGGTTGCTATTTGTTTCATCCTCCTCCAAGGTCTGATTACTTTACTTTACTTTATTTTAGAGTTACATTACGTGGTCTGGGAATGTTGAAGTTGTTTCAAATATTTTACCCAGACAAGTTGTTCCAGCCAGTGTCCTGGTATTTGATGAATGTGTAATGTTTACCTCCTGAGCAATTCAGTGACAATTCAAGAATGTTGTTTATGTCACAAAGCTGACGGTGATAGTAACGGCATCAGTCAAATTTATCTCTAACTTGTCTGTGCTTCTGTCTCTTTTGGCAAATGAATTACCGACACAATCCAATGGATTATTTCATGTGTAATTATTAATGCAGGTTGGTTGCTCCACTGTCATGCATCTTCAATCTTCCCCCATCCAAGTGGATCAGTGTCTCAGCACAGTGGCCTGACATTGCTTATCCAGAATGTTTGATAAAATCAGATAGGCTTTGTGTTACCAGCCTGTAAGTAGTTTGATCTGGGCCAGTCTTAGATTCAGTTGGTGACAGTCGAATGTTCACTGGTGCTGGATGTACTCACAGTCCAAACGTATGATGGTTTTCCAGCAGCCTCCCACTCAAGCTAGCTATCCATCTAGTAACTGTCACTAGCATCATTTAAGTGTTTACCACATTGACAGTGAATATTTTTGTATGTGCTGTTTCCATTCCGTTTTTTCACTTTGATACTTCATAATTCACATGAAAATAGTTGGATGGAAGCATGAATTATGACAGTAGTCAACTCATATTTCATATTTAAGGAATTTACACTGCTATCACAAAGAAGACGTTCTCTGGAAGCTCATATGTTCAGCAGTGGATGTGCAAGTTAAAGCCTGAGGGTTCACATTGCACCAACTCCAAAGCCTTGGCACTTGATGATGCGATGCTGGTCTGGTCTATGTCCATGAAGTGTAATGAGGTGTCAAAACTGGATATTTGTTCATTTTAAGGGGTCACGAGCCAAAAAAAGTCAGGAACAATCAACTTGTCTCACACATAACAGTGTTGATTATCCCCTTAAAATGCCTCTGTTCTGACTTCTATCAGAGTTTTAACACTGTGCTTTGTTCAGAAAGGTCATTCCAGGTACTCCAGACTCAGCATACAAGAACAGTTTGTTCTGGCCTATTATTGTTCCTGTGTTTGGGTTGGATGACTAGAGATGGAGGAGTAGGCTCTAAAGTGTGTCACAAATATATCCGCTGTGTCTAACTCCTTCATGGAGGTCCAGTGATGGAAGACTTGTGAGCAAATAATGTCTTATGCCTAATAAGGCTTCTCCATTGAGATGCTTTCAGTAGTTATACCATGAATTGTACAGTGTAGGGGCTGTTGTGTAGTTTAGCATACTAGATGATGGATAAATGGACATATCAAAGTAATCATGTTTACATTCTCTTCTTCATTTTGTGAGCAGCCACAGTTATGGCGAGGTCAAAATTTGTTCTCAAACAACACAAAATACAAAAGATTAACCTCTTTTCAAACCCTTCATCTTCTCTTCAATGTCAGGAAACACTACCACACACAAAGAAGCTCAAACTGACCAGCCAAAGTTAGTGTGGTCTCTAAACAGTTCGGTCTTTTTTCAGGAGGTCCTTGTCAGCTACAGTGAGATTGTATACATATACTGTATGTCTAACCTGCAAGAAACATAACAAACAAGCAACAGGAAAAAATCTTGAAATTTAAGATGTAGAACTTACTGTATATGTGTAAAACTCAACTCAATGCAATGCACCGCAATACAAGAATGCAGTTTGACATGATGTTTTGTTATGGAGAGATTTCTTTTTTGCTAAAACTACAACAATCTCTACCACAAAGAAAAGTGATTTATGGTGCTTGATATGTGACCGTGCTGCTCATGCTGGGTGGGCATTGACAATCTGCTCAAGGAAAGCTTATTTTTTTGTAATTGGCAACAAATGTTTTGTGAAAAGTCACGAACTAGTCAATACTTTATTTATTATTGAAAAAAAGGCTGCAAGTGTAAAAATGGTGAGAAAATAGTTTTAACATTCTGAGAAAAGAAGTCAGGAATAAAGTCACTGTAAGTAAATGTTGAAATATTTTGAGAAAGTACGGATATATTATATATTATTTATATTTTGCTAGAAAAACGTTATACTTTAAGAAAAAGTTTAAAAGCTGTTGAGAAAATAGTTTGTAATATTTTTAGAGTAAAGTCATAATATTCTTCTGACATAATCCATGTAAAATTAAAATTTTACACCTCTAGTCATCTGTTGATAGTATCTGTAGTTTGGGATTTATTGGGAATCTTACTGGGCTATACAAATCAACCACCTTGATAGATATGAATCATTTCAGGCTTTCACTAAGTCTGTTTGTTATGGCTAGGGCTAAATAAAGCTGCTTTTTTTTTTGCTTGGAAACATACTCACACACACAGATGCACACATACTTCCTCTTAAGTAACTTTATTAAAACGCCTGTGAGAGGGCGAAACAGGAAGATTAGTAACCATGGGTGCAGGGCCACAAGGCAGAGAACTGCAGGACATTTGACTTGTACAACATTTCTAACACAACAGGGATGGATCATGAAGGACCTGTAATTTAGATGGACGGACGAGGTTAAGAGTAAACACCAACAAGCCATACACTATTTCCTGACCTTCCTAAGATTAAAATGTTGTAGGAAGGTGGCAGTTGAAACATGCACAGACCCAGACACATTAATACTAATGATGTTCTGATCTAATTAGGTCCTACTAGATTAGAGGAAACTTTAATGATCCCATCAGGAAACTGAGTCATAGCGTAACAGCAGAAAATAACATCAAAGAAACACGATGAGTTTCAAGCATATGGATTTTATGAAACATAGCATGAATGGAAATTATAACACAAGCCCAAACTTAAAGAGACATAATTAAAACATAGAAATATGATGGTGATGTAGTATTGTCTGTAACAACCTCGTTCTCATTTCCAGGTTGTCAAATAACAATGTTTTGTCACGCCCCTCTGCGGCTCATACAGGCGCACAAGGTACCCTGTACGATGTGTGTGTCTGTATGAGGCCTTTCTGCCAGAGAGCCTTTGGTTAGATTCAGGCAACAAAACCACATGTAAACACACAAGTAAACGTTTACAATTGGTTTCACATTGTACACAAACAGAAGTCTCCTGGTTATACTACGTCACCTGACGCCTGGTGCATCTTATACAGACGCTAAAGGGTACCTTGTGAGTCAAAACGGCACTGCTTATTGCTATTATTAGACTTAAATAGATGGATTAGTTATTGAAGTCTATTTATTTAGTGTCATATGGCTGTACAAACTTGTTCCATATGTTGACTTATGTTAGCTTTACCTTCCCGGGAAAGCTGCCACTTAAAATATAACAGTATAAATAGTCATAAGTATGTAAAATATTGTAAAATAGACGAAAAAACAAACAAACCAAAGAGCAAGAGAGTTCAAATAACAACTTTCAGACAAATTTAGAGATATATATCGTAAGCTACAAAAGCAGCTTTAAAATGAACATGGATTTATTGTGTTTGTGTGTCATGTGATCAAAAACTTTAAAGACAAATGTCAGGGAGAGGATAACTTTCATGTTCAACTCTTTTAACTGCTGCCTGAAGTTTATCCTCTTTTTAAAAGGTACAACGCATACAAACACACACACACACAAACACACACACACAGGCTGCAGATAAAGAGATAAATGAAGGCACCATGTAGTCTTTGGCTTTACCCACAGAGGAATGCAGCTTTGATAGACCTCCCTCTGTCTTTTCTCTCTGCCCTCACCATGACACTGTCCAGCCAGCCTGTCTGTCTCACTGGGAGATGGTGTGTGTGTGTGTGTGTGTCTATGTGTGTGTGTTTGTGTGTGCGTCTGGCTTGTGTGGGCCGTGACCTGGAATCTTTATTTGGTGGTTAAGACTTGAGGTTCAAAGTTTAAATGCTGTTAATCAGGTTAAGGTTCATGTTAGCAAGCGAGAGAGAGAAAGAAGTACAGAGAGAAAGCGTCCGACAGAAATACAAATAGTCATTGTGCAAAGAATACACAGCCATCCAGATCCCATCTTTCTAAGGTTGAATGAACAACACATGAAAACACACACACACACACAAAGAAACAGGACAAAGGGTTGTTGTCCATACCCTTTTTTTAAAAAAATCAGACCCTTTAGCTGTTTTATCCAGTTGACTGAATAAAAAAAAGAAGAATTTAAAGACAGGCCTGCATTTATATAACACTTTTATCCACAGTGCTTGACTGTTGGGTCTTATACACACACCAATGAACAGAACATGCAGTGTGGATAAAAGTTATTGAAGCGCTGATCTTGCGATAAATGGACGAGCTGCTATACCACAGCCATCCCAACATTTCATCACGTTTATCCTATAATGCACCAACAAAGGAAAGGCATTGCATTATCACAACGGGCCTCCTTCACACTAATATGTGCATAGAAATGTTCTTAATTAACGCACAAAATCACAGTCAGATTTATGAAATGTAAACACTGACTAATTTTGTTGTTACCACCGCACATATGTTAGTGAATCAGGATCATTCTGAATTGACAGGGGCATGCACGCTATGTACAATTGGCACACTGCCACACCGCAAGTTTACCATGCAAGAAAATATGTTTGCAGAGGTGTACCATGCAGAATCAATTAAACTTTATTTATATAGCACCTTTCAAACAATTCAAATGCAACCCAAAGTGATTGACAAGACATAGATTGTTTAAAAAAATCCAAAACAACCATAAAAAGTTAATTAAATAAGACAGTAAATAATAAGCATGTTTAATGCATCACCTCCAGGGGGAGCTGGAGTGATCGGATCTTCATTATATATAGGGCTTACATTGTAAACACTATGTATGCACACTGATACATGTATAACTCTCCCCATCTCCCCCTTTAACTCAGCGGGTCACAGTAGATGGCTGCCCACCTATGAGCTTGGTTCTGGTCGAGGACTGCCTGTTAAAATGACGTTTTTTTCTCGCCACTGCCACCTAGTGCTCACTCATGGTGGGAATTGTTGGGTCTCTGTAAATAATATTACAAAGTACCGTCTAGACGTAAAGACAAAGTGACGTGCTAACGATGTTGAGTGCTGCAAATAATATATATCCACCACAAACTGATACAGGGACCATGTGAGGACTCAACCAATAATGCAGAATCCATTCACATTACTCTGCGGGGCCCAGCTGTTGTGCTGGCCTCCTCTCCCAACATTTAATACATGAGCGCAAAGTGTCCTCTTCTCCACAGAAGACCTCAAAGACCATGAAGCTGTGAATCTGGGGCTAATCTGTTTTGAATATTGTTGCCATGTTTGTAAGACAGAAAGGAATACAAGTGGAATGGAAAAGACACAAGATGACTTTCCCATCCCACAGAGCTACATTATGAGAGGTTTGAAATGGATTCGTCAGGCATGCGTCTCATCTTTCAGTCGATTTCTCACCGTCCTCGCCTGAAGTCTCATAACAGTCACCTTTAAAGACTCATCTCTCCTGCTGTAACTCAACAGCAGTCTGACATTATAAGAGCTGATGACTGAAAGGGAAATGTAATTACAGCTCTGTGTGTTATATATCATTTCTTTTTTTATTAATTCATGTATGTTTGTTTTTATAGCGAGATCCAGGAGGTATTCTGGATGAAACTGTAAATTTTAAACTCCTGCTGTTTGATTTATAGCTAAGGACACTTTGCCAGCCTCTCCAAACATTAATACCCAGTTAATGTCTATTTTGGCCATTTAAACTTTATTATTAAGTAAAACTACCCTTAACTTTGGCAAAAGAGACGTGTAAAGCTATTTTTCTATGGCTTTTAAACCAGAGCTGATTTAAATTATTCATTGATCATTTAGTCTATAAAAACTATACAAAACAGTTTGTTTTATGTGATTAATAGTCCAAAAATAATCAGTTCATAATAATAATTATATAATATAATTATATAAAAGTCACAAATTCTCACATTTGTGAAGCTGGTGCTCGATAAATTACTAAAACCATGAGTCTTCCATCAAAATTTCTGTCATTGCAGTGTTAACACAAACTTTACACAGCTACCCTCCTACAGAAAAAGGTCTTAAGGAGGCGGGGGATTAACTCAAATGGTAGAGTGCTTGCTTAGCATGCGAGAGGTAGCGGGAAGTATGTTTTTTATTAGTGGATAATAACCTGAAAATAAGAATTGTTGTTTTTGATAACTTAGTATGAGCCTTTTATATCTACAGAGAGAGCAAGTTCACTATGTTGAACCACTATGTTTATACAGTAACCCAGAATGGACAAACCAACCAACCAACCAGACCCTGACATGTTTTTTCGTGGGTTTTGCACACACTGTAGTTCGTTCTACAAGCTTGGAATGGGAGAAGTATTCATTTGGTTGCAATTTGCAAACTCACCGCTTCATGTCACTAAATCCTACACAGTGAGGGTAGCAGTAGCTCAGTCCATAGAAACTTGGCTTGGAAACCGAAGGGCGGCCACCTGGATTTCCCTAACCGCTCCCAGGGTGCTGCTACGTGGCAGTCAATCATTCCGCTATTGCTCCACAATTGCATGTCTGTAAGCCCTTTGTGTGTTGTATATGTATATATGTTAAACTTGAGTCTCCCCATTGTCCCTCAATGGTTAATAAAGTAAATCTTCTTCTTTAAAAACTTACTGCACCTGTCTAAACAGCATTCAGCGACTAAAGAAAAATATTTCCCTCAGGAGTTGGTGGAGACCAAAAACAGAGCTACAAAGAATGTGAATGTTGGATTTAACATTCATCAGGTAGACAGAAACACGACTCCAGATAAATGTTGCTACATATCTGCTGGATGTGTGATTAACTGTTTGCTAACATGGTAACCATATCAACTTCCATATCAGTGTTGTCCTTACATCTTGTACCGCTGCCCCCCAAATGACCAAAAATCCATTATTTCTGCTTTGAGACTGTCAGCGCGAATAGAAAAGCCCTTTATTCTCCGTTCAGTTACCTGACAGTGACCTCTTAGGTTTGGTTGATTGCATACGCAGAGCTATCCATGTTAGCAGAGCTCTAGTTTAACATCAATTAGTGTAGAGTGATTTCTAATGCTGATTGATTATTCCTTTAGGCGGTGAAACCAACGGAAACAAAGTGAGACGCATGTTGGAAAATGTGTTCTGGCAACAAGATATGATTATAAGTTTATACGTCCTCACTCTAATAGCATACAGTTGTCCCGAACTGTGAGAACCCACAGACCCCAAACAGTCTGTGGTTAAGAAATGTAATTCTGCACCTTAAACTAGCAAAGCCACACTGCGGTTCCTCTGACAAATTTCAGAAAATTTGGAAACCATTCTTGGATTATATTAACACTAAGCTCTGTCCCGCCGCTCCATCTGTAACTTTTAAATCATCCTTACAAGATTATCTGACAGAAATGTGGTGTCCATGTGTATTTCATTACTGTTGGGAAAACTGTTCCAAAGTGTCGATATTTCAGGGTTCAAGTTTAAAAGCAGATTTAATTTTTTATTTTTTTTTGCTAGACCTCCGTGGATTTTTGCATTCATTGAGGAGGATTTGTAGAGTAGGGATGTTCCTCCTCCTTCTCATTTTTCTTCTCCTTCATCATCTTCATAAGGTTGGTTTTATTACCCACACTTGACTGTTGCATGTGGAAGTATATCATGTTTGATTTATAAGGCCATCCAGCGTGTGGTGCATTGATTTGATTTGATTTCTTTTTATTTAGAGAAACTGAGTCCTTAGCACAGAGGCATGGGTTCGATTCCTATCCTCAGCCCTTGGCTGCATGTCATACCCTCTCTCTCCCCAATTTTCTGTCTGTCTTCAGCTGTTATCAAAAAATGAAATTAAAAACTAGTTCAATACAAAGCATGAAACTGATGTGCTGCACAGAGAGTTTGTAGCTATTGCTATAGCTATCATTCTTATTAAGATCAATATATTTTTCACAATAAGAGACCTTGTGGAGTTGTTTGGAAAAGAATAACAATATTCAAGCTGAATTCAGGATGTTGTAAACTTTCTTCATTTTGATTGTTGTTGGTCCTAAAAAGAGTTTACAGACATTATCGCCCACAACTAGACTTGTATTGGACAGTAGATCATGATGAATTATGGGGATACACTTAGCTGGGAATGCTGGTCTAAAGTGGGATTAGGATATCAGTCCATCAAGTGTTGGTTAAGATTACCGGGCATTGGCATCTTTAAATGCCAGTAGCTGCTCAAGACCACAAATTTGGGTATTGGGACAGACGTTTAGGCCTCTTACACAACTTCACGTATCATCAGGTTAACAGAGAATTCCTTCATTCCTATGGGAGGTGAATGACTGACAGTAATGTACTAGTGGCCCTTTGAAGCCGCTGTCAGTGCAACCACAAGTAGGAAGTCTACAAAATATTTTGTCTTCATTTAGACAAAACAAAACAATTTTACCGTTTTCAATATTATGTTACTGATGTAATGATGATTATCGTGTAACACAGCATTTCATTATTCATTATCTTTGCTTTGCTGCTCATTAATAACATTCGTCATTGATTTACCGTTTCTCTAATCCTGAGAACCAAAGTACGCAAACCATGCTTTGCCTCTCAGTCAGGATGAACTCTTCTGGGCTTTCCTCCATGTTGTTTTCAATCAAAGAGCGGGGATTGCGTTAACATCCGTCATTATCTGCTTTTTTTTAAGAAGTACTGCTGAGAAACTCCGCACTATCAGGTTCTGGTTGATCTTCAATTTGTGTGTGTGTGTGTGTTCTTCTGAAAAAACACTGCTGCTGACAGACCATCATTTAACAATTAAGTGCTCTGTGTAGTGGAGAGATCTCGGCTTATTTAGTTTTTCAGGTCATTAGGAATAAACCTAACACACATAATGAGCGGGAATTTAGATGGTTTGTTTGCAGCAGTGTGGCTTTACAGCACTTTTCTTGCTCTGAGGTCATTCAGACATTTCTTGGCATTGATGCTAACACATAAAGCCACAAACACACACACAGAAACACACTTTTATCACTCGTAGATGCATTCAGAGAGTTTGTCATATCGGCCTGTTAGGGGCATCAGTGTGTCGAAGGGCATGTGCAAAGGGAATTATCTGCTTTTTCTCATTTCCAAAGTAATCCCTTATTTCTCCATCTGAGTTTTTTTTTTTGGTTGCACACATTGGTCCCTGCTGTCCTGCAGAGAGGATGTCGTCATAGCGTAACGTCGAGGATCTGGTTTCAAAATATCTCCCGGGCTATCGAGCCGTTACCATGCAACATGCTCTCAACATAACATGAAACCGAGGAGCTTTTTCTCATTAGACACGGTCGGGAACAGAGAGAAGGCAAAAAAGAAGTGGCCTTTATGCCACAGCCAAAAACAAGACAAGAAAGGTTCATCGGTAATATGTTAACTGTCAGCAAATGTGATGTTTCAGCTAAATAAACACATGTGCAGCTCAGATCGTGTTGTCCCATTACTCTCCACAGACTCTTAAAGGAAAACATGTTGTCCCCTTTTCCTTTTTACTGTTTCTTTCAGATTTGTATGTTTGCAAAGATCAACAACAAAATGCTGGGAATCCACATTGGTGGAAGAAGTACTCAGATACTTTAGTAGAAGTACTACAATGTAAAAATACTCCACTACAAGTGAAATTCAAAATCTACTTATGTAAAAGTATCGAGGTATTATCAAAAGTATACTTTTCAATAGTGGGTTTCAACCCTGGGGTCACAAGTGAAATGATTAAAGGGTTAAGCAAGAAGAAAACACTAACTTTATTCCTGAAGTTTTAATAATAACATGAATATAGACTTCTTCACACGATTACAAAGAACAGATCAAAGAACATGCTTAGGAGCACATAAATACATATCAATAATTTGATTATAAGAGAGAAATATGCAAAAAAAAAAAAAAATTATATAAATAAACTTGGTTGAAAAATGGTTCAATTAAAAGCCAGTGTAAAACTAATTAAAAGTCAACAAAAATGAGTCTATAATAGAGGAGAAGACTGCTATTAATTTCCACTGGAAAACTACTCCAGAGTTTTAGACCTTGACTGCAAACGCCGGACTACCCTCTGTCTTCAGCCTGGACCAGTAAGCAACGACCGTTTAGCAGACGTCAGGCTACAAGCCAGAGTGTAGGGAAAGAGGTCGGCAGCAATGTAGGATGAGATAAAACCTATTTGTGCCTTAAAACTAGTTTAAAATCAAGTCTGAAGGCCTCAGGTAACCAGCGCATGGAGAAACATGGTTCATGAGTTTCTCTGGCAGCAGTGTTTTGTACAAGCTGGAGGCGTTCAATTAATTTCTGGCGCAGTCCACTAACATGTAGTAGTCCAGTTGGCTGGAAACAAATGCATGAAAAAATCCTGAGATGAAAGAAAGATCTAATCCTAGCAGACTGATCTGTTTTTTAATTTAAACCATGTAAGGGTAAATTACTGCTACCTCGTAGATATCTGAAATGTTACACCGACTAGAAATTACTTTTTTAAGACATCACGGGACAAAAAGGTTGTTTTCTTTTAAATAAAATCTTAATAGTACTAAAGTACAAGTACCTCAGGAAATTGTACTTAAGTACTGTTAAGTGCAAAATGCTCTTAGCTCCTTTCCATCACTGGGAATCCATACGTCATATCTTTAAATGCTCTCTGCTGTCAGTATTGGACGAACAGCAACATGCAGAGTCCAACATCAGTCAAAGACAGAATTTCCACAATATGTCGTCAGTGCAGCGCAACACCTCACCGAGAGCCAACACTGGAAACTGGTTTTAAAGTCATTAAAATATTTAGGTCTTGATTTAACAAAACAATACACTTAGCAAGAATAGACAACCAAAATTAGTGCAGGCAACTAAATCAACATCTGCTCTGTGTTAAAACACTGGCCCGGTCCAAGCTGACAGCAGTGATTGATAGTAAATGATACTCAATTTGGGGACTTTGCTGAGGGATCAACACCCAGAACAAATATCTCACTCTGTTTCTTTCTCTTTCCCTCCCCAGTCTCTCGTTCCCAGGTTTCCTCACAGCGCCAGGAGGTGCTGATGGAGAACGTGACCCGGATGTCTGAGCGCTCTCGACTGCTGCAGCAGAACCTGGGCGAGGCATCCACTCAGGCTGACCTGCTGGAGAACATCTGGAAACTGGAGAACCTCTTCCAGAACCACAGCGACTGGTTGCAGAGGCTGGAGATCCTCATCAAGGTATGGCACAAGACTTAATAGAGGGAACAACAGCAGAGTTTTAGACCTGAGACCTGTTACAGGACAAGAAGAGAGTCAAGTTTTAAAAACAATAGTCATGTGCCCATGAAAATATTAAAGCTCTTCACAAGGTAAAAAATGTAGAATCATTCGCTCTAAGTCAAAGTAATCAGCGTGGAATGAGGCCTTCTACGTATTTCAGTGGCTAATCCAGCGACTTGTTGGATTGCTGCAGAAAGTTACAGTACAAAGTACATTTACTCCAGTACTGTAAAAATATGAGATACCTGTACTTCAGTATTTCAATGTTATGCAACTCTTTACATCCACTCAACTACAACTACATCAAATATTGTACTTTTTACACTTTTGCATGACAGCTTTAGTTACAAGTTACTTTTCAGATTACAATTTCAGACCCCTATAATTCAGTATCTTTATTTGGTAGCTGTGCAGGTGTATTTGTTCTGATTACATTGCTTATGATCAAAAACTAGCAAGTTAACAACTTTGCTAACAACCAAACATCAAGCAAGGTCAACAACACAAGACATAGCAGCCAGCTAATATTTGTTAGTCCAACAGCAAGAAGCCCAGCTCGGCGTCTGTCTTTCAGCCTTTTATTTCACCAAGCTCTCACCAACGACTAAAAGTCATTCCCAGATTTACTCTTGGCAGCTTCTTGCTCGGTCACTCTGCTTTTCTCTTCTTAGCTTCCTCCATCAACGTCCTCTTTGGTCTCTTTGCCTCTGCCATGCTCTGTTACATTGTGTGCTCACCTGGCTCAGGTTCTGGTGCCCATTCCAGCGTTGCTCTGAGCTCACAGTCCGGGCAGCCCGGCTAACAAACTGAGCTAACATTGGATAACAGCAGCTACAGTTGGCAGCAGTTTACTTCACTGTCCGTCAGGAAACTCTGTAAATCACAGAGAGTTGAGGCGGAGCAGCTGGAGGACATCAGAGGGAAAACCAGAAAACATTTTCTCCATAAAATATGATCCAGTTTCACCAAAATCAGTGAAATAGTTGGTGGTTTGTGAAGTGAAGCATTACATACTTTTTGTGCCCAGAACCCAAAGTTACATAGTGCAGAAACAGATGTACAAATGACAGAGACACTATTCATCTCATTACACGTCAGTGTAGCATCAACATGATTTAAAAGCTGTTATATTATGATGATGATGCTGGTGTTTCATCAATACTGTTTAACTATTTTCCAACTGAACATTATAAGCATTACTCATCATGTAATGCTGTGATATCAGTGAACATGATGGTGAGTTCTTTCACCCACAGGGCCTGGAGGTGGAGCTGAGGAGCATTCAATCTCACTCCCTTCAGTCAGAGGGCTACCTGGTGCAGCTGGACGACAGGTTGTCCCTTCTAAGCAGCTCCACCTGGCAGGAACATGACGGGCCTGACTACGGAGGTGAGCCGCGCCTCCACCTGGCTCCGCGAACAAGACGTTCTGCTCAGGTACACAATTATATTACAGTGAAGATCAATTCCAAAGCATGAGGGTGTAAACATCATAATAATCTGTTTGTTTTTGTTTTCTTCCAGGGAGACGTCAGGACAAGTGAGCAGACTGAGAGAGAAAGTGGACGAGGTTAACTGGACGGTTGGAGCTGTCAATCACACCTTCAGCAATGACATCAGTATTCACCACTTGAAGATACAAGACTTGCAGGTACATCACGACTTACACAAAACTCTCCTATACATAAAGTCTACCACTGAAAAATGTCATTTGGAAGCACAAAGCTAACGTTTTAACAGTATATTATATACACAATACATATTATAAGCTATCTTTTACTAAACTTCTGTTCTTGCTGCTCAGATCCAGATCAGCAACATTACAGAGGACACCAGCAGTTTATGGGTGACCCACGTCCACACGGAGGCCCAACTGAGGAACGAGATGGAGATCCTCAACACAATCACAGAGGACCTCCGTCTGAAGGACTGGGAACACTCCATGGCCCTGAAGAACTTCACCATATTAGAAGGTCAGCTAAGATGACTTCTGCTCTGAGTGCAAAAGAGAGCTTCCTTTTTAGATTTTTTTCTTTAACCAGGATTTGGCTGTTTCCAAAGGGAACAATTCCATTCATTTTGTCCCAAATGAGGCCGACAAGAGAGGCGCTTGA
This sequence comes from Argyrosomus regius, assembly GCA_946959425.1. Lineage (NCBI taxonomy): Eukaryota > Metazoa > Chordata > Actinopteri > Sciaenidae > Argyrosomus > Argyrosomus regius. Next base: position 8,699,708 of record OX336901.1, on the reverse strand, counting down.
GGAGTCTGTGTGCCTCTCAAGTGCCCTCATGATTCAGTATGCATTGATTTGGCGGTTTGTAGGTCAAAAGGCGTCTAGATGTCTAAGTAAGAACGGCAGCATTTAGTGCCATTATGAAGCAAGTCCTGAAGACACTTTAACCCTCTGGGGTCCTGTCAGTGGTCCCATCACTTGCTTTTGCAATCGTGGGTGATTCCTCGGACCTTCAGAGGGTTAAAACATCCAAACAATGGTTTTAGTTAATCTTAGACCAAACCTATTGCTGTTTTTCTCAGTTTAATTAGGCCGATCCTTAAATGTGTTTCCACTGAGTCCTCACAGCAGGTGATAGCCGTGCCAAGCCACGCTGTTGTTGTGACAAAAGTACAGAAAGCTTTGTTTTTAAAAGTCTTTGTTCAGCTTCTCAGTAGTCTTGTAACTTCTAACTGAATCTCAGAGGTTTGGAGTTGACAGATACATGCCTGTCTTTAAAATATCAGGCCTTTTTTTACTGTTTGATGATACAAGATGCTTCGTCCATATTGCAGCTGCTTTAAGTTGCTGCTTGCATGCAAACTGTTTCTGTTGCTGCTTCTTATTTAAAGCTTTCCACCATATCAGTTGATCTGCACAACAAGATATGGATGTATTCTGCACAATTTGGTCAGCAGAACATGTTTAAATATTGCAGAAAAGAATAGCAGGAGCAAAGACAACCAAAGTGAGCTGTAGGATGAAGAGCTGCAGGTGACAGCCGACTGTGGTTTGTGTGATCAACACTTGCAACGTGGCTTGAATGGTTGTGGTTGCTCACGACGACTCTATCAAAAAATGACATATCAGACTGGGTATAATTGAATTAAATGTCCCTGAAGTTAGCTTCAACCTGAAGCCTGATCCAAATCCAGGGCAGGGAAGAGGTGACAGTTATTCATTTTCACGTCTGACCCTTAAACACTGCTTGGCAACATACATCACCGGATATATCAAAAATGAAATCAAAATTATAAATGCAAAGTTCCAAGACAAGGAAAATTAATTTCCTGGGAAGACAGTATGAAATTTACAAAAACAAAACATGAGCATCTTTTGGGAATATAAAGCGGTATGTAGTGTTCAGCTAACAAGAGTAAGTATACATGAAAAACATGTGAACACAGCTGGAGAACATGAGAACTTTAACTCTTAGCATAATTAATCCCTCTGGGTCGATCTTTGTGCTCCAAAAAGATCATTTACAACAGTTCGTCTATGCCAATACATGTTTGCAGTGTGATTGAATGCAAGTGACCCTAGCATGCAAACGTGATTTTACACCATGGGATTACTACCCCTGGGTATTGAGCAACTCTGAATGTTCTTCCTCCAATCTGTTCAGATGTGATTAGTCCCGACGTGGTAGGACTCTCACTGCCAGGGCACAAAATGACTTCCCTAGCTTGTTAAAATCAGAATAGGTATGCTATGATGTAATGTTGGCAGGGGACGCGGCCCGAGCTGATTGATGGCAACACAAACTGAACGGGACCCCTGATCTCGTGTCTGCTTCACATGTGGGTGGGATGCAGTTTCTCCCGAGCCTGGAAACAATTGTGGGTTAAATTTAGACGCTACATCCAGAATGAAAACTCAACCACTCAGCTCTGTCATTAGTTTTAGTTCTGCAGCCCATTTGTTTGTTGTTAGCTCGCAGTCACCTTAGCCAAGAAAAGTTTTACATCTCTATCCATGTTTATCCTCCTCTGTTCTGTTCCCTTCTCGTGCCTCCTTTCTTTTTTTTTCTCCATCCTCTCTTCTTCTTCTTCTTCTTCTTATTCAGTTAATTTGCCTTTAATTTCTCTGTGACTCACTTGGTGATGTTCATGCCACACGTTACTTGTTGTATTAATGATAAAGACTCATGAGAAGCTGTCTGAAATATCCCTGAGTTTTTTTTTATGGGGCAGATAAAAAATTACTCTGGTAACACGGGGAACTAAGGGAAAATGCATTAGATGATTTAAGCTACAACATAAATATTGTATATGAATGAGGTTATCAACAATTGGTTATTAGTGATCGTGTCACAGGAAGAAGGTTCTTGGTTTGAATCTCTGTTAGGGCCTTTCTATGTTGAGTTTGCTCTGTTCTCCCCGTGTCTGCGTGGGTTCTCTCCATGCACTCCGGCTTCCTCCCACAGTCCAAAGACATGCACGACATGCACGTGCACAATAGGTTAATTGGTGACTCTAAATTGTCCGTAGGTGTCAATGTGAGTGTGAATGGTTGTTTTTTTTCTATGTGTCCTGTGATGAACTGGCAACTTGTCCAGGGTGTACCCTGTCTCTCACCCTAAGTCAGCTGAGATAGGCTCCAGCCCCAATGTGACGCTGATGAGGATAAGCGGTTAAAGAAAATCGACGGTGCTTCCGTGTCCTATCTCTAGAAGTGCTATGGTGCTGTGTTTTATGAGTGGGTCCCCATTTTGTTTGCACGAGGACACACATACACATGCATGCAGGTGACATAATGCACAGTCCTGCCACTGATTTCACACTATTTCAGTGAGCTACAGGCAGTGGGCATGAGGCAGTGACAAAGACTGCAAGCTAGTAAACATGCATGCAAACAATGCCAGACTAAAACTCGGCTTTGCAAAAGCTTTATGAGTTCACTTGTCTGCAGTTTGCAAGTAGACCTCTACTCCAGTACACACCAAGAGTTTCTAACAGCTGGATCTAAAGAGTAATTAAAGGAGTACTCCAGAGATTTAGTGTTGTAGCTCATAATATTTGTGTACTTGTAAGAGACAGCTGGTCAAAAACAAGAAGCGCAGCAGAGGCCAAAATGTCTCTATACTCTTTAGCATGAGTCAAGCTACAAAAAAACTCTGGATCCTATAGTTTCCATAAGGTAACTCATAGTGTCTTTTATTAGACTCCCCCTGCCTGGTAAATGTCCACTTCTTTAAACCTCCAAACTCGCTGTGTGAAATGCAGGCGGTCTGTTAAAGGTTTGTAGTCTCGAGATGAAAAAGTTGATTCAAAGTGTTTGAAAAGAAGAAAAGAAACATAACACAACAAAATGAAATTGCACATACAAATAAAATAAAATAAAATACAAATTACAGTGGAGTTACAGTCCAATGAAAGATGAATAAATAGTCCCACATTTAATTTGATAAAAAGCAGTGCCAAACAAAGAATTCGTAAATGATCTGAGAGTTGGAGTAGACCTCAAGTTTTCTGTGAGTTTGTTCCAAATATATAAAAACTTAGAGCTGTTTTTCTGTGTTTAGTTTGGGCTCTGAGGACAGTAAGCAGACCTGCCCTGGACCATCTGAGAGGTCTGGACGGTTCATAACGAAACAGCAGATCAGAAATATATTCTTGTCTTTAACCATTCAGTGCTTTATTTTAAAATAATTTGTTTGACAAGCAGGAATCCAGTGTGAAGATCTGAGAACTGGACTGATGTGGTCTTAACCTTGGTTTAGCGAAGATCCAAACAGCAGCGTTCTGAATCAGCTACAGCTGTGTGATTGACTTTTTAAAGACAGCTGTAAGCTTGAGCTTACTGAAGATAAACACATGGAGACATAAGTCCTTTTGATTCTTGATATATCCTTAAGATATATCGAGCCTGTACCCCACCGGCCACGTGCCTGTCACGTTGCATCCATGGTGCTGTTTTGATCCATTCTCCAAGCAGCTTCAAATCCCAGCAGCAACATTTCAGAAGCGTTTTGCCCATTTTTTTTGCCAGGCCTGGTGAAATTTAGCAGTAAGCCTTAGCCCAGATACCCATTGAGGGGAACTCATTTTATATTTTGTTGTTTTCCATGATCTGAACTAGTGGGAGCCTGTAGATGTTGAACAGACAAGGCCCCAGAATGGAGCCTTGGGGAACTCCACATGTCGTTTTTGTCGACACAAAGTAGTTCCTGAGCTTTCCAGTCTGTGTAGTCACAGATTGTGATCAACCATGTCGAATGCAGCACTGAAATCCCTCTTTCGTTACTCCTTTTCTCTGTTCTCCTTCTACATGTACAGTGTGTTGCTATGTTGCTCTGGTTTAAATGTTTAATTGGCAAATGAGGCAAATGCCTTCTACTCGGGTTTCACAGCTATCTTTCAATTTGACAGCAGTATGTGTGTGTGTGAGAGAGAGAGAGAGGCGAATGGTGTGTTCACTTGCATTTGAGTTCCCTCTTTTCATCCCTGTTTCTGACATTTATGAATAGGCCCCCACACTGTTATGTAAGGACACCACCAAGAAATACGTCTTTTGTCAAAGCCTTCCAAAAATGACTCATGGCTTTTTGATCTGTTGCTCGTATGGCGAAAATGAAACTTGTATTTCCAACATCCAAACTATGAAGTAACTAAGAACACACTCTGTTTGGATTACTACACGTTTATCTAATGTTTTTATTATTAACACCAAGAGTTGCAGGATTTCCTCATCCCACTGAGAAAAGCAACAATAGGCACTAAGCATAAGTGCATAAGTTAAACTATTTATGTATTTGTGTGTTTGTGTGTGTGTTGTATTTCTGTGTACCAGTCATGATTTGGTAGCATTTAAAGCAGAATTACATTAAAGTTTTGGGATTGTTCACTTCTGTTTTAAGGCCACAGTCAAATTAATCAAACCTTAACCTCTTCTGGTGAGAAAGAGAATTAAATCAGATTTTTTTGACCACTTGCGGGCAGCAGAAACAAGTTATGAACATCATTACCGTTTCTGTTGATATGGTGAACCTGTTAGCAAACAGTTGTTTATTTATCTAGCCAGAGCAACATTATCATTCATTCTGAGTCGTGTTTGCGGCCACCTTGCAAATGTTCACTCTCTTTTGACTCTGTTGATGGTCTCTACCAACTCCTGAGCTAAATATCTGTCTTTAACTGCAAATGTTCACCAGCTAGTGGCTCTCTGTGTGTGTCTGCTGTTTGGTGCTGAGCAGGTCGTGTAGAGTGGCTTATAGGAGCTTTTGCTGCTGAAAATAGCTGCCTGCTGCACCCAGAAATGAAGCTATGAGAGTAGTGATAGTGAACAAAACAATGAGTGATCCCTTACACAGTGTCACATTATTTTCATGTTGTTATTTGATACAGTTATTATAAAAAAGAAAAAATATTATTTTACAAAACGTGAATTTTGATTGTTGCTCATCTCAGATGTGGCTTTCAGCTGCTTTAAGTTCAGTGTTATAGTAACCTCCATTTGAGAATAAATCTATCACATGAGACTACTCAGTTTTCCATAATTGCTGGGTAGGTATTACCTCAGGCAACAATATTTCTCATTTGCTCTCTAGTTAATTCACAGTGTTTCTCCAGGTTTTGCCAGAAGATGACTTCATACACAAGTCTCAGTGAAATCTAAATCTTACAGTCATATCACCAAGACATGTTGTTCATGTGCAGGTTTGGATGGATGATCTGTTGTTGCTGAAAGCTGCTGAGCTGCAGGACTTTGTGCTGAGTTAGTCATATGCTACGCGTTGATCTGCACAGAGCTGAGGTCTGGAAACATTTAAAGCCTCTGTGACGTCTGATGACCATTAATGTATATTTTGAGTGGCATGTTTGCTTTACTAGTGAAGTGTCCCAAAGCTCAGTCAAGGCTGACACACACACACTCACGCCCAGACTCACAGGGGGCGAATTCACAAAAGGATTGCGTGGTTTTTGCTGCTGCTAAACCTGCACAAATACGACAAAAAGAAACCGTGTGATTCTCAGAGCATTTGCCCATATATATTACTGCCAATATCACTATATAACAGTATATAATAAGTGGATAGAGCTTCCAGGTCTGGGAAAGTGAGGCCAACATACAAGTGTTTTTTTTCTTTCTCATGGCCAGCAGGGGGCAGCGCACATGACTGCAACAAAAAATCAGATTGTATGTAAGCTAATGAGAAAATGACCCTCCATTTCACTTGATTTATTACCACACTAAACACTTTCCTCATGAGTTTATGGTCTCAATCTCTAGCTTCAGGTCTTCTTCCACACAGCATGATGATAGATGATAAAACAGGGTATGATTTAGAGCATGCCAATCTTGTGATCGACAAGCCATTCTCAGTGAGTCTGTCCAGCACACGAAGCAGGCTCACGAAACCTTCATCAAACTGTCAAACTAGGCGGTGTTGACTAAATGTGAGCGTAGTAGGAGTGGAGACGCATGAGGCAGAGCACACAGTTAAATTACCCCAAATAACAATCAGTCTGACAAAACAGTTGATTCAGAGTGAGTCATAGAAAAACAAGAAACATCCTGCAGATATGAATGAACAAAAGAGCACAGAGAGCACATCATTGAAATAGTTAGGAGAGGTTCTGTCTAAAATCAAACATTTTAGGATCTGGGAGCAATATTGTTCAGAGCTGCATTTATTCTCTCTAACATAGTTTAACCATATCGTGATATGCTACTTCAGTTCATCTTAACAACCAATATGACTGAACCACCACAGAAAAAATTAAAACAAGCATCAACAAAGCATGACAAACAAAATGGGGAACACTTTTCTTGGTCTCCTGACTTTGTGTATGCATTGTCATTGGATTTATTCAGATCCAGATATAGCATCCTTGTATAGAGGACGATCTATTTCTGCAATACAGATGATAAGCGATGTTTTTAACTCTTTTTTTTAAGTCTCACATAACATGCAGCGCAACAAAACTTGTTACAAGAGCCTTCAGGGTCTCCTGTATATTGAACTGGGTTAACAGTTTCAGTGCTATCTAACTCACGATAAACAGACTGGGAGTCTAGCAACATTAAAGCTCCAAACAACCCATATTGCAACACTCTCTGTGCGAGACTATCCATTCAAAAACAATGTCTGATCTTGTGAACAAATGTAAGATGACGCCCACCTTTTCAAACATAATTTCCAGAACAAATATTGTCTCATATCTGGACTGATACAATAAATATCTCTGTGTAACAGTATTACTCTGTTAAAACAAGACACTTTGTAGAAAACCTTTGCTCTAAATCTTCCATCAGAACGAATCACTTTTCAACATAACCCTGCCCTCTTACATCAGGGACATACATTGAACAATTTAGCCTCCTTCTGACTGCAGTTTTGTCCATCTGTTCCTTGTTATAATGACTATAACCCCAAGTAACATAAAACCTGATAATACCTTATGTCATTCATCATAGTACATTTAACATACATGTTGTCACACCACAGTGTTGTGATCTCTGCTGAGACTGTCTCTTAAAAAGACAAAACACATACTGGATGTTGGATGGAGGCACCTAAACTCTACATTCGTGTTGTCTTGTTGGAGTCAGTGCTGTCAGATGTTCTCAGACTGATCCTGGAGGGGCCGCACAGCCTGTTTTTGTTGAAACACTGTCAGCTGAATGAACAAATGGGACTCTGAAAGACAGGGGATTAATAATGTGAAGCTTTGCTAAAACAAACTATTAATGAGCATGCAATTACTCCAGGACCACCAGGGCGAACTGTCTTCTCAAAAACTGAGGCATGCAGACACACATGTTTGAATTACAGTACTTGTGAGAACCTTGCAGATTTATTCTCCAAACTATAACTTAAAAAGCTAAGACTTGGCAATGAAATATGAACTTGTCCAGACATTATGTAAAGTGACGTCACTAAAGGTTTGAGTGAATCTGCTGAATGAGGTTCAAAGATGAAGAGGGCAAATGGCTCATTTACAGCTGTCGAAGAGAAACTTTGGGGTTTATTAAAATATTTATTGATAGCTGTGACCACAAATGATTTGGCACCAGTGTCCATAAAACAGGGGTGGCAGGAAAATGGAACCCGAGATGGGCTTGGTGCAGCGATTGCAGTAATGGGGATGTTGTAGAGGGAGCTGAGCTGCAGGGCAAAGCTCTCAATTTTCACGTCTATGTTCCAGCCCTCACCTATGATCATGAGCTTTGGGTATTCACCAAAAGAATGAGATACCTTCCTCTGTAGGGTGGTGGGGCTCAGCCTTGGTGATAGGATAAGGAGCTCGCACATGCGGAGGGAGCTCAGAGTAGACTTCCATACTTCACGGATGGATGGATGGACAGTGTGGACAGAGAAAACTATTGCGTCTCAATCAGACGTCTTTATAGGCCTCAAAATGTGTTCCCAACATCTGACCTAAGACCTCTGACTAGATCTTACTGGAACTCTCAAAAACTATTAGATGGATTGCCATGAACTTTTTCTTTTTTTACAAAAGATCATGGTCAAGACGAATCTCACTGACTTCTGTCAACTGAGCTCTTCATCTGGCTCCCACATCAGGTCACAGAACATAATTATCTGTTAGATGGACAAAAGTTGGAACAAATTTTCACATTTCCTCAGGATTAACTTAATCCTTTACCATTTCATCTAGTGCCATCATCAGGTCAATGCCTTTAATCTACTTTGGTTTATTGCCCAAAACTAATTTAACTAAACTTTCCCATCAGCCTCAGCTGTACTTTGTACCACATTTTTACAGATTCATGTAGCTAACATGCTACACTAAGATGGTGAACATGATTTGTTAATCATACCTGCTGAACATCAGCATGTAAGCATTGTCAATGTGAGCATGTTAGCTCAAAACGTCACTGTGCCTACAGTAAGTATAACCCTGCAGAGCTGCCAGTCTGGCTGCAGACTTGTTTTTTGTTTTGTTTCTTTAGAAACGGCTGTATTTTTTCTGTTACTGCCCACACCCAACAAAACACATAAATATTGTCTGTATAAAACAGCTTATAGTCAAATTTACAGGGTTTGAATAAACCAATGAAAATAAAAACCCAAAAGCCAGAAAAAACTGTCTCCTGTCCAAAAATGCACAAACACATGATGAACTTATTTGTTGTGTTTTGACTGAAGTTAACCGATTAAAACTGTAACCACAAGCTGACCTTTCATGGGTCAATGTGGTCCAGTCAAACTGTGCAGAAACCCGAAATCTGAACCCAACCAGAACTGAGGTGGACAAGAAGCTGTGAACCAAAGGTTAACACAGGTCAGATAAGGTGTTGTTGGTGGGTTCAGCTCTGCACAAAGGCATTCAAAAGGGAGCCGCGCCTCACAAAATCTGCAGATTATTATCCTGATTATTCATTCCCTTCAATCGACTGCCCTATAAAAGGTCAGAAAAGCCCAAGGCGATTACATCTAACCAATACCAAAAAACTTTACAAAAGCAGAAACTCCTCACAGTTAAGAAGCTGGAACTGTTTGGCATTTTTTCTTTTAAAAAAAATAAATAAATAAAATAAATTGGTTCAAATTGTTGTTTTTCTATTGATTGACTAATCATTTCATCTCTAAACTTAGCCCTGAGCATAACCTCAACCTGAACTCCATAAGAGTCCTTAAGTTTTCTCATGAGAACACACACATAGACATAGATGGGGTCTTGGACTCCTTGCCTGACTTCTTAATGTGACCTTTTCACAGTCTTGTGACCTGCGGCCACCAGTTAAGTGTGTGCAGTTGTGCAGCGGCTCGATGCGGCAGCACGCAGATCTATATCTCAAAACTGATCAACAGCTTCAGAAACTTGCAAATGAAGAACATTAGAGCTGTGGACATGTGCTGGACAATAACAAACCTCAAATTTCTAAGCATTCCCACAAGCTGTGTTGTGGTCCACCTTGTTAAACATGTGGTTCCCATTGTGGCCAGACCTCTCTCTCTCTCTTTTACTCTCTCTCTCCAAGCACAACAAACTTTTGGACTGAATCCTTAGACCTGTTGTAAGACCCAGTTTGGCCTACATTTTAGCCGCTATGTCACCGTGTCTAATAAATGCAAATATGACTAGGATTTTTTGACATTGATAAAAATCATTTTCTGCAGGAATTAAAGGTTCATGTTGTTCTCTAAAACAAAATTTGGTCCCATGAGTTCTCTTTTCAAGTGATAATCTACATGATTCTTGCCTGCCTTGATTTTGGCAACACTTTTAAAATAAGTGATCCAACATGCTGTAATAATAAAGACACTTAGTGAGTCAGTGTGGACTGAGTGTCTCTAATATTTCCTACCTTTTTTTATTCCAAATAAACTTTTATTGTAGAAAAAGACTGTAAGAACTGCAAACGTAAAGTTAGAAAAGAGTCATTTTCATGGACATGTTATGATAAAAAAAAACTAGCTAACAACTTTGCTAATAGTTAAACATCTGTAAAGAGCAACAACACAGTAGCCAGCTAATATTGCTTACTAGTCCAACAGCAAGAAGCTCAGCTCGGCCTTTTATTTCATTAAGCTCTCGCCAACGGAAGCTCCGGTTCTGGCACAACACCAGCTCCACTACCTGTCAGCATTTACCCACACCCTGGCCCTGAAAACCTCCTCTTCCTTGATGGTCCAAAACACCTGTGGTCCAAACACTTACACTCCCCTGGTGCTCTGAGCTCTCAGCCCAGCTAACAAACTGAGCTAACATTAGCTGACAGCAGCTACAGTTGGCAACAGTTTACTTCACTGTCCATCAGGGAACTTTGTAAATCACAGAGAATTGAGGCAGAGCAGCCGGAGGGCATCAGAGGGAAAACCAGAAAACATTTTCTCCATAAAATATGATCTAGTTTCACCAAAATCAGTGAACTAGTTGGTGGTGTGTGACTTAGTGCCATAAAGCGTTACGTACTTCTCGTGGGTGATCGTACCCAGAGCACAAAGTTACATAGTGCAGAAACTGGTGTACGAATGGCTTTAAGTCACTTGATGTTGTTTTTCACAATATATTTCCATCATCTTCAGTACATTTGATCATTTTATATGAATACACAATCATGTAGTTAGTAAAGAGCTTTTAATTTTGCATTAGTACTTCATTGTTTGCATAGTATCACCTTTGCATTATGTCATCAATTGTGACCATATTTGTGTTTCTTTCCTCAGGTCCCCCGGGGCCAAAGGGAGACAAGGGTGACATGGGACCAATGGGTGCTGCCGGACTTCCTGGGTTGATAGGATTGAGAGGTGGGTACAACCAGTCTGTTGTTTATCAGGTACTCAACTGCATAAGTTAAACATAAGAATAATCAAAATGGTCAAAATGGAGATTTCGGGAAATACTCTTACTTACGTTCTAGATGCTTTAGATGAGAAGATACCACTCTCATGTTTATCTACTATATGAAGGTGGAGGGGGCCTGAATGTTTAAGAAGCACGCCACATAACATCAGTGTCTTTAGTTTCATTCGAGGGCCGACCTTTGTTGCTTGTAATGGCCCCCTTTCTTTTCTCCCCTCCTTTCCTGTCTGCCTCTATACTCTGCTATCAGATAAAATCAAAAATATAAAAAAGAAACACATGTTTAAATAAACTAGAACCACGAGACAGCAAGCTTAACTTAGCATAAAGAAACAGCTAGCTTGACTCTATCTTGAAGACTCCAGGAGGTCAACGGCCAAGAAGTACTCTGGCACATATAACCTCTCATTCAACCGCAAATTGTCAGTTTTATACTTTGTTTTTGTACTGATTAAACAAACAAGATTTAACATATTAATTAGTGACTTTCTGTTATCTTTGGACAGAGCCAGGATAGCTGTCTCTCCTTTTTTTCCAGTCTCCATGTTAAGCAAACCATCTCCTGGCTTCAGCAACATATTTGATGGACAGATATTAGAGGGGTATCGATCCATCTTTTCGTCTCATTCTGAGCCAGAAAGTGAATAAGCGTAGTTTCCAAGATGTTGAATTGTTCCATTAACATGTCCCAGTTGACTTTAGGTCAAAGGCACCCCATCGATAAGTGACACGCTGCATCAAGTATAATTTCAGTGCAATCCATTTTAAGTGCTTCTCAAGCTCTTCAAAACAGATTACCAAATTTCACCAAGTCTCAAAGTGTGCAGCCTTAAAAGAACAACAGAAACTCTGGCCTAGCACAGTATTTACAATATGTAGAACCCAACACACTTTTTAATCTATTATTTCCTTTCAGAAGTAACCATAGAAATGCAATTTCAAACTGACTGAACATGCGCTCATTTGGACGAATTTAATTGACATTGTTTTAAATTTCTATGCCAACCACAGCAAATGAATCCTCAGCCTATTACAGCTTTGGAAGTTTCTTACTTGAATCTTTGTAATCAGTGTAAGAAAGGAAACAGAAATTTTGGCTCAATGAGATGTCGACTTTATCGCCAAAGTAAAAAAATCCCTACAAGGACGCACAACAGAATCTTTCACACATCTTCCATCACTAACAGGTGGCACTGTATTTTTGTATGTTTAGCCATGGAGGCTAGAATTGCTTAACTATCCATATCTTCCTTTATTTTTTTGAAAGAAACAGCTGTGTGTGCTAATCCAATCATTTCTCACCTGCCTTAAATTAGTCAATACATCATTCAGCTGGAAAATGGTCTCAAGCATCTTAAACACTTTAAAATGAAATGAAACATGTAAGAAAGGAAAGATCAGGAATTTTATAGAACTACTGGGTGTCAGGTAAATCAAGTATTTCTGATTTAATGAGACAAGTGATGTCTGATTTTCTGATTTACTTCATTGTTTTTTTGCACTGGCTTGATTTTTAGAGGAGTTTTAAATCCCAAAGGTCATAAAGTGTACCGTAATCTCCAATGTAAACACCAAACTTTGAGTTACAAGCCTTTTTTATGCAAGAAGATTTAAATTTGAGTGGCATGAAAGGTGAAAAGCTACCTTTTATGCAAAGCAGACATTGGCTGGTGTTATTACGTCTGCTTTTGTGATTACATTTGGTTGCATTAATAATGTAGTGAGCAGGGAGAGTTAAAAAAAGGGTCATATAAATCTGCTTAAGAAAACAAGGCTCCAGACCCTGGATGGCGATTTATTTTCAGACAGGGTGTGGACAGGCCCAGTGGGATGGGTCATCTATCTTTGTCTTGCAGGTAATTCCACCAAAAACCACAACATGAACCTTCATCCAGACAGAATTGGCACCACAGGAGCACAAAATGTGAATTTTTCGTAGATACTGTAAGGTACAAACAACAACAACAATATGAATCCAAATGTTTTGGGACTCTTTCCAGTCTCCCCTGTCATCATCCATCCCACATTCCCAAGCCGATGAACTGCAGCTCTCGCATGACATTTCCAAGAAGCATTATCTTCCTGCTGAAAGGAAACCCCCCACCACTGCTACAGTTCCAGGAAAAACTGAATAAAAAGAATTTCTAACTGTAGGGATGGAGAAAAAAAAAGGCTAGCTTAGCATGAAAATATAGCAAACTAAATGGAAATCCCCCAGGACCAAAACAGAACTCCCCCCAACATTCATGAAGCTGTGGTTTTCAGTGAGAGCTGTCATCTCTTAGGGAAACGGGGCTTTTAATCAAATGTAACAGTGGTGATCGTCAATGTCTTCAGGGTTTAGTAATTATGGGCTACAAGCAGTACATTGCCCAGTGTTTGTTTGGTTGTATCTTTAAATTTGACATGAAACTAGTTGATGTAAGCCCACAAAAACCTCCAAAAACAGCATGTGAGCAATGAGACACAAACCTTGTGTGGCTGAATATGATTTTATTTATTAGAAAAGAAGAAGAAAAACATTATGTGATTTAAAAAAAAAATGCTTATATTCATTCATATTTATAGGCAAGTTGAGTAAAGAGCTTCCTAATAGAGGTCTAAACAAGTCCAGTATTTGGACCTGATCTGAAACAGACTTGTGGAAAATCAAAATTCAACGTACGGCCCAATTCAAAGTCAATTTTATTTATACAGTCCAATATCACGAATCACAAAGTTCCCACAAAGGCCTTTACAATCTGTATGCCATATGACATTGTTAGACCTTTTGAAGAACTCCCTCCAAAACAAACCTTTAAACCTCAGAACAACAGAAGAGGGCTCCCTCTGCCAGGACACGCTGACATGCAAAGAAACCTGAGGACAATCAGAGCCAGCCATGAAAATCTGACTCAATCAGAAATGGTGCCAACCTGAACAGACCCAAACAGAGAGAAAACATCAACACTGGCATGATGCTCCACCAATTAAAGGCGTCCTGTTGAGTTTTCATTTAAACAAACAAAAGTTCAGTTTTACAGTCATTGGTTCTCAACAAAGTAGATTGTGTGTATCCTTGAGGTCCAACAAGCGTATTTAAACCATTTTCTGTCCGATTAAAATATATATATATATATATATAAATCCTACATTGTTTACATCATTCTTTGTTAGTCTTCTTCATTGCTTCTTTCCATTTACGGTCAATAAATTAGTGGAATAATCTGAAACCAGCAGGGAAGTACCACATCACCAGAAAATCATTGCTCTGTAGCACTAGCTGTCAAACACTCCACAAAGCACAGCAGTACATCTAAAGTTTCTGACCAGTTGCAACACAGTAGGACCCGACCAGACTCAGTGAAACTACATATAATATTGACATTGACCAGGAGGGTCTCTGTTATAAGGAACCGAGTGGACCTGTGAGGACTTTTGTAGGCCTTATCAAGGCTAAAATGAGTATCCATTATGAATAATGCACTTTTTGCAAGTACGAGTATCGTCAGATCAAATTGTGTCATATCGTTTTCCAATATACCAACATTTATTGAAAAAGAAGTTCTGTCAATAGTTCTCTTACTGTTGTAATCAAAAACATTGTTCTTAAGCTCAACTCTGAGGCTGTAAACCATTTTCTAATAAATAGATACTTCTATCAACCCAAATCAATTTCAGGCTTAAATCAACAACTTCCTCCTCCAAGTACAGATAATGACGTGCTCACTACTGACAGTATAAAGAATGGACGGCGTATCCGTCACGTCACCCACAGGTTTCCAAAGAGACATTTTGAAGTTGAAAATTTGAACATAACATGTTATTCTCAGATTTTTCTTCCTGTTTTTTAAAATAAAAAGACATGTTAATCTTTTTGTAGCGGTGCACTTAGCACAAAGGAATTTATCATCGCATTGAGGCTCTAAAAAATTTCTCCTGGACTCGCTGAGCGATCTTGTTGGACTGTCCTGCAGAACACAAAGAGCACTTCTGCACTCTTTCCAACATATGATTAATCGCATTTTCCCAGTGGGTTTTTTGAGCAGTGAGTTATTGACCCTTTACAGCAGAGAGACAGAAAACAGGACGTCATCCGTCATTGGTTTATATTGTGTCTCTGTCTCTAATGCGTTAAGTCTCATTATGTCATTCTGTTTGTCACAACGGTGTAATCAGAGCATATCAGGCCACATTTGACAAAGATTGCACTTACTTAAACAATGCAATCAATTATTTCATTACTTTTGAGACATTTGAGTGTGTTTACTGTAAACAAACATTCTCATTGTGTGCCACTGGAGCTTTCAGGATATGTGAGGGATTGTTCTATGGAACAAAACAAAGTATGGTGCTGTTCCTCCAGTGCCAGCAAGTGCTCAGAGATTGATGGTGGAAGAAGTGAAAGATGAACGTTAACGTCACTTCCAACATCTTTGTATAAATGATGTCAGGGTGAGGAGGGAGGACAGGAAGCAACAAGGCTTATTGGAAATGTCATAAAGTCCTCATACTATTATTTTTTAGAATTGCTGATAGACATGCAATTAGTAAAGGTCAACTTGAATCAGTTATTAGTGAATGTTCAGATCCATTTCTCATTGTAAGGATTCTGATTGGCACCACAGCAGCTCCCCTAATTCATGGATTGGATTTTATTGGAGGTTTCCCACTAATTAGAAGGAGTGTAACTTTTTTTTTTATCTTCAACCTCTTAAAAGTCTCATTTGTTTAATCAAATAAACATAATTTGCCCTTGAAGCAGATAACAGCCACAAGTGTTAAGATTTTTACGTTTTAGCAGAGCCAATGTGCAAACACCAGTCTCAGACCAATGATTTTAGTTTTACAGTTGATTTGAAAAGTTTATTTGGCTGGTGGTGGCGTGACAAGGTCCAGAACAGAAACAAAGACAAGATGGAAGTGAACATCATGGAAGTGAGGAATATCCTGGAGCACATGGAGAGCAAAAATTAGCAGAAATGAAGGTCACAAAACATCTCTGAGTTTGGCCAAAGCCTGTGCTGCTGCGATGATTACTAAATGATCTGGCTGATTCTGCGTGGTAGAGCCAGGTGGTAGAGGAACAGTCGGTGAGGCCACATCCAGAAATAAACTCAAGAGAGAGACAAAGGACAGACAGATTAGGGAAAACACTGGGAACCAGAAGGCCGACAGCTTCAACATAACAACAAGGCACTGAAGACCGATATTGCAGCATATTTATTAAAGTCAAGCTTGTATGTGTTTGTTTTTTCAGGGCTTTCAGGGGAAAAAGGCATCCAGGGCCCTCGGGGGATCAAAGGGCCTGCTGGGGGCAACGGTGATCAGGGAGAAAAAGGAGACACTGGACCTACTGGTCCTAGAGGTATGTCTGTGTTTTTAAAAGGTCACATTTGCTTAATGTCATGGCCAAAAATGTTCATCGAGAAACCATATGGAAGCACAACAAGAACATACAGCACAGACTACTTATCATAAACAGAGGTGTGTACTTTGAGGTAACGGTAGTATTAACAATAAAGTGAGTCATTTAGTCACTCACCCAACAGTTCGTCATTCACAAGAAGAAAAATCCCAGCAGTCTTGAACAACTCACAGCTGAATCTCATCAACGTGTTCACAGCTCACATCATTTCAGACATTTCAAACTGAGAAACTCCGTCTCAAACGGCTGAATGAGATGTTGACTTTATTGCCAGAGTAGAAAATTCCTTACAAGGAAGCACAACAGAATCTTTTAAACATCTTTCATCACTAACAGGTGGCACTGTATTTTTGTATGTTTAGCCATGGAGGCTAGAATTGCTTAACTATCCATATCTGCCTTTATTTGTTTGAAAGAAACAGCTGTGTGTGCTGATCAAATCATCGCTCAGCTGTCTTAAATGAGTCAATGCATCATTGCAAAATGGTCTCAAGCATCATAAACACTTAAAAATGACAGGACCTCTATCACCTGTGTTATCATTCATGTGTGCAGGGAGATGCAGCCAGGTAAACTCCAATGACTGACTCCAGTGTGTAAAAACAAAAAACAAGGGGGCCAAAAGAAGTCTTAGAACATGATATTCAGTTCTGTCAATACATCCATGATTTGGATTTGGATCCATCAGTCTGCTTCCCCACTCTTTGCAGCATATGAATCCATCCACTATTCATTGCATTAGCTCTTCTATACCCCCAAGTAGATTTTCATTGGAGGACAGATCAAAAGGAGAGTTGATTATTATTGTCCTCACATTTTAAAGGTCTGCAGTGATCCTTAGCAAACCCACAGCGGCCACTTGTCTAATTTTTAGGGCCCCTGCACCGACTGGTGTGAGGACCATATTGGAGTTGCTCGGATTATTATTATTTTAGCAAATGAATCGCTAAAGGTGACCCAGTCTTACAGTCTGGCTGTGGACCCCCAAAGAGTCCTCTTATGAGTAGCTCCCGCAGCACGTTGCACTGAAAAATTATCATGTCCAGACTCAGGAAGTGGTCCATTTTGAATTTAGTGGTCATTTTTTGCAATTTGCAGGTGTTTTAACTCGGATATTGGGTCAATTGAATTAAAAAACCTTCAGGATAAAAAGCTATCAAAAGTTTGGTAGATGGTTCAACAGCATGTCTGTGTTTGATCTACACATGATTTTCCTGGTGTGGTTTACATTTGATATGCTGGACTATAATGTAGAGTTATTAGGCCTTGTCTAGCACCACATTGTGGACACAGAAAGTGACATTTAACTCTTCTTGTAGAGTCCGAAATGTATCAAATTCAGAACTGTGTCGACCAAACTCAACGCCACACCAAACCCGACCTGTACAGTGTGTGAGGGCCCGTTCATAGAGTACACCAGTAATTCTTATATATATGATACGAAATCCATAATGAGCGTTTAATAGTTCAAGACAGCTGAATATACCATCTTCCATTGTAAGAGAATATTAGGAAATTCTCCGCCATTCTGTATCCCCATTAGTTTTCCATTGCACACTATAAATATATATTTATTTGACATGACAAATTTTCCAGGCAGACATGAGAATAATCTGCTGCAACACGGTTGGAATTTGATGCTAACTTTTGGAATAAAATAGATGTTGAACACAAGATACCTTGACCGTGACTTATTGCAGAGATTTCTTTCTTTTTTCATTCTTTCCTTCCATCTATTCATCCACTCATTTATCCAGATCAGTCTATATCTACATAAACCCCTCGGGTGTCGATCTTTCCACTCTGGCATCACTCGCCGGACAGTGCCAACGAGAACAAAAAACACTCAGACACACAGAGTATTGTTGGGGAAACCACTGCCATGACAAATATGATAAGGCACTGCAGTCTTTTTTGTGTCAGCATGTCATTGTGTGTTTATGTATGTATGTGTTTAGCCAACAGCTGTTGCTGATCAGAGTTGGGTTTGGCTGAAATGTCCAGTGTTGGAGTCTCACAGTTCCTATGTTGGCCAGTAGCTCTCAAAACTTTGGACCAGGCTGATCTGTTGTCTTCTGTGTGTGTGTGTGTGTGTGTGTGTGTGTGTGCATGCGTTTAGTTGTTATGTCTCAACAGTCAGGACCAGACTTCACTCTAGTTTTGGTACATTTTTATATAGATGTGCCTAACGTTATGCTATGCATTAAACTTCATGTAAATGTTGAAGACAGCACTTGGTCTTTGATGTCAATTAAATTATTGATTACAAATGATGAAACAATGAGACACCGTTAATAGGAGTTAGACCAAAGGTATTGGAAGAGTTTAACCTCTAACCCATCATTTAATAAAGAGTTTTATTGAAGGGGTTTGACTCATCAGGTAGCATGCTTGTTAGCTCATTTGCTAACAGAATAACAATTTCACCTCTTTTTTGAAAAAAAGATGTATTTGTACCATTTCTCCCCATTCCCTCAAAGGTCACACAGAACAAATTTACAACTCAGTTGAACTCAATGTGAAAAATTCTTGGAGATTCATTTTTCTTCATTAGCAAATACACTAATTACAGCGACTCCATTGAAATAAATTGTTTGACAACCTTATTTCAACAATTTCTCTAAACAACTGGGGGAAAAATCATCTGTTGAATGGCCATATTGTTTGCATAAGGTCCTGTTTCATTGCTCTACACATAGAGGTCCTCAATGGCGGAAGCGTCACATTGTGTGAATGAACAAATGATCGCGAGGAAATGTTGCAAATTATAGCCTGCATGTTGTAATTTGGTGTAACAGGCCTCTGATTTGTTTGGAGTAAACTGAAGAAAACATCTAAAATTAGCACGGGCAGCAATAGCCAACAAAGCTCCAACGCGTCACTCACAAAAAGCTCTAGTACTGACAACACTGTTTGATTGACAAGTTAATTATATAACAAGCAGTTCAAAACACCGCAGAAATAAATGTTTTTTTTAAAAGAAAAATGGAGACACAAGGATCTTCGCGGATGTTTTGTCATCTACACTCTGGCAGTTTATAACAATGTCCATCTGTGCTTCCACCCATCTGAGGTCTGGTTGTGGGTTTAACAAACCAGTGAAGGGTGAAGAGTTTGTAGACTTACTGGTGTGAACGGGGGCCTCAGCGGAAGGCAGTTGCTCAGCTGTAGAGGGAGGAGGGATACTGAAAGCTTGTTGAAACAGCACTGGGAGGCTTCAAGGTCTCTGAATAGTAGGTAGACTGAACAGCAGTGGATTGGGTGTTGGCTCTTTCTTTGGTTGTAAAGCATCACAGATTTGCTGTGTTTGCTGAAAGTATTGTCTACTGTCATTTCCTGTTGTTTAGTGGACATGAAACTAGATGTAGTTAGCATAATTCAAAAGATGGATACATCCTTATAGGTTTAACACCTAACCATGAGGTTAGTTGGCTCACATTAGCTAACGTTAGCTAACTAGTGACAGCTGTCAATCACTGACTCAATGGTAAATATGGAACCCAGCTAAAAAGCGATGCAAGGGTGGTCACTTTTGTATTGCCCCTGGATACAGCAATGAATTTTTGCTATCCATAAAGCCATGGTGCTAATGTGGCTAAAACTGTTAATTAGTTAAGCTTTAAGTACTTAAATTTTAGATCCATGCTACCTTCAGGGCCAACAACATACGAAATTAATCATGCAGTTTCAAATCAAAAGCATCTGTTGTCTCTTGCGGCTCAGCGGTAGCTCACCAGTATGTTTGGGTTTTTCTTGCAGTGTTATGTTGTTAAGGATGTGGTCAAGATGGAGGTGACACTGACAGCTGAGGGCGTCACAGGCAGGGTGTGGTGTGTTAGCTACACTATTCAGTCATGGACACACACATACATACAGTAACACACACATGGAGGGTGGGACTGAGTGCCACTTCGGTTGGCAGCGGCCCCTGTGGTCTTGGATGTGAAGAAAGAGTCAAATTAAAGGTGGGATAAATGCCGACTTGAAGTTGATCCTCTTATAACTTCATGGCAAAAACAGACTTGCGGTTTCAAACCTCATGGCTGAAAAAATTAGCAACAAATCCCACTGAAACTCGCCTGCTTTGGAGTTTATTCTTGGGTGTTCAGAATAAAATCATATTTTGAAATGAAAACAAACGAGAAATAGCCGTATCCAAGCTGCTGAGTTAGGGAGGTGCTGTGCGTACATGTATCGTCATTTCCAGAAACCACAAATGAGAGGACTTTTACTTATATTGATTGAGCGGTGTGGCATTGTATTAACTTTTCCAGCATGCAAACATCTATACTGTAAAGATAGTCCAAGAAATTACCTTGACACCAGTACCTTTATTTTCTGTCTTCTCTTTCTGCTTCCCCTTGTTCAACCTCATTCACCTCCACAGCAGAAAAAAAAGATTTAACCACAACTTTTAGAGGTAAATTAAGCACCAGACACAGGGTGGGTATCCTCTAATTTTACATTTTATGCCTATATCACTAGGCAAGATTACAGGGCCAACTATTTATACAAAGAGTACAAAGGAGAGGAAATGGGTGTGAGGTGGAGGAGCAGTTTTAAAATTTAAACCTGTCGCTGGCTGAGCTACTCCTGTGTGTTATTTTATCTGCACATTCACATTTCTGCCCCCATGTGTGCTATATTGTGGTCGTCACTGTAGTATACTTACAGTCAGTTCAGCCAATGAAAAGGCCTCTTATATTTGGTCAACAGGATATCATTGGATGTTATTAGTGTCATCCAAATATAAGTGATACTTCTGTGCCGTGATGTTATAGCGGACTCGATCCTCTTATAGCTTCATGGCAAAAACAGACTTGTGGTTTCATGTCTGAAAATTAGCAATAAATGCCGCTGAAACAGATTCACATCTGCTTTGGAGGTTATTCACGGGTGTTTGGAATTGAATCATATTTTGGAATGGGAAAAAATCATATCCAAGCTGCTGATTTGAGGGAGGTGTTGTGCATAAACGTACAGTAATTTTGCAGACAACACAAGTGAGTGTCTTATATTGTGGCTTATATACATTTTTACTGAATCCTGCAGTGATACCTGCGTGCCATGATGTTGTAGAGCAAAGAACAAGAACAAAATCTGTGTGAAAAATTGATTTTAAACATGTTCTTCAGCCTAGACTAACTTCTGGTAAGGGTTATATTTTGCGTTTCTGCTCCTATGACATCTGTTTTCAGTCTGTTTTTCTGTTTTGTCCTCAGGTGACAGAGGAGAAAGAGGGTTCAAGGGGGAGAAGGGGGATCGAGGGGACCGAGGAGAGAAAACAGGTAAGAGCTGATATATGACTTAAAAGTGTAAAGGCGCAACGAAATAAGTGACAGAGAACAACATTGAAATGGCAGTTTTTATTGCTTTCATAAACAGCATAAAAGTCCTTGTCAGGTGAGGTTGTTTCAGACATTTTGAAGACTAGACCTAGACCTCCTCCGCTCTATAGGATGCCCATATTCAAACCACAGATTAATTAGCTATAGAGACCAAAATTGTTTTTTCCAAAACAGTTTCATTCTGATAGTACATTTTCACTCTCACTCTGTCAGATTCAAATACACTGTAAAGTTCTCTGAACAAACTTAATAACAACAAAATTCCAAAGCTGGAAAGATTTTCTATTAACCGTCAATTTTAATAATAACGTCCTGCAAGAAAGCCCAATTATCTCTTTTGGTTGAGCAACCTCGATCATGTTCTGCTGCCAGCAGCAGCTTAAAGCCTCGAGTTTGTAACATGACCACACATGCATGCAGACAGACTTGTACAGATGTTAGTTAATCCGCTATGGTTACAGCAGTAAAGTGAACATGGTCTGCTAAAAGATTCAACACTGAAATTTAGTGTTTTATAGACTTCGTTGCAGAAAAGCGCTTTATCAACTTTAACAACTTATGTTACAATAATATGCCCTCTAATTAGTGTGGTAACAAACTGCTGTTTCAGTTCCAGTGACAGTGTTTTTATATTTTTTCCATCATCTTCTTCTCCCACTAAACCTTTTTAGAGCAACAGAAATGTATTCTTTGGATTATTATTCTATTTCATAAACTGTAATTCATCAATGCTCATAGACATAGGAATGTAATAAACACTTTTAGAATGTTTAGGAGTAAAAGAAGTTTGAGGCTTTTGCTCTGCCTCCACTCCCAAAACAATTTTCAGGCTGGATGAGCATTTAATGATCACACTTATGTCCAAGATTTATTCACATTTATGCAGCTTTTAAACCCAAATTACAGTTTAATGATGATGATACATTTGTTGCAGCAGAACACTATGATAGGATACTGCAAAGAAACATGCGATTAAAGACATGTTTTTATCGCAAAACCGGTGGATTACTCCTTCCGAGTTGAGACTCTGGTGCAGAGTACAGTACCGTGGACGTTGTACCGGACCGTTGTGGGAAAGAGAAAGCTTTGCCGGAAGGCAAAGCTCTTGATTTTCCAGTCCATCTACGTTTAAACCCTCACCTATGGTCATGAGCTTTGGGTAGTGACCGAAAGGATTAGGTTGCGGATCCATGGATAAGCTCATCCTTAGAGATAAGGTGAGGAGCTCGGACATCCGGAGGGAGCTCAGAGTAAAGCCGCTGATCCTTTGCGTTGAAAGGAGCCAGTTGAGGTGGTTTGGGCACCGTTTCTGGGAGGAGACCGCGGGGCAGACCCAGAATCCGCTGGAGGGACTACATAACCCATCTGGCCTCGGGATCCCCCAGGAGGAGCTTGAATGTGTTGCTGGGGAGATGGACTGGATCTGGAACGCCCTGCTAAACCTGCTGCCACCGCAACCTGACCCCGGATAAACGGAAGGAAATGGATGGATGGATGGATGGATTATAAAACTTTAATTTTATAAAAAGTATTTGCATCAAATCAAACATTATATTATATAATATAAACAATCTGCTGCTAAAATTGTGTTATATTTTAGTAAAATGCAGTTCAGCTGCACGGTCACAGTGAAGAAAATCCTCCTTGGCACCACGGCAGTAATACGAGCACATATATCAGTGCATGTGATCCAAAACCAATAGTTGGCAAGACAAGAACAAAAATTTACGAGCTGATGACTTTATGGGACTCATACATCTCCGCCCCACCTGATGTCCTGTGCAAAGTGCTGTGGGAAGTTTAAAGGATCAGCAGATCTGCTTTTCTTTTCAGTGTAATCTCATGGTTTCCGACACACGATGAAGTACCACATGGCTTAGTGTACATCAAAAGGAATTGAAAACCATTATATGCATATGTCCTGAGGCGGAAAGCTGAAGCCTTGTACAGAAACCACCAAACTGGATTCAGGTAGAAAGTCATTAATGGCCCCAAACCTCATTTATTTAGTTTTTTTGCCCCAAATGTTATTCTTCCTTTGCTACATGACTTTGGTTGGTTCTCCATGTGATGAGCGATGGAGTGGTGTTCACATCAAATAGACTTGATCCCTCGACCATCTGAATGCTGTTTCTGCCCATTACGGAGCCGTCGAAGATCGGTTCTTTCCTCACATCATTTACAAGACATGGCTGTTTGAGGTTTCAGAGCAAGAAAGACAGGCTGAGACCACATGCTGCTGGCTGTCAAAAAATATCAAATCTCCGTGTCGTGCACTTTTCGGTCACAAACCTTATGTGGTTGACTTATCGTTTGATGCATGACTCAGATCTTTTTACACTTCAAAGCATACAGTGCATACCTTTGTGATCGCTTACCAGAACGAGCACCAGAGTTACTAAAGACCACTGAAGTTTTTTTCTGTGGGAAAAGTGCACACATGTTGGGTGTTAACACACAACCTGCCACACAGGAAGTTATATCACTGAAAGGATCACAATCTTTAGCTCTGTTGAAAGACTCGACAGCACAAAAACAAGCAAATGGACCCCAGATTGTAGTCATATGTGAGATTAGGAGAAAGCGAGGGAGATCTTTCATCTGTGTAAAACAGTTTGTATCTGGATTGATGTTCTGTTTAATCGACATTGAAGTCTCTTAACTCACTGGAAACAGAAAAAAAATTTTAATAGAATAAAAGAGTCTCTAATTAATTTGAACCACTGACAGTATATAGAATGGACAGTGTATCCGTGACGTCATCCACAGGTTTCTGAATAGTCGCTTTGAAACTCTGGCTGCCACCGTGTTGGCAACCCTGTAAATTGTAGCTTATGTTAGAGCAGATAAACACACTTGTATCATTTCACAATATTGTGAATCTTTCCGTGGTTCCCTGGATTCAACAGAGACAGACCGACAGAGAAACTGTACTGTATCATATAGTTTTGATTCAGGATAAAGACAGGAAACATTAGGTGAGTTGAGTCCAACAATTTGCCTATTATACGTCCTTAAAGACTTTTTCCCATGTGTTTTGTAACGTGTAACAAAACCCTAATTTGTTTTTCATTTTAGGGAATTGCGAAATTTGTGTAATTTGCACTTGGCAGTTGATATATCTCAAGAGAGATTGGAAGTGATGCATACCACACACAAACATACACACACAGCTCAAGGCCAGCTGACAGTTTGATCTCCAGGGTCCAACTTTAAGTGTTGTGGGTTTAACGTCTGACAGGCTGTCTTTACAATGGACCTGTGCAGCTACAGGAATCCAAAAATAAATCGATTGCCTTCGGACTCTGGTGAGAAATTTATTTTCACCCTGGAACTCGAACATATTTTTATGTGGAGGTTCACCTGAAGCCAAACCTTCAACGTCAATACTGAGGAACAGAATCAGAGATCAGGATACACGTTTACCTTCAACTCTTCAGCTCTCACGTGTGTTGAAATACCTCCTACGTACTCAGTTTTTATTATTTATGTTCAGTTTTTATTTGCTGAATCTAATAATCTGTTGCTGGAACAGAACAACTCCCAGAGTTTGATTCAGAAAGCATACATGTAGAAGAAGTGATGTAGGTCAGTATTTTGCTTTTATTTTATAGAATTAGACCCAGTTTCAGTCTTTTTATGGTCTTTAATGTGATTCATTGGTGAGCTTTGGAGAATTTTTTCACCATTAGACTGTTTACCTCTACTTCAAGTCTGTATGCTAAGCTAAGCGTACAAGTTGCTGGCTGAAGACGTATATTTACCAAACAGATAAGAGAGTGGTATCGATCTTTTCATCTACGCTCATAAAAACTTGAAAATCAACCAGATTCCCTATGCCAGGGGTGTCAAACTCAACCACAGAGAGGGACAAAATTAAAAACTGGGACTATGTCAAGGGCCAAACAGGGTCAACATGTATTGAACATGATAAACAAGATATTAGATAAATTCAAAAGGAATACATATTTAGGTAGGCTACATTCTTATTTTATAAACATGTGCTAAAGCCAGATGTTTGGCACCTTTTCTTAAGTGCCAGTTCATCAAAGTTTGGGGTTCAGTTCTGTGCTGTGGAAAGATGTAGGTGATGGTGTGCAGCAGTGAGACGACTCCTTCGTGGGTTTTTGTTTGTCATCATCACAGAGAAAAACTGCTCACACAGGTATGTGCTTCCAACCGTGCAGAGCATTTGAGAAGCATGTAGGCTGAATATAATTGTACCGTGGGCCGGATGTGGTCCACGAACCATGAGTTTAACATATGCGCTCTATGCCGTTTGTGTGTCTGCCGTCTGGCGAGCTCAGTCTGCTCTGTGCTGATGCCGTCAAAAATACAACAGCCGCGTATTCTCGCTGGTTCTGCAACGCTTCTGAAGCATGCCACAACGCTTCTGGTGGAATCATAATCATTGTATCGAATGGCCGCTATGAACTCTGGTGGCAGTGGCGCACAGGAATGCACATCTGTGCCTGGTGGGATCCAGCAGTAATATTTACTGAACATGGACAAGGAAGTATGGTATCTTTTCATCTAACGCTCAGAAAAGCAAATAAGAGTAGGACTATTTCCAAATAAGTTTAATATAAAAACAAAGATCATATGAGAGGCACAAACTGATTTCAAAATATTCTTGTATGGTTGCCCAATTTTGTGCATTTGCTGGCCAAGAAAATGAAGTTAAAAGCAAACAAATAACCAAACAAAAGAAGAGGAAAGAAAACAATGTGAAGACAATAACAAACTGAGTTTCAAGGAGAACATTTTCTTAACAGATGGAGCTAGTTAACGGTTGTCCTGAAGCCATTTGGTCTTGTCCAGTCCAGACCCTTCCTGCCTTCCTGCCAGATAAACATTAATAATCGTGATCACTCCATGATCTGGCCTTCTTCAGGTATTGACAGCCTGGTGCTCTAACTCCTCTGGCCTCTGAGGTTTGAACCACTTGGACGAATACCAACAGTTGGAGCTCACATATCTAGTTTCCCCTGGACTAAAAACAGTCATTATATCTCATGCACAGCTTTCACAGAATATGTACAAGGCTTGTTATGAAACGTCAACTTTCCTTCAAACTAGAGAGTGTTTCTGCTTAATGGTGGACCACTTTATTGGCTGTCCGACGTGAACATGAGAGCTGTCAGACTGTGGAGACAGAATAAGTTAGAGACGAGGATCCTTGAGTTTTTGCATAATTACTTAAAGAAGTATTTATTTTGATCGCTGACGTTTCTCGCTGTGGCATGCGTGTTATTGTACACAAGCTTTCTGACTCAGGAAAAGTCATTAACTACACAAAGTTAAGGTTTAGTACTTAGTTGAATTTGAGGCTCATTTTCCATCCCAGGAACAACTGATACATTTATTTCATTACAATTTAGTCCAAAATTAACTTTGTGGTTTTGACATGTTGATATTTTATTATATTTAAACACAATTTGGAAATAAGAGTGAATGACACAAGAAAATGTTTTTTACCAAACAATGTGCTGCCATTAGCTACTGTTGCTACAGCTGTTAAACTTTCTGTTCTCGTGTGACACATATGCAGTTAACGGTGACATATTTATCACTTAAAATCCTTATTCATTTTTGAAACATGTGTCCTTGAGGTTTTAAAAAAAAGCAAGCATTGCATTTCTAGCCTGTGACCATTAATTTTGCTGCCTGAAAGGACAGCTGGCTGGCAGATTTACCAGCTGTAGCTACTCAGCAAATTAAGCTAACGTTAGCTTCAGTCTAGTCTCCCGTTGACCTTTTTAATGTTTCCAACTGACTCGTTTCAAATGAGATTCTTGTGTTTGGGGTCTTTAAATATGCACTTGATGGCTTCATACATATGTTGTATGTTTGTCAGTGTAGAACATGAAGAAACAGCATTGTTCTTGTGCTACAGTGTAGAGCTACTTAGCAATAATGCACTAAATCACACACCACCAACTATTTAACTGATTTTGTTGAAACTGGATCATATTTTATGGAGAAAATGTTTTCTGGATTTCCCTCTGATGTCCTCTAGCTGTTCCGCCTCAACTCTCTGTGAATTACAGAGTTTCCTGATGGACTGTGAAGTAAACTGCTGCCAACTGTAGCTGCTGTTAGCTAGAAGAGGGGAAGAGGAGGTTTTCAGGCGTGCAAATGTTGAGGGGAAGCGGAACCAGTGTCGTGCCAGAACTGGAGCTGGGCAAGTGGGCAATGTAACCAGGCTTAGCAGCCGTTGGGACATTGATGGAGGAAGTTAAGAAGAGAAAAGAGTGACTGAGCAAGAAGCCGTCTGACCAGAGTAAATCTGGGACTGACTTTTAGTCGTTGGTGAGAGCTTGGTGAAATAAAAGGCTGAAAGACAGACGCCGAGCTGGGCTGACTGCTGTTGGACTAATAAGTAATATTAGCCGGCTGCTATGTCTTGTGTTGTTGACCTTGCTTGATGTTTGGCTGTTTGCAAAGTTGTTGACTCATTAGATTTTGATCATAAGCAATATAATCATAACAAATACACGTGTACAACTGTCTGTATTTACGAGAGTGGTATTACACTGGGGCACTAAATCGCAAAAATACCAATTTCTATGCAATGTTCCTTTAATATGTTTGGCTGATGCAACTCTAACTAATCTGGTTGGGGTTGTTTGAGTGTAAACTTCCCCAAATCCAATAAAGAACAGGGCAAAAGTTCTAATGTTAGCAAATAATGTGCTCCTTAGCCATGGAAATAACTATATGTTAGCATTGGTTAGTACTGCTGGTACTTTTTAACTCTCTTTAACTCTTTAAATGCTATGTATCGCTCTTCAGCCTCATGTACATTGCTTCAACATCCAAAAGGAAACCAAAGCTTGACAGACGTGTTATGATTGCTAAGACATTGGAATGGGTTTAGTTGCTGTTGTCAGATGAAAAACCTTTTTCCCCAAAATGACGATTTTTGGAAGAACAAATAATTTTTGCTTGGAAACAATGCATTTATGGCATTATTCAGAGGGGTTTTAGAGGATTTTATGATCCCAGGAAATTTAAATTTAAAAATATTGACTTTAACCACAGAGAAGCGTGTCATTCTTAGATTTGAACATTAAAATTGAAAGCATGAATGATTTCCACCCAAGAGCATGATAATTGTCTCTATTGTTGAGAGGCTGCGTTGTCATCCAACATATCATCTGCACTATATCTCTTTACAATAAAATGACTGATTCATCTTAAGATTCTCGTCATGCATTTGCCTGATTTCTACCAAAGTTTCCGGCAAAATAAATCAAGAACCCGAATAACCGATTAACATAATTCATCGTTTCCAATATGTTGCAGAGGCATGAATGTCTGTGAAGTTCGCTTGTATGGTTCTCATTATCTCTGAAGTCTACATGTGCTGCCTTCATCCAGAACCCTTCCTCCTCCTCTCCTCCCCAGAGTGTCTCATTTGCACAGCGGGGACCCTCAGGCACTTCACAGGGAGGGGAGGGATGAAGGACTGAGAGAGAGGAAGATGAATAGTGTGAGAGAGATGTGAGAAAGTGTTGAGTCTCGTCTCAGGGGTATTCGAACATGTGGGGATTAGAGTTATACATAGGGCTAGTAATGGCCTTTTATTACATGTATGAGCGGTGATATGATAGATATGATGATACAGTACAAAGTACTTTATAGGTTTCCAGAGTTTAAATATTTGTTTCTTATATTCGCAGGCTTTTAGTGTATACAATGGTAGAAAGTAAGTATATTTACTGTACACAGCACTGTACTCAAGTGCAATTTTGAGGTACTACACTACTCCACTACATATCGAACATCTCTAGTTACTTTGGAGATTCAGATTAATACGACAAAATACAATCATCAAATAAATAATGATGTATCATTATGGATAAAGATAAGACTTCATTCATCTATTGGTGGAATTCACAAGCTGCCAGTATATATACTATTTATATAGTACAAAAAAAGTCCCAGTTTTACCAGCTGAAACATTAAAGTGCATCAATAATAATTTTGTTACAGTGGTTCACAATATACAACGTGGATAAGGAAATTACTCATAAATAAATAAATTGGGGCGTCCTGGTGGCTCAACTGGTAGAGTCGACTCCCCGCATCCAAAAGTCTTAGTCCTTCCTGTAGCGACCTGGTTCAGACTCCGGCCTGTGGTCCACGGACGTTTCCTTTTGTCTTCAGCTGTCCGCTCTCACAAGTTGAAAGCTTAATTCAGTTATGTGATGTGACGAGAGCAAAATACTTGAACTCACAATGTCTTTGTCACTGTCTGCTCTGCTCCCTGGGTCAGGATCTCCCTCATAACACAATCTTACAGCTTCCATAAGATTGTAAACCTGGGGACACTTTGTTGGTGGAGACTTTTAGATTTACAGTGGAAAATAAAACATGTATTTCAACATAATGATGTATATTTCTGTTTTGATTATTCGTGACAACTTAAACTATCTACAATACAAAGCTGAGGAGTTTTTTTTTTCCGTGTTTTGATTTACTGGGAATGATTTTAAAATGTCCGGCGCTTCTGGGTGCTAGAGTGAAATATAGAACGTGTGCTCTGGGGCGGCTATGGGGTCTAAAGGGTTAACAACAAGACTGTTTTAATCTGCTGTCCTTGGAGCTAGTTTTGGTCCGGTGGCCCAAGAGATTCATTTTTAAAGGGCATTTAAAGTATCTTGTTAAAAAGTAGTTGACGGTTCTAAGAAGTATTAATGTGGTACTTCTTTATCTTCGTGCCAGCAGCAGTTTTTACCCAGCTTCATAGCAATCAAAAGAAGAGGAACTGTTTTGTGTTTGATGAGTGAACAAATAGTTTCAACATCTGTTTCAGGTAATTGAATATTCAATTACTCATCCTATGTTCAGAGCTTAGTATGTGCTTTTAGTCTTTCTTCTTTCAGTATCGTCTGAGAAAAGAACAACTGGAGAACATCTCATTTCTGTTTTTAATTTCCTGGTTCTTACATTTCTGTAAGAATATGATACAAACTTGTGCAGCAGATATGACAGTGTAATGTTATGGTAGATATTAAATTATGATGGGCTAGTGAGTGCAAAGTACTTGACGGTATAATGAGAGTTAAATGGTACACAGTTAAAATTTATGATGGTCTGATGAGACTAATATCCTGTCTAGATAATGTGTCTGGTTTTACTCTCCAGCACTTTGTCAACAGTCTCAGTTGGGGCACATGTCTTAAAAACAGTGTGTGTGTGTGTGTGTGTGTGTGTGTGTGTGTGTGCGTGTGTGTGTGCGTGTGTGTGCGTGTGTGTGTGTGTGTGTGTGTGTGTGTGTGCGCACGTGTGCGTGTTTACCTTTCTTGCTTTCACTCTGTTTTCTGAAAGGTGATAAATCAAGTCAATTATACGAGTTCAGCTGCTGCATAGTTTGAAGAATACGCGATGTACCATGAATCCATGAAGCTCATGCTAACACAAACACACACAGTTAGCTCTAGTGCCCCTGAGCAAGGCGCTCCAACCCTGAATCCAGCACACTGGCTCAAACTGAACACTGTAGTTTAAACATTGTATATTTGGTTATTATATTTTATGAAATAGATTTTTTTGTGATATTTTTTTTTTGTTAAATGTCCTGATGTATATTCTGTGAAATCATCATCCAAGATTTTATTAAGTCATGTTTTTCTTGGAAAAATAAAACCATCAAGCATGAAAGCATGGACATTGAAAAAGTATTAATAAACTTTATTACTATATCACCTTTCATGAAAAAAACGCAGCTTTAAGTGTTTTCTGTTGTGTGTTGTCTAGTTAGTAAGCTTGTTTTTTAGGAACAGTTCGATATTTTGGGAACTACACATTCATTTTCTTGCAGAGAGTTTGATGAGAAGATCAAAACCACTCTCATGTTTGCATTATGAATAGCTACAGCCAGCAGCTGTTAGCTTAGCTTAGCACAAAGACTTTGAACAGGGGTAAACCAAAGAAGAATCCAGCCAGCAGCACCTCTAAAGCTGTAAAAACACATTATAACTTGTTTGTTGAACCTGTAGAAAAAGTGTAAAAACAAGCTGTATGAGTTATGTACCAAACTATTTGTTTACTGGGAGCAGTGACTATCTATCTATCTATCTATCTATCTATCTATCTATCTATCTATCTATCTATCTATCTATCTATCTATCTATCTATCTATCTATCTATCTATCTATCTATCTATCTATCTATCTATCTATCTATCTATCTATCTATCTATCTATCTATCTATCTATCTATCTATCTATCTATCTATCCATCCCAACTTTTTACGAGGGGGGTTCACATAGGAGGAAAAAAGTTCCCTCAATCAGAATAATTATATTTATTTTTCTCGTTCAATCAAAGACTATTTCGGTGGTTTATGGAAAAAAAAATTCAGTTGCAGCATGTTGAAAACAACCTATCCATCTCCACTTGTTTTTGTATTGGTTGGATTTACAGAGCTTCATTAAACTCATAAACACTCACAATGAAAGTAATCTGCTCAGTTTGAGTTCAAAGCCGTGCCAGCAAACGCTGGATAAAAGGGAGTCATGTGTTCTGTCAGTGTAGTCGTGTTGACATTCATAATAAAGACTTCAGTATTTCTGCACTCTGAGTAACCTGCTGTCTTATGATGCTGTTTTCTACAAACGTGATCACCTGGAGGCTCCAATAAATGCACAAAAACGTATGTCTTATATCTGCCAACAAACTAAATGGTAGAAACAAACGTGTATAAATGCCTCTGCCAATTCATGTGTATTTACATATATAGATCATTCTGTTAATGTATACTTGGATCTGTGTTTTAGTGGAGGAGACTTTGGTGCGTCTGGTGAACGGCTCAGGTCCTCATGAAGGTCGTGTGGAGGTTTTCCACGAACGCCGCTGGGGGACGGTGTGTGACGACGTCTGGGATAAAAAGGACGGAGACGTGGTGTGTAGGATGCTCGGATACCAAGGAGCCACTGAGATCCATAAGACTGGACGCTTCGGACAGGGTAAGAGATGATCAACGCACACGTATACCAACAGTCTGCTGTTTGTTTGCATTTTCATGGTCTGCTTTCCTGCTCGCCATCCAGCTTGTTGTTCCAGTTCATGTCTGTACAGTGTTCACTTTTTTGTCAAAGATACATTATTGTCACGTGATGAAGGAGGGTTCAAGGAACTCCTGTGGGTCAGGAGGTAGAGCGGGTTGTCCATTAATTACACTGTTGTTTGTTTCTTCCATCCACAAGCCAACGTATGCATGAGTGAATTAAAGGCATTTTGTAAAGCGCTTTGGTCTAAAGCGGCTTCATACAACACTGTTTCCAGAAACGTTGGCACGCTGTGTAAAATGTAAATAGAAACAAAATGTGATGATGTGCAAACCCCCCACTGAAAATAGCACAAAGAAAACTTATCGAATGTTCAAACTGAGAAATAATTTTATTGTTTTTGGAAAATGATATGCACATTTTGAATGACGCCAGCAACACGTTTCAATGTTTTAATGTTTTGCACCTCATTACAATTTGTTTTGGAAACAGGGTTCTACTTTATGTGCTGTATATATACCAATTAGGGGCAGCACTCACAGCAAGAAGTTCGAACCTTTTCTGTGTGGGTTCTTTTCCTCCCACAGTCCAAAGACATGCAGATTTGTAGGTTTATATTGGTGACTCTAAATTGTACCCCGCCTCTCGTCCAGTGTCAGCTGGGATGGGCTCCAGCCCCTCTGTGACTGATGAGGATAAGCAGTTATCAAAAATTAATATTTACCAGTTAGCCTCACCATCTAAGATTTTATTCATTCACGTTAAGTGGTTGGAAAATCAAACAGCATGCAAACATATAAAAACATTAATAAACTTTATTTAGCTATCACCTTTCATGCACAAACACAGCTTAAAGTGCTTTCTGTTGAGGATAAAGAATGAAAGAAAAAGAAAGATCATGTGAATTTTGTTGATTCTTTCAGTTGTGGTAGTTAAATTTTCCACCACATGAGAGAACAGTTTTCAAAACTGCATGAAGGCAGATTTATTTTAGACGTCAACATAGTAGCAAAGGTCTGATAAAGTCCATGTGATATACATATTGACATACTGCTTACGTCTGCAAAGATGTCTGTGCTACACCGCACAAACTTTATGACCGCACACGCCTACAAAGTCCGCCCACTGCACATGTGGCACGTCTCCATATGTAAGCACCTAATAATCAGAACTGTTTGGTGCCCATTTTGGAGCATATCAAGGCTTTTAATCCTGCAATAATAAAAATAAACCGGACAGTTACAAAACAAGCACAAGGTGTTAACTGTGATTATCTATCTTGAGGTAGTATCTGATGATTTCTGTACAATGCAAACATCAGAAACCTGAAGAAGGCTCTCTTGATGGTAAGACGTCTCCAGTGTTTTAACCATAATAACACAGAGTTCCTCCTGCCCACAGCTCATGTCCATGGTGAAATTTACTGATGGAATTAGTCCTGAGTTTTACTAATTCTGTTGAGTGGTATTACTTGAACAGTGCCCTAAAATGCTGCAGGGATTAATATTAAGGTTTTTATGGGGAAAGTCCTGTGAGCCAGATGTCGTCAAGAAAGTCTCAGAGGTCATATCCATCTCTTTCTCTCTCCCCATTTTATTTCATTTCATTCACCAAGTCAGCCTTACATCATTCAGAGTTTCTGTCCAGGCAGAGTTGTTACCAAAAAGTCTGGAAATTTGGAGGAAAACATGCTTTTGTTCCAGGTGACGACCTCCAGACAACAGCAGTTACGTCACGACTGGATTCAATTTAAAACAATTTTAAATTTATCTTCTTAGATGAGTCATCTACCTCCTTTGATTTTTTTAACTTTAAAACATCTTTTTAACGCCATTCTCAGACCCAGATGTGACAGGAGAAAACACCAGCAACATTAAGTATGCAGATCAGGAAATCAGGATTGCAGCCAAGTTGCTGATAAAACCCAAATGAAATTATATAAAGCAGCATCGCAGATCATTTTTATGCAAATAAGATCCTTAACCAAGCAGCCAGAATGCCAGAGAAAAAAGCAAAAGAGTATTTATGACGTCATTAGGGCGGCTGTGGCTCAGGAGGGTCGCCCACTGATCTGATGATCGGCAGTTCAATCCAGTCTGCATGTCGAAGTGTCCTTGGGCAAGATACTGAACTCCAAATTGCTCCCAAAGGCGTATGAATGGTTAGCTCCTAAAACTGATGAGGCACTTTGCATGGCAGTACCATCAGTGAATGAATGTGTGTGAA
The DNA here is from genome assembly GCA_946959425.1 of Argyrosomus regius. NCBI lineage: Eukaryota > Metazoa > Chordata > Actinopteri > Sciaenidae > Argyrosomus > Argyrosomus regius. Next base: position 8,664,700 of record OX336901.1, on the reverse strand, counting down.
TAGGTGAATGAGATATATGTATGTAAAAGCACTTTGAGTGGTTGAAAGACTAGAAAGGCGCTACATAAGAACAGTCTATTTACCATTTAACATTTACCAGTCCATATCACACCTGAAACCACAAGGACACGACAACAGACGACTCAAAATGTTTCAAATCTATCTGCAATGGATGAAAACTCTTGGCTGAAGCAGAAAGTGCACAAAAAGCACAAATTCATCTCCTTGTGTTAAAGTTGTGGATTTATTCGACATTCTTGACCAGTTCATACTGACTCAAAACCAAAAGACAAACCATAAATCACAATCTTTGCTTTTCAGCAATCTAAGCATGACAACTGATCAGTTTGACACTCATATTTTGATTTTAAACAATACTGTTCAAATCATAGAAATAAATAAAACCAAAAAAGTACTCTTTAAAAATCAGAGTTACCTAAACAAAGTCAAAAAGGAAAGAAAAGCCTCACCATCTAACCTTTATCCAGTAACCAAAAAACACAGAGAAACAGCGCCCTAAACCTCGTGACTCTAAACCGAAATATCTCTACATGTGCCATCAGCAAAATCAACTATACCTAACCTGGTCCCCAGGTAGTGAACACAAGTACCCCTGCCAAAAACAAGTTAGTATAATTACTACCATTCACAGAATAAATCATAAGTATAATACGGAGAGGCACGTTGGAAAGCTCAAGACAAAACCCAGCCGCCACGACTGTCAGGCTGTTCAAACTTAAGTAACGTAGATCCACAAATTGGATCCTGTGGATTGGATGTCCAGACTGGGTGCCGCTCCATTCATGACCCTCCAGCTCTCCAGGAAGGGACACACCTCATCAGCTGGAACCAATCAGGAGCTGGGGACTACACACCTAACTTAGCACACACAATAAACACTACAAGCAAAGTAGATTGGAGTTTTGGTGCCAGCTGTAGGATGAAGGATGTTTTGTCAACTACTGTTTCCGGGGTCAAGAATGAACTTTACATCCTAACTCAGTGCTCAGAAAAATGGAAATTTTAATATTTACAGTTCATGACAACAGAGGAACATCTTCTTGATGGATGAGATTGCTGTTTCAAAGGTCAATAATTCACCTGACGTCTGCTGCTGAAGTGCACGTTGTACTCTTATTTGATGGGCCGCAAACAACAATGAAAAAAGCTTTAGAGCATAAAAGTTACGGTAATGTTTGCAGTCATCTGTAGCTGCACTCTTAAATTTGAATGTTAACCATGTAATCAGGATATTTCAGGACTTTCTTGGACCTTCCAACTCAGTCTGCTGAGGTCTAAAGTTACAGAGGAACTCCAGTAAATTCAATCGTAGCTTTCTCCCATCTGTAGGTGAACAATGATTTGTCATCTCCCATGACTAGAAACAAAAGAACAGAGTTTGCCTGGCTTATAATTAGTGAGGAAACGCAGACCTCGTGGAGAATCAGTTGCAGAAGTTAGAAAAAGTGGCTTTCAACAAAATCCAGGACTGTCTGATTTTCTGCAGATATGTTTGAGGTTTTTTTTGTCAGCACAATTGTAAATTTTTCCTCTTTTCACATTTTCAAAACATCCTTTTTAATCCTTCAAGTCTGAAATGGATTGACTGTTTTCTAAATTAGCTCTGGGTGTTCCTTTGAAATCCCCCACAGTGTTTTTGGTGGTTCAGCACTCATTTGTGAGCAATGTCATAAATTTGGTGTGAGCGCATCAACCCCCAGCCTGCAGACGCTGCTGTAAAAGTGTGTTGAGATCCAGAGTAAACAGTTTAAAGGTCCGTGTCCGTTAAAGCAAACCCTGAGAAGGCACAGCAGCAGAACAGCTGGGGCTCATGTATTCCCGAGCGCATACCTCATTTCCATCCTGTGCACGCCTGCATGGAGACACGTGCGCTTGGTGTTTCATGCTGCTTTGAAGATGTCAAATCTGCAGCCAGTTTCTCTTTGTTATGTTACGTTGTAGAGCAAAGCAGGAATGTAGGAAGCATATGGTTCAACTGCGGCGTTGGTTTGCTGATTGTGTGCTGTTTTTGTTCAGATATCAGACTTTAAATGCAACACTTTGATCAGATTTTACAGAAATATGCTTTGTTTATGGACAAAAGGAATAATTTACATTTATTTGTCCTGGAAGATGATCTTTCCTTCTGAAGTTTCTCCCTTTTATCCTCGATTCAAGTTTTTTTCTTCCATGTTATTTTAGTTTTTTCTGATCTGAACTGAAAGTCTAAGGATGCATATTTGAAGCAGATTGTTGATTTGGGATTTTGTGCTATGTAAATAAAACTGATCTGAGTCAGGTTTCATTTTATTAGTCTGGATTTCAGTGGAGAGTTTATGTGTCCAAAGAAGTCTTCAAAACTTTACTTTCTCTAATTGAGTCCTAATGCGGTAAAACACAAACACAGGCCAAGTTGTAACTGGTAGGACTGGAAACATACCAGTTTCCAAACACGAGTCAGCATTTTTATGGAACATATTTCATACAGTAAATCTTGCAAACACAAAAAAACAGATATATATAATCAGCCCAGTGTTTCTGTTACTGACTGTGATTATAGTTTCTGTACAATAAGCAAAGAACGTTTTCCTCTGAGCAAAGCTCAAATGGAGGGACTTGATGTCTAACGATGAGAGTTTAGGAAACATTTCTCTTTTTTATGATTCATAAAACATCTCTGATATGTCCGTATGGGGTCGATGTCACGTGTGCTGCAGCTTGGATGACTTTTGAGGGGATGGATGGGTGGAAATACTCCACTACAAGGAGGAATCCAGCAATGAAAGACTGAAGATTGAATTACTATCAGCAAATATGACTAAAAGTATGGAAATTGTGCAGTAAAATGGTGTTTTATTATTATATCTGATGTTTTTAGGTTAATATTCCTGCTGCATTCATGTGTATGTTGCATTTTAGTGCTGTAGATGTTTAAAGTTGAGCTCATTTTAACTACTTTATATACTGTTAGCTATTTTAATAGCTTTATGGGCCATAAGATCATCATACGTTTGTAAGCGTTGCAGTCCTGTTAGAATCTCTAAAAAGTTTCATGAGCTCAGAAAAACAGCCTGTTTCCAACTTTGTGATGATGTATTCTCAAGCTAATCCAAGAAGATTTAAAGAGTTTATTTATCTTAAGAAAGAGGAGAAGTTTCTCCACCCTTGAAGCAACACTTAATCCTGCAGTTTATCCGTGTGGAAATATTTAGTTTTTACTGAACGGAAATGGAATGAAAAATTGTAATCTGAAAAGTAACTAGTAACTAAAGCTGCAAACAAATGTAGTGAAGTAAAAGTATAAAGCTGCATTAAATGGAAAGTAAAGTACAAGTACCTCAAATTTGTACTTGAGTAAATGTACTTCATTCAACCAGTGATACAGGATCTCACATCAGTCACACAGTGAACTCTGCAGCTTCTTGTTCTGTGTTGTTTTCCTGGTTAGTTAAACTCTGTCTCTAGTTAATTCTGACATAAATTAAGGACAATGAACTCTCAAGAAACAATGTGCTCTTCTCATCATTTCTTAATTCACACTGATTGATAATTTGCTCTTCAGTTGGCCTGTTCTTGACAGCACCTTGAACTTTGTGCCAGATGTTGAGGAAATAAAGACGGAGGGTCAAGAGTTTGGTTCAGATTATTTAAATTTGTCCTCGTGAGCCCGCTGGCGTGAATTGGAGCTAGTGTTTTTGATTATACTTTTGAATTTGAATTCACATTTGCTGCTTTTTATCTTCCTCATCCGTGACTTTGACATCATGTTTGTTTTTTTATTATTAGCAAATAGTTTTTTTCCCCCTTCTTTCCCTTGTTTTTCTGAACACTGTTTGAATTGATGGCACCGTACACCTGAGTTTTTATGACGTAGAGCAAAGCAGCACAGATTAGATGACTCCCGATGCTGCTTTAAGGGCATTACTGATGAGTCAACCTCTCATCTCACCTACAGCACATAAACCCTTTAGCTATGTATCCCTAAACTGTATTATCAGCGTGAGTACAACCAAATGTTACTTTATCTCATTCTTATTCCCTCGCAGCTGAGTACCATCTCCTCCGAGATCTCCGACCACCTAAAACTGTTGCAAAACTGGGACTTTCTGAGGCCTCCAGTGATTCCGGTTTTACAAACAGGAACCGAGGTTTATAGCGTGAACAACACTGCCAAAAGCTCTGCTTACCAGCTGGAGCTGTGTGTTTTATTACCGGATACAATATTATCTGATCAACAAATCTGTGAGGAAGCACTGGGAGTACTTACTGTCTCAATCAGGAGACTCATATACACATACTTGATGAGTGTTTCTTTGGAGCGGCATCAATTTTCTCATGGTTCTGCATCTAATAACACTCGCCTTGAAAAGCATTCAACCTTCTTCTTCCAGTTTTTGGCAAAAAGCAGAGCAACAACTGTTCATACAATGTAAGAAGATAAGAAGAACACAAGCTGCTTATAGGCGCAGATGTTTCCTCCACATAATTTTCTTCTCGTATGACCACGATGCAGCCAAAAGCTTTGTTACTTCAGTTATGATGTGGGGAAAATTCTGCTTTCTATGAGGAATAAGACGTCAGGATCATTCAGTGGGTTCAGGGTGTGTTTTTGTTGAGTTTATGACCTATATATAGTGTGGTGCTCACATGCTTCACTCATGAGCAGCTCGTGTTCATTCTCTTTGGCTTCAGTTGCATTATTTTGACTGCGGACACGAAGAAGAGGGAAAGTGATGCATGAATGAGCATCAGAGAGAAAGCTGAGCTCGGCTGCTGGTGTTGAAATCCAGATGTGATTCTGACGTTAGGTTGGACCATTGATCTTTATAATGACGAAGAAACTTAGGAAGTGACATTTTTTTGATTGCACTCCACATGTTTCACAGCACTGTACATGGGGGGCTTCACTTTGAGTATCTTTGGATAGGGACTTCGTCAAGGGCGTAATTTCCACCTCAAAATCCTGTTTTTGTTCCGTCACTTTTATTGTTTCAGGTTGTTACCGTCCAGACACCACGGTCTAAATCAGAGTGTAAAAAAAATACACTCATCGAGTCGCCTTCAGTTATTACCATGTGAGTGGTGACGTGTGTTTTACAGGCTGTTTTTTTGCCCTGGATTTCACCTCTCAGGCCCCATACAGGCTTCCTTGCCTTATTGAATCAGAAAGAATCAGAAATCAGTTTATTGCCACATTGTTTTTTTTTACACACAAGGAATGTGCCTTGGTATTTTGATGCATTTCCATCAATTTTCCATTACTGCTTATCCTCATCAGGGTTGCAGCTAAGATAGGGTGAGAAGTGGTGTACAGTCATCACAGAGCTGACACACAGAGACAAACAACCATTCACAACTGTGGGCAATTTAAAGTCACCAATTGTTTTTGGACTGTGGGAGGAAGCCAGAGTACCCGGAGGTACAGAAAAGTCCCAGCTGGGTTTCGAACCATGAACCTTCTTGCTGTGAGGTGATGGTGCTAACCACTGCTGTCACCCAATTTTGGTGCTATGCTATGATTCAACATCATGCAAAGATAAAACAATAAAACACTTTATAGTGCTTCAATCTGTAAACGATTAATTATTTTAAGTTGGGTTACAATACAGTTGTTTTTTTTTGTGTTATACTACTATTATTTTGGAAAGCACAATAACAAATTCCAATGTTTTGTTTTTTCTTCGTCTTCATTTGGTCCTCACCACTTCTTAAACCAAAACTACACCCTTGGACTTAAACTTTTAGGTTTTCACTTAACAATATGCAGCTTATGAACAAAACAGGAACTATAAAAGCAGGACAGGAAAGAAGCCAAAAACAAAAGAACACAGATGGGAAGAAAGAAAAAATAAAACCAAAACGAGACAAAAACTGTGAAATGGAGAGAAAATCTGCAAACTGGTTCAGACTAGTAGCTGCAGTGCTTCATTTACACATAATATGCCTCTATCCAATGCCTTTCCGCACCATCTATCCAACACACACTTTTAATTAAGGTGTAAAAATTGCCCCACTCTTGCACTCACATCCATCTGCGTGCGCCCCACATATCAATGCTGAAGTCCTTACCCCAGCGACCTAGGGTTGATTGCAGCCTGGGTCCTTTGCTGCATGTCATCCATCCTCTATCTCTCCAGCTGTCACTATCAAATAAAGCAGAAGTGCCACAAAAAAACAAGATCAGGTAAAAGACATCAGTGTCTATACAGTTCTGACTATGATACACCTTTCCTTCTTTCTGTGCAGGTACTGGTCTGATCTGGATGGATGACGTGGCTTGTACAGGGACTGAAGACACCATCCATCAGTGCAAGTTTCCTGGTTGGGGCAAAACCAACTGCGGCCACGTGGAGGACGCTGGTGTGACCTGTGCCGTCTAAACCTTTATGATCCTGACACTGCTACAGCGACCGAGCATCTCCTATAACAGTGCCTTAAACCTTTGAGAAGCTACAAGGTGCACAGCATCCTACCATTGCCTGGGGGTGTCACATTAGCAGTATGTCAGCTGACAAACCTCAGTGCTGTGCAATGAAGTAAATCTGCAGCTTTTTTTTTAGCACTTCATGATTAAACATTTAGCTACAAGACTGAATCATGGGAGCAAAGAAAATGCACAAATTTTCCAAACTTTGAGCGACCATGTGAGCTTCTACACGGGGATGATCGCACAACAGGACTGTTCATCAGGAGTGCTTCATCAGACTGAATTACAGAGTCTTCAGTGAAGGCCAAAGGTCAGCTTTCTGCCATCATAGGCTCGTCTGGTTTGTTGTTTTGACCTCCTGCATGGGGAGGAAGCTAATCCAACAACTTCACCACCACAGAGCCTTCATTCATTGGTCAGCTGTCGTCTCTGAGTTGGAGCTGAAATGATGCATAAAGAAACTGACAAGACTGTCACTGACAAACTGATTTTTCATTTACCGGCAGCTGCTCTTCGCACTATTATGTAGGAATGGCTTTTGAGTGATGCTAAACATACAAACTGCCTTATATATATATACATACGTATAACATAGCATTACCCAGTAAGGGATGATTTGATGATTTGCAGGTCAAAAAGCAGTTGTTGAGTTAAAACTGGGAGTAAATTTCACCTTTTTCAACTTAATTTTAAAGATGCCTTGTGGGGTTTTGTGTAAACAGAACTCAGATAGGGTATGTAAGGTAGATATGCTGCTCGGGACCAAAGACCCAAAAAGTTAGTGACAAGTTGGAAACATTTTAAGGTATCAAGCGATGCCACTAAAACCTTTGAATGGATCTTCTACAGCCCATAAATGCATAATGTGGATAGATTATTTCAGCAAAAACTGGGAATATGAGTAACACCATAAAACACCTCATCAAGACTTCAAATGAAGTACTCTATTGGTATCGGTATCACTTAAAGGATTCTGGTGTTGTATATTTTTAAACCGTACCCAGTCCTTCCATCAAGAAGGGTTAAATCTGGAACAAATGGATGTGAAGATGTTTCACCTCTCTTCCAAGAGGCTTCTCCAGTTCTGACTGACTGGTGGGGAGATTTAAATATTTAGCCTAGGCGGGATCGTAGACCCGGCTATAGTTTCCACTTGGTTTGTTAGTGCTCGTAGCAGACTGTCGTCAGAGTTGTTAAGTTTACCTGAAGTCTGGTGTGGACGATGGTCGTTGGAGCCACATGAGGCCAAGTGTGCTGTATGAGGCAAGAACGTGTTTGCTGATTTATTATTTCTCCTTATGTAATTTAACTATCTTTTGTACTATAACTTTGGAGCTGAAGTTTATATATTGGCCTAATAGTCATTTATGAGTGAGTTTAATTGAATATGGCTATTTGTTCATCTTTTCTGTCTTGTACGGGCTATTTCATTTAATTTTATTGCTGGTGGTACTGTAGCTTTAAGAGGCAGCAACCTTGCACGCTGGCAAGTTGACCTGGAGTAGTGAACGCCAGGCTGGCAGTGGAGACACACGGTTTTTTACCGTGTCCCGTCCTGTATTGTTTTGAAAGCCAAGTTTATGGATATTTGAGTGACACTTGTGGAATAAATTTCTATCTTTTTTCTAACATTACCTGGACTTCGAGTGGATTTTTAAGGACAACAGTGTTTTGGACACGTGTAAGCCAGGAATACCTGCTAGCCAACATTTGCCAGTACATGTGCATTGCTGCTAGGTCTCTTGGGAAGGGATGAAGTGACAGCATTGTAGGTGGGGGATAAGTGGTGTCAGAGGCCTCCTCTTATGTTGAGGGATAGTTTCTCTACTTTAACAACTCTGACAACAGTCATCAGAACAAGAACAAGCACTAATGAACTGGCTAAAGCCTCTTGGATGAAAGGTGAAACATCTCAACGGTTTAACAAGCATGTCCAGTTGCCCCACATTTAACCCCTCTTCAAGAGAGATGACCTGGATGACTAAGAACCTTTATAGACTTTCATACCCAGCCCTACACATTAGCCACAACAGTTTTACAAGGAAATATTTTAGGGTTTTTCAGTTTGTGACAAAAAAACAACAACAACAATAATTGCAGCTTTTTAGCTCAGTTTGAACTTCAACATCTAGACGCCCTTCAACCTGCAAATCACCAAATGCATGTTTACTGCGTGCTTTATATTTATAAAAAAATTAAAATGTAAAAAAAAACATACAACTAACAAAGATTTTGTAAAGGGTAATCAGTCACTGCGGTTGACAGATGAAGTGATTCTAAAGAAGAGAGAACAGATGAGTATAAACAGATGGATGCATGGACGCCTGCCCTGTACGATTTACAGCAGCAGGCCTGTCAGTGTTTATTGCCAAAAGTTGGGTTGTTTCAGCATTAATGCACATGTGTATGCACACACACACACACACACACACACACACACACCAACCATAACAGACAAGCTTCTTCTTTTGAGGTTTATGCCTCTCTCTAAGTCAGGTTTAATCTTTATGGCTGCCTTCAGATCCAAAAAGGCTGGTACCTCCCAAGTGTCCTTGCTCACTTCTCCTTCTGAGCCAGCAGGAGACATCGAGGTTGGAATGAAATATGCATGAGTCTGTTTCTTTACCCAGTCAAGTTTTACATTTGAAGAGGGAAAACATTTTTAATGCACCTTTAAAATTTGGCTTTAAAAACCCACAAAGTTCAGATTTTTTCCCCCCCTAAGGAGCTGTAGTTCAACTCCCTCTGATCCTGTAGTCTGTGTAAGCTGTCCTACTTTAAACAGATCAAAAATTGTCTGGAACACTTTATTTTTATGGAAAATTAATCTGCACACATGATGTCCATTTAAAAATTTGTGTTTATGTGAGTAAGGAAAAAAAAAAGTTGGATTTGAAATTGACTTTTCAAGGCGGTGCAGCCAGAAATGACTTTCTCTACCTCATGTTCGAGTGCCTTCAAGTGTGTGTTTGTCGAGGGTTTATGTTTTAAACCACGACTGCCACAGAAGAAGACAAATTAAAGAAGGAAAAGGAGAAAAGGGATTTGGGGAAAAGGGAAAATGAGGTGAGAAACCAGACTCAATAGACTGATGTGTCTCAAAAGAAAAAGGGATTTGTGGGTGGGTAACATTTTTCCCTCTTACATTTTTCTTCAAAAGTTGATTGGATACGTTTTCTGGTACAAAAACACATGTCTTTCTTTTTTTTTTAACCTTTTTGCATCGCCGAATAACAACAAGCACAACTGAACTGAACCTTGCAAACAGCATTGACAACTCTTAGGCCTTCCAGGAAGCTAGTTCATTTTTTTCAGATTTTTTTTTTACTTTGGTTGTAAACTGTTTTATAAAAGCTGTTCTTACTGTGACTATTCAGACTTAATGACACCAACACTGGCTGCCTAATGTATCCCAGTTGTATCTTGCCTATTATTGTTTTTATAATTCATATTAGAGCTGAAACGATCAATTGATTGATGAGTCAATCAACAGTAATATCAACAACATTCTTTCTTAAATGTGGGTATTTGTTGCTTTTCTGTGTTTTTTATCCTTGTAATCTAATTTCTCTATATTTGCTCTTGATTGAGAAAATAATTGGCAGTTAAGTTGCAGCCCTAAAACACAAACACTGACAGTATGAAGAATGGACAGTGTATGCGGGACGTCACCCACGGGTTTCTGAAGAGATGTTTTGAAGCTCAAAATTTGTGGCGCTGACCGCTGCCATGTTGGCCATGTCACTTATGCATAACTTTAAGACTTAATATAATTTGAACAGGTCAGTTCTATAAAGATTCACCCTCGGTACAGTTGTCAAATTAGCTATAGAGACCAAAACAGTTTTTTGTACCAGGCTGTAAACTTGTTTATTTCTGCTGTGAAGTTGGACATTTTAACGTGGGGACTTATGGAGGTTGACTTGTTCTGTAGCCAGCCTGAAGTGGACATTTGAGGAACTGCAGTTTTTGCCACTTCTGCATTGGCTTCACTTCACAGTCACAGAGGTTGCTACTTGTGTTTAACACAGAAGAAATTGTCTTTATATGATACATTTAATATACAGTATCAGAAACCTGATGCATGCTGTGGTTACACTTTGATGTCCAGTAGTTTATTTAGAAGTGAATGGGACGAATTCAAAATTTACAAGGCTGTAGAGTCGTATACTTTCCAACTAATGCGTGCATGATTGAGTGTGACTTCTTTTTTTCCTGTGCAGCACCAAAGTGTAGCTGACAGTCCGACTGAGTGGCAGCCAGGTCTTTATGTGTCTGGTCCTGAAGTCTTGCATTCATTTTGTCAGAGGCGTCACACTCTGTGGAGTTATTACTAAAAGCTCTGCCTTTCTAACACAACAGCCAAAGATAACACCCGCGGCTCCTTCAGTATATTTTCACTCCCCTTATTTGTCATCTCCTCTGTTGGAGAAGCAAACAAAACATTATTGATTGAAATTCCTGTGAAACATTTTCTCAGAAAATAGTTTTGTGTTTACACAGGTTTGAGTATTTTTTGTTCCACAGTATTGACACCAACGGGCCTTTAATACTCTATATTAATAGAAGGAAGTGCAGCTAAGGGGATAGCAGTGTTCCCAGCCTTTGTTTGTATGCTTGTCTGCCACTGAAGAGAGACAGTTTATCAACTTTTATGCCATTTTCTATTTCAGTTAAAGGTCCAGTGTGTCAGATTTAGGAGGCTCTATTTACACAATATGAAATATGATATCCATAACTGTGTTTTCATTAGTGTATAATCACCTGAAAAGAAGAATTATTATGTTTTTGTTAACTTTGAATGAAACCTAGAAAAGAAAAATAACTAGAAAAATAACAAGTGGTCGGTTTGTTCTGATCAGAATTTGCCGGCAGATTGAACTGTCAAAATATAAATAAAACATATTTATGGCAGTGGCTTCTCTTATCCCTAACCATGAGATTTATGGTTTTAATATGGTAGGCTACGATAACTACAACAGCGTATCTACATCTACCTTTCTGGCAACCTGTGAAGTGGCAAAAACTGCAGTTCCTCAAACGTCCACTTGAGGCTGGCTACAGAACAGTCTCCATAAGCCCCCATGTTAAAATGTCCAACTTCACAGCAGAAATAAACATGTTTACAGCCTGGTACAAAAAACAGTTTTGGTCTCTATGGCTAATTTTCCCATTCATGACAACTGTACTGAGGGTGAATTTTCATAGAACTCACCTGTTCAAATTATATTAAGTTATATTAAGTTACACAGAGATATATGGCTACCTCTTTGCCCATTTTTGGATTAGCCGGGAGGAGGTGGAGACAGGATTGCCAAGAAGACAGCCATATTTATACTGTCTGTGATCTACATATGTGTAGGCTACTACCGTTAATTTGAACACTTAAAGTCAGTTAAGCCTTTTAGTTACAGATAAATTATCAGGTTAGATTATTGGTTGGAGATTGGAGCCGTTACCATTTTAAGAAACTGACCAAGCAGCCAAAGAAAATCAGAGTTTTGGCCCTTTTCTTCCCCATAACCCACAAATTTCATTCAAGTATTACACACTTTGTGTTCTACTAGTGCTCAGACAGGACTTGATATAGAAATGATGATATATTTTGAATCAATAAATCAAATGAATATATTTTGTCTCCGTGCTACAAAACTGCTTTTAGGCTCCATCCGAATAAGTTTATTGTCCCTTTATCTCCAATTTGCTGGTAAATTTGGGATCTGCAACAGGTGAAATCCATGCAAGCCAATCACAAATCAGATCCTTATGGGCTCAATTCAACCAGCAGAAATATGCGATAAGTGTTTCCTCCAGTCGACCGTCTTCTCACAGCTAAATGTGTTTTGACTGATGTTCCTTCCTGGCGAAGTTGCAGCCTATCAGATATCAGAAGGATGAAAGTGTTGTGATGTGACTGGTCAGAGGCTCCTCTGACCTCAGATCAATGCTTCGGCCTCGTTGGGGCAAATAACTCGAATACTTTGAAAATGTAAAGCAGCCTAATGAAAGTGAGAACACATTGCAAAATAAGTGCACTTAACCACTTAAATGTCATTTTGTGTTTTTAATGTATACTTGGTTGTACAAAGACCTTACTATGCTACTTTGGCATAATGGCTCTAAGCACACATGCGTATACATGCATCTGTTTTTTATTACATTGTGCTGGTCATAACACATATAAGGGCTATGGAGTTAACGTACATACATACAAAAATAAAAAAGCCTTAAATCAAACATGATTATATTAAGAAAATACTTGATAAAGTGCTTCACGTTTACTTAAAATACACTTGTTACTTCATGTTCTGTTGATTTGTACCACTAAAATGCTGTATATGCACTGCTGAAATAATAAAATGTAGATTTGTTTGAACAGGTGAGCTTTGTTATTCCTGATAACATTGAAGTGAATGAGAAACAGGCACTTTTTAAGACGTCAGCAGGTGAAGAGAGCGGGAGGAAGTTGACTTGGACGTGTGTGTGTGTGTGTAGGTGTGTGTAGGTGTGTGTGTGTGTGTGAGGACGTAAATGTGTACACCATGTATGTGCCTTGACTGACAGCTTTGAACAGTGATTACAGGTATGAATGTTTCCACATGTGAAGCAAATGTAGAAATGATTGGCTGAAAAATCACCTGATCTCTGACACACATGGCCGACAGTCAAGAACAAAGACGATGAAGCTGGTTTGATTCAGGTCAACATGGTTTCACTTATCCTCCATGAGGGTAAGTACTTACTTACTTTTATTTGATACAGTAAAATGTAGTTTTATACAGATGGAGATCAGAAACACTCTGATTTGATAATGGCTAAGTCTTGAGACACATGTTTGTTTTGCTGTTAGTTTAGTGATGTGTTACAATCTTGTTCTGGAGCTTTCAATCATATCACATGATCTCCACAAAAATATGGTTCAAAACATCATTTTAATTTGCTTTTTTTTGTTGTTTACATGGTCATTAAACAGGCTGTAAACATGTTTATTTCTGTTCTGAAGAAGAACATTTTAACATGGGGACTTATGAACATTGACTCATTCTGTAGCCAGCCTCAAGTGGACATTCGAAGAACTACAGTTTTTTTTCCCGCCTTGGCTTCACTTCACAGCCACGGAGGTTGTCGCCATATGAAAAACATCTGGTTGTGTCAACAAGGCTGCATAATTTTAACAAAATTGTGCATCTGCATTAAGAAATAAAACTGGCAGTGTCGCAGTACTTGACACCAGTCTCGTCTCAGAATCAAACAAAGAGGACTTTATTTCAAAACCAGTCCAGACCACAACTGGGATATCATTAAATTGTCTGTGTATTGTTTGGTTTTCTTCTTCAGATTATTACTGTGACTCAATGTTAAACTTCCTACTTCAACGTCGACTCTGTAGAAGCCTCTAGGTTATGTACCTATGCGTTGTGTCGAGGGAGTGAGACAGCCCTATCCTATATGCTTGACTCTGTGTAACCCCCTGTGTGACATGCTAGAATAGAAAATCCCCTCAAAACTTCTAATTTGATATTTGTCAAATTAGTCACTTCTCGCCACCCTCTTTCACACAGACAAGGTGAACGCAGGAAACCGAGAACAAGCTGTGGCTTCGTGGAAGATGTCAGCCAAATGTTTTGTAATAAAATCTTAAACAGATCAGAACACATCTTAAAATCCTAAACCACAAAGAGTTCATCTGTAAATCAGCGTCCAAAAGAAAGCACACAGCAGTATGTAAATCCCTGCAATGCAATATTTACTGAGTCGGCCTCACTTGACAAGGTTTGACAAACATTAGTTATATATTAACCGCATAAGTAGGTTATGTGCTATCTGGTCTTGGTCATGACTCGGTCTCTTGTTTCACTCTCTATAAGTCTGGTCTTGTTTTAGGTGGTCTTGCCTACAACACTGAAAACAAGACTTCATCTTCCAACTGCTGATTGGTCCTGTAATTGAAAGCATTTCTTAAACATTGAAGTTCAAAGGTCATTCTTGACCTTGGAAATAAACATTGAGAAAACAATCTCACCAAAAGGTCCATTTAGCTGTTCTGGAGCTTTCACTGAACGAGGGAGTGATTTTGGTCATTCAGCAGCGGCCCAACTCAAACACCTTCCAACCACTGTATTAAAATAGACAGCACATGTGAGGATGTGCAGATATACATTAAAACGTCCTATAAGAACCACATCCAGAGATCTGAGGCATGAATACTGTTGACCACTGACCACCATGAAGAAAGAAGAGAGAGATGGACTACAGATGCTTTAACTTCTCCTGAGCATCAGCTCCATACGAGGGCGACTGCCTTTTTTATCCCATCATTTGGTATATATGATTGCTGGTTAGGTTTTGGATTATAGGACAGATCTAACAATAGAAAGGTTTTATTTTTGAGTGTTTTGTACATGCAGGCGAGATGAAAGTGACAAATTGCTGCATCAGTGTTTCATGGGCTGCAGTTCTCTGTGATTGCACATGTAGAAAAGTGAAAACCTCAACCAGACAGAGGAGGAAAGTCTCTGAATCTTGGCACACAAATCCTGGGTGGTCCGGCACTTGTTGTGCAGTGTGTTGTTGTATCCATAACTTTAAGAAGTCTAAAAAAAGGGGGGAAAAAATGCAAAGAAACTAAATTTGGTGTGCTGGTGCTTTTTTTCCCTCTTTAGTAATTATCAGTTTACTTATTAAAACTTTAAATAAGTGGATTAAAGTCTTCCCAGAAGAGAGGAGGCTGTCATAGCAGAATATTAATGCCTGTGACTTTGAAGAAAGATCTTCAACAATCACATATGGGTGTAATATTCACATACTTTTTGATTTGTGGTGCATGAAAATGCTGGATTCCTATCAGTTCTGTTTTTAAGCACATGAATGTGGTTCAAAACAATTCTGAAAATAGAAAACATGTTTTTTTGTTGTTGGTCATCATAAACACGTGTTCTGACTCCTTATGTGAGAAAAACATCAGCATCAAAGTTAGTCAGGAACGAGGCTGCATGATTTTAATTTTAACAACGTTTGATTTGATTCAAACCTCAGTTTACATGTTCGGCTTCCTCCCACAAGTCCAAAGACATACACTTAATAAGCTAATTTGTGACTCTAAATTGCCTTGCATTTAGGAATCAAACTGGACTTCTTGTCCCTTAACTGCTCATTTAAATATGTCTTTTTTCTTCCACTGTACATACACAGTTTCAGAGCTTTCATTTGATATGTCAGTTGGGTCTACACAAGTTCGAATCAACTCTTCTGGGGCTTTCAATCATATCACATGATCTCCTCAGCAAATTTTGCTGTCTCCAAGGTCAAAAATGAACATTCAGCCTCAACAATTACTGCAGACACAGACAAGAAGTCCTCAAGCTGCTCAGAAAAAATGGAAATTTGATCATCTATAGTTCCATCTTCTCATCAAAAGCTCCAGAATATTCTTAAAACTGATTTATAAAGAGAAATCACAGGATTAACAGGGTGCAGAGAGGGAGAAATGTTGTATTTATACAATGTAAGTATGTTATGTAGCAACATGCAACCACACAGTGTACATGTAAACACTGAAGATATATTTATATGCACAAAAACACTGAGATGTTTGTTTCCCAAAAAAGTGAAGTATTAACTTACTTCAAGCTGCATGAAAGATCCATGCAAAGTACATAACAGACAGCAGTTGACTCACACTATGGCTCTCTTATGTTTGTATAAAACATTACATGAAATGATGCAATTGTTCCTTACTTGATCATGACATTTAACATCATCCTATCTTTCATTCAGGCTGTTTCTCTGTGGTCTGGCCAGAGGGTAACCCATCCTTATTCTATAAAACACACCATAACATGTGGCAGCAGAGCCCACAAAACATGAGCTCATTTCCCTTCAGGGGAACGAGGAATGAGGAGAAAGAGAGAGACAAAGCAAAAGTCCCGGTCCTTCCCATCCACGTCTATTTGTCATAAAGACCACATTCCTACTCCTCTTCCTCATAATGAAACAGTTATCCCTCCACACAATGAAGACAGAGGACTGGGAACATCTGCAGTATGTGAAGGAGACGAAGCAAAAATGGGATCACGAGAGTTGAGGTCGGGGGTCAACTTCACCATCTGAGTGAGGAATTTCTTTCAGACAAGCCTGACATTAAAGAGGGAACAGGCACATGCTGGGATGAAAATTGAATAATCGGATTGGTTGTAAGGATTACAAATGTTTTAACACAGTGCTACAATAATGATGAGACACTTTATTTGTGGGTTGTCAGAAGAGGACAAGTGCAAGTCGGTGTTGATGACAATCAAAGTATGATCAGGAGGACTGACATATACTGAAAAAATACTTTATTTTCATTGGTAAACACAAAGAAAACTGTCGAAGCAGCAACCTTTAAAAAATGTGGCCTCAATCATGATCTCAATTTGTTTGCTGGCGTTATCATCATCATTGTTTGTAGAGTTATTGTTATAAGATAAGATAAGATAAGATAAGATAAGATAAGATAAAAGAATCAGAAACAGGTTTATTGCCAAGTATTTTTTCCACAGACAAGGAATTTGTCTGATAAAAAGTTCACAGTATGCAGAATATTTAAAGACAAGATAAAGTAAGATAAATAAAACATAAATAAAAATTAAATAGAAACTTAATATACAAGGACATAATAGAAATAGCACATAATAGAGTTATTTACACTACATACATCTTGCACAGATATATTTAATGAATCCGTTGACTGAAATAATTGCACAGCTTATTGAAAACACACAAATTGTGTAGCATAATATTATATATATATATATATATATCTGTACTATATATATATATATATATATATATATATATACGACCAAAGTTTGGCACACTTTCTCATTTAAGAGAATGGGTGTCCAAACTTTTTTTTTATATATATATATATATATATATATATATATATATATATATATATAAGAATTGTTGCCAGTGTACATATTATAGTTCATTTTTTGGTTTGTTTGTATGTTTTTTTCTTTATTACCATGTTATTTCACGTCATTTTATTGTTTGTTTTGTGACTCTTATAAACCAACTTGCCTCCACCAAAAAAAAAAAAAAAAAACTTGCCTCCACCATAACAGACCATAATTTTATACCGTGACTGTCACCAGCTGGTGAAAAGCTGTATTACAACAAATATAACAGTTTTAAATTAGGTTTAAACAGCTTTAGAGTAACACTGTACCCTCTTTATATCCACTGTATATCATTTACACTTCCTAAAGCAGGGATCTTCAACCTTTTTCAGCCAAGGACCCCTTGGATGAGAGACAAACAGAACAGGGACCCCTACATGTAATTCATTTTTTAAAATGTGACACATTTTAAGCCTGGCCTAAAATAACTTTTATATTGACTTTATTCACCTTTTATTTCACGTTATTAACCTATTTATATAGTGGGTTATTAGCCTGTATGTGTTGATGATTGATGAAAAGTTCATGCATAATGGAATAATTTATTTTGTAAGTAGTTTTTGTCAAAAGTAGCTTATTATTATTATTACTGTTTACTCAATATCATTTTTGTTATATTTTTTTAATTCTCACAAATTATTTTGGTGAAAATTGTCAAATATTATGACAAAAAATTGGCGGACCCCCTACAGTTCTTCTGTGGACACCCTAGGACCCCTGGTTTAAGACCCCTATCTTACAGTATTTTCTATGTAAGCCTGCAGGTAGTTTATACTCTGTTGATGTTATTTCAAACCGCAAACGACGTCCGTCCAGTTTGTCCCTCTGCGGCTTCTGTACGTCCAGTGACGTCACGGGCAGCCGTTTGAATGTTGGGCGCGTTCTAACAGCTCAACAGTTTGTTGTGACAGTGAAAGAAAACTCAGGTAATGTCACATTTATTCATTAAATCGCGAAGTTATCTGACTACAAACACATTAAACACATCTTAAGTCGTACCGTCGACACGTTAGCGTCAGTAAAATGTTTTAACGTTAACGTTAACTTTGCGGTTGACGTTGATTTTTAGCTGCGTTCACGTGAAGTTTGTCCCTGCTGGCTAAATGTTCACTAGTTTAATCATTTTATATTGTTTACAAACAAGTTATCCAACAATTTGTGTCGTTTTTAGTTTAAAGTGTAACATATGATGTGTTTCATACACCAAACATCACTTATTTATATAAAATATTTACTTTTTTAAAGCCTGCCATAGTGTTGCTCAGTAAACTAAGTGCATTTTGTGTGTTTGGGTCCTTAATTATGTGTTTTTACATCTTAATTATATTATTATTTGTCTTCTCAGGACAGAATGGCTTCCTCCGATGAGGGCGCGTTCAAGACCCCCAAAACTGTCCGAGTCAGAAGCTCTGCAAGCAGCGGAGGGACCCCCATCACCATCCCGGCTTCACCTTTCATGAAGAAGTTGGGCTGTGGGACTGGAGTCAACGTTTACCTCATGGACAGGTTTGTATTGTTCTCTGATCAGGGACGATGGAATAAATAAAATGCTGTGCAGCATTCACTGCTTTTGCATGCATACTTTATAACAATTTACAGTGTTTTACAAGCAGGCAGCAAACATCAACATACTGTATGTCAGTATGCTGGTACAGCAACAACACAGGCAGGAACACTGAACTAATGCATGAATATCTACTGATGTACCTGTTCATATGAGACACCTGTCACTGTTTGCTGTTAACAGAGTAACAGCTGTTAATGGAGAATCAAGGTGCGAGAGTACAGCACTTAGAGCAAGCTCTAGTTACTATATATATTTCAGTACTTATATCTATAACCAAATCACACATCCTGTTGCATTAGTGGCCTGTATATGTCTCTATACATGACTGTAATTGAAGTTACCTTATGTACTCTGGCCGTGGCTGTCTGAGTTAAATCCTGACCATGTGTCCTGATGTCTTTAGTCACCTCAATGTGCTCATGTGTGAGAGATCTGACCTGTCTTGTCTTAATCTGGGTTGGAAATCAGGTTGTTATAGTATTATAGACATATTAAATAATGTATATATAAAAAAAGAGTTTCTTTGTGTTTGTGGATGCATACTGAATGACAGAGGAGAGTCTAAACCTTTGTTGAGGATCATTAAATGATGAATGAGGCATGTGTTTTTAGAAAGGCCATGTTAAATTGACAAACGTGTCCACCGTCTTCAGTATAAACTCCTGACAACGTTGTTTAACAGTGATGTCTCCGAAAGCCACATGTGTGTGTATAAATAATATGAATGCGTTGTTGATCTAATTCATCCTAGAATGGGAAAGTTGAATGCGTCTCCTTGGGCTGTGAAGAAGATCAACAGCAGGTGTGCAACCAAACAGATGGCAGTTTATCAGAAGCGCCTGAACGAGGAGGCGAAGGTCCTGAAGGGAATCAATCATCCAAACATCGTTGGTAAGACATGACGGCAGTACGTTCACCGTGATGTAGAACTTTATAACAGCCAGACACACTGTGATGTTCAGAAAATAATACATTTATTTCATCATTTCAAAATAATCTTGTGTCACGAGCATCAATGTAAACCACAATGTGGCAGCACTTTACAGGCTTTTCCATGACTTGTTGGTCAGCTTATTTTAAGTTCTCACCAAACACATCAGTCTGCTCTTAAAGACTTAACAACTCACTGTGTTTATTTTGTTTCGTCTTCCGTTTGTTTGTAATGTTTCAACATCCAGGGTTTCGTGCATTCACGACGGCCAAAGATGGATCAAAGTGTCTGGCCATGGAGTACGGAGGAGAGCAGTCCCTCAATGACCTGATAGAGAAGAGGAGAGAGGACGGCCTGAAAGCTTTCCCTGCTGCAAACATAGAAAAAGTAGCGCTGCATGTGGCTCGTGGCCTTCAGGTAAATCATGAACTCTTTTCTAGTTGGTCTTATTATTTATTATGGATTCACTTCAGCTTGGACACATCTGCAAACGTTTGTGTACTGTTACCTTCAGTTTCAGCACTGACTTTGAATTCATATATAAATTTAGTATTTTTTATTTCCAGTCTTTCATTTCTGTCCTGCTGTTCATTTCTTGAGTTAAAAATCAAGACGAGTAAGTGAGTGATTCATGTTTATAATATGATTTAAATAAAATAAAAATCTGTGGGAAATCCCAGACAAACCCACTCACAACATCCATGTTTCATTCTTTCCCAAATCGTATTTGTCTTTTCTCAACATTGGCCATCTTTTTAATTTAATTTTAGAAATGAGGATTGTGTAACAAAACAAAATAAACACAGAAGGATGTCGTTAAGCCATGAGCCCTTGTTTCTCTTTGTGCAGTATCTCCACAATGAGAGGAAGCTGCTGCACGGCGACATGAAGTCATGTAATGTTGTCATCAAGGGCGACTTTGAGACCGTCAAGATCTGCGATGTTGGTGTGTCTCTGCAGCTGGATGAGAACATGAAAGGTAGACATTGTGTTCAGAGTATTCGAGATAACAATCAACCACAGTCGCTGAGGATTGTGGGAGCAAAACAGTCTCTCCCACTGTGCACAAGTTTATCTTAAAAACAACAAACTGTATGCACCAAAATGCCTGTGGTACAGACACTAACAAACACTCCTCCGGTGCTCTGAGCTCACAATCCAGGCAGCCCGGCTAACAAACTGAGCTAACATTAGCTAACAGCAGCTACAGTTGGCAGCAGTTTACTTCACTGTCCATCAGAAAACTCTGTAAATCAGAGTTGAGGCGGAGCAGCCGGAGGACATCAGAGGGAAAAACAGAAAACATTTTCTCCGTATGATTTTTATATGAAGACATGCTGCACTAAATTGATCTTATCAACATCATGTCTGGTTCACACGTAGATGTAGGTCTGTATGTATCAATAAACTGATGTCAACATGTTCATTCAGACCGTGAGAGTGTAGAAGTGGATTAATCGTGCACAGAACAGTCAGAAAAAGTTTGGGTGGAAATTTCTGTTTCAACAGTTGATTCACTTTGTTTCTGTGCCAAGATGGAAAGAAATTATTCAAGCTTCGACTCTGCTCGTACATACTTGTCATCAGCCAGTGGGGGTCTGTGAAATTACTTTAAATTAAAGTAATTGCAAACTTCTGGCAGTGTTGTGATTGTATCAAGGCTCAAAGAACACAAGCTTTATGTTAACATAAATTAGAACAACATCATTTTGTAAATTACTATCCAGTCTAATCTGAGTTTAATTAAAACAGTTTTTCTTCTCTTTGTCATCAGTGTCCGACCCAAAGGCCGAATACATCGGCACCGAGCCGTGGAAACCAAAGGAAGCTCTGGATGAGGGAGGAGAGATCACAGACAAGGCCGACACCTTCGCCTTCGGTCTGACTCTGTGGGAGATGATGACGCTGGCGATGCCTCACCTGGAGATGCTGGAGGACGACAACGACGAAGAGGATGGAGGTGAGGCACACTCATTTGCTCATAATGCTTACTGATTAGTTGCAGTAATATTCTTTGAATAAGCTCTGACATAGCAAACATTTAACTCGCACGACTAATCAGCCGACAGTCTCTGGCTCTGTAACTCATCCATGATCGCTCCACACAGATCTGTTGAAACCTTCCTCACATTAATAGATAAAACAAACAGAAAGCTTTAATTCCATCCTGTTTTCTTTGTTTTTCACTGGTTGAGGTTCGACTGGTGCTCTTTTAATCACACCTCTTCTTTTCTTATAAACCAACTCTTAATATTCACATAATGGTCAGGAGATAATCGCATTTTCTTTTGCAGAGTTCGATACATTTGAGGCTGCTGAGGACAGATATTAAAATGGACCTGTGTTTGAATCATGTTCTGTATATACAGTATGTTTATAGATAGGTTATATCTTCTCAGATTTTCTCATTTGCGGCTGGTTTTCATGAAACAAGTCTTTTTAAAACATTTCATCAGACTGTTTCTGGATATTTGGACTGTAGGTCTGTTAGTCTCGGTCTGAGTGGACATTAAATAATTAAAGGGATAAAAAAGAAATAATCCTTTTTGTCTAAAACAAAATGATTGTTGTTCATTTCTCTTAATTTTGACCTGTTTTTGTGTTAAATACTCGATACTTCCCCCTTCTGCTGTCTCATTGTCTCACAAGCTAAAAAGTTTGGGAACAGCTGCAGCTCAAAAACAAAATTACTTCTGCCGTTACAGCAGCTACATTCACACCAGTGTTTAAAATCTTGTGTTTGTATTTCAGAGGACTCGATGGAGGAAAGTTTCGATGAGGACGCCTACTACGAGAAGTTGGGGACGAGGCCGACGTTGGATGCCGAGGCTCTTGGCAGCTCGTACCGGAGGATGGTGGAGCTCTTCTATCTCTGCACAGAGGAAGACCCCAAGAAGAGACCATCAGCCGGTCAGATCGTCCAGGCTTTAGAGAGCAACGCCCCTCTGGATAAAACGCCCAGTGAGGTGATCGTTATCGACTGATTTACACAACTCAGTCTGCATTTTGATCTTTGAACCACAAGCTGAAAATGTCATGGGATGTTTAGGAACCAGAACATTCTGTCTTACGGGTCAAAAGATTTTTTGTCAGGGATTTATGAGAGATTACAGACTGCATGAACCCCAACTTCAATCCTCGCCAGCTATTTACTTGTTTATTTGGGGGGTTTGTATTCATTTAAAAGCTCTGGGAAACATAAATCATGAGACGATCCAGCCTAGATATAGACGTCAGACACTGGTAAAACTATCAGCTGACATGAATGAGTTAACTGTAATCTCTATACTGTACATCTTTATGTCACTGTCACATATTACTCTTTTATTTCTGCTGTCTTTGCAGTGTTTTCTTTTTCCGTGTACGTCGACTTTTATAGTGTCAATGTTTTTACTTTCTTTACCTCCTTATTTCTTCTTGTTGTATGTATGTTTGTGTTTCTGCACTTCTTTAAACTTTATTTCTTGATCAAACTCTTGAGATATCCTGAGTTTTTATTTTATATTTTAATTTTTAAATATCTTACATTTACTCTACTGATGTATCAGTGACTGTGGCAGATTGTACTGCAGCTTTGGTTAACAGAAATCTCCAACAAACGAACATACCAGTGGATTTTAAATCTAAAATTTATTACGGTACTTTAACAAACAAGTTAAGGCCTTTTCTCATGTGTAAAATACAAGAAAAGACTTGCAATGCTGCAAGTCAACAACTTTGCAAACAGCCAAACATCAAGGTCAACAACACAGTTTCACAAAGCTCTCACAGACTAAAAGTCAGTCTCAGATTTACTCATCCGGCAGCTTCTTTCCTGCTTACCCAACTCCGGTTTGTGCCTGAAAACCTCTTCCTGAAGGTCCACAATGGCTGT
This sequence comes from Argyrosomus regius, assembly GCA_946959425.1. NCBI lineage: Eukaryota > Metazoa > Chordata > Actinopteri > Sciaenidae > Argyrosomus > Argyrosomus regius. Next base: position 8,640,955 of record OX336901.1, on the reverse strand, counting down.
GGTACAAACACTCCCTGCAGCAAACCACAAGGGGTTTTGGATTTTGTTCAGATTAAAAAAACGAGATGTAATGTCTTCGTTTTTAGGTGCTGGTCAACAGCTTTTGCTGCCTTCAGACAGAGCCAGGCTGTTTCCAGTCTTTATACTAAGCTAACTAGCTGCTGGCTCCATTTTAATTAATAACGCACAAACAAGAGACATCAATCCCCTCATCTGACTCTTGGGAAGAAAGTGAATAAACACTCTGTCCTCTTAGCAACAATATAAGTGAACTGTTAGCAAATAGTCAAGAAACACACTGAGGTTCATAAAACAAAGGGAACGTCTTTATTAAATGTATTTACAAAGTAGAATGCACTGAAACAATGATGACATCCACCTTTCAACATATTTCCTTCAAAAACTTTGAGCTCGTAGTCTGAAAAATAAAATCTGAACATGAACGAATCAAAAAGTTTTTCTCTGCAAAAGACAAAAATGATCCCAACACATCCTCCAATTCAAGAAGAATCAAAGCAGAATATAAACATCTGAAGAGAACGCACTGCCAATATACACACACAACATTCAACAGTAAATTAAGCAGTACCACGTATAGATAATGAGTGAGAACAGGTGTAAACTCTAGACCTAATTAATCCTGAACACAGAATGTATTATACACACACTCTTTAACAGACTAAAGCCTCGTTAACATAAAAACCTGAACAGTTATTGCTTTGCATATGAAAGACTGAACATCTGTTAATCTGTGATACTCAGCACATCGGTTAAAACAGTCACGCGTCTTTAAAGTTAAATTCTTTACAAACTTCACGCAATGAAGTTGTAAACGAGGAAGGTCGGCGTGTTGCAGTACTTAGTGGCGAACAGCTTGCCGTCAGGTGTCGGGTCAGAGAAGGCGATTTCTTCCTTAGTGAGATGACTGCCGTACATGAAGGTGCTCCTAAAACACGCAAACAAGGAAAATGTAATTATGAGGAGGAAGGTGAGGAGTAATACTACCTGTAACCTTTTTATATTAGGTAGGTACTGTAGTGTTTGTGTAGTGTTGTACCAGTGCAAAGTTTAGGGAATCTGCTGTTCACTGCTCGTAAGCGGAGGTGAAACTTGGTGAAGCCACGCAAAACTGAAATGTACGCTTTATTTGAAGTGTTTTTAAACATCATGCTTCGTTTTTAAAAAAGAGAAAAGTTTAAAGGGTGAGGATGAACTTGATTTAACAAATTTACATCAGGAGGAAGAGCAGCACAGAGGCTTCTCGAAAGTTTGCAATGGGAACCACCTGATGGATAAGAGATGTTTGGCACCAAACATGTAAATTAAGTGTATATGTGAACAATTAGGATAAGTGTGTTTCAGCAGCTCATAGATAATGATGAACATCAAGGTGAAAACTATATTTTCAGACTGATGAAGACATTTTGACTTTTCTCTCTACTCTTTAAAAACTTTGATTTTGTTTTGGTAGCGCAGACCGTCGGGTATAAACTGTAATGATCAGTTTAATTGTTGAGGACAAAACGCGTTATCACAACTAAAATAACCAGAGAATGAAAATAAAATACATCTTTACATTTTTCTTATGACTAAAGAGGTCAAATTTAAAGTCACTGCAAGTTTTGAACATGTTACCTTTACTTGAGCCACATCAGCATAAATTAAAACATTGATGTTACCATGGTGTTGTGACTTCTTAACCAAAAGGTTTTACACGGCTGATTTGTACAACAAAAGTACGACAATAAGATTTTTGTTGCGTTTGACATCATACCTGACGGTGTCCAGCATGCGGGTTGCGATGCTCTGTCGTCTGGCCAGACTGAAGACCCAGATCCGACTGATCCCGCACAGAGCTTGCTCTGGGACGGTGGAGCAGCACCATGCTCTGTGTCGCTCCATGAAGTCGTCCTTCATCATGTCTTTGTGTCGATCCGGCTGCTCGAGGACTCTGTAAGCCTGAGAGGGACAAAAAGTAGAACAAACCCCGTCAGCACCAACACAGCATAGAACTGTTTGATTCATCACTGCAACGTGAATAAATGTGATAGAGCTAAACTGAATCAGACATCTTGAAATCTCTCGTCATGATTCATTTAGTTACTAGATGATGGTCTAACAAACTGGCTCACATTATAATACATTTCATAAAAGTAAAAGTGTGAACGTCTTCATGGACAAACAGCAACATCATGGGACTCCCATACATCTCCAGCTTTACCTGACGTATTGGTTCAGCGACGAGACACCCCACCACCATGCGCTCTGTGTTGATGAAGAGGTAAGTCTTGGCCTGCGTGGGTCTGCTCAGAGTCACCTGCTGGAAACCCAACTCGTTGTCCGCTACACGCCGCACGTCCTCGGCCTAAAACCAAACACATCGGGAAGAGGAAGGTATGAAAAGATGGAAAGTTTGTACACTAGTCACACCAGCTCCCAGTGTCTCTCTAACCACATCAAATACAACACTTTGAAGGTGGTACATGTCACTCTTCATGAATTTGTGTTGGCAATGGCGACTAAAATGGCGATGTACTTTATAACACAAAGTCAAGAAGTTCAAGTGCACACAAACACACACACACACACCTTTTTGGTGGCGTATTTGGGATCATCTGGCATGACCAGGAGAATTTTTCCATCCCAGAACTCGGCCACCACCCGCTCCTTCTTCCAGCCCTGGAAACACAACAGAGAGAAGACGCTGCAGTTACGAGCCAACAAACTCAGAACAAACTCACCTCCCCGTGAAACAAACTCGTGCCAGCGGCCTTGGCAGAAGACCTCGGCAAAATACCAAAACTACTTCAAATAAAAGGAAGTCGTTTAATCACTTTAGAGGCAGAAAGAAAGAGACTGAAGAGTACAAATTAGATATGGTGGTAGCTACAAATTGTCTATTACAATTCATGGCTCTTTCATAAAAAAAAACACTTGATATGGTTTCATAAATTGATTATCTGTACACTTGTAGATGTCTCCATACTCGTTGACTGAAGGACGTTTTACCACAAATTTGATGGAGTCGAGGAAGCGCTGGTGGAACTGGTTGTGTTGGAAATTGTCCTCTGGGTTGTCGGCGCTGTACACCATCCCACATGAGCTGCAGGTCGTCGCTCCAAACTGCTTCTGGCCGGCGTCCTGGTGTGGAAAATACAGAGAATACAGTGAACACATCACATGAACCAGTTTCAACACAAAATATCCGATATGATATAAGTATAAATAAATGTAGTGCTCCACCAGAGAATATAAACATTAACGTACGATGATGAGCTGGTCGTCATCCTGTTTCTCTTTCCTCCTGCGAACAGTTCGCTCTTTAGCTGAAGAATTAGTCTGCAGCGGCGTTATCGGGCCAGACGGGGTGCTGCAGGACACTGGTGACTTCAGAGCGTTCCTTAACCTGAAGGGCGACAAATAACAGAACATGCTGTAGACTTTGACACTGAAACCAACGTGACAGTGGTAATCGAAAAAACACAAGCTGACACCAGTCGCTCTTTGCCATCTATGCAAAGAGGATCCCATAAAAATGGTGATTCTACGATCACACAAACACAAGTTCAGGCGAGGAATTGTTTTACGGGTCAACCTCCCACACGTATTTGGAATCGGCTGAGGCTGAGACTTCACCAAGTTCAACATTGAAGCAAAGAAGCAGATCTGCTTTTATTCCCCCCTTGCTCACATAAAATAGGAGTGAACCAAGGTGGACCACAGGGGAGATGATCAGCATTAACATGCTAATGTTTCTAAAATGTAAAACTTTCCGTTTCTCATCCTCTCGCCACTCAAAGAGGGAGAATAAACACGTTGACTAAACATGCCTGAATCTCAAAGCTTTGCCAGCTTCCTGTTTGGACAGAAATCTCTCGTTGATGACTAAAACAGAACGTCTCACCTCTTTGAGGCAGAGCCAAAGATGGGATACACCGCTGTGGATCCTGTGAAGAAAACACAAAATATTTTAAATGAAGCTTTCATGGAACAAGAGTGAGAGACATCAAAACAAAGACAAGTGAACTGGATAAACCTGGAGTAGAATCAGCTAGAGACCTGGTTGAACTGGGATACTTGTTAAAAACAGTGTGTGTACCTTTAGGGGGACTGATATCACTCAGTTCAAAAACAGACTCAGAGCCGCCGTCTGCCAGAGAAACATCCTGGAAGAAGTAAAGTTCACTATTATAAATTAAAATCCACAAAAGTCTAGTAATGATTAAGATCTGCAGCTCAAGTCAGGCTATGATAAACACATGAAGGATCAGTGAACGTGTGTAGAGTTTTTCTGTACCAGAGTGCTGAGGGACGAGGCTTTGGATGCAGATTTTGTTGTTGGGGTCCTCGACAACACGACCGTCAGCTCCTTGGTAATTCCATATTTCTCTGTCAGCATTTTAGGAGACCTGCAGGAAGAAGATGAAGATTACTGACTAATGCTGCTCTCCTGACACCAACGTTTAAATGAAATACGCAGGAGACACAACCACTTAAATCTGGTGTTTTGACGTGTTTTTAAGATTTAAGATGTTTGTTCTGTCTGAAGTTCTTCAGCCAAAGTTTTATAGTAAATCACCTCGATGGTTGTTGAGTTTCAGGCTGCTCGCTAACAGAATCCATCCAGTCTGTCGGGTCAAACTTCACTCTCTGTTTGGTGCTTGGACGGGTCTCTTCTGTCTCCACCGGCTGGACGTTGGTCTGCAGGCAACAACCAGGACAAAATGATGAAAACTCTGTTAACATGACAATATTTGCTCCTGAAAAAGAAATACTATTGTAAGAGCTCTTGAAGATAAAACAACATTTAAACCAATTTGCTCAGCTTTTAAAACAAAAATCTTTTCTACTTGCTGTGCCTGAAGATGTTTTTCTTTTTTGTAAACAACAAATCAGGAATTGGAGGGTTGGTGGGCACGATAACCCACAAATAAGAGCTCTGCCTAACACCACAACTCAAAGTTAATCTAACCAAAAGTTAACTCACCTCTGCAGGACGTTTCTGCTGTTGGTTCATCACCGGAGCAGGAGGCAGCTGCTTTGGTGTCTCAGTCTTTGTCGGTGGGAAGACAGCTTTGCTTTTCACCGGGCCTGAAGCTGGCCTGCTGGAGGATTTCGGGGCAGCTTTCTTGTACATGGACGTGGGTTTCTTCCCTGTGCCGAAGAAAGCAGCTCCTACGAAGATCTTCGGTTTGGGCTTCAGGCTGCTGAAAGAGATGGTGATCGCTTTCTTGGCCTCTGCTGGCTTAGTGCTGCTGGCGGCGGGAGCCGTGGTTGTAGTGGGTGCCGGCTTAGCAGAGACACTGTTGAGTTAAACGATTGGGAAAAACTGATTTAAGACAAATTATAACTAAAACTGTACTTAACAAAATGTCAGAAAGCTGCAGAAGCACCAAAGCAGCTCTGTGGTTTGAGACGTATGAAAACAAACCTGCTGTTAACTTTGGGCAGCTTGATCGCCCTTGAAGATGTCGTATAGCTTTGGACGCCCATCTTTCCTGCATTCTTAGATCCTGCAGCTACCTTTCTCTGCTTGCTGCCTCCTTTAACGTTCTTCTTATTCTTCTTTTTCTCCTGTGAAGGAGGGGAAGGAAGAGCAGGCGCAGGAGGAGGAGAAGGCAGAGACTCCTTCATCGCTTTCCTCTCTAGTGGAGTGAGATAGATGGCCTTCTTCTTGCCATAGAAGGAGCTTGTAACCACAGAAGGTTTGAACGGAGATTTCCGGGGTGATTTAGTTGGAGAGTCTAGAAGAAAAATGATGATAAAGATGATCAACTCCCACCCCAAAAAAAACATCTTTTTTAGACAAAAGAGGCAAAACTACTGAGCTAAAATTACTAACTTAACCACAACTCTCACTAGTCCGCCTTACCTGCTGGTTTGCGTGGGGATTTCTGTGGCGAGGAGCAGTTCTCCTTGTTAAGACACCTGACTGGCTTCTTCCGGGGGGACCTCCTCTTCACGGGGGACGTCTCCTCCCTCACTCCCTTCTTGGCTGGACTGGAGTTAAAAGTAACAGAAGATCAGTCACAGTGAGAGATAACAAGCACATCCAACGCAGAATTCATCAGATTTAGAATATTTAGAATAAATGACCATGTTGAAACTGAGTCTATACAGCAGTGCACAGATGGTGGTGAATAGAAATTAATAAAATGACAATTCAAGTATGAATAATAAAAAGGAAAATCACTTAAAATGTATCAAACACACAAGGATATACAGTACAGTTATAACTGCAGCTGTTATTAGGGTTTTGGTGTAAATACCAAAGTAATACACACAAGAACACACAGCTGTAGGAACTTTTCTGAGCGTTAAATAACTAACTTTTGACTTAAATCAGGACCAAAGAATTAGTAAACAAGTAAACAGCTTTCAGCAATCGACTGTCCCGTGTGTTCACAGCTCACCTGTCAGAGTCCAGAGAGGGGAGCTTTCTCTTCCTGGTAGTCGGCATCATTTTCACAAACCTCTCCTAAACAAACACAGTAACGTTATACTAACATTATATTACCAGATCTTCTAGGTTTACATGCAAAACAACACAACTTTAAAAAGCTGCTGCTCTGCAGAGAGACAGCTCTCTTGTTTGAATAAAAAGGGGGATGAGCTCTTGAACTATCAGCGTTACATAAACACCTGATGGGGGCTGAATATTCAACGGTCTGTGCTGATTTTACTAAATTTAGTGAAAATGCAGCTAAATGCACTAAACTCAAACTACTCAACTTGTTTCTGCAAAAAGTGACAAAATAAGTGTTAAACCTTCTCACATCTTTTCATGGTTATAACATTAGAGTATCTATAAAACAGTATAGATAATCAGTATCAATAAAACCCCTAGCTTTTATCCTTCTGGCCAACATTTAATAAAAATACTGAAGATGTTGAAGGAGTAAAACCGATGATTTACTTTCATTTCTTATATTTGCTCAAACTGTTTCATATTGTTGTTGTGCTGCTCTTCTGTTATTACTTTCACTGTAATTAATAAACTTTACATCATCATCATCATTGTTTAGATTTCAGGTGGACAGGCTGCCAACTTCACACCTGACCACAGACTACTACTAGATAAAAACCTGACTCTTGGCTAAGTCTGGCATATTTACAGTAACATTATTAATATGCACTATCCCAGAGAAATAAATAATAATTAACCTTTGATACATTTGTAGTTTGATACTATTGGATGTACAAGAAAATGAAGCAGTCTTAAAGACTGAACACATAGAATATACTGTTAGTTAGCTGAAAACAATCAGGACTACATAATGATTAATAATTGATTTCAATGATCTCTAAATCTGTTGCCAAGATGTCTAAAATAAATAAATGTTTCATAACATTTCTGAAACTATTGCTACTAAGATAAAAAACTCTTACTACAGTTAATGTTTTTGTGACACTTACAGGTGCCACAGACATGATCAAACCTTCATATTTGTAGTTTTAAGAGGTCACACACTGCAAAGAGTGTCATGTTCATTATTAGTGTGTTTAAAGATAAACTAGCAGAGTTTACACAGAGGTTTGGTGACTGCCTCCATAATCAGAGTGCACAGAGCATGTAAACTTCACCATGAGACGGATGGATGTCGATAAGCAGGGTCAGTTTAACATAATGCACCTGATGACGGATGAATTTCATCTCATCCTGCAGAAATGTTCAATAACTGGACGTTAGCTTGTGTTAGCTTAGCCTTATTGAACAGCTGAAGTGGAGGTGAATGGATTATTGGCGGGATGATTAGCTCGTACAAAAGTGACTCCCTCGACACAAAACAAACTAACGCGTCGGTATCGATCAGTAGTTTCATGTAAGAAACAGAAGCCTGATGTTTGTTTCCGTGTTTTACCGCTAAAAATGAATCGAACGTCAGTTTATTTACGTTGAACTAACGGTTAACCGTAAACAGTTACGTCATTTCAGAAGAAACTATCTAACACTATAGAACAATGCGCATTAATCTGTCTTACCGAGCACGGCTCTGTCGTCCTTCATAAAATAATAACTGTTGGAGTAAAGTTTGCGGGGCTCTGGCGGGTCTCGGGTCTCGTGTCTACCAGCGCGCGTTTCTTCTCTGTGTTTTGAACAGCGCGCGCCAGTCTCTTAAAAAAAATGAATAACCAGACAGGACCGGAAGCGGAAACACAATTTCCAGTCATCGAGTTACCGCCGTAAAAGCGTCAAAGGACTTCCGGTCCATGCCGTCAAAATAAAAGGTCAACGTAGACATAACCAGACAAATCTATAAAACATATTTTAAAAAGAAATCAGCAGAGAGTAAAATACTGTTACTTTTCTTTTCAAAGCATCCAAGCAGTCCTAAACAGCCAAAGCTTTATTTATTTTTATTTTACTTTTTATTTACTACTTTTGCTGTTTTTACATTTTTTGATGAAATTGTTAAATTCAATTGGATATTTTTATACAAAATGTGAAACATTTCCAACCACCCCTCTTTTTCTTTTTTCTTTTCTCTCTCTTTGTCTATTTGTTTATTTATTCATTCATTTTTCCCCCCATTTAATTACTTATTTATTTTTGTTATTTTCATTTACTTATATAATTTTGCACTTAAACCCTGTTAAATGCACTTCTATGTTATTAAGCAGATCAAAGATGGAAAGCAGCAGACAAAATATGAATATGCATGAATGTGATTGTACAAGATGCTGAAACTAAAATAAAAGTTAAAGTTAAAAGTGCAATATTTCTTTCTTTTTTTTTCATAGTTGTCACAGAAAAAATTACTGCATGATCCTGGAAGTCAATCTGTACAGGTAGTGTAATCTGATATATTATTGTTGTTGATGTTATTATGCAGCATTAAAGATTAATTATAATTAATTTTTATAATATATTAGAAACGATGTGTGTGTGTGTGTGTGTGTGGTAAACAAACAAACAAAGTAAATTAAAGGGTATGCATTCAATGCCAGGTAAGCTTCTTTCAAAAGCCTGGACTGAAATCCCCTTTCCAAACAAGTCAATGGCAAATTTATAGAATGTCAAGCTTTTACTTTGTAAAACAAGTTTGGGTACTTCCGGTCTGCTACATGCTAACTCTCTGTAGCTTGCTGCAGCTGAGCAACAACTTCCCGGGTCAGCTCGTACACGCGAAAAGTGACAGCAGCGGCGCTCAGTCGGCACACAGATCATCATATTTGATTTTGTTCATAATAATAACGTGTCAGCTCTCAAACAATAAACTCTTCATCTTTTATTGGCGAGTTTTAATTCACTTAAAATGGTGTTTTACTTCACAAGTGCCGGTGAGTAAAGCTCGCACAGATGTTAGCCATTAGCCTGTTTAGCCTGTACTCTTTAAAGCTGTTTTATGTGTTTGTGCCACATTAATGTCTGTGTCTGTAACTGTGTGTCTGTGCTTTGTCTCTCAGTGGTGAACCCTCCCTACACGATCTACATGGGGAAAGACAAATATGAGAGTAAGTGAGTTATCGTTAGGAAGCACACACACACACACACACACACACACACACACACACTTCAATACTTGATGCTGTGTTTTTATATAAAGCCTGTGTGTGTTGTGTCATAAATTAAGCCACATCACCTTTAACTTACTGATTGTTTTTTTGCAGATGAGGATCTGATAAAGTACGGCTGGCCTGAAGACATCTGGTGAGACTTTAAAAAGCTTATAATAAAAACATCTGTTAGCATTATTACCAAGAAAAATCAGTGCAATGAACAGCTGTTTTTCATGTCCAGGTTCCATGTGGACAAACTGTCTTCAGCTCACGTTTATCTGAGACTGCCAAAGGTAAGAGACGAGGTACACCCACCCTGGACAAGTCGCCAGATCATCACAGGGCACATAGAGACAAACTCACACTCACATTCACGCCTAGTTGCATGTCTTTGGACTGTGGGAGGAAGCCCGGAGAGAACCCACGCACACACTGGGAGAACATGAACTCCACACAGAAAGGCCTATCTTTTTTCTCCCTGGCCTACCTGAAAAGCACACACAGGTTAACACTGCAGTCTGAAGCTGACATGTTCCTCTGCCTGACAACCTCCATACCACTCACCATGGTCACACATCTCATGTGCAAACACAGATACACAGATTTCACTTTCTTGTCTGAATTAAAACATGAATCTGTCAATAATTATTAATATTCTGTTAAGAGTCTGTTGTTGTATGCACTATAACAAGGTAAAACAGGCTGGCCTACAGGTTATTGTTATGATTTTATACAATACAGATACAATACTTCGTCTCTCGATCAGCTAAGGGAACCTTGGCCTAAAAAGTTGAAGTGTTTTGAGCCCAGAGAACACAGCAGGCGTTTCCCAGAATCACTTCACCAGATCATGTTGATTCAGGAGTTTTTTTACCTTGAATGTGAGCACTTAAACTATGATAAAAAATATAAGATTCAATTTTTCTGAAACACCAAAATTTACATTTGATTTCTCACACAATGGAAATCTGTGATGCTCATACGACATGTCGATGGACTAGTCTAGAGGCAAAAGTGTGCATCATGAAGGTGGGGCTAAGCCTGCTAGCTCAGAGAACATGGAGAAGGGTTTCAGACAAAAGATCCACGACCACTTAGTTTAAAGGATACTCATGCCTTTAGTTGAATAGGCTGTGCTGATTCCTCTGTGTCTTTTCTAGGGTCATACAATAAATGATATCCCCCCGGAGGTGCTGATAGACTGTGCACAGCTGGTGAAAAACAACAGCATCCAAGGTAAAAAAAGATCTCAGGTTTCAAGTTTCAGAATGAGCCTTTAAACCAGAGCCGTGATCAACACAGCTGATCAACGTGCATGAGATCTGCTATATTTAAAGGTCACCCTCAAACCTGCATGCTACAAATACACTGAGAAATCATCCTGTCAAAGCCTCTTTCCCTGTTACTTTGTGAGTGACACATGCAGTATTACCTTATCTTCAGTGTATATTAAAGCAAACTATGTTGTGTGCTGTCAGGCTGCAAGATGAACAACATCAACGTGGTTTACACACCGTGGGCCAACCTGAAGAAAACCGGCGACATGGACGTGGGACAGATCGGCTTCCATCGACAGAAAGAGGTCTGTCCACTCTTAACTGTGATGGATTACACCAATGAGCGTTACCTCTGAGCTTCATCATCAGTCTGTTCTCGTCACTGTCAGTTCAGTTCAGGTGTTTCATGCTCGCGATGTGTTTCCCAGGTGAAAATCGTGGCCGTGGAGAAGAAGGTCAACGAGATCGTAAACCGTCTGGAGAAGACGAAAGACGAGCGCTTCCCTGACCTGGCGGCGGAGAAAGAGTCGAGAGACAGAGAGGAGAGGAATGAGAAGAAAGCTCAGCTCCAAGACCAGAAGAGGAGAGAGAAGGAGGAGCAGAAGAGGAAAAAAGAGATGGAGGAACTCAAGTAGGTCCTTAAACTCTGAACAAAGTGCTTGTTTTTAGTCGTTTTGGGGTTTTTTTATATAGTTTTCATCGTGACATTAGTAAAGTTAGACTGAAGAAAATCTTTACACTTATGAATTTGTTATGTTTTGGTTTCTCTCTCCAGGAACTATACTTCACTGATGAGGAGTGAAAACATGAAGACTAATGAGGTGAGGACAGATCTCCACATCTATATTTTGTTTTTCATGAACGGGTCATTTATCAGAGATGTACAGCGATGTGTTTTCCTACTTAAGGGTATCAGATGGTGTCAGTATCAAATAAACATTAAATAGACTATTATTTAGATTAATCGCCTGAATGAAGCAGAAAAGATATGAAGAGTGATGAGATTATACAGAGACAGCAGGGTCACTGACTTTCATACCAGCTCTGGTAATGCTCTCACATTAATTAGTGCTTCGCTTCATGTCGTTTGCAGGACGGTTACGATTCAGACGACTTCATGTGAGCGGTGAACACCAGGCAGCAAGCAGACGGACTCCTCCTGCACTCAGACCTGCTGTCAGGATGCTCGGCTGCTTGCTCTCCGCTTGCTGTAACTCTGCACTGACACTGAGAAAAACAAAAACAAATGGATACCTTTTGCTTTTGGACACTTGGAGCAGCAGAAAGCGAGCCAATGAGGGGACAGCGCCGGGACTTATTCCACATGCTGATTGGTCCGAGACGCTGCTTCCAAACCAAACCAAGCTGGCTGGCCTCTTCATCAGTGACACTGTCGAAGAAACACAAACGCTGAGGACTCATATATTTTGGGGGGTGGGGGACTGTGTTTGATTGGGTTTTCACTTCAATGTCGACTGATGTTGATGTATGATAAAACTAGAGCGTGCGTGTTGTAACAGCCCTGCTAACCTGAAAGCTTTCTTTCTTTATGTTCCCACTTCTGCATGTCTGATTTTATTAAACACGATTAAATGTATAAAATTAAACACTTACTTATGTTGACAGGCCCTTAGATTTTATTTATTTTTTATTTTTTTGCAAAGATCCATAAAACTGTCCCGGCTACTTTCATCAAACTGCAGAAACTGAAGCCCAAGGTGACGTCTAAATAACTTATTTTGTGTCAAAACCCCACAGAAATTACAATAAGTTTACAACACTACTACTAAATATAATATTAATACTTAATAATACTAAAGCATACTAAATCAATTCAATTTGGCTCGTGGTCCTGTGTGGTTAAACCTCGGCTCTCCTGTCCACTCATTAGTTTTCTGTGCCACACAGGTCTTTGCTCTGTAACTACAGACTGTAGAACAACTTTTTGAACAGTTTCTCAGCCCCTTTCACTGTTTCATTTGTTTGCCTCTTACTTCCACCTGAAGTGTAAAAATATATTCAGTTCATTATGAGACTGTCAGGACAAATTAGACATTATGCTGTGATTAATGGGAAACTCCGGTGATATCCCCGCAGTTGTCGATTTGAGCGGTCTTGAAATAAAATCCAGAGTCCTCTTTGTTTGAGACAAGACTGAGTGAAAATGCAGTCAATTCTGACAAGACTGAGACCTTCAAAAAGTGGTCTTGTGACTGGTCTCAAGACAATACTGGTGCACATCATTAACAAACACAATTCCAGACTTCAGGAGCTCTGTAGAAGAGCATAAAAGTTCATATGAACCTATTAGACATTTAGTTTCTTTCAATACTTCAAGATAATAATATTAAACCCGGGGAAAGCGTATCGCTTTGGAGGTAAAGAAAGAAATAATTTGGAGGATGCGGGCATCGATCCCGCTACCTCTCGGGATCCTGCATCCTGCCTTCTCCGCCAAAGTAAGCCCAAAGTAAGCCCACATCAGCCAATCACGTCCCTCCCTGTGGGCTTACTTTTGACCCGCGTCGGCGTTCCTCCCCCCAGCTCGGGACGAGGTACACGGCGGGTGACTCGGTTAAAATACGCCAGAAATATCTATATAGAGATACAGGGGACAGGGGCGTAAAAATTAAAGTTCATATAAACCTATTAGACATTTAGTTTCTTTCCATACTTCAAGATAATAATATTAAACTCGGGGAAAGCTTATCGTTTTGGAGGTAAAGAAAGAAATAATTTGGAGGATGCGGGCATCGATCCCGCTACCTCTCGCATGCTAAGCGAGCGCTCTACCATTTGAGCTAATCCCCCGTCTTGCCCTACTGTGTACCGCATCATCCTATATAGTGTTCTGTTGTTGAAGTGGGTTGTCCAAAGCCCAGGAAGTAGGAAACACTGGACTGTACACGAAGGTTGATACCCGAGAAGGAAAGATCCGCGAAATTAAAGACATTTAAGCAGATCTGTTGTGGGGAAACTACTTTACAGGATTGTAAATGTGTTTTCATCTTTGAAAAAAGAGAGAAGACAAAAGCACTGGACAGCGCCCGTGGTTCGATCCCGGGGAGGGATGGAGAGCAGTATTCAACTAGAATTTGTTCGAAGTAACCACTGAGCTAAACCAGCGCAATAGCTGAGAGGACAAACTGCTTTATAAAGGTGACACTGGGGGAGTGTCTGTCAGGTACATACAGAGAAGGGCAAGCTGTTAAATGTACTTTAAAGTAAGTAAAGAGAAGTCAAAAAACACATAAATCTGTCATCAACCTCATTTTTTCACAATAAAGAAACAATAAAGGTCTTTTATCCAGTCGTACATTTAAAAAAGTTGGCAATAAACAGTATTTTGTAGTAACGTACAAGTGCCACAAGATGGCGTAGCCTAACGCAAGTTTCGCTCCTCCGCTCGCTATACGTGGGGACCGAGCGTCTGTATAATCTCCTCCAATCACGTTGCCCCATTTCCATCTTTCTCCATCTTTGCCGTCAGCCAATCACAGTGTTCCTTCTCCAAAATTGCTGGGATGGACCAATCGCGGCCCACCATTTCCATCTTTGCCGTCAGCCAATCACAGTGCTCCTTCTCCAAAATTGCTGGGACGGACCAATCGCGGCCCACCATTTCCATCTTTCTGACAGCCAATCACGATGGCTCTTCTCCAAAATTCAGCCCGCCGGACTTCAGTTGTCTTTCCCTACGAAAGGTAAATATATCGCTGATATCATTGTATTCTGTCAACTATCTAGCTTGGTCGGTGTTAAATATTTTTTTTCCAAAAAAACAAAAGCACTGGACAGCACCCGTGGTCGATCCCGGGGAGGGATAGAGAGCAGTATTCAACTAGAATTTGTTCGAAGTAACCACTGAGCTAAACCAGTGCGACAGGTAGTAGGACAAACCGGCTTTATAAAGGTGACAGTGGGGGAGTGTCTGTCAGGTACATACAGAGAAGGGACGCTGGCGCTGCTAAGCTTACGTTACCTCCACGCCGCCTTTGTGGCGTGTTATCGCGTTAAAATCACACTAATACTAAGATAAAGCCTAACCATTTGGTAAACTGTACGTTTATTCGTATGAAAGATGAACAGAAAAGTTACCTCCTTCGAGCCGGATTTGAACCAGCGACCTAAGGATGTCTCATGTTTGAACTCTACAGTCCTCCGCTCTACCAACTGAGCTATCGAAGGGGCTGGAAACCAACCACGCCACCTGAGATGACTATGATGGGACTGTATGACAGTTGAACTACACAAAATGTGTCTCAAAACTTCAAAATAAAAGTGAAATGTAGTTTTGCCTATTACCTTTTCTGTGTGCAGTAGTTTGAAGTAACTATATTAAAAACTGGATATAGGAATATGCACTTCGTGGACACACAATAAAGAAACAATAAAGGTCTTTTATCCAGTCGTACATTTAAAAAAGTTGGTAAACAGTATTTTGTAGTAACGTACAAGTGCCACAAGATGGCCTAGCCTAACGAAAAGTTACCTCCTTCGAGCCGGATTTGAACCAGCGACCTAAGGATGTCTCAGTTTGAACTCTACAGTCCTCCGCTCTACCAACTGAGCTATCGAAGGGGCTGAAACACAATATGCTACATCAAAAGGTGATAAACTGTATGTAGGGTGGGCACGCAATCAAGAAAACCAGGTTTTAACACAAGACCAAGAAATCACCCAGTACCAACGGACCTGCATGTATTACTGCTCATGCTAAGCTCGCGTTATTTCTGCCCGTTTCTCATTTAAACATGTCAGAAAAGTTACCTCCTTCGAGCCGGATTTGAACCAGCGACCTAAGGATGTTGATTTTAATCATCGTCACAACTGGTATGGCTGAACGACGCACATGAAGTGACTAGAATGGAACTGTATGATAGTTACACTACTACTGTCTACACTGTACATATCTGACCTATAGTGTATTCATATCTAGCTGTTTATTATAATTACTTGTACATACACCCGCACTATATAATTACTGTTAATACTGTACGTATTATACACCTATAATTACTGCAAGCTGTATATATTTTCGTGTATTCATTTCACTCTGCTCATACTGTTAATACTGTGTATATCTCCACTGTTACTGTTATATCCCTATACATATTTACATTACATTTTTAAACTTCTGGTTTGCATTTCATTGTCTCAGTACTTGTACTTTGTGCAATGACAGTAAAGTTTACTGTAATCTGATCATGTTTCAGGATAATTTGCTTATAGTTTTTATTGGTTTTGTCCCAGTTTTAACACTGAAATTTACATGCTGTATTTTTGTAAGTTTCAACAACATCCTGAATGAAATCTATAATTAATCCTTTGTTAATAAAATGTTAAGGAAAGGTAATGAAGAGAACATAAAAATAAAGATGCAAAACAAAACGATTAGTGTCATTTTAGGAAAAACAATAAGCACACAGTGCATTTAGGGGCTGTTCTGATCATACATGTTCTTCATCAGCAGTTAAGAGTTTAAGGAGTTGTCATGGACCTTCTTACATGAGAAACAAAATACAACCAGTTAAAAGCAGTGACTGGGGTTGAAGTCTTTATTATAAATCATTTACATTACAAAGTAAGACATAATCGTTGCCATATCCACCCAAACATCGTGTTTACATGGAGGGGTTCATAAATCAGCTGGTCAGAAGTGTTTGGCTTGCCCAGAGGGTTTATTCTTTGTCATGTTTCGGCCTACAGGAGGATGTTGGCACGGGGGGGTTTTAATCGTGATCCCATTATTGAGAATAAGCTTGTTGATCCACATGCGCACACACACACACACAAAAAAAAAACACATAATCAGCCTTCAAGTATGAGCACACGACCGCTCAGGTGTTGAGCTATGAACGAAAAAGCACGAGGAACAGCAGTCAGACGATGAAGCAGCCAAGACGAGACGAGGAGATGTGCAGGACAGACGAGACGGCAGGTAGGCTTCTTCTTTTTTCTGGACTGTTTGGACTTGTGAGACTTCATTGTGTGTCGATTTAGGGGTATGCAGTCCATTTTAAATCCTCTGAAGGAGTCAATCCACCGGCAGATGTGACCCCATACACGCTGAAGGCTTCTCACTGGATGACACGAACATACTGCATCTGATTGGACCAGGTGTGGGAGATGAAAGTGGCCCTCTAAAGTGGCGTGGAGAAGTTTGGAATATCTGTTTCTTCTGGTCTTTTCCCTGGCCTTTACCAAGTTTTCACATAACACTTTTTTTTTATATCTTTAAATAAAAATGGTTTATAAATCATCTACAAACCTACATTTTCTTTTTATAAATTACACAATCTGTTTAACCCAACAGTTGAAATTTGCAGTAGAAAACTCAGGGATAGAGAGAGAGAGATGCGACCTCTGCATCTAGCAAGTGACAAAAGGTTTAAGGTTGGTAGAAAAAAAACATCTATACAACAGCAAACTGATTTAAAAATTTAGCCAAAACAAGAGATCGAAGGGTCCGTTTTTTTTTTGTGAGTGAGAGTTTGTTTGTCTGGCACCACAGTGTCCAATCACAGCTCTGAAAGGCAGCCACAGATTGGGTCAGTGTGTGCGTGTGTTTATATAACTTCATGTGTGTATACTGTGTGTGTAAATTAGTCAGCATCTGTGATGTTTATCACGCTCGTGTCAGCAGCTCCTGAGCCCACGTCTTGATGGCCGAGGTCGTGTGTTGGAGGAGCTGCCACGTCGAGTTGGTGAAGGACAAAGCGTGGCCCTGCAGACACGATACTGACACCTCGCCGCTGCAGGAAAAACAAAGGAAAGCACTTTTTTTTTAAAGGATTCGCTCTTAAAAACTGGTCCAACATCTGGTCCTATACACTTAGTAACCACTACCTAGTTTCAAACTTTTCTTTAATTAAATTAAAACTTGAAAAAAGTCTTCGTTAGTAACCAAAATGACTTCAGTAATCTGTAAACTGGGAAACAAGAAGTCACTGTAGCCTCACAAGCTGTGACAAAAACAACAGTTTTAGGGGACAAACATATATTATACCTAAAGAACCAGTATGTAGGATTTAGTTTCAGCTCATGGTGTAGTTGCTGATTGCAACCCAGCTCCTGACAAAGAAAATATTAAAGCCAGGTGAAAGGTACTGACTTGCAGGATTCCTGTAGGTTGGTCCATGCTCGCTGTAGCAGTTCAGATATATACGCCAGCGCTGGCAGGATGTAGTTGTGATGGAGGGAGAGGAGGAGCTCCTTTGAATATGCCAACACCTGGAACACACTGTCTGGAGTGTTGGTGTTCACCTGGGCAAAGATACACAGAGGTGAGTCAACAATATAACTCATGATTGTTAGATCACTTTTATTCAAGAGAAAGCATCGATTCATTCGCAGCCTTACCCATTCTATGGCCTGTGGTGTCTTTTCTTTGACCCAGAGGATAAACTGCGTGGTGTTTTCAGAGATGAAGACGGCTGCTGTTTTTGCCTTTTCCAGACCTTGTTCCATCAGTGGCCCCATGACACGAACACACTCAGAGTAATAATGAGGAGTGTTTGTCTCCAACCAACTACACACAATACAAAAATACAAAGACAAAAGTTAAATTTGCACAAACAGTAAAGAAACATCTGGTGAGTTTAAAGAGTCGTCATGGCCCCTCTGACTGTTAGATCCATGAAGTTAAAATGTATTTAGTGCTCCAACACAAGTTAGATTTTCTAGTTATATTATACACACAAATGTACAATGTCATGCAAATGAATATAACTTCATCAATCTTTAAGAAGCTCATGACACTGTCTGGAGTGTGTTTGATACAGAGCTAGTACAAATCCTGACAGTATCTGGCACACAGTGGATGATAATTTGCTTCATTTGCCCACAGTGGGAGATAGCAACATACTGTATGGTGTATTGGTCACATACACATATGTTAGGAGTTAAGCATGGATGTTTGAGGGTGATGTTTCGTACCTGAAGCCCTGTTTGGTGTACACTGTTATTTTGCCCCAGGCCTGCTGAGATGCGGCTGTGACCCCTGAGTTGCGCAGATGCATGGCTGTGGTGGAATCTGAAACACACAACACACAAACACACACTGTAAACAACGCCTCCCAAAAAGAGTTAATGGAAACAGCCTTGTAAAGTTCTGCCATAAAGATGAAGATTAGTGATTGTGGTGAGTAAAACAGGACTCGGACTGACCTGCGAAGGAGCCGTGGGATCTGATGTCGTGAGCGATGAACCCGGCGGCAAACACGAGCAGAACCATGAGCAGTTTGGACCAGGGGAACCCACGACCACGCATCTTTACCTGCAGGTTCTGGAGACAGGAGAGGAAATACTGAGCAAAAATCCAAGTATTAAAAATACCATTTAAAAAACTGTTTTGTGGCTTAATTCAGGTTTTACAGCGACTGTCCGTCTCACCTGGCACAGGTTATTGCACTCCTGAAGGTCCTGAGATTCAACAGAGTCTCTCATCTCCTCATTGGTCACTTTAAAAGACTGGATTGTTTCTTCAAGGTTCTTTCGGAGCTGAAAATGGAAAATAAAGCAAACAACACAAGGTAATTAAAGATATCAAAAAGGAGAGGTGGGTGAGTTTGGTTTAAATCTCATATCAGGAGTTGTACCTTTGGTGGCAGGATATTCCAGGACTTCAGTAGGTGGTTCAACAGCAGACTGGAGAAGAAAAGAGAGACAGTCAGCTCTACCTATCACTTTATAAACAGATGAAATCCAGAAACATTTTAAAGACATATCACTTGATATATGTTTTTGTCGCAGAGCGTCACATGTATAACTCACCTGGACTGGGGTAAGTGTTTGGTGTAGAGCTGCCTCCACACTCCTAGACTCTGCACATCTACACACAAACACTCCGTCATACTGCTGAGCAGCTGCAAAACAGACACAAAAGAGACACAAAGACTCAATTTAAACGTTTTAAACTGTAATTTTGTCCAGTGATGATGAAGACAATGGTGTCTGATTGGTTTATAACTGTCAAACATCACTGCAAAATGGCCTTGACAGAAGAATTTGTTGTTTAAATCCTGAGGGGCATTTTCTGTTGACATTTTTTACAATTAAATTCCATTAAAGCAGACGAGGAAATTGAAGTAGGTTGCTGTCTGGTGGTTATAATCACTGTTAGTATCTGAGAGAGCACTTTCCCTTTAAGCATAGCCATTTGCAGAGATGCTTTGTTGATTGTTTAAGACGCCAGTCACCACAATGAGGCTATAATAACATACTGTATGATAGGTCACTTATCAATATGATTTATGCTAAGCTAAACTACACTCAGACTTCTGCTGCAGCAGTATTATGTAGAAAAGATCAGTTTAAAAAATGTGTGTGTGCATGTGTGTGTGGGTCTTACCTCTCTCTTCATGTCATCTGGACAGTGTGGTGTGGCTCTGGACAGAAATGATGGCAGGTATGTGTGTAATGTGCTCTCAGGTTTGGCTCCAAATGCGAGGGTCTTCAGTCGAGGGTACAGACGCCTCAGCTGCTCCTGCAGACTGAACACAAACAAAAATGTCTTTAGTACTTTTACCGGAGGCTTTTGTAGTATTTTGTTCATTGTTTCTAAATGTATTTATTTAATTAAAAAATATATTTCAGAGGTTCCTGTGCGCAACACTCAAGGAAGCTTGCATACCACTAGTGGTGCTTATACCACAGTATCAGAACCATTTATCCATTTATCGTTTGCTCTGTAAAATGTCAGAAAAATGTGCATCCCAGTTCAAAATCTTGTTTTGTCAGTCCAAAACCCAAAACCCAAAGTTCAGTTCAGTTTTATATGACAGAGAAAAGAGTGGAGAAGAGCCATTTTTGTATGAAAATTACAAAATCAGAGCTCTAGATGTAACATTAATATATCTTCTACAAAATCAAAAGATGTGAATGATGATGCCGGCTGTTTTATAGAAGAATGCTAACTATGCAAGTGACCAGAGGATGAAAAACCAATTCCTTCACATTCAAAATGTTCCATACAACATAAGCCAAAGGCTTCGGTGCACACAGTGACTCTGCTCTTCTCTCCTCAAAGTCACATCTTGTGGTTGTTTGATTACGTATAATTTAGGGTTAAGCATCGGGGCTAAATTCTCAATTCTCTATACCCACTTACTCCAACAATGTTTGGTCATGCTGTGCACATGGGATTATTCAACTGACATGACTGTGTAGCAGTGTTAGCGTTAGGTTAAATGTACCTTGATGACAGGGCGTTCTTGGGCATGAAGGCGAAATCCAGTAAAGGAAAGAACTCTTTAGGACCCATGATGCCAAATCCCTTTGTCAGGTTTGCATGAACTCTGGAAAAAGAACATTAAGCACAAATTTCAGAGTCCAGGTATAGTTTGATTGTAAAAAAAATGTATATTAAAAAATAAGTCACATATTTCTCAGAGGGACTTACAAGAGAAGTCTCTCCAGATAGGCAATGGCATAAGATGACAAGGACTTCACTCCCAGCACAGGAAGCATGATACCGAGCCACACTGAAACACAAATAAAAGAACTTGATTCATCACATGGGGACTTTCCGTTCTGGCTTTAAATGTGTCAACAGTTGGCCCACAGCAGTTGGAGCAAAAGATGGCTTTTGTTGCAAGCTTAATTATATAAATAGCACAGAAACAGAACGTTAAGTCAGCTAATATCATAAAAACCAAATCAGCATAAAGGACGAATTAGCTCCTCTGAGTGTTAGCAAAGGAAAACAAACTTATCTCTCGAATACTTCAGTGGTCACAGGTCAAGCCTTGTACATTTGCCACATCATATCAAAGTCTGGGGCTCAGACAGTAAATTCATGATTGCTTTTCAAGTTCTTAAATACAAGATTAGAGGGTTTTTTTTTTACATTTTGGAGGTTATATTCTGATTTCAACATCAAGATGGAAACATTGCATTCATAGCTTCATAAACTGTAAACAGTATCTTCCCTCGCCTTGGGTGAGCCGGATGGTTGTTATGTAACTTCCCAAGAATATTCGTTCTCCCACGGCCACATACTGACACCCACCTCAAAGCCTCACCAAATACCAGGCAAAGACCTGGAGCAGCAGCTGAGTTTTTGAAGTTACCGTGTGTTTAGCTCACAGATGGCCGTCAGTGGATGTGTTACTGCTCTAATGTGCCCTGTTGCTTCATTAACCCCCCACCCAGAATGTCTGTCAGCACATATTGTTGAGAAAGTGGGAGAAAGGGAAGACTAACACTGAACAGAGGATGATAAAATACTGTGTCTACATATCTAAAAAGAGTGTAAGGGTTTGTAGTTATGTGAGAGTGTATAAGTTTGATTGTGCATTACCTCTTAGTCCCTGGCTGAGGTCATAAAATCCAGCTTGTCCAAGAGCCCACATGATGGTCAGACACTTCACTGGACGATTCTGAACTGATCGCAATAACTCCAAATACTAGAAAGGAAGAGAAATTATACATTCAGAGCATAAAAAGGCAGTGAAGCAGTAACCCGCCTCCAGTTATCTGAAGGACACAAGGACACTCACTCACCTCAGGCAGGTTTTGGGTGGCTATTCTGGGTTTGTCCTGTAGGATTGCCTGAATGCAAACTCTGTAGCCATGCAGAGGTTCTCCTGGAAACAGAGAGAGTTTCAAAGTTTGGTTTTTGTCTGTCCTTTAGTCTGGTGACCACACGTTGACTCTAAATGATGCTAAATTATTATGACATTGGATATTTAACCTTGGAAACAGACGTGCTGCTCAGTTGGGAAGCAGTAGCACTCGAGTGTCAAATATATGACATTCCTGGAAATTCAATCCTTGTTGTGGAGAAAGATGTTTCAGCAATAAATCAGACATTTTTTAGCACTGATTCCATCGCTCTTAGTAACTTCAAACTCATGTCTACGCTGCTGGAAACTTTCAACAAAAAGGAGTCACGGAGGAGAGGAAGAAACAGCCCAAAGTGTGCCTTCATTTCAGTTTCGCAATGTGCAACTGCAGAAAGAATGCAGGCATTGATAAAAGAAAATGATGAGCTCTGAGGCATACGATTCAAATAGATCAGACAATTTGGAACTGGTTTTCAACTGGAGCCAGTTAAAATACTTATTCTTTTTCTTAGTGTTTATCTCAAGGTCGCTTAAGGTCATTACTGCATCACTTGTGTCGACCAGCACAAACCACTTCCAACCCTCCATGTGAGCTCTAACACATACCTGACTGTCTGTCCAGCTCCCTGAGCATAGTATAAACACAGTGGTCGAAGAAATCTGGCAGAACGTCACTGCAGCGTCCGATGAGGCCTTTGATCACGCCCTTCAGCTCTTTTCCTGTAAGGCAGTACGGGTAGTCTGGGGACAAGAGACAGGAAAATCAGACATGTGATAATCAAAATACAGCGTCAGTGTCCTGTAGAGACTTTAATATCAGACAGTGTTTTAAAAACAAAATAAAGTCAGAGTTTGACTGACCGTGAGTATAGCTGCTGAGTGTGGGCTCAGATTCTGGCGCAGTCAGATTGAGGTTGAGGTATCCTGCCAGGTCTTTGACCCACACTGATGGGTTTTCTGGAAACAAGGTCTGACTGCGAGCCAACTGCTGCTTCAGGTCAGCAACGTCCAACTAAAAAGAGAAAGAGGCATTAAGGCTGTATACTCAGAAACAACACGTCCATTATGCAAAGATGAGACTGCATTTCAGCATGTGATGGTTTGCTTTGAATATGCCACAGCGCAGCATTGTTTCTGTGTGTTTGTATGAAGATGTTAATGACTTTTAGAGGTTTTACAAAGTTTTTACATTTATTTTATTTTAAGATCAGCCCTACTGAGGGTGTTTCAAATTAACATTTTAGCAACAAACGAGGTCTTTTGAAGAAACAGACAGAAAGCACACACAGGATCTTCAAAATAATCCAATAATTCTCGCCTTTTTAAAAGCCTTTAGACTGTGAAATAAATGGAGAGGTATGTGCATTACTCACAGCTTTGAAGGCCTCCTCGAGGGACTTATGAGTTGCAGGGGTGACTGTATTGGTGGAGTGTGATTTCTTGGATTGTTTACTCGATGAGGGTTTCTTGTTTTCAGGCTCTGCTGGTGGTGGGACCTGCTCCTTGTTCTGTTTCTTTCCCATCTTCTCAAAGCCATCGTACAGAGTCTCTGACATCTTCAGGGGTGCTGAAGGAAAGAAAGAAGGCAGCAGTGCTTAGACTCTCAGACACGCCTCTGTCCAACAGTTTCTTACAGATCGCCCTGTGTCCTGAAAATGAAGTTAATCCACCAAACTGTGACATTCCCCTCCCCTCACACTGAGTGCTCCCACCCTCCCTCGATGGCTTGCATAATGGGCTGTTACGCCAGACAATATTCATGTAACCCTCATTACAACTCACAAAGGAACAGAATTAAGCGCCAGCAGCATGCCGAGTATTCTCCTGTGTGGTACTCGATAGGACCCCATTTGTAAACAAACTTAAACCACTTATAGTGAGTTCATGAGAGCTTGACCAGTTTTAAGGTTCAAAGACCAACATCAAGATACCAATACCTTTATTTTAGACCTGTATACTTGTATTTAATATCTAAACAATCCTTTTTTGTTTGTTTTAAGTGTTCAGTATTCCCCATAACTTTTTTTTTAAATCCCAGGATGTAAAACCATCTGAAAAAGATAAGGCTGGCGTCATTCTACATTTTATTTATTGCCAACAAATCCATTCACTGTCTGCGGCTCTCAATCTTTCCTCAGAAGATATAAAGAAAAAAAAAAGGTCACAATAAAACCTAGTTTCTTTTTTTAATGTAGTAATTTCCTAACACAGCTAGGACAATGTGTGAAGCAAGCCATCAAACAGTTGAAACACGCAAACTTCATGTTGGCGCTGGAGTCATCGGGTTTCATCCCTCTGGTGTATTTGTCCATAAGAGTTTTTAAAGATACTGTAGTCTGGACTAAAGCTGTCAGCTGCCAACACTGTCATCCATAAAGCCATGCTGCTGGCATGGCTTAAAGTACAAATAAAGTCATTTAAATAATCTTAAAGTGGATTATAAAACAAAAACATGACATGACATGATGACAGGACTAGGGGTCGGCACAAACTAATATTTTGTATTAAAGATGAGACACACTGCAGAAGCGATGATTCCTGTGTGTAAAGTTATTCATTCATATACGTGAAGTATTCGTAGTCACTAGTCGAGTTGCCTCGCTTGTTGTTGCTCTTACTGTATTTCACTGCAGCAGATGTCTTGTCATGTCAGGCTGCTGGAAGTTACCGACTTCCTGATACTTATGGATGTTTGTTTAGTATTAATATACTGTACGTGAACACCTGGTCATGTTACCGCGTTCATCTTTAAGTACTTTCCTCACTGTTCAGGTACAAAGCTGAGATATTCAGGAGGTGACAACTGGCTTCAGTAGGAGGAAGAAAGACTCAGAAATGTTACTCGTGCGTTCAGTCGGCCTGTTGTGGACTTATTTTAGTTTAAGGAAGCGAGGAATGAGCCTGACTCATCAACATTTGAATAGGGAAGTTACACTGCGATGAAACAAATCCTTTCTTTGCATCACGGCCCTGTGTTATGCCGACACACATGCACAGACCCGATATAGATTTAGGTTTGTCAGCTGAATGATCGCCGAACAACTGGTGACCTCTGTCAACGCATACTCAAACCTGCGGGTGGGTCTGACTGAACTTGCATTCCCATGAAAGTATATCTAAGAGCTCTACATAAAATTAGGAACTGTACCAAATCCATCACCACCAACTATGGTACTTGTTCTGTCATGAAGTACTACTCCTGTAGTAATTAAAGAGGACATAGTGAGCAACTTTCAGTATATCTGCCAAGGCAGAGTTTCCAAGAATCACAAGCTCACATTGGTAAATTAAAAAGAAGAATCGTGTCACTCCAACAAAACACTTGGAGATTTGCCACCTCAGTTTTCTCATGGGAGCATGTTGGAGTTTGTTCAAGAAGGTAAACAAGCAGAGGAGGAGTATGCAAATGAAAAACATAAACAATGTGGAGGACCAACTCTCACCTACAGAACGGTTCATAGAAGACAGATTGGCCTAATTATTCTGATTGGATTATGATGCAGCTTTCAAACTACACGTTTAAACTAAACTTTTAACATGTAAACTTTGCTACTGTTTCGGTGACTGCTGACATCAAAACGTGTGAATATTAAACTTAAGAATGTTAGTCTGCATATGGAGCATGCAATTCCTTATTTTTCCAACCCAGCTGTCTCAGTTGAAAACCCTGAAGCACAGGCAAGTCATGGAAACCTACAAGTCATGGCACTGCTGTCTAACACTGTACAATGTTTTCCTGTCTTGTTATGTCTTGTTAGTGTTTTGATAAAGCTCTATTGATGAACAACTATTGAAATTAACTTGTCATGATGACGTGTGGACCGAAACTTGTGAAACTCGTGGTCCTTCAGGACATTTTTGAGAAACGAAGGTTCGGTAGAGTGCAACCTTTGTTGGTATCACCATAAATGTTGGCATACACACCAACCACAAGTTGATCAAAAGGTTTTAGTTGATTTTACACCATGTGCACAATAATTAGAGTCAAACAATGACAGTGGCATGTACACTACTTTCTGTTAGTTCAGGTTTTCAAACAAGAATTTTCAGAAAATCAGCAAAGAAATTTAAGTAAAACAATGGATGGATTGCAGCAAAAATTACCGCTGAATGAACCGCAAAATGACGATGATCCATCGGTGTCTGAGATCTCATATAGGGAGTAGTGAATGAATGACTAAGGGAGTAATTTTGGACACTGTCCTGGTGTCTGTCAGCAGAAGGTCTTGGTGTTGTGGTGGGGTGTAATTGGAGTGGACGTACCCAACGTGGTCCTTACAGTGGGTGGACTTTCAGATTCTCACACCAGCAGAAGAAAAGCTGACAGGGATGCTTCACATATAGATACAGAGCAAACCACACAGTGTACATACACTTCTCAATAACACAGAACAGACTGCAGCAGAGCACGTCTTGGTTATCTGATCACATTTCACGCAGCTAATGTCAGTAGGATTTCCAACTTTAAGGTACCTTCAAATGTGGCATGTAAATCAACCAATTAATATGTTGGACTTGACATAATCACTTATGTTATAAGATAACTTAATTAAAATAAAAATGGACGTAGTCTCTGTGCTGTCACAGATTTCTGAAGAGCTGTTGTGAAGCTCAGAGTCTCTTGTTCTGGCCGTCAGCATCAGTTTTTTTTCAGCATCTCCGTGTTAGTTTCATTTCACCGTCTCTTGGTTCAGTAATTTGAAACAAGTCCAATGTAGGCATCATAAACACAGACATCATAAACTAGGCTCCTTTTTTATCCGATTAAGTGATTTGAGAAGATGTTGGCTCAATTATAAAGATAAAGTCTAGTCACCGCTTTTAAAAACTGTTCAAGCTAAAATCAGACATTACATAAGAAATATTTTTCTTTCTGGTGTTGCCTTGTGAAGACACTCAACCCACAAAGCCTGCACAAACAGATACAAAAACATCAAGCTGAACTCAAAGCTGGAGGATTCTTTTGACTATGCCAAAACCACAAGATCAACAGTAACTGTCTCATGATTTATAAAAGTATAAAAGCCAGAGGAAACTATGATCCTGGTTCTGTTGTCTAAATCATAGTTTAGGTGAAATGCTTTACATATTTCGGAGGTTAGAGAGTTTATATACAAAAAAGATAAAACCGCTTCATCACTGACAGTCACTGTGACCAGTCAGACAGACTTTGGACGAGCTGGTTCGCTGATAAAACTGGAGCATAAACAAACAGCAGTGGCAGAGCAAGATCTAATCTTCTCTGTCACAGCCGTACCTGTGGAGAGGGTGTGGTATCTGCTGCCGTGGTTACTGAATGTAAAGTATACTGAAAATAAAGCCAAACAATACATCACAGGTCTGTAATTTTGTTTTACTAGGTTGGGCTTGTAAAGAGTCCTCACAGAGTAAACTGTCAGACTGGTTACTGTGATGTTTGTTGCATGTGCAGATTAACCTGCTGCAGTTTGATGAAGTAAATACACATTTAGTGTAGTGGAAACTTCATAAATAAGTGATGTCTATGTCCAGCCTTTAGGCCCTACTGGTTTGGTCCCTTGATCAACGAAATACATGTAGCACAGAGTCGCTAATCAAGCAATCAAGTGATAGAAACAACTCCCTCCCCCTTACTGTTTATGCCTTGATCTTGTGACATGCCGTGTGTCCTGACTTTTGTTTGTTAGACTTCAGGTCGTAATGCAAATGTCCCTTTGTTACCTACCTACAGTACCTTCCCTCACCTTTGTTACCTACATATTTACATATTGTTTGATCACGGCTGTTTTACTGTATAAAAGTACTTCACTTCATTTGATCTGGGTCAACTCACTCAAATCGAATGATTTCTTTGACAGGTTCTTGGGGCAAAAATGTCCCCCCCATGATCCACCAGTAATACACACTCTCTGAACAATGTGTAGTTTTTTTTTTTGTTTGTTTGTTTTTTGAATACTAGCTGAACTCATGCTATGGTGCAATTACCATTAGTGATACACTAACTTTCTAAGGGTGGTATGTGGAGGAATCTCTGAAATACATTTTTACTACACAGTTAACATGAGTTTTGCATGTCTTATAATATTTGGTTTCAATATCAGTGGTCATACATGTAGCAGGCATACATTCATGATTAATTTTGAGCTAAAATGCGACAGCAAAAAACTGAAATTGTGGCTCCAATGGGAAATATTAGAAATGCGGATCAGGAGAACTCCTTTTTCACCAAATTAGCTCTGGTTCTTGAACTGGTTTCATTAAGGATTCAACAGCAGTCAACAATAAATAATCTTATTAGGAATAAACCTGCCTCATGTTCATAGCTGAATAGTCATCATCTATCATAGTGGGGGTACTTGAACAGTGTAATATTTTCTGGTGGTCAGATCAGAAATCAGATATTATGCTTTGTCGTTGGTGGTAAATTATCTCTAACTGATCGACACACAGTAAGCCTGAAGTTCTGGGACTCCCAACTTGATACAGCAGGCAATTGAGCCTTGATATCCTGTAAATTCATGTGTCTACACAATACTGCAACATTACAGACCTTAGTGTGTCTCTTAATGCTTTCCTACACTGTCTGTGGCACTAAGCCTGAAGGCGTAAAGCTTCAAAAAGTAAGTCAGAAACATAGACTTTAATATTTTTTTTAAAAACAGCTGGGGATTGGTGTTACTCAACTGAGGAAATACTTTGAGCAGTACTAATCTTTTTTGAATCTTTATGAGTCTAGCAAATGTCTCATGTTGAGCATAATGAAGCAAAACATCATCCAGTGCCACAGTATGTTTTTTATTAGTGTTTGGACAACAGTGGAGGAATAAATTATATCAGGCTGTCTTTACACAGACAATAAGTTATTTGTTAGTATGAATAATTAAATGTTCGGTCTGTTCTTTTCATTAGAAAATACTAAATATTGTCAGCCTTGTCCTTTAATAAATAATACAAAGGGGGGGAAACAAGGATTTAAGTAGCCACACTGATAAGTCAGAACAGTGACAGCTGTCCGTGTAGGCTGGAGTGGAAATAATAAGCACATGGCTAATTAATTAGCCTTACATTAACATTATACGGTTCAGCTACAGTGTAATAACACCCTGAAGATGCATTTAAAAAATGTGACAGCGGAACAAAGACAAAGGTCATAAAGCTGTTAGCACATGCTTCAGAGATGCAGCTCCTCAGTGATGACGTTGACTGTGTTGACACACTGCTAAGTATGCTAACTCACTAGCAATTGCCCAGAAAAGCTAGTTATCAGTTAAAGCTATTGTTTTAAATAGCATGCATCAGCAGATAAGGTGGAGTATATGAGGTATGGCTGTGAACTGGCTGGTAAAACCCTTAAACGCGGCAGCAAGAAAATAATAAAACATTTGTAGTAGGAAGTAGCGTAACTGCGTGATGCTAACGTATGCTACAGCAGCTAGCTTGTCAAATCAGATGACAGTTAGGAGCCGTCGTCATTTCCAGTTTCATCGTTAAGACGCCAAAACGTAAACGTTAAATAAGATATGTTTAGTTCGTAAAAGCAGCTGGTGGTAGCTCCATCTCTTTTCTTTCATTTGAACTTTAGCAGTGAGGTAAATGGGACACAGAGCAGTTTAAACAGGGCCATGTTCACTCACGTCTGGACGGTTGGTTAGATTCGCCCAGGGCTTTCCGTCCCCCGCTGCCGGGTTTCTTGTCCGCCGGGTTCTTCCCTCCTCCGGAGCTATTAGTATTATTTTTCTTCCCTTTTTTCACTACCTCCCACTTGCCGACTGATCCGTTATTTGAAGCCATGTCTCTCTAGTCCAGATGGGTATGTGTTATCAGTTCGGGGGGGTGCCGTGACTTCCTGCCTACGTCCTCCCAGCTGAATGAAACTGAACGACGGGACGCTCACTCAACTGCTCTCGATCATTTAACCGTCCGCGTGCCACGTCTCTTTGCCGGCATGACGTCAGAGTGATGCGTTTAGACCGTTAGTTAGTTTGATTTGTGTGCGCGAGCTGCGACAAGTCCGTACAAGTCTATGTTTTTAATCAAAAATATCTGACTTAAAGTAACCCAGAGTGTTTTAAAATGAATGTAAGTTTCATCTGTGTTAATATTTAACATGTACATGCTTATACTGAGCACAGTGACGTGAAATGTGAATCAGTTTTGTCCAAACGTACATTTAAAAATGGCGGTTGCTTTGATTTTATTTGAACTGCGGACAGTTTAACCAACATTTATCAGTAAAGTCAAAACGTAACATATCTTGAAAACTTTAGTTGATTCATTAATTATCCGATTGACCAAAAAAAGTAATTATCATCATTGTTAAGTAATAAAAAAAAAAAAATCCCCAAATATATTACTGCTAACAGTCCTATTGGCGTAGTTGCTGATTGCAATCCCATCGCCTCAAACTACAGTGGCCACGAAATGACTAATCTGGAGATGGGTTTTAGCGGTAACCTCCTTGGCTGTGAAGTGAAGTCACTTTAAAACACTTGCACTACAAATCGTCTCATCCCTGTAAGCTCTCGGCTGTAGGCTCCATCATTGACAAGTGCCAGGTCCAGTTAAACCTCGGGCCTGCTGCAGTTTTGTGTCTGGCTGCCGTCGGTGGAACAGACGGTGAGTTTTGGCTGCAGTGTCTCCCGAAAGAGACACTTAGTGTCGCTCAAATGAGTCACTTAGTGTTTGGCACAAACCTCCTGGCTCTCTCTCAAGACCTCGTTCATTTGATCTAAGTGGAAGCTTAACCACTGACCACACAGTGGACGTCCTACTGGGTCAGTATGTGTGTGTATGATCTTTTCAAGTTCATTGTAATTGTGTTTCTTTAACTAACAGACCTCTCTCTTGGTCTCAAAATAGTTTTTCAAATGATTTCTTGCCACAAAGAAGGCAAGACTTCACATCAGACAGTTTGCCTGGGGAATAAGATAACACGACGACAAGGTTTGTTACTTTTCTTGAACCTCAGAGCTTTATTTCATTCCAGCAGTAACTCCAAAATGATGCAAGTTTATCACACGGCCGTCGCGATAACAAATGGGGAGAGAGGGTTTAATGTTTCTGTTCTCTCGGACTGATCTAACTACTGTCAATCACACTCAGCCTGGCTGTCAATCACAATAAACCACACCCATAGTGCCTTGGCAGCCACTGTGGCGTTTTAACGCTTTGCAACAAAACTCAGTTAAATAGCAACAGAAAAGTAACGATAGCAGCTACAATGTTTAACTCAATTAACACAGTCAAACATTAGTATTTAGTAGTGCCTGCCTGTTTTTGTTTTTAACATTTGTTCATTCATAGAATTCTGACATCTGTCTGATAAATAACTTTTACACTGACGCCTCTGACTTGGCCATTGAGGAATTCAATGCAAATTTTTAAAAAAAACAAACCTCTTTAAAATAAATCTACAAAATATAAAATAGCATCTTCCTGTATCTCTCTGGCTACAGCCAGTCACTGCATGTTGGCATTTTGGATCATTACAGTCCGTTTTGTTTCGCTACATTTAGTGCAAAGACCTTCAATTTTCTCAAATCCAAAACACATTTTGTTTTTTCAGAAACTGTATAGAGCAGATTAAAAAAAAGATAAATAAATAAAAACATAAATATAATGCTGTCTCATAAAGAAGCGGGTTAAACAGTTTCATGAGCAAACCCTCTCTGGTGGGACAACTTGACGAATAAGAGCGTACTCTTGGAATGATGACTTCTTTATGCATGTACAAGTCTGTGATATGTCTGCGGGCTAAATGTACGTTCACATGTGTCATCATATGTTCAAAATATATGTGCAGGCCTCTCTCCAAAGGAGCTTAAAGCCATTTATAATCTCACCTTGTAAAATTTACAGCCGATATAAGCTAAAACTGGTCACATTGTGTGGAAAACATTGCATGTTTTTTTTTTATATAAAGTATGAAAGCATGAACCCTGACGCAAGTGTGTGTGTTCACCAATCAAAGTGCACGGTGAGAGAAAAAAGACCTGCCTCTGAAGACAGATAGATTGATAGCAGTGTTGGCTTTGGGCTGTCAGTGCTGGATCCCTATAATCTCAATGCCATTAACCTTAAACCTTCGACAGACTAGCTCTGCGGTGCAGCTGTCCTCTCTGGTAACAGGTTAGAATAAGTCGAGTAAGCCAAGTCAGGCTGCCGAGGCCTCGGCCCAGACAGGTCTGGATTAAGTGTCCTTTACTAGTACGAGTTTGGGAAGCTAGCCTGTGCAACAAAGTCGTCATGAATATGAACAGACACAGACAGGTTGGGGGAAGTGAAGTGGGGGGTTGTAAAAAATAAATTAAAAAGGGGGAAAAAGAGGGGGATTATGACGATGATCAGGTAGGTCAAAGAGTGCGAGTTGGGGGTTAGGGGTTGAAGAAGGAGTTCAGAACTCGTCCTGGTCTCCCCGTGCCCCTTCGTCAATCTCTTCATCATCTGGTGGTGCAAATCCCTCCTGCAAAAAGAGGTTGAGGTCAGAAACGCTGCAAAATGTTGTGACAGATCAAGAATAAAAGTCATGTAAACGGGAAGCCAGGCTTCAATAATCAGAGGCGTGTATTTGAGAAACCTGATTTCCCCGACTAGATTTCTCCTGAAGAAAGCAGATTTCTTTGCCATGTGAACCCCTCTACCGGTACCTGTAGGTTATATTGCCTTTTAAAAGATGTCGAGCAGCACAAGCTTTCCAGGTGATTTCTTATTGTGGTTGGATTGGTGTATGAGTGTTGTATTATGATGATTAGAGAGGCTGCTTTCAGTCATTTTAAATGTTTCTGACCTGCTCTGTATGGAAAGTATTATGAGAGAACTTCTGTTATGATTGGACTGGAGGAATTATTGGACGTAATATAAAATTTATTCTATTCAATTTTATTTTATTTATATAGGGCCAAATCATAACAAAAGTTATCTCATGACACTTTCCATACAGAGCAGAGTCTAGACCGTACTCTTTATAATATTATTTACAGAGACCCAACAATTTCACCATGAGCAAGCACTTGGCGACGGTGGCGAGGAAACTTCCTTTTCCAATATATATTTCACAACACACACTTAAGAGTAGGTGGTGTCATTAATTAGACTAAGTGTGAAGTTTACAGACACACACTCATATATGTGTGCTGCTATTAAAGGCATGTAAGTAAACACTGTTAACTGTTACCTCTGTGGCGTACAGTGTATCCATAATTTTGCTGAGGGCTGGGTTGTTATCATTTTCATGTTCCTGGCAGATGAGCTCGATGTCTCTCAGCTTTCCGAAGTAGAAGTCCCTCTCCTTCTCCAGTCCCTCTACAGTCAGCTTCAGATCCAGCAGCTACGAGCAAACACAGTCAAAAATTAAATTAATATACCTACAATAGAAACTATGGAGAGTACAGTATGAATAAATATGGGAACATCTGAAAAAAGAGTCAACTTGTCAGGCATAGTGACCTCATTGCATTATGAGAGAGCAGTGTTGGGCCGACCAGGACTCATTTGATATTCTCAACATGACACTACTTGTGCCAAAACACAGGGCCACAGTGCAATTTTGAGAAACTTCCAAACCACCAACACTTTCACGAACATTGAAGGGTACTTTTAATGGTTCCATTTAATGTGAGACCTGCACAGGGACGGAGGTACCCTGGCGGGTTTGGGCTCTAAGAAACAACAGGATCACTGCAGTAGTACCTGCTGGTTGAGCTCGATGAGCTCAGCGTCTCCTCCATTGCGGGTCATGGGAGCGCTCCTGCGGGTTGCTGTTGTGATCTGCCTCTGGGGAGCGGGAACAGTCTTTGGTACTGTGGGAGAAGTTCTCATGGGGCCTGGAAGACAGAAACACACGTTTATACATCTACACACGGTTGGGTGGATGCAGTGCTGTTTTCATCATTTGTTTTTTACCTGTGTGAGACCAAATCAGCTGTCTATACTGGGCTTGTAATAACTTGTGCTTTTCTCTCTTTTTATTCCTTTAGTGTGTAAATACATGTTTGAATATTTAGCTGTGAGTCCTGTCAGAAGTATGGTGGCTGAACAGATACAATGTAGACACAGACGAAGGAGCTATTGCTGTATGCTGTATGTTTGGGCATAGAGCCGCTGTAGGTGGGGCATGGATGACCATGAGGAAAATATGGGTGATACTAAGTCAAATGAATATGACTTATACGTTTATAAAATAAACAAACTAAAGTTTTAAATCATATGTTCAAAAATTCTACTCCTTTTTAATAAATTGCTTCAACAGTTGTTGTTAATGCTCAATAAAAATTGGGGGGTGGTGAACTTTTTTCAGCTTTTGAAGTTGGTCAAAAAAAACGAGAACAACTTCTCCGAGCTAAACTGACTTCTAGCCTTAAAGCCTTAAAGTCCTAACCATCAATGAGCACCTTCAAGACACGACTGCCTCTCTTGTGTTTCCTCAGTCTGTTTTTGAAAGATAGAATTACAAAAGAAAACACACATATGCACAAACACACACACAGATTCATCCTCGGTAGGATGTCTTTGCAGTGTGCTTTCATTTAATAAAAAGAACAATTCTAGCGTTTTTGCAGGTTTTAACTCATTTACTGCAAAACATGTATACTTCCCATCACTGCTAGCAACGTTTGTGTAGTGTACTGTTACAAACACCACAGTTTGAAACCAAAACCTCGACAGTGACACTGCACTTCTGCTTGAGAGATCTGATTTTGCTGCCCATTTTCTTTTTTTGCCACACTTAGATACAGCAAATCCACATTTTTATCGACTGACTCTGACCAGCAACATATAACAAAAAGCAGGATATCTTATGAAGTGTGCCAGAACGCTTTTGGATGCCGAAGAAGTCGATGTCCAGAAGATAAAATGAGAGCCCCTGACACCGCCCACAACCAGCCAGAATAGACCAATCCATAAACCAAGCAGCTCACAGTTTAATGAAGGTGAGACACCCTGAAAGCATTGACAAGCACACACACATGCTAGATGCTGAGGATGTTACCTGGGCGAGGGGGTCTTTTAGGTTTGTGGAGAATGGGTTCACCTGAGTTAGAGGTGGGGATGTGGTTGCATGAAGAGGTGAGAGCAATGAAATGAAGCTTCTGAGTTCACACACAGCTGATTGTGTCAGAAACACACACACACAAGTGTAAGTGAGTATTGTACCTGGGTTGGGTGGAGGCGGCGTTCCATCCTGGCCCTGCCGTATCAGTACAGGGTCGTATTCTTTGCCGTCGTAGTTGGCGTCAAAAAACTTCTTAAACCACTGGAGGAACTCAAAGTTGTCCTGGAATTTCCCCTTCACCAGCCTCTCCACAGGGATGATCTGAGAGAGAAGAGACAGGGAGAGAGAAATAAAGAGGTGAAGGATTTCACAGAACTGCTGTGGTCTGTATAACACGAGAGACAACCCCTGTGTAGGGATCTAAAACAATTGCTAATCCCTGAAATGCCAGAAAAAACAGTTCAACATGGCGTGAGATCAAAGGATCTCTGTATGAAATTTAGGAATAACAAGATTATTACAAACTTTATTTTGGGGCATCCCAGTGGCCAACTTTTAGATGCTGACCATGTAATTATAACATCTCCTGTTTATGTTTTAACTAAACACATATAAAATGACAAAAATACATATAACATATACAATAAAAACACACAAGAGGAGATGCTTATGCAGTTATACTTATTGTAGCATGCAATCAAGTCCACTCTGAACACTGTCATGAAATAATTCTTCCTCCTTGATAGGACTTTTCGTGAAACCTAAATTTGAGTAACATGCAGCATTGACATATACTTATATACGGATATATAGTATTACATGTACTACAGTCAGAATACAAGTACAACTAAAAATAGAAATATTTACAATAACACAGAGAAAACAAGAGGTGATTAGAGTTCTGCTACTGTCTGTATTAATGGTGACCATCTATCAGTAAACTGTTTTAATCTGTAATCTCCATGATAAAGATATTTTCCCCCCGTCTCTCCATCCTGTTGTGCTTTGGGGCTGTGGCTTCAACCAGGAAGCTGTCATTGTTTTCTTTGCTATTAAAAGCAGAATCTCAGTAAAGAAATTAGATTCTTTCAACTATAGTTCTGTTAGATCTGTTAGAGATCTGTTAGAGGTGTCTCTGAGCAGAGAGCATTTTTTTGTATGTATTTGGATCATGATAATGAGGATGCCTTCGGATAGTAATTCTAGTCTTCTAGTGAAGAGTTTTGTATTAAATCTAGTCAGAATGTGTGTGTGCGTGTGTGTGTGTGTGTGTTCTCACCTTGTCCACATTCATCCTCTTGAATGCAGCCTGTAAGACCTTGAAATTGTGTATGTATTCGTGCTCCAGTTTAGCATTAAACTTCACTTTCTTCAACAATATGCACCCTGGAAACAGCATGTCCATGAACTGACAGTAAGCAGCACCTAAGGAAACATTCACATATTTATATTGTCTTTTCCAGCTTCAGAAACATTTTGAATTTAATTTTTTTTAAATGTGTGTGTGTGTGTGTGTGTGTGTGTGTGTGTGTGTTTACCTGAGCCGAGCTGCTCGATCTTTGTGTAGGTGAGCTGTAGAGAGTCGTTTACCCATGCCAACATGTCATGACGACTCAGGTTCTCTATGGTCATAGAGGTGGAGTAGACATTCACCGCCATCCTCCTGCTTCACAAACACACACACACACACACACACACACACACAGATGCAACAGTTGAACATACATATCATAAATACCTACAAGAAATAATATAAAAACACAGACACTTTACTCACCTATGCTGGGTGTGAGTTGGGTGTGAACTGTTCAAATGTGGTTGTGGTGGACCACCTTACAGAAAGACCTGCAGACAGAGACCAGAATCACACATCTGAGTTACTTTACTGATCATTAATGACATTTGTATCAAACATAACTCCCTCCAAACCTGTGATTCTATTGGATGGTTACAGAATGGTTCGATGTCCTGCTCAAGAGCGCCTCCACAAGGTTACAAAGAGAAACACCATAGATAAACTAGCAGCCAGTCACTAGTAAACCTGCTAGGCCATTAATCTCTCCCCCGGTTAATCCTTTTAGCCCAGGTCTGACATGCTGCGACCCATCACGGTCCACAAAGGCAGCTGAGATCACCAGCAGGTGTATATAACAGCTGTGATTCATCACAATGACCGATAAGGAAACATCCAACATTAACAAGAGGTAACACTGTCCACCAGGCAAATGCTGCTCATTTGGTTATGGCTGATAAAGGTACCGGTCCTGCCGGTCTTCTGGTGGTTGAATAACACACAGTGTCCTTTAAGCCCACAAATCTACTCTGAGTAATCTGTACGTTAGAAACTGAAAAATCAAAGTCACTAAAGGACTGCTGACCACTTATGAAACAAACTGCAAACACACTGGTACAAACTTCATCCGGTCACTAAGACCTCTGACATATGTGAAAGACAAACAGTCACATTTCCATTAAACAGTCATCAGGAAGAGTGAAGCAAAACATTTATTGACATTTGTGATTTCCTACTTTAGTGTCTTATGATAGTAACATGAATCTCTTTGGGACATCAACATTAATTGATAATAAAATAACCTGTGTTGCAGCACTAATCTAACAACAATGCTTCACAGACAACACCTGCTTGGCTAAACACCTACAGCTGACTCACAGTTTGTCTGTAACAACAGTTATTATTTCTACAGACCACGAGTTTGGTGTCAGTGATTTATAATAAAATGTATGATTAGACTTGAATGTAAGAGTGTAACTCTAAACCTGGACTTTCCCAACAGACAGACACTATTTCCAGAACATTCCCCAGATCTGTTGTAATAATAAAATGTAAAAATAAAAAATAAAATGTAATGTTCTTTATCCTTCCTCCTGTTCCTGCTACCTAATTAAGATACACAAATGAAAACACATTCACATATACAGTGCATTAAGTTAAAATGTCTTTTTGTATCTCAATACCTCACAAAAATACTCAAATAATACATATAAATGTGAGTTTTTTTACTTTGTTTTAGACAGTTTAGGAAACTCATACCCGCTTTTGCATCATGACTGGACTTTGTTTATTCTCCTTTATAGTATGCGACAGTTTGTTTTTTGTTACTGCAAATTAAACTTACTGGAAACTGTGATAATACTACTTATGATAATACTTTGATAATCAAATCAATTCATTGGAGTTATTTTCTTTATTTGAGCTTGTCAACATGGGCTTCTGATGGGCATCATTTCATTTATTTTTTGACATCTTATGGACCAAACAATTAATCATGGAAATAATAAGAATAATCGTTTGTTGTAACTCTAAATGTGTCGAACAGTTTTAATAACAGTTGCTATCAAAAGAAAGTATGTGATAAAGTACCAGCAACAGCAAAACACTTTCTCTTCTTTGCACTATAACCTTCGTCTTACACTGATAATGTTTTTATTCTGCGATCCTGTACTGTATGATGACAATAAAGCTAAACCTTGAACCTTGTTAACACCACACTGCTGCTACACTACAGTACTAACAGATGGCAGAAACATCTGTGCACATAAAGAACAGCTCCACAATTTAAGAAGAGACATTATAATATATTTGTTAAATTAATCAGAATTTTAGAGTTGACAAAACATTTATTGTGTTTTTCAATCATGTCCATGGTGTATGTCCTGTCACCTGCGACCCTGATAAGGATAGGCGGGTTACAGGAAATAAATGAACACAGTGGGCACAAGAACCAAACCTCTAACTACCTGTTACCGACCGGCCACTTCATTAGGTAGACTTGTACAAACAATGTGATCCAATACAATAACTCTGACATAAATTCAACTTTTATCAAGCTCATAATGTTTCATATTTTGTTGACACTGTCAGAGAGGTTTTAATTTAACTATGATGTTGATTACTGAGGTTGTAGTTGGTGCTGTTGTTGTGCAGGAGTGCATTATATTGAGAGGTGTTTCTAATATTATGACCCTCTCATGTATGGAAATGGGGTGGCCAAAATATTAGAAACATCACCCACTACACTGTATGACTTCCATAATGAACATAATAGTTAAATGAATGCCTCTGATAGCTTCATAAAAGCTGGATTTATGTCAGAGTTGCATAATGAAGTGGCTGGTCGGTGTATGATGACGTAAAGCACGATATACTCATAGAGATAACTGAACACTCACATAGATAAGTTGTGGGAGTCGGAATGGGAACATATGGCATCTCTGTATATGTACATACATGTACATATACATTCACACACACAGTTGACAGTGATGCAACAACGAAAAGTATTTAAAGAAATTAAAAATATATATATTTTAAGAGAATATTATCATTTAAAAAAAATTAATTAATTAATTTCTCACCTTATAACCCAAAAATGTCAGTCAATTAATTATTGATTAACTGGGGGAAAAAGTTTAAAATGACTTACTGTTAATTTATGATTGTGATTGTTCTCTAACAGAGTCAAAAATGGCCAAAAAGAGTATCAGCAGTGAAAAAACATGTTTAATACTGATCCTATTTCAGATCTGAAGAAATATCTTACTGGTTTTAAACGACAACGTCACATTACACTGATTTTAGCTTGTCTCCTCTGGCTTCCTGTTCGTTTTTTAAATTGATTTTAAGATCTTACTATTTTTTTTAAAGGGCTATTACCATTACCATGTTCTTAAATCTTATTTTTATCTTGCTTTTGTTTGGTCGTCTATCATAACACTTTGTAAACTGTTTTAAAATATATTCTAAATAAAGCTAATGTTATTATAATTATTGTAATAACTGATGAAAGTTGTGCAGTATTTTTAAGTGAGCCTCCTTTATTTTATTTGGTTATAGAGAGTCTTTCCAAACATGTTTTTACTGTCATTCATTTGACCACCAGTTAACTGTTTTATGTTGACAGTTAGAGAAAACAACACTCTGTGTCAGCAGATATAATAACATCAGAGGTCTGCTCGTTGTAAAGTACGTTATAAGACACATAAAAACCTGCTGTGTGTTTTTATGTGTCTAAACTTCACAGGCTGGTGGTGCCAGTCAATTTCACGGGTCATCCTCGGTGTTTTGACAGTTGACGTTACAGCCGCGGCCGGTCCGTAGGTTGGTGGTGCGACAGGCACTGCTGCCTCTGCTAGCTCCAAGCTAACTACTTACACCGCAAACGTTGGGTTAAAAATGGCTCTTGTCGTTGAATTTAAACACTTTCCACCTGGTTTTATTTCACCCCAGCCATATCAGCGAGCTCAAAAACAGCCCAGAGAGTGACTGAAAACGAGACTTTCTTTATAGCCTGACGTTAACGTTACGTTACCCCCCTCTGAAGGCCTGCTCGATAATACACACGCACATTACCGCTGACTGAATAACTGCCACCAACGGCAGGATACAAGTATTTATATGAGACGTAAATTAAACAAGCCGTTAAATAAACTGATTTCACGCGTAGAGAAACACATTTTAAGTTAAGTTGAGTTATTAATACTCACTGAAGTGCGCAGCGTCCCTCTCACAGCCGTCCCGTTGTGTCTAATGACGGGCTTTCCCGTTGCTATAACCCCGACTGTTGCCTCAGCAAGCTGCGCGAGACTGCTCTTCGACTCTAAGCTGTTGGAAGCGCGCATGCGCATTCAGTTGCAGCATTTTTATATTAGTTTTAGTGAAACTGGTGTCCCGGGAGCAGCCATGACGGAGCACAGGGTGTGAATGCGGCCACTGTTTGGTGATTATAATGACCCGTGATGCTTCTCCGTCCTTCTCGGTTTCACTCATTTTGATAAATACTATACTATACTATATTATATATATGTACTATATTTACTATATATCTTTTACTTAGGTAAAGTATTAATACAAAAGGATAAAAATACTCTATTAGAATTCACTTCAGTATGCAAAATGGCCAGAAAATATATGTATATACATATATATATTAGACTATATCGGCGATTATAATCATTATTTATTCACTTCTTTCTTTCTATATATAAAAAAATAATATTAATCTATAGCAATGTATTATCATTTAATAGATGATTTATATTATTTATCAATAATATATTAATACATTTTGTATTACTAATATTAATCTGCAAAGTAAGTAGTAACCAAAACTGTCAATTAAATGTACATTTCCCTCTGTAATCTAGAGGAGTAGAAGTATGAAGTAGCTTAAAATAAAATATATGTAAATATTACTCTTAATATGAATCTATAGCAACATATCATGATTTAATAATTGATTTACATTTTTAATTAATAATCTTAAGACATTTTGTATTAATACTTTTAATGGGCAGAGTAAGTAGTGATTGAAACTTTTAAGTAAATGTAGCGGAGTAACAAATAAATGTGCCTCTGAAAGTAGAAGTATAAAAGGCCTCAATCTGGGACAGGAGCTTTTAACTTTTACAACTCTGAAGTGAAGTTGTGGTGTTGGAGGCTGTGAAGGGTTTATAAGATGATAAGGATGATGTGGAGGTGTTGGTACTTTGACCTGCTTTAACTTTATTGGCAGGTCAACCAGGATAAATAGGTTACTTCACATAAAATGGAGATACCATGCAGCTAGCCTTGAGCCGCATACATTCTGTGAGTTTTCCATTCACATGGTTTTCCCCCTGGGTTAAGAATTTTATGATCTTGCTGTGTTTTTCTTTCTATCATATCTGTTAATTAATCAATTACTTCATTAATCCTTGGATAAATTGTTTAATGTTGCCATATTAGAAATATCACATGACACATAAACAGAATTGAGATATTATTTTTCTCACTTTATTCTTTGCCGTTACTCTTGTGGTAAGAAACAAGCAGCCACTTACAGATTCAACAGGTTCACTGTCCAACACAACAAAGATCTACAAACACACACAGCCACTGAGCAGTCACAGTGCCTTCAAAACAACGAACCCAGCCAACAATAAAATAACGCCGTTGTAGGTAATTGTAAAAAAACAGCACCAGTTGTTGTCGTGAGCCTGCGGCGTTCAGGAGACGTTTCAATTCTCTGTCTCCACGTGGTGCTCTTCATGCATGGGTGTAGGTGTGGCACAGGGTGATTCACATTGGCACATTTATTCTTTCAACTAAAAAAACAAAACAAAAACATCCTAAATATATAGTTCACAGACAAGAAGACGTGATCGTGTATAAATATATAATACTGCTAGGCAGGAATGAGATCGTCAGGAGGTGAGAGGGTCAGTGGTTTTCTTCAGCCTGTGCAGCTCAATCTTCCTGCTCTGTGGAGACAAACCTCTCTAACAACAATCCCATTTTATTTTCCTACAAACAGGAAGTCTGCTTTCAAAATGTGCTCCATGAGAGGCTACTAAAACTCAACAACTATTTATTTTGTTGGACAACCTGGGGCCTCGTTTATCAACTGTGTGTATGAACAGTTTTGTAGTTTTGTAATTGTGCATGTATTTAGATTTCTTCATGTGTTTGCTGGTGTGCAAACTTTTAAAACCAGTAATTCTGAATCTTATTTACAAGTGTCTCAACCTCACTGTATCTGATTTTTGTCCTTTTCTTTCTACATTTTCCTATTGAATCAGGTATTTTGGCCATGTTTGGGGCAGAACTACAGCCTGTTTACATTAATGCATTAACTT
Organism: Argyrosomus regius; assembly: GCA_946959425.1. Lineage (NCBI taxonomy): Eukaryota > Metazoa > Chordata > Actinopteri > Sciaenidae > Argyrosomus > Argyrosomus regius. Next base: position 8,598,005 of record OX336901.1, on the reverse strand, counting down.
TTAGTTCAATATTCTCTCCCTCTAACACTGTTTTGGTCTCCACCAACTCTGGTGTTAAAAGTATCTTTAGCTGTTAAATGCTCCATTTTCTTTACTGACTAGCACCTAACAGTAAGTACACTGTGTTTTATCAGAGCTTTATTGTCAGAAACGGGGCTGTTAAGAGCAGTGAAAACCAAAACAGTAAAGTTGTGGGTTGTGGAACCAAAACAATGAGCTAAAAGATGCTAAAAAGCTTCTTAGAGCTTTGATTTATAACACTAATGTTAGTGTTTTCATTACATAAATGTAGCATGTTCATGGTAATTTCAACTGAATTAAATCTTTCTTTTCCTTTGGGTAGCTCTTTTCGCACACATTTCAAGCTTGTTTAACACATACTTTGATAAATGAGACCCTCTGGGTGTCTTCAGCAGTCCAACAACAGCTCCTGTTTTTACTCAGAAGGCTCTCAGTGATCTCTCTGGTGAATGAGAAGGCACAGCATTCAACTTTATAGATGGAAATTACATCAAGCATTACTCTTATGTTGTGTATTATCAGTAGCAAAGTCACAGAAAGCTTTTCCTTCGATATCCACACTGTGATGTTTAAATCTGTTCATCTTTCCTTTAATTAGAAACTTTCACAAGGTCTATGGCTACTACGTTTCCATGGCAGACAAGCCTACATTTAGGTGTTGTGGGATCAGTACTTAGCCCACAGGTTGTATACTTCCATCTATAGACCCTGCTACGTTGCAGGTGAGGCAGGAATGTTTCTGGGATATGTGAGTGTTGTGTAAGTCAGAGGCAGTGAAAATATGAGGATGGATAAGGTCGAGTCTGACTCTGTTTAGAGAGTTTAGCTGTAAGATCACACGGTGTTTGAAGCAGTTGGATGTCACCACTACACAGCACAGTTCATCCAGTGGAAACAAAAACAGTTAGAGGAACCCACAGTGCAGCAGGAAGCCGAGCACAGTGGGCGTTTAATCACAAACAGAATCCACACACATCTTCATATGAGTCTAAAGCTATGGTGTCTACAGTGTACTGTATGTTTGTGTGTGTGTGTGTGTGTGTGAGTGTGTGTGTGTGAGTGACGGGGGTATAATAGATAATTCACTGAATCCAGTTCTACTATTTTTAAATAATTCAGTCGACATCACTTTAGTTCAAACCATCAAAAACTGTACTGGTTTTGATCTTTCACAGTTTGTTTAGTTTAGCGGGACACGAGCAGGGTGGTGATGAGCAGACTTTGTCAATGTTAGTGTGATCAGCTTGAATTTGGCAAAACGTTTTAAATTCATAGATAGCCCTTCACTCTCGTCGCAATTAATCAGGTCAGTCGCTCCAATTAAGACACAAATTAGAAGTTGTAAAAGTCACTTTGGCAGATCACAGACACATGCTTGAATTTATTTTTCCCTTCTTGACTGTGATTGAAAATCAGTGCAGTTTTCCTGGTTGCTCAGATTTATACAAAACAAGGAGGGTCGGACGGTTGAAGCTCCACTCTGCACCAGTGATTACCAAATACCACTGGAGCGACCGCCAGGAGGGGCCAGGATCCGAGCCGAGGACCTCTTCGGGATGTGGTCGTCGACCTGAGACCCTGAGAGAAAAACAGGGTGTTTAGTCTGAGCACACAGAAATCACCAAAACTACAGTTACGTTTTGTTCCAGCCTACCTGAGAGGCTAAAGGATGACTCATGGAGGTCTCGGACTCCCTGGTGCACCCGAGCACCAGGGGGCCCTTTGTCGGCATTGTCACCATCAATAGGGCCCAAACCGAGCTCCTTCTTCATGGCGTTTGCCACCTTGGCCACGTCACCAGAGTACGGATCCCTGGCAACCCCTTTATAAGCCTGACTCTGAAACAGGTGACAGGTAGAGAATAAATACAGAGCACACACAGAGCTCATAGAGTCATTAACTCGGCTCTTCTTTATTTGTCTCCTTCATGAAGAGCATACATTTTATGATCTGGTCTTCTTGGCTTGAGGGTGTATTAAATAACAGATAAGATAATAATAGCTCTGTTGATAACACTCATCATAAATTGCAAATGAGGATGACAGCGATTTATCTGAGTTGAACATCCTCAACAGTAGACTAAAGCTCAGTACAGATTCAGACTAAAATTAACCATATAACCCAGATATTCTGTCTGTGTACGGCCCAAATATTTTTACATTTCTGCTGTGAAATATCAAGCACATTTACATTAAACAAAGTACTTAACACTTTAACACTCTTTAACACCAGCAGGACTTCATGACCTTTTCTATATATTTATAGTGACAAGTGACAAGTGAATTTCCCCGCTGTGGGATCATTAAAGTCTATCAATCTTATCTTATCTTATCTTATTCTATTTTGTTATTTTTAGCACTGCTAGTACTCTCAATGCTGAGCTGACCTGTTTTTCTCTCATCCAACGTATTTCATTGTATTGTTGACCCTGTGTTAACCTAAATACAACAAATAAAAATAGAAAAGTATTTCCCACAAGTTAGCAGTATAAACCATCCAGTGTGTCTAAAACAGAGCAGAACAAACTGTGCAGACGCTGCACGAAGGAGGTTTTTGCAGACAGCAGCAGCAGAAAAACAGTGTCAGCGCACAGAGAGAGAGCAGAGTATTAAATCCTTTATATAAACTGTCAAATCGGTGCAGTTAGACTCAGTATGATGGCTGTGTTTGCAGGAGGTTCACTGTCGGCTGACACTGCACAGCCCAGGATGAGCTCCACTGTTCTGACTCAACTTTAATGAATGAAAGTGAACACACCTTTTCTCTCTGCACCATCTTCTTGTAGAGGTAGTCAGGGAAGGTGCGCTGTGGGTAGAACTTTCCGGAGCCCTCGGCGCACATGAACACACCGTTCTCACACACCAGACGTCCTCGGCTGATGGTGACCAGGGGAACGCCGTGGCAGCGCATCCCCTCGTACAGGTTGAAGTCTCCGCCCTGCACCTGAGTGCTCACGGAGATCGTCCTGTGCAGACACAACAGCCACTTATCACCAAAGTGTTTGTTCAGGCAATAATGACGAGTGATCTGTGTTTGTGAGCCACGTCTTCATGTCGGAAATGTAACCGCGCACCTTGTTGCATCTGGATCCCAGACCACCACGTCAGCGTCAGCCCCGGGGATGATGCGACCCTTGCGTGGGTACAGGTTGTAGATCTTTGCAGCGTTGGAGCTCGTCACTGCCACAAAACGATTCTCATCCATCTTTCCTGTAACCTGCAAATATTAATGTATTTAATTTAATATTATTATAGAGCAGGGGGGGGTCAAACTCATTTTAGTTTTGACCTCAAGTGTGCCGGACCAGTTTTAGTTGTGACGTTTTAGTCATAATAACAAATATATTGTTTATTGTTAACTGTCAACTTGTCGAGATCCAGGCATTCTTTTTAATTTTCTATACACTTCTATTCCTGTGTATAAAAGCTGGCATCACCACATCACACTAGCTAAAGTTTTTCCCCGGCCTTACAAACCATTCACAAACGTTGTGGCAGTGCCTTCAGGTTCCACTTGTATTGTTTCAATGATAGAAGTCTGACACAGATTCTTTTGTACTGAAGCTGCTGATTAACAATATTTTGCACAATGTTCAATATCTTTAAATACATTTGTTATATGTTGTGTTCTACTACAAAAAACATGTTCATAAAGGTAAAAGGTGTGTGTATGTGTGTGTGTACTGAATGTGTGTACGTACCACTCCCCTCTCCCAGATGACGCTCATCCTGTCCTGGACTCCAGCCACTCCGTGAGGGATCTTTGTGAAGTCCTCTTTGCCCAAAGCTCTCTGCTTGATGCCAAATGGACGGTGCTCCGATGCCACAACGCTCAGAGTGTCGCTAGAAACAGGATATACATGCTTTACCGACCGTACAGATCTAAATTATCACTAATTATTGACCTGTATGATAAAACATAATGTCAGGACTGTTTTTAGGGGTACATACTTTCCCAGCAGGCCCATGAGGAAGCTGGGGGTGTTGGGGTCGAGGCGGAGGGGAGGGACGATGACGTGGGCAGCGGCATGAGCCCAGTCCTGGTGGTAATACTGCATCCCGTTCAGCACCGCGTGAGCTACTGTGGTCTCTGCATGGACCACCTTACCTGCACAGACAGAACAGACAGAAAACAGGAGAGGAAGGTGGCTGTTAGAAGAAGATCGTCTCCATCTACTTTATATCATCATCATCAGGGTCAAATCTCTCACCTTGCATCTTAGCAGCAGCAATCATGTCTCCAGCAGACATACTGGATACATTCACCAGGTAGATTGGGCAGCGAGCCTGCAATCAAGAGCATTTATTCATTTATCAATAACATACAGACAGCTGCACACAGACAGGATATTAACATCTGTATTTTTGTGTCTGTTTACCCTGTTGGCGATGGTGACAGCTCTGTGAGTAGCCTCAGACTCCAGCTGTAGAAAATACGATGAAGAAGTTTAATATGTACATTTATATATAAGGTCTTTATCATGAACTGTGTGGACATGGTCAGCTTGTTTATCTTCATGGAAATAGACCAGTTAGTGAGGAAAGTTGGATGTTTGTTGATCACATGTATCACCTTTCGAATGAATTTAACATGACAGAGGAACAAAACTCATCATGCTTGCATGTTTTGTTAATACCCGTACATTTATGTTTTATTATCAATATTTTAAAGATACAAAAAGCAGCAAGAAATAGCAGCAATCCAAAATACAATCGATTCATGTGTAGGGCTAAATATAACTGAGTGATAAGAAATAACGTACCTCTTCTGGTCGACTGATCTCTATACCCTCTGGTCCACTGATGCCCAAATCCAGAGCCTCTTTGGCACTCTAAGAACACACACACACACACACGTAAAAAAAACCTGCACACATATGGTCAAAGCATCTTAAATGTTTCTAGTTGAGTGAAAATAACTAATTGTGCTCAACATCTTTATTAAAAGGTAAAATGGCAGGAAGTGAATATTTGTGTGTTTTGTTGGATGTGCACCTCTGCCACCAGCTCTCCGTTCTCGGCGTGGACACGTGCGATGGCCCCGATGTCTTTACAGGTCTGCAGCGTCTGGTAGAGCTCAGAGTCCCTCAGCATCATCATGTCTTTGTAGGCCATGAACATCTGGAACGAGTTCACTCCGTGCTCCCTCACCAGGGTCTCCATCTCATTACGCACCTGAGCGCAGGACACAAAGGTCAGAGGTCAGGGAGTCAGAAGTGATGCTGGTAGCCAATCAGCTCTGAGGACTGAGAAAGTTTAGCTTGAATTGGCAAAGGCTGACAGTGAAGAGCATTGGACAGTGTAAATTTCGGCATAGAGAGTGTGTGTGTGTGTGTGTGTGTGTGTGCGTGTGTGTGTGTGTGTGTTATATGGGGCATGAAATGAGCTTGGAGAGCAGCCAGAATGAGATCACATTACATTCACATTGGTGAATATCACAGTCCCACAAAAACATTCACCGCTCAGAAAAATCAATTTAATTCACTCAGAACGCAGCAAACAGAAACTCTCTGATGTTTACTGAGGAAATATTCTAATAATACTGCAGTAAGAGGGTCATCAAACATCAAATGAAGGATAATACTTTGTCCATAAGAAATAAGAACTGTATATGCAGTCGCTTCCTCTATTTAAAGGGCCATTGTACTTTGACTAACTGAAGAAGCTTCAGGCGTAGATTTCAGGTTTCTGTTTATTGTAAATTTCTATAAAACATAAATTAGGGTATACGCAGGCAGAATCTGCCGTTGCAGTGAAAACACAAGTTTTTCCATGAATTAGAGTGGGGGTAGTGTGTTTTGGCTGTGGCGGTGTGGGCAGCAGGGGTGTCCACCTCGATAAAGCCGGTATATCAGTGGAAAAAAACCCAAAACATTATTTCCTATTTACTAACCCCTCTGACCCTCCTCACACACACACACCACCACACAACCCTACAGCGATTCACAGCAGCACCAGATCCTGTCTGAATGTATGCTAACACAGGCCTAATATAATGTTAAACATTAAATTACAATAAAAATTAATGATGATGATGATGATGATGGCTTCAAGGAGAAAAGGAGAATCATAAAACTGTTGGACTGTTGGTTGGTTACTTGGGCTCTGACATTTTAAAGTATTTTTACGTTTAATAGACTAAATGATCAATTAATCAATAATAACTGCCAGATTAATTGATAATCCTTAGTTGCAGCCTATTATATTGTGATATTACAAGGATGTTAATAACTACTATATAATAATACGATGTGGCAGATGCACAGAGTCAGCAGATGATGCAGCGCAGACATTAAAGCCAAAGGCTGAATGAGGCATGTTGACTCATAAACTCTGCCTAATGTGCCCAGTGAGCATGTGTGTTAACCCAGTTCATATAAGGTTTAATGTAGGTCATGACACATTTCACCCATATATGAATGTGTGCTGCTTCATTACTCAGTCAGCGAGGACAAAGGCTTGAAGAGCGAAACAACAAATAATAATGTAATGTAATAATAATGTGTTTGTAAAAGATTTAAGTGTAAGTGTGTCCGTGTCCTCTCCGGCTCTCACCTTCAGTCCCCACCAAGTCACCCCGACGTGCAGAGCATAGTCGCAGCACGCCTTGGCGTCGGCCAGAGCTCGGCACTTCTCGTAGGCGTCCAGCAGGGAGCAGTGTTGTTCAGGCAGGACCAGAGCCATCACCATGGTGGTGCCACCCATCAGAGCCGCCTGGGTGAGGAGAGGGGGGTGAGGAGAGGTGAATTGGGGAGGAAGTAAGGAAGGAAGGAGGGAGATCGTAAATGGGAGACAGAGGAAGAGAAAAGACAGACTGATTAGAGACGAGAACAATGATTTCACTGTAAAGCACATAGACTCTGTTTGTCCTGGTGACAATGAGCAATAGTGTTTCTTTATGAACTGTTCCCTCATCATCGTATCGCTGACTTGTTACCAGTTGTACAAACACTAAATTTATCCATTTACATTCAGAACAAGTTAGCTCCCTATCAGTTTATAGCTATAAAGCTTGTAGCATTTCTTTTCTTCCTACTGTTATTCTGTGTACAAGTTATCTGTTTGTTTTGCATGTTACCAGGAGATGTCTAGTTATATCAATGTTCATGATTGATGTATAACAGTTTGTTGTAATAGAGGAGGATGTGAGAGGAAATGACTGGTGAAGAAAGGGAGAACGTGGAGGAAGTTAGAGAGAAGAACGAGAGGATGATGGGCTGGAAAACCGATGATGTGAAGGGAGTGGTTTGCAGTGACTTCGTCTCAGCTGGCTGAATGGTAAATGCACTTTTGTGTAGCCATGACAACAGATACTGCTCAGCCATGCCTGTCGCATGTCCACACCCTCCTCCAACTCATCCTCCTCCTCATCCTCCTCCTCTTCTCTTCATCAAAAATTGCACTGACAGTCACAGATTCAATATCCTCTAACAGAGTCGTACAGAGATATTGCACTGATGGGAAAACAGGCAATAATCATTTATTAAACAGGAAATCAAGAGAGAGAAATGAAAACATGACGCCTCTGCACATTCTTGATCATTTCCACATTCTAGCCTGAATAAAATGTGACTAAATATAAAAACAGCTCTGATTTATGGGTCAGCGTGGAGTCCTTCCTCCAGACTCCAGATGTGTCGCAGACAGAGGCGGGGTCACCTGCTTTTAAGTGACAACTCCACCAGCCAACAAGCTACCAGTTTTTCCCATTACCATAGTAACCAGTGCGAATCATCTGCAGCGTCAGCATGTAACGTCCCTGCATACGTGTGTGCATGAAGAGTGTCGTGTCATTGATCACTGTCAGAGGACGTGAACTCAGCCGGGGATTGTGGGATTTGCACTGTCTGTCTGCACGGTCTTAATTAAAATTTACTGCCAGTACACGTCTCCAGAACGAGGGATTGTGCGAGCAGAGAAAGAAACTGAATGAAAGAGCTAAAGGGAGAGATGTGTATGTTTACTGAACGCTATAATTTTCTTCGGTTTGAGGGATTCAGAGGCCGGTCGCTGACTTTTCTCTGCCAAGCATCTTTCATCCTGCCTTGTTTCCTCTTTTTAGGCTTCATGTGTAACTACAATCACCAAATAAGCATCTAATTTTAGATCAGTGGCAGGCAGCTATTGTTCATAATACATCATCAGTCTGCTGTGCTGCTCTGATGAAACAGTTTGTAACTGGTGTTGCTGAGCAGAATGAAACCGTCATCCAACACGGCATAGAGATCAGACAGACCAGGCAGTTTTTAGACATTTCACTTCTAAAAACAGTTTTTCAGTCAAATCCATCATTACACATGTGAGCAGACAAGTTTCGTTCATGCCCAACTGAAAAAAAAGACAACCATGAACTCCTCTCACCTTCTGCATGAGACCATGGAGGTCTTAAACAGCTCCTTCAACAACAGACTGCTACTCCCACCATGTAAGAAGGAGTGCTACCACAGGTCCTTCATTCCAACAGCTGTCAGACTCTTTAACACCAGCATGACTTTTTCTATATATTTATTATTTATGAGTCATTTCTTATCAGCCTTGTGTATATGAGCTGCGGTGATAAGTTAACTTCCCCACTGTGGGATCATTACAGTTATCTTATTTTATATGACATCTCTTAAATGATTTTTACATGTTATCTTGCAGCTGCAGTTATGGTTAAGTCAGCATGTGGTAGGGATAAACAATCCTGATCTAAGGTGTCCACAATCTACTTTCCAGGTTTATTTAATGTCGTCTTACGGCTCTGCTGATTGGACGTATGTGGGTCTTCCTGGGTGACATACTGTAAGCAATGCAAGTGATTTGACGCTTTGCTGTCGTTGTTGTTAGACAGTATTTCCCTTATGTTGTAACTGGTGTGTCATCTAACAGCTCTCTTGACAGGTCTCAGTACAGCCAACATACTGTATCTCCCCTCTGGTTCCTTAAACATATTACTGCCCCTTGACAGCACGGCTAAAGTGGCTGGTGATTTGTAAACCCCAAACAGTGTTTGACATGAATACCCCGCTCTATTTAAGACCCCCAACCCCTGCTGTGACGATAATCCAATGACGAGAAAGTGAAACTGACAGAGAGGGGGAGAGGAAATGTGCATCTCTCAGTGTGTGTTTTTAGTCCATCGAAAGGAAATTAACAGCTACTGCTGGCAGCTATGCTGATAATCGATTTAGCACTGGTTCCAACCTTTTAAATGTGAGTATTTGCTGGTCTAAAATGAAAAAAACGACATTTTCTGTATGTGTCAGAGAGAGGAGGAGACTCTGAGAGTGAGTCTGACATGACTGATCTGAGAGGATGAGAGGATCTCTGTATGCTGGACTCTGGGAGAAGCTATCAGTGTCAGACAGATTACCACTGCAGCTCTGATCAGCCTCTATCAGAACCTCTCAATACTTCACATTACAGCTCAACACCTCACCTTCTTTCATCCTCCTCCTCCTCATCTCCCTCTCCTGCCTGCAGAGACATTAAAAAGATCTCTGCAGTGCCTGCTGGGAGAGATAAAGAGCTGAGCTGCTAATATTCTAGCTGAGTATTTGGAAAACATCTGATGTGATCCAGTTCAGTCAATCTGAAATTCTAATTTTATGGATATGATTGATCAATACTGCAGTAGACAGTGAGAGGGGATCAAACTTAAGTACAGTGTTAGTACAGGATAGTGTATTTGGTTTGTAGTTAATAGTAAAAATGTTGTAGAGTAGGTTTGGGTTTAGGTTTAGATGATTTCACCCCCTGTAATGCAAGATAAGAGTTCCTCAAATGTACTCTTGAGGCTGGCTATAGAAGTGAGTCAGACTCCATAGGTCCCCATGTTGAAATGTCAATATCTGGACACAAAACCTCAATACCAGACACACAAATGTATAAACACATCTACGCTGCGTGTTTCACATTTCTACAGTTGACCGTGGTTATATAAATCTCTTTCCTGCTGTCAGTCATGTTGAGTTTGTCCCAGAGGGCAGCAGTGGGTGAGACAGAAGGGGGTGAAGCAGAGGAAACAGTGGGGAGGAAAGAGAGGAAGGAAGGAACGAAGGAAGAGAGAGAGGGAGCAGCAGACTGTTACAAAACGATGGGAGGGAGGGAAGAGGATGCATTGGGAGGGAAATAGTTTTGGGGGGTTTATCACAATTGCACATGAGCCGTTGCCGCGGCAACGCAGTCACCATGGAGACCACACAATACTACCACGGTCATGTGTGCGCACAAGTTTGCTTCCTCTCATTTCCACACTGAGAGCTGGGCTCGGTTGCCATGGCAGCGAGGTCAGTGGGTAGGGGTTGGCAATTGGGGGGTTGCCGGGTAAAGCTGGCATATGGACGATTCAATCCTCCCTCAAATTCCTCTCACCGCTCTTCAGTTGGCATTCCTTCAGACTCACACCACTGAGATACAGCACTGCAAAGTCCTGCAGTTCATACCATTTACCACAAAATCCTCCAAACACACACAGCAACGTTTAGAAGAAGAAGTGCATATAGAGACATATACATACTGTATGTAACCCTGTTAGATAAACTAATATCTAATGTTTATTAAGGAACACCCCAGAAATGTCCAATGATATTTCAACAGTTGCTTTTAATGGTTACAATGAGACTTAGCCGAAATATAAATATAAAGATAAATATGTCAAATACAGCACATACATAATATTTTACACAGTATGAGCAAAATCTATTTTTATATAGAAATCTTTTAATATTATTAGAGACACTTTCCTCACCATATTAGAAAAGGAAATAAAGCAACTTCATATTTTATCTCATACATCTATGTAATTTATTTAATCTTTGTCCCAGCTTACATTATGTATAATGACTGACACACCCTCGTACACCCAGTTACTGACTTGAACCCCCCAGTGATAAAAATCAGGCAACAACAACAAAATCAACCAACAACATCCTCCAACACAAACCACTGCAGGCAACAATTACACTCCTTGTTTTGAATTTTTAAGTCTCCTAATCATTAATTCATCCTCTCTGCTCGGGAGACTCAGGAGATCAACGGAAAACATGCAGAGCATCCAAAGGAATTTAACTAATAAACCGAGTATGAAGGCAGAGCGAACAGCTGTGTGTAAAGAGAGAAGTCTTTGCTTTCAACCAGAAACTTTCTGACAGCTGTTTGAGTTTACTTCCTACACGACCAGTGTGAGAACACATGTGGTCATTTTTCTTGACGAACATATGAAGCTGAAAGCAGGCTGGAGATTTGAGTATAGAAAAAGACAGAGAGAGAGAGAGAGACAGAAAGTATGTCTGTGTATGACAGCTGTCTCTGCTTTCTAAATATGTTTAATCACAGGCATGCTGACGAGCCTAGTCATAACACAGTCCTGTGTGTGTGTGTGTGTGTGTGTGTGTGTGTGTGTGTGTGTGTGTGTGTGAGTGTGCGTGTGTGTGAGTGTGTGTGTGTGTACCTTGGTCCCGCTGTAGAAGTCATCCTGAATGCTGGCGTTCATGAAAGTCTCCTGCAGATGCACGCTGGTGTCTATTCCGCCCGGCAACACCAGCTTTCCAGAGGCGTCAATCACCTTGGCGCCGCCTGGTATCATCAGTTCCTTTCCAACCTGCCACGGAGAACACAAACACACAAATTACACAACTTCATTAATATGCGGTTTGTCCCGATAACATGCATCTTAACCAATGAATATATAAAGACTATAAAGGGCTGTAAAGGACACTGGTGTTTGGGTCAATGTAGCTTTAATGTAGTCCATTAAATTGAGCGGCCATATTAAAGAGAGTCAATCAAAGGTTCTTTGGACAAGAGAGACGTTTGGCACATTGTACCACAATGAACCTGATTCAGATTTTTACGTTTGGTCTGAAATAGCTCAACAACTATTGGATGAATTGATCAAATACCTGCAAAACTAAAGATTCCCATCAGGCTCAGCTGCACTTTGTGTCTGCTGCTAAATAACAAATGTTAGCAGTCTCGTCTATGCCGCATGATTGTCGTCAATCAATTCAGACGCCACTTTGGGCTGCAGACAACACCTTTCTCATGACCTTGGACCCAGCCTTCACCCTCATCTATCACTGATGGTGCCTTTGCAAGATGGTCTAGTCTCAGTATTAAAAAACTTAGCGACAATAATTTTGCCATATTTGATCAATTATGAGCTTCCCAACAGAAACACAGTTTGACACTTCCCACCAAAATGTATATTTCTGCTTTTTATTTCTGTATTTATTTGTTTACTTGTATTTATTGTATCTCTTTTATTATTATAACTATTCATTTTATTTTACTCAGATATCGTCTTGCCTCTTTTCTTTAGTTATTCACTTATTTCATGTCCATCCTGTCGATTTCTGTTACCGTTTTAATTTGTGCCGTTGTGTCAGTTCTATGTTGTATATTATTGCCAAATTACACATCAGCATATTAGCATTGTAACTGTGTGCATGTTAGCATGCTGACAGTAGCTTGTAGTACAGCTGTGTTTAATAAGTACAGCCTCACAGAACAGCTAACATGACTGTTAATAAGATATGGCCATCCTTGAACAGTAAACGTTCACTGTAACGTTGACAAAGACAGTGCCAACGCTTTGCAGCTGAGTGGGAGTATGATGGAGCCAGAAGAGAAATACCACTCTGCTTTGCATTACAGTGTTCGTAGCCTTCACCTCAGCCATTATTCTTTTACATCTGCACACCTTGTTGTGCATTATCACCTACATAATGCACTGAAAGATTAAAAGAAATACTGGTAAAGACAAACTGCTTAAGCTCGTGTGCTGCCATGGCTGTGGAGAGATTTAGCAGGCGTACAGCTTTCCAGGTTTCTGAGTCAAACGCATCCTCTTCACATAAACCGATGCTTATTTCCATGACGACGCTCTGCAAGCTAATTATAGTGTTCACTATCATCTTGGAGAGTTCACAGAGTTCACTGCGTGGTTCATGCTCTCTCGTACTGTGTCACTGTGAAATGAGTCACACTAACAGCTGGACAGTGTGTGTGTGGGGTGTGTGCATGACAGAGTAATAAGTCAGGATGCAGCATATGTTTTAATGTGTGTATGCATGTGTACAGTATGTGTATGTAAATGTGGTCTACCTGCTGAATGATGCCGTTCTCAATGTAGACATCCGCTTCCTGGGTGAAGTCATCATTGACCACCTTCCCTCCCTTGATGAGGATACGCATCGACCCCATGTTGGCAGCCATAATCCTGCCAAAGGAACAAAAAAGACATTTAACAACAAGGTCACACATTAACACAGTGCTAGAGTTCGGTACAAGCAGCTTCTTGTGGGGAAAAAACTGGGAAATAACCAAGAAAATGCTGCTGCGTCACTCATTTGGCATGTTTGAGTGGCAGCCCAACAGGAAACACTTGTTCCACCCAACTGTCCAATGTATCTGTGCACAGATGCATTTCACCACAAAGTAAATGAAGTTTATTCATGCAGATTGTAAAAGAAAGTTGTTTGAATGGAGTAAAAGAGGTGGACAGGATCAAGAAGGGTTAACAAAAATAGTCCAGACAGAGAGGAAGCACAGGGAAATGTTTACGTCTCTATGATGAGCTATGAGCCTATGTGAAGTTATATCAACTCACAACCCTGGAGAAATAATTCAGTATTTAATGTGTTCAATATTTCAAAAGAATACTACAATCAAACCTGGCCTTGCACCTGTCTAGTCAGTTGTAGGAAGCTGGACTATAGTCCTCCCACAACTAATCTAAAACCACCGCCAACATGAATTTTGCCAAATAACAACATCCTGTAGTACCACGTACTCACATGTGGCATGTGGCAGTGAATGTGTTTCACAGCCTTTGTTACAGACGTTATGTGGACATATTATCTCATTAAAAAACAGAATGGTACAATGATGCATCCGTTTTCCACAACATGAGGGGACAATCGTCCATAATTACACCAACTCTGCTCATATTCTGTCTTTTTGTCTCAGGAGGCAGAAAACTTCCTCCGAGCTTTTAGTGTGTCAGCTCAGCCTATGAAATATTAAGAGGCGAGCAGAGGATCTATAATTTACAAATCTATTATAGTTTCTGTGGGAATGTTACAGATTCTCAGAGTACAGCCAGGAGGAAGAAAGAACTGCTTTTAAATGACAAATATTCACTGATTTGGAATTTCCAGACTCAAGGATTGATGATGAGTAATCAAATATAAAATCAAATATAATTTCAGTTTTTAGCTTGAATGAATGCAGCTGTCACTGATGAGTGAACTGGGGTTTCCACACCTTCTTAAACATCAAATTCAAGGACTTTCCAGGCCCAATTCTCACAAATTCAAGGACCCTAACACAGCATAGTTTGATACATACAGATTGTGTTTTTTTTTCCCTCAAATTCACAAACTTTCAAGGATTTCAGTGACCCATGGGAACAATGAATAACAATATTTTGATAATCGATTGATCACTTTTTAAGCAAACATTTAATTTTTTCCAGATTTTCCAGCGTGAGGATTTGCTGCATGTCGTAGTAAACTGAATATTTTTGGGGCTGAGGACTGTTGGCGATTTGAAGACATCGCTTTGGACTCATGTTTCACTACTTTCTGATATTTTATAAATAAAATGATGCATTGAAAAAATAATCAGCAAAGAATCGATAATGAAAATAATTGTTGTTTACAGCTGTACTTATAAACATATAAAACATATAAAGCAAGGTAAATTTTAATGATTTTATAGGAAACATGGATCTAATTAACCTAATTTCAGGCATTTCTGTTGCATGTTGCACACTGTGCACTTTTCAAAATGAATGCCTGGTGATATTCGTGCCCCCTCCTCTAGAAAAGATAATTATAACTTCTGGCGATGGTAATTTCAGGTTAGTTACAGTGCATGTCGCACTCTGTTTATGTGCTGGTGAATTTTTCATGAGCTCAATGCAGGTTTAAAAGGTTTGCATTTTATAATTACAGCCTTAAAAACAGGATTTTAATTTTACAGTACTGTCAGCTTGTTTAGAGCACCTTGACCTAATAAGAGAGAATTTGTCTTTTAATTTTACTTGCAAAGGCTAAGAATGATACACAGTACAGGTATGTGGCTTCACCTTCAAATTCCAACACCAAATAGAATATATTCTGAATGAATGTGACATATAGTAAATGTATGGATTAGTATGATTTTTGCTGTGAATATCTAAATATTTCAAAGTATCCTGTAAATGAAAATTGTATTTTGCCATGTGTTTTTTTTTTATCCAATATGTGATACTTTCAGATCGAGCAAGCGTCTAATGGGATCAACAAACTGAGAGCAAACATCCCTCTGTGTGTGATTGTGTGTGTGTTGTGTGTGTGTGTGTGTATTCTGCATGGATGGCTGTATGCAATGTGTTTGATGGCGGGACACAATGGCCTCCCAGTCACACAGAATCAGCTCAAAAGAGAGGAAGAAGAATAGAGCGAGGAAGGAGAGCAGAGAGGAGGGCAGCGACGGGAGAAGAGAGAGAATAGTGAACAGAATAATGAGGAGAGAAAACATCCAGAGCCTCAAATTTAAACCCAGAACTGATGACACTAAAATGGGTCCAGTGAGGTGGAGAAAGAAAGGCAGAAAGTCTCACTCAGAGGAATACATTAGGTTTATGTTTTCATGTTGGTCAAGTCACTTTTATGTGATAAAAACATACAGGAGATACCAAAATATTCCACATATGCCTGGTAGATCTACCAGGCCGATGATATTTACTGGTCTGAATATAGATGTGTGGGTCAGAGTGACTTCTGAAATATATGATTAATAAAGATGAGAATAACAAAATATGTGTAAAATCTGTCTCTGCTCTGAGGCATATCGTAAGACGATTGCTTCAGATCTAACCTGAAATCATTCAGCACCGGGTCAGACCCAGAGTAAATTGACAGGAGAAAGGCGCGATGGCGAACGAGGCAGAGGAATAAGAATCCAGTGATGGAGGAAGAGTAGAAGGGGATGATTGTGTCGAGATGAAAGATAAAGTGATGGTGGTAAACATCGTGGTGATGGGGGGTGGTGCAGTATGGAAAGCCCTAAAGGCCTGGCAGCCCAAATAAAAGACTCTGGTTTCCCAGGGGATGAGAACTGGAGTGCTTTCAGTGGAAAAGCCTGCAAAGACACACACACACACACACACACACACACACACACACACATACAATTGGCATGTCATGGTATGGTGATGCATACTAAAACATTGAGACTGATTTACCAGTTGACTTGTTGTTAAATTAATATGTGAATATGACAAAATATTCTCCTTCTGTAGTCTGTCTGATCGAAGCTCAACCTGTTTGACCTTCGGGCCTTTAACTGTAGCGCCCCCATCAGGTCAGTCACTGTAATATAAATATTTTCTTTGTTGTTGTTTCAGCCCATTGTCATGGATTGATTGATTACATTTTGATTATATATTTAAAACACGGCAAGTTAAAGTTTTAGTTTTACATGATAACCAATGTTCAATCAACCCTCTAAATAAATGTTATTTTATTCCGATGTGCAATGTGTTTAAAATCAGAGCTGCCACACAGATGACCACACAGACTAAACCCAAGGCGTCATGGGATTGCCAGTGGATGGTATGGTATGGTAAACTATGGTTTACAAAACACTGAAAATTATCTTCAATAATCTGACCCAACACTGTCTGTGGGTTATATAAAAGAATATATTATTATATTTAAATGCTGCGTTCATGTTTAAAGTTCGCCATGTCCACAAAACAGTGTATTTCTTTAGACAAATTTTTCAGGAGACACAAAGCTGTGAAATATTTTTTGAAAAATAAAAAGTTGCCCTTTTGGCTTTCAAAAGCTGCAGAATATAAAACAGAAGTAAGTTTGTTTTTCTACAAGCAGATCTTTGACAAATGACTCACATATGTCACTTCTGTATGTAGGTGATACTGATAGAACTAGACCTCTACCACTTATACAGAGAGTGACCTGCCGCTGTCCAGCAAATCCAATAGAAACTGATATCATACTGGGACGGTTGGCCTGATGCCAAATCAAAGGACTGATTGAGTTCTGCTGGCTTAATAGCTTCTGATATTAAATTGTGCTAACACACAACAAATACAGAGCGTTGTTGGCATTAAATCCTGATGTTATGGCCTGATAAAAACAGAAAATAACAGACTCAAATCTGCAAAATGCTTTGGATGATACAGATGAATCACTTACATTTATTGGACATGTGACATGCAGTGTTTGTTCTGTTCTTTTTGTTTTGTCCTGGATGTCGTCATGTTCAAACGGGGTCCGTGTTTCATCTTGTGCAGGATTAAAGAGACGAGGGCAGACGAGTGAAGTGAGATTGTGAATCAGTGAAGTTGACAGAGTGATGTCTACATGCCTCTATTACTGATGTTTAAAGGCTGAAGCTGCTGCTGTCACTATTTTCCAGTCAGCTCCGTCCAAACCCACACAGCTGACTGACTGTGTGGGTGGGACTGTGAACGCTGACTAAACAGACCTCAACCAGACACTGGGTGCTTTGTGTGTCTGTCAAGACTGTAAGCCAAAGGAAATTAAAGTCAACTTATATTTGACATTCTGGACAGTGACACCTTTAATACTCCTGTTTAATTACTGCTCTCTGTCTGCTCACAAGAAGGGAGCACAACAATCAGAGTGCTCACTGTATGACTCCTAAGCTGTAGTGGCGTCTGTTGTTTTAGTAGTTTTGGTCCCATTATGTATGTATGCATGTTGATGATACACTGAGAAGTACGTAACACTTTACGGCACTATTTTTACAGAATTTACTGATGGACGGTAAACTGTAGCCGCTGTTAGCTAATGTTAGCTCAGTTTGTTAGCCGGGCTGCCCGGACTGTGAGCTCAGAGCACCGGGGGAGTGTTAGTGTTTGTACCACAGCCATTTTGGACCACCGGAAAGTGGAGGTTTTAAGGCCGGGGCATGGGGGAATGCTGACAGGGAGCAGTGCCGTTGTCGTGCCAGACCTGGAGCTGGACAAGTGGATAATATAACCGGTGTCACTGCAAAGTTTAACAAGTGAACTGAGATTTACAATTAATAAATAAATAAAGTTTTCAATCTGGCTTCATTCATTATATTGCCCACCATATTGATAATCTACCACTGATTTTTCTTCTACAAAAAGACATTTTGTTCATCCTTACATAACATTTTTTGGATTAGAAACACAGACTGGGCTGAAGAAGTGGGCCAACTTGAAGTGATATGAGTCGACGTGAGGTGACTGAGGAGACGTTATAGGATATGAGGCAACATGAGGTGTTGCGACGGGACGTTACGTGAGGCGACATGAGGCGCTGTGAGGAGTGGACTGCTGGACTTTGTCAGGGCTACTTCTTGGGGTCAGGTCGGTGTCTCATAATGTGAGCCAACTCCAAAGACCAACATGCAGATCTATCTTAGACTTGTGCAGGTCTACAATGTGTGTGTTCACTTTCTGCTGTGTCATAGCAGGTATTACAGACAGACACACAGACAGACAGACAGACCGACAGACAGACAGACCGACTGGGACACACCAGGCAGCGTTTCTCACTTGCCCTGTGACCAGCTGCTTCAGCATACACACACACACACATATGTACTATAGATGTACACACACAACACACATGTAACACTCCCTGACTCCTGTCCTCTCTGTGCAGACAGATTGTTTTAATGGGGGTGTTAATTAATAATGAATGAGGAGCAGCAGGCAGATTTAGTCCAGACTCAGACACACATTTTTTCATATCAACATGGTCATACCAGACACACAGCCAACTCACAGCTTCCTGTCAGTCTTTCAGTTATGATCTGTTTCTGTATCAGAGACAACACTGTACAAGAAAAGACACTCTGATTCTTTCATTGAGGATTCAAACTATTTCTGTCGTGTAACTGTCATAAAACATGTGAGCTCCATCCATCCATTATCTGTAACCGCTTATCCTCATCAGGGTTGCGGGGTGCTGGAGCCTATCCCAGCTGACTTTGGGGGAGAGGCGTGGCACACCCTGAATAAGTCGCCAATTTATTATTATTTGGTGCTGTTTACCATTAATTGGTCAAGTTTTTTAACCCTAACCTTCAATTTTGTGGTTGTTTCAATACTGACACCAGTATCAGAAATGGCTCCAATAATAACACATCCATTCTTTTTACTGTCAGTGATCATGACTCACCCTACTGGCTTACCCTGATATTCTCACCCTAACCTATCTCACTCCTCATGCCTAAGCCAAACCAACCCAAACAAACAGAGCCAATCAGAGGCAGAGTGGACGGGTCATGTGCCCTGTGCTCCCATTGGGAACAGGCAACTAACTGTTTTAGAGCAGAGCTGTTTATGCTAGTGACCGACTGTCGAACTAGATAATAAAAGAAAGTGAGGTGACAATCATTCTCTGTATGTATTTGTTTATGTTTTAATGTTGTTGCTTGGTATCATCTGATAAAGTTGATGGTATCTTAAATTTTTATTCAATTAAATGCTTTCTTAAAAATCCATTAAAATGCTTAAACTAACGTAACCTAAAAGTCATTCTTTCTGTAGTATAGTAAAAACTAAGAGAGGTCAGAGCACCTTGGAAAGTATATAAACTAAAATAAACAAGCAAAAACATGTTATTAATAAAGAAATTAATTATCAGCATGTCTAAATCTATCATGCGATCAGAAACAAATAACAAAGCAGCATAAAGATTACAACCTCCAGTTTGTGATGCAGAAAAGTGAAATCTATTTTCATACAACAAAGCGTGCACGTTTAGAAACAGTTCAGATGTGACTTAAGAGCTGCTGACGTCCTCAGATGTCGGTGTCTGGGCAAGTGCAGGCTACATGTGTGGTATGGAAATATATGTGTGTGTCGCTGTAAGTGAGAAGAACGGCGTGGACAGCTGCTGTCCGACTCCTGCTTGATCTGGAGACTAATCGCCACACGGAGGGACGGTGTACAGTGTGTGTGTGTGTGGGTGTGTGTGTGTGTGTGTGTGTGTGTGTGTGTGTGAACAGTAGGGCTATTTAAAAAGGCAGAACAAACGTGCATCAGGCAACTTTACAACCAATCGGAGATAAAAATAGAGCTCGCACAGACACACAGGATGAGGTTTGAAGAGCTGTGGGTGCTGCTGGAGGTTCATGGATGAATGAGCCATTAGTGAATCACACACAGATAAACAGACAATCACAGCCGTCACATAACTAACTAGGACATCACTCAGAGGATTACTCTGTCTGTCTCTACATGCACGCTCATCGCGCTGTATATTTTTGTGATGAATATCCATTCATTGTTGTGTCTTATTACTCTTCACTCCCTGCTGTCTCAGGTTAGTCAAAAAATCTCATGCAGCACGTTCATGCTCCTCAGAGGACGACCCCACAATATCCAGCATCAAAAGAGTCAGTATGCTTCTGAGTATGCTATCTCTACAAACACATATCTGAATATGAATGCAGGATCTGCAGGCAATCGACCAAGATGTTGCCATGGGAAGTGTTCTGGCATTTCTGTTTTAGTCTGAGTAATATTGACAAATCAAGCTTGAGTGGCCTTTGGTTGCAACAGTGGAGAGCAAGAGAGGTGCCGATTTAGTAAAGTTCTTTGCATTTATATGCAGATATCGGTCTGTCTTTCTAGTTATTCTTGCATGTCAAGTTGCTAATCAGACTGCAGAGGACGTCTTGTCTCAGTTATCTGTTTTCCAGGCTACACTGAAGCCCCAAAATATTGGCTGTTGGCCCCAGAGGTTAAGTCGTTGACAACAGCTGATGGATTCCCAGATCGGGTGGTCAAACAGCGTCTGAAACACCTTCTCCTGCCTCTCCAGAATCAGGGGCCTGACATCCGACAGTTATTGTAATGTCAACAAACAATCTGACAATCATGCACACTCGACGCAGTGATTGGCCACGTGTGTGTGTGTTTGCTTTATTGAGAGGTCAGTAGAGAGTGAACGGCATGCAGCAAATGGCCTCTGGCTGGACTTGAACCCGTGCTGCTGCAGTAAGGACTCGACACGTGGTATGTGCTCTACCGGCTGTGCTACCGGGCGTCCTAATCAATCACTTTTCACGAGTGCAGCACCACAAGTGCCTTTGAGGAAAGGCTGTGTGAAAGGGTGCACCCTTATAACCATTTCCATGATTCATTGGGTCTCGCCCTCGTCTATGATGGCAGGCTTTTCCCACCATCTTTGAGAGCTTGTCGTTCAGACCAGCTAATAACATTTCTGCCTGCAGACGTGGTCAATCGACATGTAACACTGTTAGGAGCACACCCAGGCCTTAAGACTTAAGACACTTCCTTAAAAGGGTTCATGAATTTGACCACATAGAGCCACACACAAAACATGGCACTCCTTGCCTTTTTTCTCATCTATTAAAGTATGTTCTGTCTATAAAGGAGTGCTCACAGTAACACATATATGACTGGAATATTGCTAAAACAATTACTTGACTCAATGATTAGACAGAAGGCAAATATTATTATTCAAATATCCATTCATCTTTTATCTAAATCACCCATCCTTTTCATGGTCGCAGGTACAAACTGCCCATTTATCTATAAGATAATGCAAAAAACAGTAATTATACATGATAATAACAGAATAGATGCAGCCTGATGTACCACGTGATGGCAAACAGGTTACATCATCTAATCAGGCTGCTTTCTAACATATTCAATTCACTGTGCTGCACAGAGGACCCCCTGAAGCACCAATGAGTATCCTTAAGCCAAATGATGAAGGCCTCAACACCAACTGGTCTGCATGCAAATCCCTCCATACAGAGTCCAACAAAGGTAAAACAGGAGATCAGATCACCTGTTCAGCTCACATTATGCACACACACACACACACACACACACACACACACACACACCTAACAGACATTAGCAGGCTCGTTTGTATGCATGACGACTCCAGACCTTCCACTTCATCATCACTGTGACTCGATATATTTGGTAGAATAACCTATAAACGAGTAAGAGACTTACATAACACCAACACACACTCATGCACGCACAGCCTTATTGCACTGATGGCACGCCAAACACACACACACACACATTTCGTCGCCTAAAGGCAGACGATGCTTGGCTGCAACATACGACCAATCTTCCGTTTTTCTTCCAGGTTTATGTGAAATTAACACAATTTCATTCAGCATATAATTCAGGCTCACGTTAATTAACGTGTAAACGAAGAATCACATCATTTCGTGACTGAAAATTTAAAATGAGACAGAAAACACAGAAAAATCTGTGATATTAACCGTTAACGTACCAAAGTGGAAAATTAACGTATATTAACGTTTGAACGCTGCGGTTATTAACGTCAGACGACATGTAACAACGATTTTTAACGGTCTAAATAAGAATATTGACCATTAATTCTTGTCAAACAGTAAAATTAACGTTAAATTCTTCATTTTTTACACATTTTTAACTTCTTACCCGTTAATTTTCTCCAGTTTCACAGATCCTCCTTCTAGCACGCGCCTCTCTCTCTCTCTCTCTCTTTCTCCGTTGCCCAGCACCAGCCGAGTGCGCGAGGACAGCTGGCACAGCGCGAGCCGCAGATGCTTCAATGCCGACGGTCCGGCAGCAGCCAATCAGAAGGCGTTCGAACCTGAGCAACGGAAAAACGGACCAATAGGAGACGAGATGTGTCCGGCGATGGGGTCTCCTCTTCTCAGTAGACAGGGGCGTGTCTCCTGACTCCAGAGACGTTTGTTGCCTTCAAGTGCTGTCGGAAATATGGCGGTTAGTAGCTCAAGAACTGACAGGTAAACAATTTTAATGACATTTTTAATGATTAAATCCAATCAGTGAGGTAATATATATGAACATATAAATATTTATATGAATATAAATGTAAACTATAAACCCAAGCCATCATAAATAATTGTTTTAACTACAGAAAAACTATATATAATTGAGACAAATATATTGGGATTAAAAGTGTAGTCTTAATTTTGGCTGTTCTGGAGCATTTGATCCTCTAAACAGACATGGGTGCTCAGTATAAAATTATTAATATACAATCATTCAGAACAGCCACTAATAAAGCTTGTGTTGGCACTAATTTAAGTGTAAATATATTGTTTTTACATTAGTAAGACAACTCTATTACCTCAATAATAATTACACTACTTTGACTTGTTATTTCAGCACCTTCATTTATTTAGTTTAAGGTGTAGTCATGTATATAGCTTTTTAATTTGATGCCATGTTTCTTACTTTCTTTTCTTATATTTTATTTTACTCACTTCCTTCAAATAGTTAAATTTGTCATTAAAATGTAATTTAAATATGTTTTTCTTACCTCTTAGTTTGTGTCATCTTATAATTAACTGAATAGCATTTAGTAGTCCAACAATACATGTCAGTACACATCAGTATTGCTACCGATGCCCAAACTCTCACCAAAGTAAACCTATATAATTTTGAGAGGATTTACAACAATTTATACCATAAGGTACATAAAATAAATATGAAACTCTCACTCAGTGGTTAAAAATGATTTCACGCCAAGTTAGATTAATGCACCCTTCACTAAGCCTGCATAAAACAGTAGAACATTGCATTTCCCCCTCATATTTCTATTTTCAAAGCTGTAAACTGATGAAAACATCATTCAGCCTCCACCCCTAATAAGAAAAAAAGCTACATTTTCTCTGTTTTGTTCTGCACTGATTGAACTCTAAGAAATCTTCTTAAGCCACCGCCTCCAGTTTGGTATTAATTTCTGACCCGCAGCACTTGAATGCCACGCTTCCACTCAAAAGAGCTTACAAGGAGCACTTGAAGGCAGCAATATGGGGCTGAAGGGCCACAGTATGGAGACCAGGGGCTCCTCTTTGGCAGCATGACTGACTGGTGCTGTGGTGGGAATTAAGGAGGTGAGAGCAGTGTGAACAGAGGGCGGTTACAGGTGTGAACTGATGATTTATTTACTACCTGTCTGTGTGCAGATGTAGAGTCAAAGCATTTCTGGAGCGACATTAGAGCAAAGCATCATGACTTATTGAATATTATCTGAGTATGATGAATAATTTGTGGGGAAGGGAACATTGGAGGGCATTCAATTCACAATTTAAGACCAAAACAGCTGTCAGACTCTTTAACACTAGCATGACTTCATGACTTTTTTTCTATATATTTCTTATTTATGAGTAGTTTCTTTTCCACCTTGAATATACAAGCAGAGAGTTTTTAAACATCATAATTTCCTACTCCACAAAGCTCCAAAAATGTCAACGAAAGGGCCCTGCACTAATTAACAACACTGTTCTGAAAATAATCCGAGTATAATAAATAATTTGTGTCTAGATTAGCAAACTAGCAGCTTGGAGGGAACATTGCAGGGCATTTAATTCACATTTTAAGACCAATTTGAGGCGTTAATATCATGACTTAATCTATTATAAGGCTGTTAGGGCTCTTTGATACTTAGGAGCACAACATTTCAGTCTTCAGCACCCTGGTAGCTCAGTAAAATATGGTGTTTATGGTTGTTTTGTGACAGCTGGAGCCTTTAAACTTCATAATTTCCTTAAACAGACAAACTTATTGTCAGTAAAAGAGCCCCACAGTAATTATCAACACTGTTTTAAATATTATCTGAGTAGATTAGTTAACAACTTGGAGGGAACATTGCAGGGCATTTAATTAAAAATTTAAGGCCAATTTGGAGCGTTTATACCATGGTTAAATCTATCATAAGGCCTCACTGAGACCTACCAGCCTAGCTTAGTAAAATATGGTGTGTGTATAGTTGCATGGTGAGACGTGGAGCCTTTAAGCTTCATAATTTCCCGCTCAACAAAGCAAAAAGAAAAAAGAGGTTAAACAATGTTGTGAATACTATCTGAGAACATCAGTTTAGAGAGAACACTGGAGGGCATTTAACTCACATTTTAAGGCCAATTTGGAGCGTTTATACCATGACTTCATCGATTATGAGGCCGATAGAAGACACAACTTCTGTCTTCAGCACCCTGGTAGCTCAGCTCAAAGCCCCCAAAAAGCTCCAAAAAGAAGTAAAACAGACAGACTTTTCGTCAGTGGGATTGGGGTATTTCTATCGTCTATAAAGGCTGCTTAAAATTGCCCTGTCTTCTAGGATGTGATGTAGATTATAAAATTTCTTCAAGTCATTTGGTACATTTACCTTCTTTGAACATGCATCATAACCTTAAAACACATAGACATACACTGACATTAGGGGTGTAACAATTTTGACTTCTTAATCAATGTTTTATTTGAGTAATTAAGTTTTTTGCTGTCCTCCAAAAAACTCTCAGAAGTCGACAAACTGCCACTTGCAAGAGTTTTGATGTGTTCCGCACACACACTGAACCACAGATGAGGAACTAATGTGTTACTGTGTCAGCAAACTTTCAAGGCAGAGGGAACTGACGGTTCAATAAGCTGAAACTCAAATTGAATTTTGAATTGGAGCTGAGTTGTTACACCCATAACTGACATAAAGGTAGATAACACCGAGCCTTCAGGCTAAATCACAAGAAACAGTCTTTTTTTTTTATTCACGTTTCATTTCTTACATTGTTCAAGTACAAAGTTAAAATGCCTTTTTAATTAGTTCATATTCATACAAGAGTAAAATAATAATAGTGCCTTTTCATTACTACGACAAACTTAAATACAGTCATTGTAAAGACAAACTTGATTTATACTCCTAACAATATATTTTTCTTATTTTCAGATAAAATTTTAGCACCTTTTGAAACACCACTAGGTCCTCTTTTTTCCTAAAAGCTCATCTTTCATTAAGTCCATGAGATGAGTGTCTGAATGCGCCACAGCATTGTATTTGTATGTGTTGTGCATGTATCTCTGCGTCTGAGCGTCGTTCGCTCTGTGTGTTAATAACAGTGTTTTGTGTGTATGTGTTAATAAGTGTATCAGTGTTGAAAAACAACGCGTCACTCAGCCTGAAAGCTGTCAATAGGCGAACAGAAACATCATCACCGTGTCACCCATCATTTATAGATATCAACGTCGTTCCTCTTGCTTTAGTCCGACTGCACTCTAAAACAGACACAGGTTGAAATAACACCAAATGAGATGAACATCTGCCCACGAGAATGTCACAGGTTGTATATGTTAACGAACTATGAGCCATTTCCAACACACTCATAGCTGCTATGTGAGGAAACTCTTCTTAAAATACACGATAGTAATGTTTTCAGTCATCCTCCCAAACATCTTTTAAGTCTTAAATCTCTCTTAAGCTTACGCCTTGATTTGTTTATTATCTCTCGACAGTGGTTTCTAACCTTTTGGCCTTGTGACATCTTAAAATGAAGCAATGCCTTTGTGTAAATGCAGTTCAACCAGAGTGATTTTTGCTGGTTGAGGCCATGATGAGGTCAGAGTATTTCACCAAACAAAACAAAGCAACTAAACAGTTTATTAGTGACAGATTTGTTACTTTCTTTAATCATCTGGTGACCCCCTCAGAGTTGTGTTAGGACCCCATGAGGAGGTTTTGAGCCACTGTTTGAACTTATAACTTTAGTTTTGTACTTAGTTTGATTTTAAAGGTCCAGTGTGTAACATTTAGGGGGCTCTATTTACAAAATATAACATGAATAACTATGTTACGAGTCCACCATGTTGAACCACCATGTTTTTACAGTATTACAGAACAGACAAACTAGGCACACACTAGCTCTAGATAGGGTCTTTTGCGCTTTTCGCACCTTTCGTCGTCACCGTAGTTTCTCCTTCATACTAGGAAGAAGAGGATGAGGCTTGCAATCAGCAACTACACCACTAGATGCCACTAAATCCTACACACTGCTCCTTTAACATGTAGATAAACAAAACCAAGAAGTCTGTGAAGGTTCTCAGTTGTCCAGGTTATCTTTCTTAGAAAAGGATTAAATCTGGACCAACTGGACTTGGTTGGAGATCCATGAACTTGTCGCAGATATTCACAGATTTACAACCAAGATTTTCTCAATTTGTGTCATTTGTGTGGAGGGCTAACTAAAGCTCAAACGATCAGTTGATTAATTGGTTTGTCGATCTGACAGAAAATTAATCTGCAACAACAATTTAGAAAAACATCCTACACTGTATTCGGTGTTATTTCAACTGGCTCTGGTTTGGGAGCGTCCTTTATCTCTTCGGTTTAACAATTTTTTCTGGCATCCTTGGGTACAATAGAACAAGTCACTATACTAACTGTAATATATGCTTTCTCTAGCCTCTCTCTCTCCCCTTTAGGCTGAGAGTGAACTGAACTGAGCACCAACCTTGAACAGTACACACACACAATAACAGATTATTATTGTAATTATTATTACCATTATTATTATGATCATTACTCCCTAATCTAACATGGAATCGGAGATTACACTGACTGACTGACATGCAGCACCTTGGGGTTGGGGGAGTGGGTGTGTTGGGTTGGGTGAGGAAGGGAGCACCAAGCGACGCAGGGTGATGATGATGACACCCAACAGCGCCGTGGGAAGCCTGATGTCAACAGGCGGCCGGCAAAAACACAGTGTGTATGCATGTAGGTGTGTGTATGTGTGTGCGTTGATGCTAAAGGAGAAGCACTGTGTTTCCAGCAAATGTATGTGTGTGTTTGTGACCTGCTAGAGCACTGTAAAAAAGAGTTTAAAAAGCACCTGAAGGTTGGTTGGTTGTATAAACGGAGAGTAAACATGATGGAAAAAACTTTGAACCTGCTGGTTTATTGTTGGTTTTTGTTGCAGTTTATGTGTGTGTGTGTGTGTGTGTGTGTGTGTGTGTGTGTGTGTGTGTGTGTGTGTATGCTTGTGTTTGTGTGTGTGTGTGTGTGTGTGTGTGTGTGTGTGTGTGTGTGGGTGAGGGTGTGTGTGTGTGTGTGTGTGAGCATAGACTGCATGTGTCCAGTTGTAAGCTGGTTTCTGAGGAAGGTCAGAGGATCGGAAGGCTTCCCGGAAAAAACATGGTCGCCTGAGGACCAAAAGCACCAGACTGAAGAGATGTTTTCTCAAAAAGACAGCCCTGTCTAAATAAAAACATCAGTATATATTTTACACATAATGTCTATGTGTGTAAGAGTCTTGGAAACATTTTATTTGATTACAAGCCATTTTTTTCTTTTACTTGCTTATTCCTATTCAAGTCACAGAGTGGTTAGGTTTATCCCAGCATGCATTGGGCAAAAGGCAGAAGAAAACCCCCCAATAGGTGGCCCAGGTGTATCTGTATGATATAAGGGAGTACCTGTTATTTATACAGGGCTATCTGTTTCAGTCGTAGGAAGTAGAAAACCAGCATAGTGTCTACAGATTAAAGGTCTGGTTTCACTGGATATCGCTGTGATTATTGGAGGACATTTTGGATCCCTATGAAGCAAAGTAGGAGAATAAAACTGCAAGGACTGGTGGACGGTGACTACCGATCCCTTTATCTCCAGACAAAAGATGGCATGAGACAGAGAGAAGATGAGACAAGAGAAGCTGTGTAGTAACTGGAAGTGTTCAGATTAAATCCCCTCTTGACTGTCCTTTCAATGTCACTGTAAGTCCATTTGTGTTTTAATTAATGGTTTTTCAGAGGCAGTGCTGCTCTGGAAGCAGAAATAATCTCACTGGATGAAGTAGTTACTGTAGTTACAGACGTGGAGACGTTCCACAGGGCTCTGTGCTTGGCCCACTTCTTTTTACTATTTTTATAACTAATTTGGGTCAAAAGATGAAAGATGCTGATTTTCATTTGTATGCTGATGATACAGTTATTTGATGACCATTGCGGAGTGCTTTAAACCTTGTCTCAACTGAAACTTGTTCTTAATGCTGACAAAACCAAGTGCATGTTGTTTTCTAATGCCAAGAGTAGACCACAGAATATCCCTTTATTGGTCGCATTTGAAGGAAAAGTTATTGAAACAAAAAAATTAAATTAAGTTTCTATTTCAGAAAGAAGTTGTGAGACTTCTTGCTGCTACGTCTTTACCTATATTGGATTATGGGGATCTTTAGTACATGCATGTCCCTGTTGAGGAATTGCATAATATCATCACAGCTTCCTTACCCAGAAACAGTGCTGTAGTCAAGACCACCTAAACCGAGACCAAGGCGTGACCAAGACCAGAATGTATCGACACCGAGACAAGACCAAGAATTTAAGGGGTTGAGACCAAGTCAAGACAAGACAGTATATAGCCTACTTAGGTAGGTAATATGCAGCTAAAAGACCGAGGTCTGAGACCGAGATGAGACAGAGACCAATCTCGAATATTACAACACTGCCTAGATATCTATAGAGACTGTGCATAATGTGTCACACATGACAAAAGCCACTCTCATGATGGGTAAAAACAAACTGGGCCACACTGAGGTTAACCAGGCTACATAGAAAGACTACTGTATATTGTCATTTCACAGTGTAACTGCTATTCTGGACTTTTTCTTTAAGGATTATTTGAACATAAAGCACATCAACATAACGACCACTGTAAGCTTAATATAGTGTCCTTTTTCACTGCCAACATAATGAAATTATCCCATTAAAGATGGCCAAGGTCGTTACAGTATTATGACATTTATCAGGCAAGTGGCATAATTACTAAAGTGCAATTTTTTGCACCAATAATGATGAACATCACAGTCATTTGAGCAACAGCAATCAATGCAATACAAGAGCACTTTTTACGAATGCGGCATGAGGAAATAAAGCCATTTCTAAAATGCTACGAGTGTACAGTATATCACAGCATATTCACCAAAGCATTAATGTACAATCACTGCCTGAAATATTGCAAAAACCACCAAAAATAATAAAACAGCATATATGTTTTTAAAGAGCACACAAGTGCTTGTTGTACGGAAACCTAATAGTGGACAGACATGCAGCTATATTCGATATTTTTATACATATATATATATATATATATATATATATATATATATATATATATATATATATGTGTGTGTGTGTGTGTGTGTGTGTGTGTGGTAACGGCCTGAGGATGGCCAGTATGAAGTTTAAAACCTCATTCTGTCTTTTTCTAATCCAGTGACTGCTAACACGAACTCAGTGGAACACAAAGGTTTGTTTTGACCTAGCATGAGTGTTTCCATGTTGCTCTCTCTTTATAGAGATCTGTCTGACCACCAGAGGGCGCTCTAAACACAGGAGACAGTTAGGAGACTTTCCATAAGGATCTTGAAGGCACAAATCAATCAGTTATTTGTTCTTAGATTATGCACCAAATTAATCTTGTTTTACAGGCCCAGCGTGTCAGATTTAGGCAGCTCTATTTATAGAAAATGGCAGAAATGAAATATACTGTGAATAACTATATTTTGATTAGTGCATAGTCACAGGGGAAAACAGGGGTTGTTTGTCTGTTTTTGTGACCCTAGAATGAACCTTTTGTATCTACAGATGTTGTAGGACCTCTTGCAGTCCGCCATGTTGAACCAACATGAACCAACACACTGTAGTTTTTCCCGTCCCTAGAAGGGAGAGGGTGAGGTGAGGGGGTTACTATCAGAAACTGGACCGCTAGATACCACTAAATCTTACAAACCTTTTTTAACCAATTATTTTATTTTATTTTATTTCCTGTTGTTCATTTTTCTTCTCTGTCAATGTCTAGATTTTGTCTCTGACCCCAGGAACACTAGCTGTTTTATTACTGGAAGTTAATTTGGATTTTTTTAAGCAACTCAAGCAGATACACGGTTACAAACATCAAGGAAAAGATCCCCAGAAAGTGTTTTTTATTTCAGTTTTTCATATAGCAGACATCACTGACGACATTTCAGCCCAACACGGTCCTTATCAAGGGAAGATAAAGACCTTTTTTTTGGTGTTAAAGTGTTTTTTGGCTCGGCCCACTGAACTGCTAAAATCATTTATACCTCCAGAGCAGCTTTTACCACCTGATTTAGTCGTAGTCACGTTAAAAAAAAGGGCTTCACTTGAATCTATCTGAACACAGTTGTCTTGTTTTCTCTCCTTTTACACACTCTCAAATAAATAGATGTTAAAAGTCACCTCTCTTGCCTAACGTTGCCTCCACCTACGTTTGTTTGAACTCAATTAAGGGACACAAAACTGTAGCGAATGGAACAACCAGAGACAGTTCAGTCTCCTCAAGAGCACCAAAAACTTTTTGTATTAAAGTGGCACCATTTGGACTCTATCACTGCCTGACCAGCACCACGAGCGTTAACTGGTGTGTGTTTGTGTGTGTATGTGTGTGTGTGTTTGTATATTTGTGTTCATTGCACTGTAATACACCAGCAGCACTGTCACTACGCATGAATACAGTAAGATAAGTGTTAGAGGGATTCATTGGTGTTTTTGATGTTGTTAGAAACAGAAAAATCGGGGCATCTTTGTCCCTCCTGGAGGTTTTTAACTCCAACTCCGAGGACACAGTAAAGCCAGAAGACACCAGTTTCAAGGTTGGACAGGAAGTTGCGTGTGAACAAATACAGTACAGAGATCCTGCACCAGTGTGTGTGTGTGTGTGTGTGTGTGTGTGTGTGTGTGTGTGTGTGTGTGTGTATCAGCAAGGTAGCACCAGGGGACTAAGGTCAGCCAGTGGTCTACATGGGATCTACGGAAGCAGTCCTTTACAGTGTGTGCATGTATATGTGTGTATGTCCGGTCATCTGTGTCATCCGTGTCAGCCAACCTTCATGTACTAGCTGTATACTGTGTGTAGTTATCTGTGTGTGTCTGTCATTACATACTGTTTATGTATGTGTGTGTATGTGTGTGTGTGTATGCGACAGAGAGAGAGTTGTTGGTGTGTGGCTAGTTGCAGGCGAAATACTCCTTGAGCGGGGCGAAGAGGTGCCTGATGACGGGGACGCTCCAGGAACGTCCCAGCAACCTTTGCCTGGCCAGACGACTCATGTTGGACACGTCGGTGTAGTGGACGGGGAAACCGAACACCCTGAGAACATACACAACGTTTAGTTATTAATTTTAGTTTGAACAGCTGAGACAATTAGTCAGTTAATCAACAGGTGATGGACAAGAGAGTTTTTCAAGCAAAAATGACGAACATTTTCACAAATCTGAGGAGTGAATATTTGAGTGATTTTTCTGTCGCATTGTTGTGAATTTTAATATTTTTGGGTTTTGAACTGCTGGACCGGCAGCTTTGGGCTGCAGGGAACATCTGTCACTATTCAGTAAAACACCTGGATTATGAATTATTTATAGCCTCTGATAGATGATTATTTTTCAGTGTTTTAACAGAAACTCTCCAAATGGTGCACAAAAAGACAAGACTACAGTTTGTATGACTGAATTTGGCCACCATGAAGATTTGAAAATTATGAAAACTGTATCAGTTGGTTGATAAAGGTTTATAGAGAGGTAACAGACACAGAGTTAAAACACACGGGGAAAAAAATGACATTTAATAAACTAGTTAATAACGTACTACAATGCCATGCAAACACAGTAGCTGTGGTAGATTAGAAATACAAACGTAATCCACATGAACGTCACAACATCATCCAGAAATACACTCAATAATTAAATTAGAGACACACACACGACAAACACACACCACTGTACCTTTCCATCTCGGTACACCAGAGGATGTCCTCCTTGTTGTCCATGAAGACGGGGAAATGCTCGTCTTTCCCCTGCTTCACAGAGTTGGAGCGTGTCGTTATCGTACGCAACTTCTCAAACTGGAATTAACATCCAGAACCAAACACACACAAACACACACAAACAGACAGACAGACACACACACGCAAATCCTTATTTAATCCTACAGCTATCCTCCTTTTGTACAGAAGTATGTATTAAGACTAAAGTCATCTTCAACAAACCATTATTTGATAAAGAACTAACTGTTCCTCAACAGTAGCAGCAGTAAAAATGAACATTTTTGTCTTATTTTTCAATTTCCATACATCCCAGACATTAACCTTTGGATGCTGCAGACTCATCAGTTCATTAATCAACACCACTGACATTCATTGTTATTTCTATCTGTCGTATGCCTCAGAAAGCAACATTAAAAACTTTCCACATTCGGTTTCAAAACTTTTATCAAACCCTCAATCCTGCTCACTGCTAGTCAGAAAGTTAGACATAAAATAAGCACAGACACACACACATACATACACTCACAGATGGGGATACCTTGGCTGTACGTCCATGCTCGAGGCATTCCTGTAGGTCCAGCTTGTCATTCGTCATGGGTGTCAGAGGTCTGAGGGTGGAGAACAAAGTATTAAAACATGTATCAGGACTTTTAAATCAGCTTCGATGAGAGTGATCTGATCATAACAGTGAAGAGTGTTTGTATCACCTGGACATGCCTGGCAGGTTTCCCCAGAAGTAGCGAGCACGATGGGCAGCAGAGACCTCCTTGGCATCGATCATCACTGGGTTACACTGCAGAGGAACAGAAAGGTTACTTCCTGTCTCACTTAAGACTCTTACTATAAAGGAAATGTCATTTCAAAGTTTTTTAAGCCAACATTGTGTAACTTTTCCACCATAAAATAACTGTTGATGATTTTAAATCCTGTTGATGTTACACTGACTTGTAATCAGGTGAATGGTGTCTCTGTCATTCGCACGTCTGTTCTCACACTACATAACTTTGGGCTCCGGGTCGGGAGAAGTACGTAACGCTTTACGGCATTAAGTCACACACCAACTATTTCACTGATTTTGGTGAAACTGGATCATATTTTATGGAGAAAATGTTTTCTGGTTTTCCCTCTGATGTCCTCCGGCTGCTCCGCCTCAACTCTCTGTGATTTACAGAGTTTCCTGGCGGACAGTGAAGTAAACTGCTGCCAGCTGTAGCTGCTGTTAGGTAAAGTTAGCTCAGTTTGTTAGCCGGGCTGCCCGGACTGTGAGCTCAGAGCACCGGGGGAGTGTTAGTGTTTGTATGATACATGTTTTGGACCACCGGTAAGAGGAGGTTTTCAGGCCAGCGGCGCCCGTGTCATGAAAGAACCAGAGCTGGGCAAGTGGACAATGTAACCTGGCTCAAAATGTACATAATGGCAGAGGAGAGGAGAGCGAAGAGAACGATGACGGAGGAAGCTAAGAAGAGAAAAGGAGAGAGTGAGCGAGCAACAAGTCACCAGACAAGAGTAAATCTGGGACTGACTTTTAGTCGTTGGTGAGAGCTTGGTGAAATAAAAGGCTGAAGTATAAAGCAGGGCTTCTTGCTGTTGGACTAGTAAGTAATATTAGCTGGCTGCTATGTCTTGTGTTGTTGACCTTGCTTGATGATTGGCTGTTAGACTGGGTAGATTTTGATCATAAGTAACGTAATCATAACAAATACACGAGTACAGCTGTCTATATTTACGTGATATTGTACTCTGAACTGGGGGTGCTAAATACCAATTTCTACATAACGTTGCTTTCAGCTGGTGTGAAACGAACACCCTCTAACCTAAAAATCATGCTTAAGTTCTCTTGTGTTATCTGTGTATTTTGCTTGCTGCAGGTATTTTCTGGACTGCTATAAAAAGCATCTTGAAGTATCTAAAAATAACCTTGTATAGTCTTCCCTGACAGGGCAGTATAAATCTTTACATTCTTCTCTCTCCTGCATCAGTCACCGCTCACTGAAATCTGTATTTATATGCATGTAACTGTGTTTAGCTGGCGTGTTCATGCTACCTCTAAAAAGCGGGAGATGTCCCGTTTGTCGCTAACTCCCATAGCGACCACGTTCTCAAAGAGCCAAAAGAAAGGCCGCTCATCGCCCGGCTTTGGTCGAGCCTCGTGCAGCAGACGGTAAAACTCGAAAAACAACCGTCCGGTTCCCTCTGCAGGTGGAGAGAGAAAGTTCAGCCTCCAAATTATAACATTAGACAATCATCAGCGCCTCTGAGCAATTGTACTTCAAGTTATTTATTTTATTTATTCATAGTTTTTCAACGCAGCAGATTAAATTAACAGCTTCTTACCGTAAAGGCCTTTTCTTGCAGGGTTGACTATAGAGAGGTCGTTGCAGGGGCTTCCTCCGATCACCAGGTCGAATGGTCCCCACTCTTCGATCTAATAAAAGGAGTTAACATCAGCATGTCAGAAGAGATAAGAGTTTCTCTATCTGCTGTATTTACACTAAAATACTTAAACTCTTTTGTGGTCTGCTGAAAATTCAGGTGTGGATCTCAGGTGTGTTACAGATAATAAATTATTCTGTAAAGAGGACTTTCACTTACATGTTTGTGTGTTACGTTGCGTACGTCACCCACGTACATGATGCGACCGTGATGTCGAACCATGCCGACAGTGATGGAGTCTTCACACACCTCAGACGCCACGTACTTGTCAACTTGGATGCCCAAATCCTTCAGCACCAACAGACCTGAGTTCACACACACACACACACACACATTTTCATTTGTCATTACAGTAGTGACCTGAAGGTTGGAGACGTGTTGCGTTCAAAGCAAACAAACATGATTGGAGGAAAAGTCAAAGCCCAAGTGATCACCAAAGTCAGCAGGATTCATCCTGAAGATCTGTGCCGACCTTCACACCCATCTATTGTCTATTACTCTATTAATCAATAATAATAATAATGAAAATATACATTATGTACCTGTTGCAATGCCGTCAAACAGAGAGAGAACTCTGATCGGTTTCCTCTTCTCTGCTGCGACTGGAGGATACAACTTGGCTGGCTCCTAAAAAAAAACAAAAAAAAAAACGATTGAGAACAAGATGAGATAGACACTAAAGTTTACAGTCTATGGAGAGAGCTGCACACAACAACAACAACAACAACAGCAGCAGCTTTATTTATGACCATCATCTGCTCCTTCAGCAGAAGTCTGTCTGAAAAGCATCAATAATTGAACGTGAACACAGTTTGTTTTGATGTGTATTAGACTTCATGGATAATTTAAATGAGACAAGCCCTGGAGCAGAAGCGTCGCTGATCTCTGGATATTAATGTTTCCCGTTTAACGGTGATGAATGCTGCCTGATTTTTCTGGCAATTTATGTTTGGGGATGAGCGTTGTTGTAATGGGTAGTCGTAGAAGGACTAGGGGTGTAATATAGTACAAAAGTAAAGGTAATTATAGTCGCATGTTTTACTTTTTCCAGTAATCAGGAATATAATATATTGGTCCTTCTGAATCATGAGTACTTTTAATTTTGGTACTCTACACTGTCAAATAAAAAATACAAATTTACTTCATAGTTATTCTACAGACACACTACATACTGCATATTTAATTCAGCTGTATCCATATTGATGTAGTTCAGCATTAAACTGACTCATATAGCTATAAACACGATGTGAGCTGATCTTTGAGACAGCTATCATCATCATCATTTAATATGTATGATGAAGGTCAGACGTGGAAGCGGTCACACTTACGAATTCCTGTTCATGGTTGTTGGCAAAGAAGTGCTGTAGTCTGCAGGGCCAGTCGTCCCGTCGTCGCAGTAACCCGTAGGTGCTCCGGGGGCCACACATGTAGCAGTTCCACGGGTCTTCTTTGATGGCTGCTGCCGCAGAGCCGGTTCCTACCAACAGATCCACACACTCCACACAGAAACACCTGCACACACACACACAACATGTTTTGTGGGTTTAATATGGTCAAATTAATTTGTGTGTATGGTGTAGCTTCTGTATATCAGGTGGACTTGGACTGGGTTTACGCCTTCTGTAATTTAACCTTCTCAGTTGCAGTTTTGGGATTCCAGTGGTGGAATGTAACTAAGTACATTTACTCAAGTACAAAATACAAACATCTACTTGAGTATTTCCATTTTATACTTCCCCACTACATTTATAAAGTAATTTAAATCAGCCCTACATCTATCAGCTGCAACATTAATGATGCTTACACATTAATGCGTCGGTTCACAGTCAAATCAGTCATCCTGCAGAATAAGTACTTTTAGTTTTGGTACTTTTAAATTTACCAATTTTAAACTTCTCCAGTCTCTTGTGTTGCTACTGTTCCAACATTTTTGAAACATGTTACTCATTCCAAATTCAAAATGGGCATATCATTTTCAAAATTCAATGTTTCAGCATTTGATAAGTTGTTGTGTTATCTTTAATTAAATGTGGAGTTTTGATGTTTTGCACATCATCACAGTTTTACATTTTACACAGTGTGACAACTTTTTTGCAAACAGGGTTGTATATGCTATATGTATACACCCTTTAAAATAAAGGTTGAAGTTAGAACCTAAAGCGGTTCTTCATGGTGATGCCATAGTGGAACCTTTTACCGATTGATTCCCTCAAAGAAGCATTTATTATTATAAAGTAGAATTATGAGCTCTCTGACAGTGTCAACAAAAACTGAAACATTATGAGCTTCATAAAAGCTGAATTTATGTCAGAGTTGTTGCATTGGATCACGTTAGATTGTACAAGTGTACCTAATAAAGTGGTTGGTCCGTGTTTATATGTCAAATAAGCATATTTTGATGCTTTTGTACTTTTACTTACATACGAGTTTGAACTGAATATATTTGGGTAAAAATCTGAAGACGTCACTTCAGGCTTGGCGAAATTGTGTCACATTTCATAGACAAAACAAATAATCCATCCATTCATTAGTTCCAGTAAGAAAACATTTCTAATATTGATGTATTATATATGTATTAAGTATATTTTGATGCTTTTTGAACATAAGTAAGACTTTTAATGTTTTACTTGTAACAGAGTATATTTACGCTGTGGTATTGTGGTACTTCTTCCACCACTACAGTATCTGAGCTGGAGTATGTTTGCAGTGATGAGGTCAGATTTGAGATGCCAAAATAAACTGTATATACATAGAAATAAATCTGGTTGGCTGACTCAGTCGCCAATAAAGGGAATCATAAATCACTTATGACATTTATGGGTAAATTGTTTCTGTTGATGTGAAATCTAAAACCTTGTTCCCGGCCACAAAAAGAAGCAACTGCTGCTTGCCAGTCACCAGACCTAAACAGTGTATATACAGTATTGTACTGACCTACAGCAGTTGTTGTTGCCACACATGAGCACTTCCCTGCCTCCACAGCAGATGGTGCAGTAGGACTGGTAGCCGTCGTCGTCGTACTGGTAGGCACACTCCAGGAACGAGTTCTGCCAGAATAAGGAGGGCAAAGAGGGTCTTTGTTGTGTTTTTCATGTGTCCCAGACATAACCAACATTCAACCAATGTTCAAGATCAATATTTTCCAGAGTGAAATGGAGGATTTGGCCCATCGAGGAAATGTAACTTCCACAGATATTTGTTGGTTTAAGTAATTCATCAAGCAAAACTGTCAAACATTTTTTGTTTCCAGCTTCTAAAATGTGAAGATTTGAGGATTTTCTCTGTTTTATAACTTTGTGATATTTGGGTTTTAGACAAATCAAACAATCTGAAGACATCGTCTCAGCTTGAGGAAGTTACACATCATTCATATTTTACAGACAAAACAAACAGAAAATAACGATGAAATGATCATTAGTTGTTGTATGCAGACATGTTTGGTACACGTTCTTACATTCAGTCACATGCTGCCTGAGTCTATAAGTATATCCGTTCATTCACAATATTCATGTATTATATACAGTATACACTCACTTTATTAGGTACACCTGTTCAACTGTTCAACTCGATTTCTGCTACGACATTCGGATGGTAGGATCAGAATTAGCCGCGAACAACATGAAAGCATGGATCCATGCTGCCTTGTATCAACAGTTCAGGCTGGTGGTGGTGGTGTAATGGATATTTTCTTGGCACACTTTGGGCCCCTTAGTACCAACTGACCGTCGTTTAAACGCCGCAGCCTACATGAGTATTGTTGTGAGCCATGTCTGTCCCTTTATGAAAGTGAACACATCTTGTGATGGCTACTTCCAGCAGGATAATGTGCCATGTCACAACGCTCCAGTCATCTCAAACTGGATTCTTAAACATCACAATGAGTTCATGTGCAACCGACAAATCTGCAGCAACTGTTTGATGCTATCATGTCGACGTGGACCAAAATCTCTGAGCCATGTCTCCAGAACCTTGTTGAATCTATGCCACGAAGAATTAAAGCAGTTCTGAAGGCAGAACGGGGTCCAACCCGGTACTAGTAAGGTGTACCTA
Source organism: Argyrosomus regius (assembly GCA_946959425.1). NCBI lineage: Eukaryota > Metazoa > Chordata > Actinopteri > Sciaenidae > Argyrosomus > Argyrosomus regius. Next base: position 8,558,889 of record OX336901.1, on the reverse strand, counting down.
ATAAAGTGGCCGCTGAGTGTATATATCACTATATCAAGGCTGATGATGCAATTAGCTGTTTCCTTGTAATCCATTACACACCAGACTTCTCAAATGCATTTAAAGAAATACTTCAGAATTTTGTCAAATGGCCTCACAGTATGATCACATCATCATTACACGATTACATAATAAAAATATTAAATTAGCGCTCGACCCAAAGTGACCTTCTCTGGAAGGTTTCTTACTTTGCAGCCCTGGCACATCGCTCCTCCGAAGAGAGGATGCTCCAGAGAGACGTTGAGGCTTCCACAGGAGATGCAGATATCTGAACAAACACACACGATATTATATTTAACACTTTGTTTAGCGTTTTGATTAAATTAATGCGAGACTTTTACTGCCACAAACAAACCACAATGTGCTCACGATCAATAACAAAGACTAAATAATTACTTGGCAAGGTGATTTATAACTTTAAATTAACTTCCCAGCTCATAAGCTCATAGTGAATTATTACTGTATCGTAGGTCTTACTGCATAAATAAATCAGCTAAATGCCAAAAATTTAAACAGGGACAAGAACTGGATTTTCGCTCTGAGCTACAGAAACACTGTACACGGATTGAACCTTTAATTTAATTTAAGATTCAAGCAATTTAATTTAGGCGTATCATTTACCCTAATTGACCTTTCTGACCTTGTTTCTGTATTAAACAGGAATGAAACCACTGATAATGTAATAACAGCCTATTAAACAGTGTAATGACATTTCAGGTTACCCCCTGTGTTGGTTGAGAATGGAAAAAAAAACGTCTGATAATATAATAATTTAATTTTGCTTCAGAGGGTTCATACTTTCTTAAATAATTATGCAGGTTTAATAGTTCGTGACCTTTCCAACTCATTTAGAGCGATATTTTGGATAAATTGTGATTGTTAACGCTGTTCAGCAGCGACTGAAGTATGACTCACTACAAGGGCAGGTGATAAAAATGAGCTTTTATTCATCTCTATAACCGGGGTTGAGCAAACTGTATAAACCATTTCTGTAAGCCAAAGGCATTGTACGGTCCATCCCCTTAAAGACGATGTAAGTAATACATCACTTCTTTATTTCAAGTCTACATTTAAATGTGAAACTTTTACCTTCAATGTTCCTGGTCTTCTTTTTGATCTCATGTATGAGTCTCTCTGAAACACAAAATACACACATAGCACATCAACACAACATTTTTCATATAGATACACAAATACACAGACCACAAACAGCTACAATAATAAACATTCATAGAGCACATTTTCCACACATATAGCTCTCAGCACGACGGTGTTTTGTTAAGAGGTGCTATAGTAGAAGGGACAAAACTCCTGCCGTAGTGTGCTCGCTTACAAGCCAGAGACCTGTATCTGTGACCAGATGGGAGCAGTGTGAAGGATGAGTTGAGGGGGTGGCTGGAGTCACGCGCTATACTGTGTGCTCTGCGTGTAATGGCTTTACGGTTACAGGTCTGAGAGGATGGAGGTGGGGAGACCAATGATTTTGGAGGCGAGGTGTGTGATGTGTGCGAGTTTGTTCATGTTAAATGCAGTTTTTCATAAATTTAGTTTATTTTTGAGTTTTTCTTGTAAAAATTGTTCATTTCTGACATAATATTCTGGGTGTTTCTCTGTATGAAAACTGTACAAAAACATGTATAATTGACCTGAATATAAGCAGTCAGTACGATATTCAGCCGCTGGTCAAGCGGCAATATAAGAAGAAACAATGAGCAAAAAACTCTTATTAAACTTAAAAGTTCTTGGTATTTATTCCAACATTTCTCTCTGAGTGAAACAGCTCAGTCACTCGCAGAACATTTTTCAATAAACATCCCGAGAAGTCGTAGGTTTGTTTGTTTTTAAAAAATAAGTAGCTCCAGCTGAAATTGAATGTTTGCATGTTTACCTCTGGTCCCTTCGTCGATCACCTCTCTGATCTTTGCTTTCTCAGCTGCGTTCTTGCGCGGTTTCTTGGCAGGTGGAGGCGTGTACGCCGCCTCGGGCTCTGCCCACATCTCCGGGTACACTTCTTTATATGGATTCTGCTCGCCTGTGGGAATAATTAACATCGAGGTTTTTAATATCATGTCACATCCAGAGTGAGTTCATGTTTCAAAGACTTTGGAGGAATAATACACTGGAAGTGGTTTAAAGCTTTTGTAGACTTTCAAATGAAGCAGAACAAACATCTTTGGTCACTTTTTATGCAAATGAACACATCTCACGCCCTCTCTTTATCATGTTTGACCATTTAAAACAGCTATAAACACTTCTGCCTTTGGATTATATGTATGAACTAGTTAGTTTCAAGGATACACCAGCCTGTACTGTTGATACACCAGAGTGCTTTATATGCTTTACAGGAACAAAACAAAAAATCCAAACAGGAAATGTGTCCTGTCATTATAATATCTGAGCTGTCATCTCAAGGTGATGAACGGGAAAACAAACATTAAATTTTGTTGGTTTTATTCTTACGTTAGATCACGTTAATTCGACAGGTGCTTCTGGCCAAAGTGACTTATAATAAATGCATTTATTTGAAAATATTATGACACCAGTGCTTCTTATAGTTCTCAAATGTAACAATGAATGTAGCAACTTCAGTACAATACAACAAGTAGTTCCTACCGAGCAATCTGATTGGTCCGCTAGACATTTACCATGTGCTGTCGACCACCCTGTTAATACAGGTGTGTACCTCATTTGTGTAAAACACATCGGAGCATCAAACAGTTTAGTGAGCGCAGAGAAAATGTTTTTGAAGAACTAAAGGTCGACTAATCTGGACTGAAGCTGAATATTTCATGAGATAAAAACATATTTTTTTTCAATACATTTTGACTTTTGGATGATCTTTTTCAGCAGATATCTTAGTCACTACAAGACTGAACTAGTAAAGCAGTTCAGTGTTTATATGTGTGGTATTTATTCAGTTTGGGAAACAACTTGCTAGGTCGTCACTAAGGCTCAGACTACTTGCTGGAGTAGCAAACTGGGTTCCATTACATATAAGCGTCAACTGTCATGACTGATTGTTTTACAGGTATTAGTCAGACACCGTGTATTTCAATGGAAACGGAGATTGGAACAGAAGCGACGAGCAAAAATATTTTTATCTTGAGAGCAAATTTTGTTTATTTATCTTATTTAAGTTGGTAATTGCTGTATAATCACAATATTACAGTCAAGGGTGAACTTATTACTGACACTTCAGTGACGCTTACAGACATCATCACTGTCGTGCCAATGACGTTAAAGCACACCCTCTGATGTAATATTACTTAATTCACACAGCAACATCATCACGTATGTGATCAAAACATGATGTGCAGTGTGTGTTTTAGATAATAACTCTTGTAAATTATATATATATTTAATATGTGTGTGTTTACCCTCTGGAGGGTCCAGCGATTGTGGGCCGCTGGGTAGGAAGCCGGTCATGGCCCACTCGATCATCTCTCTGGTTTGAATCTCTACACCGTCTGCATCATCGCTGGGATCACAGGAAGGAACTGGCCTCCCCGCCCGTACACTGGCCACCTACACACAATAAACACACACACAGTTAGCATAAAGTCGTGGTACATAAGCACTAAAAATATATCAAATAAGAAAGATATTTGCAGTGTACGAATCTTTTGCTGCTTGCTTATAATTTTCTGGAAGTTTGAATGAATGAGCGTGACTCCGCAGAAACATTACAGGACCATGTGTTCTGTATTACTTAAAAGAAAAAACGAAGTATCGCTGGATTGAAAATAACCCACAAAAGTATGACACTGAAACAAATGTACCCACATGTTGCCACTTATAAATTGTGGGCAGAGCTAGATGAGAACAACACCTCCACAAATGCAAAATAGCAGCCAGTGCAAATGCAAATGTGCAGATCTTGTTACATAAGAAAGGAATGAGTAACATATGACCTTTAGTCTTGTACATTTATATTTTAGATGTTGGATTTCATCCAGAGAGAAATACAACAGAAATATGATCAGCCATCAAACATGACACAAGAATTTCTTGTTAATCGTTTTTTTAAAATTTGAAATAATGTTTGAGCTCTATTTTAAAATAATTTTAAAATAAGATGAGATAGACTTTATTGATCCCACAACGGGGAAATTAATTACTGGTTACATTACTTTTTATATAAAGTTTAATAACTAGGTACAGGAACAAAGACCACACATCCCATTTAGCACACCTTACCTGTTCACTCCCCCTTTGACTCAGTTTTCACATCCCTAACCCCCCAAAAACCACGAGGGCTCTAATCTGTAGAGCGACGAAGAGGCAGTTCCCCCAAGTGGCAACCTCTGTGCCTGTGAAATGCCAAAAACTGCAGTTCCTCAAACGTCCACTTGAGGCTGGCTCCAGAAGTGAGTCAATCTCCATAAGTCCCCATGTTAAAATGTCCAACTTCACAGCAGAAATAAACATGTTTACAGCCTGGTACAAAAAACAGTTTTGGTCTCTATAGCTAATTTCCCCATTCATGACAACTGTACTGAGGGTGAATTTTTATAGAACTCACCTGTTCAAATTATATTAAGGCTTAAAGTTACACATAATTAACAGCATGACCGCTTTGACTGACAGGTAGGTGTCGTTACAGATGGCTTGTTTGAGCAACCATGTGTCATTCAGCCCGCCTCAGGTCAGCCAATGATTGAAACCTGCGGGTGACGTCATGCATACATCGCCCGTTCTTTATACTGTCGGTGGTTTCCCCTCACTCAGAGTCTCGACTCCCTCCTGCATCTTCCTGCCACTGGCCGCCACCGGTCCATCTTCTAACACTGATTTCTCCTCTCATACCTTTAAATCTAAATTTCTATTGACTTATATAAGAATGTATTTATTGTTTTTCATTTTTCTTTTTGCTCTTTGTCTGTATTGTTTCATTGTTGCCATGTGAAGCGCTTTGGGCGGCATGTTTGTCAGAAAGGTGCTATATAAATAAAGTTGTTACCTGCAGAGCCTCGAAGATGGCTTTCCGGTACATGGACTGTTTGTTGTAGGTGGGCTGGTGGAAGGCAGCTGAGAAAGAACTCAGAGGCATCAGCTTCTCCACACAAACCTGCAAAACAAAGGAATTATAATGAATGTCATCAGGATTAATGGAACATCAAAAAGGTGAACATCAAAAAGGGCCTTGAAATCCTTAATTATAGTGATATTGTGTGCCAGAGTGAGTACAGTATATACTGATTATTTTTAGGAAAGATGGCTCAAAAGGCAATGGGGGCTTTGGTGCAGGAAATCAAGGTCATCTTGCAACAAACCAAAGTAAAATCATCATATCCAGTTATTATAGTTTCTGCTGAGAACAAATTAAGTGTTGAATTATAGTGACAAACCTGTGGAGCTGATATTTTATCTGAAAAGGTTATGAATGCCATCACTGGTATTCTGTATTCTTTTCTATCTATAAAAGCATTAAATATGAATACGGGGACGTTAAATACTTATGGTGTTAAAGACATTAAGCTACTGCCTTCAAGCCAAATCACTTCCCTAAAAATTGCAGGTATAACATCAGACGTTCTCTCTTTCTCTCTTACTCTTTGTAGAAGGACTTTGGGTCCCCTTTCTGAGCCTCTGATGTGACTCTGCAGGGCATTAAACACACATTATACCCTTATTTGATCCATTTATTTCAGAGGATTCCTCAATAAAACTACTCACCACTGAGAATTTGCCGTCTCCAAACCACATCACCCAGCGAGTCCCGTCTGCGGCTCGACTCCGGCCGCTCATCCACCAGGAAACAATCCGGCCGGGCCACCAAGAGAAACCTCGGAGCTTTCCAAACACCAGCGTGCCGATGCCAAAACCCCTGCCATCCTGTTAGTATACAGAAAAACAAGTCCACGCAAATGTCAAGACAAGTAATGTAAATGCTAATTAAGCACATCTTCAAACTAAAACATTTTACACTGAATATTAGTGTCTAAAACGTTTGGTGTAGTGAAGGAAAATCACATTCTCAAGGCCACAAATGGAAAATAGTACAAAGGCGTGACATTTCAGTCAGCGTTTCAGCCTTGCAACCTTCATCATGAAGGTCACCAGACTGAAAGTTCCTGCGTTTGTACTTTGAAAAATGAGAAAGTGTTGTACTTTTAATTCATTGCATCAGCCATTTGTCTTTGGACCTCTACCAAACGTCGCTTTAAGCAAGAAGATTTATTGGTTCAGCCTCTGAAAATTCATTAATATTTGAGTTTGCAGAAAGTAAAGCAATGAGTAAAAGAAGATTTCTCCCATTATTACCATTACATGTGCTCTTTTTATTTTTTTATTAGTTACTTTAAACAATACAGATGACTTTCAGAGGCCCATTTTTCATCCTCACTAGAGGACACTTCTTCTACAGAAGTCACTAATTCATAAAAAGTCTTATAAAGACTCATTAGTAAATTTACCTGGTACTCTACCTCGCTGGGTGTGGCTTGTTCTCCCCTGGCGACCGGCTCTGGTGTCACGGCGACCGTTGGAGAGGCGGGGTCTGTGTGTTGTTGTGAAGGGGGAGGAGCTGGGCTGGCTGGTTCCTCCTCTTTGTGAAAGTCTCCCTCTGATAGGTCGTCCATCATGTTTATCTCCGCTTCTCTGTACGCCCGTCGCTCCGCCTGTGAAGAGAAGAAGTTTTCTGTGTCATGTACATGTCTGAAACAGCTGCTCTGTCCTGTGGTGTGCCTCAGGGTTCCATCTTGGGGCCTTTATTATTTCCATTAAGTCATATCATTAGCTAATTTAAAGGATTCTCCTATCACTGTATGCTGATGATATTCAACTGTATGTGTCTGAAAAACTAACTGTTTTGATAAGTTGTCTGTCTGCCATTAAGGCCTCGTTGGCCAACAACTTTTTACAGTTAAACACAGACAACACTGAGGTCCTCATCAATGCATCCGATGGCTCCAAAGGTTGCTCAGTGCATTGGATCTCTTTCTCCAGCTGAAGAGTCTTCTCTTAGAAATCTTGGTTATTTTCATTCAGTCTATGCACTTCAGACAACATGTAAAACCACTCAACCATTCTTGTTTCTTCCATCTGAGAAACTTTGCCAAACTTAGGACTGTTAAATCACAACCTGAACTTCAGATAATAATTCACACTTTTATATCTCCTCCCCAAGATTCCTGTAACTCCCTTGTCAGCTGCCTCAGTAAGGCGTCTCTGGCTCCAACACTGTGGAAGGCTCTTCCTGTGTCTGTTGTAGCCTTTAAAAAGCAGCTCAAAACCCATTTATTCAAAGTCTGCTGTATGTCTTCATGTTCTGTCATTGCTCATGTTTTATTCTTTTTTATTAATTTGATTTCATTTGCATTGCTCCTGTGAAGCACTTTGTGACCTTGCTCTGTGAAATGTTCTATACTAAATAAACTTATTCACTTCATGTGAAGTTCAAGTTAACTACAGAGTTAAACAATAAAAGGCTAGACAAGCAGGGCTACCAGCACTTAAGTTTAATAGGCAATAATTCTTCATGAATTCATGATAAGCTAATTGAAAATTTACACACACAAAAAAGCCCTGAATAAATGAAGCACACTATGTAGACTTTAAATACTGTTTTGCTGCAATTTGAAGTAATAAATATTCATTCCGTACTGTGGAAATGATTTCTTAAATAAACTCTTGATGTGAGAACAATCCTTCTGCATTCTTGACGTCCTCTGTGGATAAATTACATGGCAAACATATTTTACCAACAGCACTAGCACCAAGTCTACAGATTTCACCATTTATGGCTGACTTTTTGTCAGATTTTCCTTTAGGGGGGGGGGGGCCTCCACATACTCTCTGTAGCCTCCTCCACTACTGCTCATATGATTAGATAACAGATTACTCATTCAAGTCTTTCATCAAGTAAAAATACAACCCTTTCTCACGAGTATCACAAATACCATTTTAGTTAGAGAAAAGGGCAATTGGAATACGTTAAATTATACTTTTGACGACCACAGTCTGTTAACTTAAAAAGAAAAATAGATTATTAACTGCAGGGCTAAATCACCAGTGCTACTCAAATAAATATACACTGTTAAAATAAAGGCTTGAGTTAGAACCTAAAGTTGTTCTTCATGGTGATAAAGCAACATTTGGTAAATTACTTTAAAAAGTAATTCAGTTTTTTATTACTATATATAATTATACAATATATAATATTATCACATTACTAATTGCTCTCTCTAAAAAGTCGTTGTAGAATATCAACTTTTACCATTAGAAATGTCGCCACAACAATCATTTCTACACAGATCTGCAAGTTAGTCAGTAGGTTTGGCTTATAACCGTCATTAGTAAAAGCCATGTGTACTTCAGTTTCACAAAGAGGCTGTTCAAAGGTGTTCAAACTGTTGGTTTTTATCAAAACCAGGTCACATTGCTGCAACTTAAAGAACTTTAAAGAGCCTTTAAAAGGTGACTGTGAAGGTTCTCAGTCATCCAGGTCATCTTTCTTCAAAAAAGATTAAGTCTGGGGCAACTGGACTGTTTGTAGATCTGTGAAGACGTTTCGCCTCTCATCCAAGATGTTTCTTCAGTCCTGACTGACTGGTGGGGAGTCTGTGTATTTATACTAGGAAAGCTAGTAGATCCACCCATAGTTTCACTTAGTTCGTTAGTGCTCATTGTTGTGTGACGACTGTTGTCAGAGTCGTTGATGGTCACCTGAGGACTGGTGTGAACGGCAGTCGTTCAGGTCACTTGAGCTCAGGTGTGGCCGATGGTCGTTAGAGTCACACGAGGCTACGTGTGAAGTGCTGTTCAGTCTCCTGGGGAGTGATGAAAGGACAGCATTGTAGGTGGAGGATAAGTGGTGTCTGAGGCCTTCCTCCTCTGTTGAGTGAAGGTTTCTTGACTTTTCACTCCTCTTTCAAACCACCTGTCTTCCCTGTCCAAGATGCGAACATCATTGTCATTAAAGGAAATTAATTGTACTTATGTGTTTCTATTGTGACTGAAAGAACAACAAATAAAGGCTCTTAAGGATAAAAAGGTTCTCCGTAGCACTTCTGAAGAACCAGCTTTTCTCAGAGTTTACTGTAACTACTACTACATCTTCATACATTGTTCATTTGTTCCACAAACTATATTGCCTTTTGTAGAGGATAGTGCAGTCAAAGTGCTTTGCAGATGGTAATAAAACAATGCAAATGTCGACAGTGCTGGGACGAAAGCACATGAGAAATAAACCAATAAAACCAATATGAGTGATAACAAATACAAATATAGATAAGAGTGAGTAAAACATTTAAAAATATAAATACAATAAAATAAATGATTGAATAAAACATTGTAACCAAACACCAGGATAAAGAGATGGATTTTAAGTTTACACTGATATTGCAACAGTTATAATGTTAAGTTTTAAATCAGTTCAGATGATGGGACAGACAGTTGTGTACTGTAGTAGTGATACAGTATGCTTTAATGGCATTTTGTGTTTTAGTAGCCTTCTATGTTTGAGATTCATTTAATAAAAAAACCCAACAACTTTGTTACTATCTGGTTGTATTTAAATTGTTCAGTGTGACAATGAAGTTTAATCTAATTGAATCAAATTTATGTGAACAATAAAACTGCATCATAACCATCATTTTCTAAGCAGGATGAGAAAGTGTTGCATGCAACACTGAACGGTTCTTTTGTCAGCGTTCATATCATAGCTACAATCTTTCCTCATACCGCACATTATTGTCATTGATCCTGTGCGTTTCATCAAAAGCGACTCATCTACCATAACCATTATGTTTTTTTGTTGGTCAACATGCAAACTCTGTCCTTCAAGGAGGTCCTATAATTGATGTTTTATGTGTGGGTCTTTCTTTCTTTCTTTTTTTTTGCTGATGTAGTGACTGCTCTAGATCAAGGCCTTAGTGCCCCGGGCCGTAGGAACAATCCTTTAATTGTTCCTCTAAACAGGAAGTGAGTGGGGAGAAAGGGTGCGGTGGGGAGGCAGTTCAACGGGTTCAGCTCAGCAAGGAGAGAGAGAGAGAGAGAGAGACAAAGAGAGATGGAGAGAGAGTAAATAGGATTATATTATAAAACTGAGGAATATAATACAGACAGAGAGGAAGTGGAGCATGGTGAACAGAAGACAGAGAGATGGTACAGTACAGACAGTTTTCAAGTTAAAGCTCTCTATTAAAGTTAAAGGTCCGGTGTGTAGCTATTACTGCAAGTACAAAAGTATTCGCAACTAAATGAAGTTGAAGGAATAGTTTGAGAAACACACTGCCTCTTAAGAGGAGCTGGTTAGCTTAGCATAAAGACTGGAAATAGGTGGAAACAACTAGCCTGCATCTGTCAGATTATTATTAATAAGTTATATCTTGTTTGTTTGATATAAAGGGGAAGTGTAATGTGCTTGTCTGAGGTGTTGAACTGAGGGACTATTTCTTGGCTGGGAACAGTGATTTCAACTCAACAACCCAGCATGAAACCACAACCTGACTTTTTACACTCTGGATTTTGTATGGCTTTAAACAAACAAGACATAACGTGTTAATGCAGGCATAGTTTTGACAGCTTTGAGTGTTGACAAAGTAGTATCGATCTTATCTAACACTCAGTAAGAAAGTGAAAATCTGCAGCAAGAAAAATGCACAGTCACGTCGGATAAGTTTCATGTTGTTCATAACAAACAACTTAACTTGGCATAATGTGATGAAACTAGATCTGATAAGACTATGCGATACTTTACGAGACGATACGGTCAACAGAAAATATTTAAGCCTAGCTCACCCTCCTTGTCTGAATCTCACCACCAAGCAACAAATAAAGTAAGGTGAAACCATACAACCTGTGCCAATTACAGGAATTATAGTGATCCAGAGAACGTGTGTGATCAAAACAAATAAACAACTCAAGCTATATACACGTTATATATGTACGGCTCCTACAAGTCCAGTATGTAGTACAGTACTTCAGTAAACTCTGATAGCCACCAGACCAAACAAAACCAACACTGAAGCTAAAAGTCAGAGCACTACTGACATTATTTGACTGACTTATCTTGGAAGTCTGGCAAAGAAACAATGCAGCTTTAAAAGAGACAAATTTATTTAAAAATAATGACGACCTCAGTGGTTACTAAACTGCAAGACTCTCACTGGCCCAGATGTAAAATCCCACGACTCCTCCAGAGCATTTCCATGACCTAAAAACATTCTCCCTCTTTGGTTTTCAACACTGGAGAGAGCAATTTGGTTTCCAGTGTAGTAAATGTGTGAAACAATTTGGTGGGAACACGTTTGGCTAAATTCCACATGGGAAGAAGGGGAGGGACGATGGCATAAATTCAAGTGGAAGAGACGGTAAAAGTGAGAGTGTTAGGTCGTGACAGATATCTCCTCCGTTTGCCCCCCGAGGTCACGAGGTCACTCTTCCCCGCTCCTGTTGACCTTTGACCTCATAAAATCCTAATCAGCCTGTTACACGGATCATAGACAGACCACACATACAAACACAGTGACCCAAAACACACACATATACGTGCACTGTAAGGGAAACTCCATATGTCGTTACTCGTTTCTAAAACATCTGGATTTTTAAGTATTGGTACATCCCAAATGAGTACATACAAACTGTAAGCAGGTTTTGATGTACTGCAAAAGAGACAACATGAAGTCTATTCAAACTTGACACATCACATATTAAATATGAGCTGTCGATGGACGGACACAGAGTAATTCACAAAGGAGATGAAGGAGCTGTGTACAGCTGGAACAAATTTAAATTGGTGGTGAGAAACATCTTGGAAAACTCAAACTAAGTATTAAATCCCGAAGAAGTCATTTATCATCAGTTTGTTTAGTTTAACTGGCAGTGACAGCCAAAAGACTGATTGATGTTTGATGTCACACCAAGCGGCAGCTCTGTGGCTGTGAAGGGAAGCCTATGTAGTGCCAAAAACTGCAGTTCCTCAAACGTCCACTTGAGGCTCCATAATCTCCATAAGTCCCCATGTTAAAATGTCCAACTTCACAGCAGAAATAAACATGTTTACAGCCTGGTACAAAAAACAGTTTTGGTCTCTATAGCTAATTTCCCCGTTCACGACAACTGTACTGAGGATGAATTTATATAGCATTCACCTGTTCAAATTGTATTACAGCTTAAAGTTATGCAGAATTAACAGTGTGGCTGCTTTGACTGACAGGTTGGTGCCGTTACAGGCGGCTTGTTTGAGCAACCAGGTGTTACTCAGCTCGACTCGTTGTCAATTTTTAGATTAGCCAGGAGGCGGAAGAGGAAGGACTGCCAAGATGCCGACAGTCAGAGCCACAGATTTTGTTCAGAAACCTATGGGTGACACCACGCATACGCTGTCCACTCTTTATAAGTCAGTGTGTCACACATACTGTATCATTGCCTGTTGGTCTAAAAAAGTACACTGTGACAGATCATCGTATAGTATAAAATCAGTATGTTTGTGTACATTATGCTTTGAAAAGTATTCACTGTTACAAACATATCACAGTGAAAATTAAACCACAATTAACCTGATGTGTATAAATAGGAATAAAAAGAGGAATGTGTCTGAAAACAAAATTATTCCAACTTTATGGGCAACAGTGTAGTTACATTTCAATTTTTATGCTGCATGTGTTGTTAGAGCGCTCTGAAGTTGCCAATATTTGATTAATATTGAGTTTATAATTAATTTAAACTCTATAGAAATCATTTGTCATTTTATACTAATCGTGTATTATTTTTTTCATTCATAGTAATTAGTAGTACTACTTCTTTCATTTGTTATTTGCATTTTTGTTTGACCTTGGTGGTAAGCTGTTGCTTAAAATGCGTTTGAATAAGTAAAGCTGTATTAAATTCAACAGAATTTCCTTCAGGATTAATTAATCTCATCCTTTAAAGGATGTATTTATTAGTAAATATCACTGTTCTCTACATCATGCACCTGCTTAAATCATTTCTACACTTTGCTGTTGTTGCTGTGAAAGAAACTCGATAATTTCTCTAAGCATCTGGGCCGAATCATCTCATTAGAAGACTTGGACTCGACTCGTTTTTGCTACGAGGTTATCAGCCAAAATCCTGCTTACTGGATGAAACTGTGTTTGTTGCCTGGCAACATTAGCTGATTGAGCACCCCGTCAGGAAGCATCACTGCTTTCGAGGATGCAGATGACTCACTGAACGAATCTGTATTCATCTGCTCAGGTTTGAGAGCAACATTGCGTTGGAAATAAACTAAAGAATCCGCTTCATGAGACTGAAGAGGGGTCTTAAACAACAAAACAAAACAAAAGCACGCTGCTCTGCTTGATTATTTCTGTCTGAAGTGGTTTATTCTGTGTTAAAAGTCCTTTAACTGAACTAAAATCCAGACAAAAAAGAAGGTGGCTATGATGTACTGTAACTCATTTTTTCATCTTATTAAAAACGTTTGTTATAAGACTAAAACCTGAGAGTCTGTTTCCCTGAATATTCTGCACACTGAGCTGGAGAATGGAGGAAAAGTACTGCAACAAGTGAGATTTTAAATTACCTACTAACCCATAAAAAGTACAGTAATTAGGTCAGTTGACAGCATTGTTACTGGGAGGCTTCCACTCTGCAGGGCCTCATTCAAAGCTTCAGTGGTGCAGAACATTTTCTGGATTGGAACATTACGTCTGCTCCCAAAGATCACACACTACTGAAGGGCTAAATTCAAGTTAGTGTTTGGTAACCAGCCGCAGGTGTACTTGATACTTGACATACTGTAACAGGAAGGTCAGAGGTATTAGCATAAACTTAACCTCAAGTGTTTTTTTAAAAAGACAAAGATAAAGCATTGATTTGACTGAGCAGCCAGTCAGAGCGCTCGCTTTCACACCCTGTGAATGGCTGTTTGATGAAGACTGACTGGTGCAAAATCAAAAGGGCACAGTGCCAAAACTACGGGCAACCATGCTCATCCAATGTGCCAAATGTCTGAACATCTGATTGTGTGTCATGGCCACGACAGGGAAATGGTACATATATTTTAGTACTGAGCTAAAAACACATCCGCTACCTGCATTTTAGATATTACAACCACTTTGTGTATGTTTAATGGTGCTTTGGTCTCACATCAGTGTTCATTTTAGTAGCTATGTTAGATTTAGTTTTTGTCTTAAAATGAAAATGTTTATCCATTTCAGTTATTTTTATCTTTATAGTTTTTTTAAAAGATATTTTTTGGGCATTTTATGCTTTAATAGATTGTGACAGCTGGAGAGATAGACCGCAGCAAAGGACCTAAGGTGGAATTAAACCTGGGTCGCTGCGGTAAGGACTTCAGCTTCCAGGTAAAGCTACTGGGACACCCCATCCTTTATAGATTTAGTCAATGAAAAGTCAGTACATTACATTTTAGTCAACTTTCTCTCAACAGAAAGAGAGATATGTCTTTCACGAAGGGTTACTTGTTTTGCTGCTATCAAACAATAAAGATAAATAAAAAATAAATAGTGCAATTGGAACAATCTGTTAATTTAACTTAAAGCTTCTCACTACTGTGAGCGGGCTAGACAAGCTGCTCCCATCAGCAGGATCAGCCCCGTGGATCAGCACTCAGTCCTGATGATTGTCGTACTATACTGCTCAAAGTTGGAGATCTGTGGTTCAGGTTGGGTTCAGGTCTGAATAAACCCTGACTCGTGCATCACTATACCTCAATATTCTCTTACTTATTAGCCCACCACTAATATTCTAGTCTCAAAACATTCAGTTTGTCATAGTTTTTGTTACCAAACATCTATTTTTATCCGATCATCATCTTGTCTTTGTCAAAGATCATTGATGAACATTTTTCGTCATAGTCTTTGTGGTGCACTTCAGAAGCTTCTGTATTTCAGAATTTCAAACTCACATAATAAATACATCTTTAATTAAACATTATTAAGAAAACAGCAGACTTAATAGCAAGAAAACTTGAGCATTAGTTTCAAAGTCATGACTGATTTTTGCTTTTTAACTTGCAGGATAACATAAACAATGCGTTAAAATTATAAAGATCCTTTATTTTTTCTTATTGGCTACATATGTCTAAGATTTGTCCTGAGTGGAACACTGTATGTATCCTTTTCATTGCTGTGCGAGAATATTTTGTTTCTTGTTGGCCAACATGTGAAAATGGAATTATCAGTCATGCTTCAACTTGTACCATTCCACCACTAAAATGCACGACTTGCACGTCTCACGTTATATGAAACACACATTGTGCAACAGTTATGTAATGACTGTCGTTGCCATGCTGGAATAAAAATGACCTTCTTGGTATTGTAACAGAAAATCAAAGTGTGCACAAAAAAGCAGCATGCATGTGTGCTGTTCATGTGATGGGGCATAAAGGCAGCGAGAGGTTGTAACTTTGTGAGTTACGACTTTGAACTCTGACGAACCCCGTGGCCTGGTCAGTGTTTTCACTCTTAGTGCCGCCCCCCTTGACCTCCGACCCGTCACCCCATGACCTCACCAATGAGCCATTTCTTAAACCACGCCCCCTTTATGAGCGTGACTGACCCTGACCTCAAGATGAACCCGACATTGCTCAACAAACACACAGAGCACAATTAAGAGAGCAGTTAAGACCCTCTCTCACATTGTCAATAGGCAGCACACCAAGCGTCGGCTCTTTCATTAGCATCGATCGCAGCCGTGGGACATGTTGAAGGAAACAATCAGAGGTTTTCCATGAAGCTCTCCTCAGACCTCTTATAATAGAAACAACCAAACGACATCTGTACTGCAATGTGTGACCTGATTGTAGAGTAATAATTTGGTGGCTTTGTGTTTTTAACGTCAATCTGTGCGTCTTTCCTCTGCTACTGCAGTGAAATGTTGTGATAAAATTGATCAAACTATGTGTCTGAAACCTGAACGTTGGTGATTTCTTGTCGTTTTCCAATCATTAACACGTTACACAACAACTTTTACAGTGAGTGAGTGGAAAAAGCTTTTAATTCAGGAAAAACAACAAAAATGACCTCCTGTAGTAAAACAGACGAAACAATGAGCGTCTGTTTAAGGACAACACCAACTCTGATAAGCATAAAAAATTTGGTGTATTGGTTTTATATTTTTAACATGTTTGATGACCGCTCCTCTGGTGAGTAGAAGAGTGAAAAATCCTTCAAAATCCCCTGTTTGCTTTGGCAGCACCACCGGTATACCAAACCTAATGTTAACCATGCAGCATAATACTTTAGTGTTTGGCATTGTTTTCCACTGGACAGTACCAGTGGCACTAGAAGAGAGAAGTTTGGTATTTGTCTTTTGTTTTTATATAAACGGTTCCAAAAGGAAACTTCAAGGTTTTAAAATGATTCATGGAAGAGAAAAAAAAACACTTTTCTAACCTCTTCTGCTGAATCTGCATTTTCTTGCAAATAATTGACTATTTTTACTTCTTTATGACTCTAAACTATGGAAAAAAATAACTCTTTGATTATAGAGGTCACAATTGACAGGCAACCAATGATGATAGGTCACAAGTAGAGGTCGGAAAAGCCAAAAAGATTGGGAACCAGTGTCCAGATGGACCATGCTACATCCAGAGAAAATTCAAATGAACCAGCTTCTTTTATTAGCTGATATATTTGAGTGTCAGGTGTTAGACTGTTAACATATTAAGGATTCATTTGCATGTCTTTGCTGCCAGTGGAAACGTGGGAAATACTCTGAGCTCCCATCTTTCCCCCCAAACAAACAAACAAACAAACAAACAAACAAACAAACAAGCAAACTCGGTTCAGTCCACTTTCAGATGTTTTACTACTCAGATCTCCCATATGTTCAAACACTTGGCATAAAGCCACCCTGAAAAAACTGAATTAAAACACTGTTTTACTTCAGCTAACAAAAAGGAAACCCTGCCAGCAAACATTAAAACAAACCTGCCATGAAATAACTTCTCGTAACAGCTTGTAACACTTCTTGTTTTAAAAGAAAACCTTAACAGACTTCACACACTTGCATACTCTGCAACACGTGCACACGTGGAAAAGACAAGAAAAAAAAATTAAATCACTTACAGACCGGACATGGCAGCTTTGTAACTGCAACCCTTCCTCCCTCGCTCTCTTTCTCTCTGTCATTTTCTGCGTCTGTCTCTCTCACCTCCTCCTCTTTCTCCTACACTTTCCCCTCTGTGAGTCTCCTCGGACACCCTCAAGTTGTCTTTACCCTCGTCCCTCTCTGCTGATTGGCCAGCCGTGAAGTGTGTGATTTACTGGCTTCCTCACCTAACAGATGTTTAGGTGAACTTCAACAACACACACACACACATGCACAGTGAGCGGTGGTGTAGAGTTATGTCTGGTATCCCCAGGGCTTTAAAGGTGATGACGACACACACACAAAGCCAAGCTAGTGTTTACATGTGTGTGTATATACGAGATGTGTGCGTGTACTGAGGTCAAAGGTTAGGTAAGCCTCAGAGTTGACAAGGCAGTAGGATGTGTTAGGGTCGAGACCTCACATATATACACACATGCGTACGCACAAAAAAAGCACACATGACTGTGAAATGCAGTTACACAGCGAGTCACATGAGACAGTTTAGAGTTACAGAAAGGAAAATAAAGTGAAGCTGATGTCTTTATACTGAATGTACGACATGGGGGGACACTTTTCAGTTACTACTTTGATACATTAAGTCTAGTAAAAATAATTTACAGGTGCATTATTATTTTGTCCACTAGAAGGCAGAAAACCAAGCTGACAAACACAAAATGTTGACATATAAAAGTCGTGCTAGCAAACAGTTCCCTATTTGCAAATCCAGTGGTCACATGGCATCATTACCATTCATTAAAGAGTTGTATATCTGTCCACGTGAGGCCTGAAACAACTCCTGGGAAAAATATGTGTCTCTGTAGCTGCTAAATGTTCGACTTTCTTCAGCATTTAGTTGCTAACTTTGCCTGTTTTCTGTCTGGAGCTGGGCTGGTGACGTACACTGAGCTTATCAGAGTTTTTTTGCAAAGAGCATTGAGGCTGAAACATGAAGTAAAACCAAAACCATCGATTAATCAATCAACACATTAATCAGCAATGAAAATAACAGAAGTGGCAAAAAACTGCAGTTCCTCAAACGCCCACTTGAGGCTGGCTCCAGAAGTGTCCATGTTAAAATGTCCATGTTGTCCCCATGTTAAAATGCCCAACTTCACAGCAGAAATAAACATGTTTACAGCCTGGTACAAAAAACAGTTTTGGTCTCTATAGCTAATTTCCCTGTTCATGACAACTGTACTGAGGGTGAATTTTTATAGAACTCACCTGTTCAAATTATATTAAGGCTTACAGTTATACATAATTAATAGCGCGGCTGCTTTGATTAAGAGATAGGTGCCGTTACAGATGGCTTATTTGAGCACATAGGCTTCATTCAGCCCGCCTCAGGTCAACGTCTTTGCCGATTTTTTGATTAGCCGGATGGCGGCGGCCAGAGCCACAGATTTTGAGCTTCAAAACGGCTCTTCAGAAACCTGTGGGTGGCGTCACGGATATCCATTCTTTATACTGTCAATGATTGCAGCTCTATAAGCAAGCCATAAAACACTCAATAGGTGGTGGCAGTAACAAGCACCCACAGAAGGTTGAAAAGAAGAGGACTGTTAAACAAAGTAAGCTTTAAAATATTCTATTAGCTTCACATTTGTTAGGTGAGCAACACTGAACAACTGTTTTTGTCTTTTAATGTGCCTGTTTGTAATTATTTCATTCATACATCTATTATGACATACATCAATCCTCATCAGATCTTGTTTTTATGTGTCTGACAGCACAAAATTAGGTTAAGGCAGTGTTATATATAGTGCACCCTCTAACACATACAGTACACTATACTATATATTATCCCCCCCTCACTCACTATTTATTTTCTTGGCTGTAACTTTAGACATGAAGTGAAAAGATGCCAGATTTTTTTTTTTTCTTCAGCTCAAAATGGAAAAGACTTACAGGTTTCCTTCAGACAGCAGTGTGGTGGGATATTGATAGGGGTGTTAACAGCTGGCTGCAGTTCAGCTGACTGACAGAGCAAACACACACACACACACACACAGAGGCAGAAACCTGGAACTGGTTAACCTCTGTCTCCGTCACTGATTTCACCCTCAAACACACACACACACACACACACACACACACTTTCTCTTGGGTTTTTCTTTCACTCCCTCACTTTGTCAATACTTGTCTCTTTCATGGCTTTACATCTCAGTTAAGCCTCTTACCTTACCTACCTACTATCTTTGTCTTCTAGCCTGCATGTCTTCGTTGTTTTCTTTCTCAATACACCTTTCTTCCTTCTATTCTTTGTTTCTTCCCTCTATGCTGCAGTATTTCTGCTCTCCCTTTCAGTCCTTCTTTATTTATTTATCTTCCTTTATTTTGCTTGTCCAGTTTCCCTCCTCTGTTTATGGAAAGTAGATAAGCTCATTTTCTCAAGTATTAGAGGTAATTTCTATTTTATGGTACTTCCACTCCACTGCATTTCAGAGGGAAATATTGTATTTTTGACCTCACTACATTTACTTGACAGCTGCTGATTATTTTGAGGATTAAGATTGAAGATTAGTGCATATGATAAAACACACTTTTAAAGATAAAACCAGTGGTTCTGAATTTTTTTTGGCCTCCCATGTGTCTTGTTCAAGCTCCTTTCTGATGTTTATGTCTGGTTAGTGTCTGTACCAAAGCATGATTTCCCCACTATAAACTTCTCAGATGATTTGATCTAAATGTTGTTTTTTTTGCACTTTGCTGTCCCACTTATCATCTCATAACCCCTCAGACTTATCTTGAGACCCTTTGCGGGGGCCAGATCTTAGGTTAGGCGCTCCCAGCTGTCAGAACTCCTGCACTACAGATATAGATGCAGCTACAGTTAAGCTTAAGTAGTTGACCGCTAGCAACAAGTCAAACAAACAAAGCAACAAAGCCATCAGGAAACAGCAGAGCAGCCAGAGGACTTCAGAGAGAAGACCAGTAAATCTTTTCTACTGAAAATATGATCCAGTTTCACCAGAATCAGTGAATAAAGTTGTAAATAAAGCTCTGTGCTTTTTGTAGACAGTGAGACATTCTATCATTTCTCAAACGCAAAAAGCAAATTCATCAAATTCACTGTCGCTATTGTCCAAGCTAAGTTACCGAAGCTGCCGTGCCGCCAAGCATCGAGAAGATAGCTGACAAATTGATGAGATTTTAAGGAGAGGACTTATTTCAGACCAAGAATGAACTGAAGAGGATGCATGAAGGGCCAGTATAGATAAGCAGAAGATAATCAGGATGTTTTTGAAGAGTGAATCATGCAAAGATACTTTAATGGAGTTTCAGACTGAGAACATAGAGCTGGAAGGAGACATGAGAAGAATCTATGTATTAGTTCTAGTTTCTTTCATCACTCATGGCTTGAGACCAGTGAATGAGTCAGTAAGTGACATGATATTGCTTACAGGAAATAACACATGCTCTACCTCCTTCCACAGTACGTCTTTCTATTTGTTCAGCTGTCACATGCAACAGTCTGAAGACAATCTGGTATTAGTTTGACCAACGAAACCATGGGTGTGTTTACATGTGGTTCCATTATGAATGAAAGACCATGAAACCATCGTCTTCATTGTTGGCCTGTCAGCCTCTCTCTCCCTCTTCCTCTCACACACACTTGATATCTGATTCACACACTCGCGCTTCCTTGAATGTTTTTGTGAATAAACCTGAATGACTTTCTATCTGCTTCTCATGACCACATCCTGTCTGTCTTTGAATTTTACGTTTTCATGCATAAACACACGTTCTCCTTTCATCTACAGACATTAACTCACACACACTCACTCTCTAAGTTACAGCATGGCAGCACATTTTCTTCTCGAGTGTCTTGTCTATACAGTCGTGCCAGATATTGATGATTTTACACTTAAGATCATACACCAGTATAATTATTAATAGCTGATTATTTCTGCCACTTTGGTGGCAAACTCTGCCACTGTGTGGTGTTTGTTGCTTGCAGGTAGCACAGAGTGGGTTTTTAGACATTTACACTGAAAACGATGTTAATGAGAGCGGTGAGAGTGAACAAAAACAGTTAAGTTGTGGGTTAAAACAAAACAATGGGTTAATAAATATTATAAATATTTGTGGAGCTGAGTGGGACTGCAGAGTTGGCAGTCAACTCTCTGAGGGTTTATGACTACAAGTGACCCCTTTCTCATAAAAGATGGCATGTTAAATAAAAAATATTGATTATAGCTCCTTTAAATAATAGTTTAAAACAGTGTTGTGGTGCTGTGGTTAACCCACTTTGGTTAGCACGGTGTTTGAAACGATGTCTCGTTAAATCATTTTTCTGTTAAGGAGGAAAATAAAGATCCTTGCTGACTTGGTGTGAGTCTCTGCTATATTCAGTGTCACGAGCACAACATGCCTTAGTTTCCACTGACCTGAGTCACCGCTAAGAGCACATGTTGCAATACAGAGTGTAGGCCAGGATTTTAGAAATACTGTAGTCATGAGTTCAAATTCCTTCAGCAGAGCCCCACGCATAAAAGACATTTTTGTCCACCCAGCAAACTGTAAATCATCTGAGTATTTAGAAATATATCACAGTGGGGTGTCGATCAGCTCAGTTGGTAGAGCATCCGCCCCATCTCTCTCTCTACATTCCTGTCACTATTCAGCTGTCTCTGTCAAAAATAAAGCTTGAAAAAGGCCAAAAAATATCTTAAAAAAAAAAAGAAAAGAAATATATCAGTTGTTTTTTGTCATTTATCTAAATGTTGTTTCAAATCTTTCTCTATGTACTTCACTAAATAATTAAAATCTATTGAATTTTTGGCCTAATTCTTAGTCAGAGTCACACAAACATCAGAATCAGTCTTTTAAAAATGTGTAGTATATGAAGGTGAACTCCATTCTCAGAAATATTTATTAGGGCGTGATCTTGTTGGCCTCAATGCTAGCTATGGCCTTGGTTAGCAAACAAGCAATAAAGTCAAAATAGTTAGATAAAAGTAATAAGGCAAATGGCCTCCAAGCCTGCACAGTGAAACCCTTTCAGATGATCCAGAACGTGGCGGCGTGCCTGGTCTTCAACCACCTACTTGAATGTCCTCATACAGACATATGTTACCTCCTCCAATGGAGGCCTGGCTCTGCCACCCGTACGCTCAGGACAATCCAAACTTTTCTCGTGTGTTGTTCCCCGTTGGTGGAACATCCTACCAGTATCAGATCAGGGGCGTCCATCTCTACCTTCAAAAACCTCCTGAAGACCCAGCTCTTCAGAGAGGACCTCCTCTCCAACAGCACCAACAACTGGATATGATAAATCTATCGCCCTCTACAACTGGACCTTGATTCTGTGAGTACTGTCACACTGTACCTTGATTGTTTCTTCTTTTTGTAAGTCGCTTTGGATAAAAGCGTCAGCTAAATGACTAAATGTAAATTCAATCTTCTGCCACTTCATGTGGGAGTAATACAAACGCAAAGTTGACCACACCTAAATAAAAACAGAACAAAGAGACCAAGACTAAACATCAACAATTTCTGGATCACTATGAATCGATCTGACAGGCCTGTTTTATATCAACGTTAAAGTGATAAAGTGTACCACTTCTGCACTTCAGGGCACAACATGTCAAAATCAACCAAAGTTCCTCAAAAACGACAAATGGTGCATGACAGCCAAGGACTATTTTCATTTTGAATGGTTCATCACTTTAAGTATTGAGTAAATGTCACATAAAAAAAGTGAATGAAAATAGAAAACCACAGTTCCTCTTTCACCAGCTCACTGTGGGTCTGTCACAAGGGAAGTCCACTCCCTTCCAGTGTAAACAAATACACAGCACAGAGTCATAATGAAGGGTGGGAAGACTGCAAGACAACAGTGTGTGATGAAGGCTGGAAAAAATGTCAACGCAGAGTGTAAATTCAACTAAAGGTGATGACAAAAATATCTGTGAAAATGTGTGTGCGTGTTTTCAGTGGTTTGTTTTTGTTTTGTCAAAGTACGTACAGGTTGATTCAAACATTATATGTTTTAAATACTTTTAAGGACAGTAACGTGTCTCTGTTACGTTAGCAGTTACATGTAATGATCTAGTTATTGTTTAACAATGAATATTTCATTGTGCGAGGTTTCTTCAGGCTTAAGTTCAGACTTTTTAAGACCTTGTTGAAACCATATAATGCAATTTAATAATATAATTAACTTGATTAACATGACTGGGACCAAAACAAGTGGTGTAACATTGATGGGTGGATTAAGAAATTAAAAATGATTAAGTTAATGTAAGTTTTTGCTAAGACAGACACACTTGTCTAATTATTAGTTGATGAGCTTTGAAATACTATTTGAGCAGTGGTGGTGGCAGCAGTAGCAGCAAATGACAGCAGAGTTCTAAGACTGCATTCAGACAGGATCAGGCGCTGTAGCGAATCACCCCACGGTTGTGGCTGTGTGTGAAGGTGAGGGGGGGTGTGCCTGCTTGTGCTGAATCTGACTGTGAAACAATCAGGAAATAACTTTTTATTTTGTTGATTAACCGACTTTATTGATGCCGGCGCTCGCTCACTCTCATTCACTGTCTGTGTCTCTCAACCAACCTTGCTCAAACCAAACTTCTTTTTGCCTCAACTAAAGTAAATTGGGAGTCAGACTCAGATTTAGAAGCTGGCACATGAAATAAACAAAGCCAGAACACAACAGGTAGAGTATCAGAGTTTAAATAGTCTCAGTTTCATTCAGACATTTCAGGCTGACTGTGGAGGTTTGACCGCTTTGATCGTATTCGGGCACCAAAATATACGACCCTCACTCAAATGAATGGAACAACCTGCGTTTTCGCCACAGAGCCGGGTCCTGTCTGAATACGGCCTAAGGTGAGCGGTGCAGCATGCAGCAAAAGAGTGAACATAAACACACGGCCATGTTTAAATGTGTGCATTGGATATATATATAACTAACTTCTTTTAATAGTACAAATAATCTTCAGTAGCTTTATGACTGCTCTCTCATTTTATTAGAGTTGAAAGAACATTTAACAAAAGAACAGCAGGTTAATGTCCCTAACACATGAAACTGTTAATCATGTTAACATTTTAGCATTACCGCCACACCGAGCAAAGTGTTGTGTAGGTTGATTTCATTTCACAAGGGGACTTCCCTTTTAAATGACAACTCATTACTACACAGAGCAAACCAATTTGCACATATGTCAGCCACGTAAACTTTTACAGCAGTGTTTACGTGAAAAATGGCTCCAAACAAAAAAAAAAAAAAAAAAAAGCCTCCATGTTACTGTAGCTATAATTTCACACAGACAGAGACCTGTTTCTCTCCCACCTCCATCTTCCAGCGGCTGAGCCATTCTTCTCTCTGTCTCCTGCTGATGTAGTACGGATCTCCAGCCTGGAAAGTCACTCTGGGGACCGGCCTCCTCCGCAGCCTCCCAGTCTCCCCCTGAATATACATTTTAAAAAAAGTTGTTACATGCTTACTTTTAAATCTGCTTGTACTATGAGATTTTTTTTTCTTGGATGTTAAAAAAAAACACCAGAAGCTGGGTAGCAACTGGGTTTCTCACCTCTCTGGGGGAGTCGCAGTTTCTGTCGTCTGGCTCGTCTGCAGGAGAAGAAAAGTTACAGGAAATGGCCCATTTGTAGAGATTTAACAAGAGCTTTAATGAGGAGGTAAAGTCATGGTTTTCATCACTTTGCCCTGGCATCCATATTTAAAATGCCTTCTGCAATCTGGAAGTTATTTGACTATTAAAATTTCAGGTAAACTGACAAGACTTTTCAGACTTGAAGCATCTAAAATGTACAAAAAGTTAGCTGTTGTTTAGAGATCTTAATTACTTTATATATGAGCAAGAATTATACGACTTTGTATTAAATCTATACCCTTATTCTTCTCTTCTCTTTGCTCTAGTTTCCGCCGCCCACGCTTCTTGCGAGGGGAGGGGGAGGGCTCCGGCTCCTCAGGCGGGGTTGGCGGGGCGTTTGCACAGGGGTCAGAGGTCGCCATCTCCTGGGAAACAGACGGAGAACAGTCTAGGTCTGAGAAAACTGCTGCTGGCCCTTGTCTAGACTCATCAAAGGACTCCACAGACATTATAACGATACACACACCCGTACAGGCCTTATACACAAACACACACACAATCAAAGAGCTACTGCAATACACACACATACCTATTAATCTGCCCTTGTTAGTACAATGCAGAGCAGGTAGTGTGTCTGCGTAGGATCAGTATAATAAACACCCACAGCTCCCATTAACACACACACACACACACACACACACACACACACACACTTATGAGATGAGAAGGGGAGCTGATGTCGTTAACAGTGCTAATGATTAATGAGCACATGTGTGTTAAATGATGCTAACCCATTAAATTGGGCTAAAATTACATATAATCTACCTAAAAAAATATTGTTACAATGACAGTACGTTGTTTGTTTACTCCCGTGTCTATAATCCAGTCTCAAATTCAATGGCTTATCCGTTAGCTCAGCAGAATTAATGCTAAACTCTGATCATGTGTCCCCTCTAAAACGCCAGCAGGGTTTTTATGTGTGTGTCGCTAACAGCTGAACAGATTTTATAGATTGGTAGTTGGAAAGAGGAGAGCAGGGGTGAATGTCAAGCTCAAAGGCTACGCTAACGTTAGCTCGGGCTAACAAGCCCACAAAGGCTGTAATGAGCAGGTGAGAAGGTCTGTAAAAAAGCTGAGAACACAAAAGGTGACTAGAAAGGCCGCAGGGGCAAACTTAACTATACACCAGCACACACTTTTAACACTTGGTACTTAAACAGGAACAAGGTTTTTGAAACATAGGTGGTGTTGGGTGTCTCAAAGGCTTTTAGTGCCCAAAACTTTCCCACCTATACACAAACATTTATATTTTGTGTTAATGTGTGCTTGGTGAGAGTGTGCATGTACAGTTTAAGGCCATTTATTTACCACTGCATCAGCCTAGTTAAAGTCTAGCTCTAAAGGAAGTAGGATTTTTATGTCTACAGTCTGCATTACGGTAAAACCCAACCGGGCACGTCTCCGTCATTGGACTGTTTTGGCGACTTTTTTGCCAACCAGAGTTTGTTAACTTTTCTGGTTTATGTGCTTCTAAATATGTAAATATGCTACAGAGTTAAATAGTTTCCCTTTTGGCTGTTTTTACGATCATAAGTTTGCACAAGGTGTTTTATTTTGAAATTAGACTGGATTCTCTATGTCGTTTATGTGTCTGACTTCTCGCCAGCTCAAACTGCTCTGTGCAGATTGATGTGGAGACCACTGACAGTATAAAGAATGGACAGACACCAAGCTCAGAGTGTGGTAGCTCTGGACACCGCCATGTTAGCTTCACTGCTTCTTCCACCTCCAGGCTAATCTAGAAATCAGCAAAGACGTGGATCATCAGTGGAGCTGAAGCAGGCTGAACGACGACTGGGTGCTCAAACAAGCCATCTGTTACAGCACCTACCTGTCAATCAAAGCGGCCATGCTGTTAATTCTGCATAACTTTAAGCCTTAATATAAGTGAGTTCTATAAAAATTCACCCTCAGTACAGTTGCTATTTTTTGTACCAGGCTGTAAACATGTTTATTTCTGCTATGAAGTTGGACATTTTAACATGGGGGCTTATGGAGATTGACTCGTTCTGTAGCCAGCCTCAAGTGGACGTTTGAGGAGTTTTTGGCACATCTGCATAGGCTTCACTTCACAGCCACCAAGGTTGGCGCTTGGTAGAGACTCACTTAAGGGACGCTTCTGAAAAACAGACCCCGGCATTACTGGTGGAGTTTGAAACATTGACTAGAACGGCCGCGATTAGCTCCGGCAGAACGCGTCACATCCGTGCTCGGAGGAATTTAAATGGCCTTTGGATGACAGTACATCCCTTCAGCTCTAAATTGAATTTCTGTTGTTGTTTGTTTTTTTACTTACATTACTGCACTATGATACAGTTGGCAGCAGATAACCGATTACATCTCATCAACTCTCACTAAAAGTGTGTAAAAATGTAGAAATTATTAGCAGAGAAGCTGTGTGTGTGAAAAGCAACAGGTTGAGACAAAACACTGGGAAATGAACTGCTGAAACAAAAAGTGACTTGACTGTAAAAATAACATATTTGTGATTATAGCATTTCATAGACTCCATAAATTGCAGGAAGCGTAAAAAAGGCACAACACATTCAAACTAAATAACTCAAAGCAGTCAACTAAATTCAACCACTTAAGTCAAGTGGTTGAAATCAGTGTAAAACTTGCTACATAAAAAAATAAACCAGGGTCGCTTTGTTATAAATTAGCTGTGCGCACAAAAACAATCAAAATCATGAAAAGCATGAATTAACCGAGATGAAAGTTTCTTTAAAATTAAAATTAAAATGAGTGCACCAGCGTCTATCGTGTGCACATGCAATACCATCACGTGCCCTTGATGTGAACACGTGGCCTTAGCTTTTCTTGTTTTTAACCCCAAACTGAACTTTCAAGCTGCATTAAGCAATCTTTTAACATTAGAAAAGACTACAGCTCCTACAGCTAACTTTTAAGCAAACAACTGACTACTTACACATTCAGCAGAAACAGAGGAATCTGGACTTGCAGTCATCTTTTTGGTCACATGTCGAATGTAAATCAGCCCTGGCTTGGTCCACCAACTCCTGAGAAAAATATCTGGATGTCTTTGGATTGCTATATGATTCGACGTTTCTTCAGCCACAACGCCTCTCCGCCATTTTGCGCTAAAACAGGAAGTGTACAATCGGCTTGTGTGTGAGCTGACTGTACACTTCCTTTTATGAGAGCAGGTGCATTTGTTGGGTTTCATTTAGGCCGGTGAACCAAAACTATGACCTCAATGCGGCGGCTGCAGACTACAATGTTGATTCACAGAGATTCACTGGATTCAGTATGACTGTCAAAGAATTGCTTAATGCAGCTTTAAAGTTGTATTGAGAGAGTTTATCTTGTATATTAAGACATTTTCAGGCACAGACTGCCTTTAACAGCAGTCATGATTAAGTTTAAACTCACACACATACACACACAGTACCTCCTGCATGTAAACTGGTGGTTCACGTTGGTTGTCTTTCACCTTTTCAAACAACTCCTCGCTGACCTGCACTTCCTCTTCTAACCTTGATCTTGAATGACAGACAGTGTGGAAAGTACCTGACTTCACTGACTCTAACTTAAGCTGTGTAGCACAATATAGTGATCCAGCGACGGGCGGTTTTTAAGGTTTGGATGAAACTTTGATGATACCCAAGGGAAGGTTGAAGAGAGAACAGGATGTAGCAAACAATAAAACAATAGTGCACCAAAAATAATAAAAATAAGCAGTCACACCAAGCTAATGGAGCAAATACATATAGATCAGCCATATGTATTGTAGGTGTTTCCAATATCAGACGGAGGTAACACAAATGTGCACAGCAGGCACTTTTTATTTCACTTATTACTCGTGGTTCACATCGCTGTAGTCGTGAATCTCCTCCAGATTATGCCTTGTAGAGTATGTCTCAGCTTTGCATCATAGCCCGCCTGAAAAAAAATAAATAAATAACACCCTCTAGAGGAAGAGCTACTTTAGTATCTTTCCTTTGTTTTCCTCAGGTTTGCTAGCTAACTACAGATAGCTACCGTGGCCATGTTGGTCAAAGTAGCTATCTGTAGTTGCTTTTCTAACAAAGTTTAATAAGAAATAAAGACAAAGGTTACCTAACAGCGGTGAAAAATCACAAACAAGATGATTCCTTAAGCATTTACTCAAAGATTGTTGTCTCTAATGATTATTCTGTAGTCTACTGAGGTGTGATTATCCTCAAAGATAGCAACTCTACAGCTACACTGCAGTTTATTAGGTTTATTGCAACAGTTCTGCATTAAATCACCACAAAGGTTATAATGTTGAAACTGTTTTATAGAGGAGTTCATTGAACTGTATAGTCATTTTGGAGGCTGAAGTTTGTGGTGATGTTGAATTGTATGGTATTATACTGAACAAAGGCTGCAGCTAATTATTTTCATTATCAAATAACCTTGATTAATCATTTCAATGTTGAAGGGCCCTTTATAATGTCCTACAAGCCGAAGGTACAGTCTTCAAATGCAATTTTGTGTCTCATCACCAGCACAAAACATGATGATATTCAAGTTTAATATCATGTATCACAAAGAAAAGGAAAGAAATCTCACATTTAATAAGGTGGAACCATCAAATGTTTGTCCTTTTTTGCCAAGGAAATGTCTGTTATGTCCAATGAAAACATGAAAAACACCTCTTTGTATAACCTCAATAAAATCCAGTAACACTAAACTACACAAGTGGATTTTACATGAAAATCTATGCTGACACACTCACACAGAGAAAAACAGTCGGGCAGATTTTCTTCAGCTTAAAAACCACTCAGATTAAATCTTATTTAACTACTTTAATAGTAGATTTCTCAGTTACGTGACTCTGAATAGCCAGATTAAGGAAATTATTCAACTGAAGATACACTAATCTGACTTCCTCCATGACCTGAGGTTAGAAAGCTCTGTGTGGTTTGCAGAGGATGTTTAAGTTAATTAATACAGGACCTCAACACAACACAAGCTCGGTTACTCGCAGCGTTTAGTTTTAACTTAAAGGTTGTTTTTTTTTTGGCTCAGAAGAAGCTAGTTTTTTATCTTTCAGCCGCAAGTTGTGACACTTCTTGTCAAACACTGCAAACACAACCACAGTTGTTCCACAATGTTTCTGTGACCTTTTGCGGTTTGGGCACAAAACACCAGAAGAAACCAAACGAAGCTGCATACATGCCGAGATCAAACGGTTATCAAGTCATGCTTAGTCCAAGTTAAGATCTTTTTCCAGTTCCAGTAAGTGTAGTTTAGTTATTAGTGTAAAGTTTCATTATTTAGATCACATTTGACTGTGGTTGTGAGGGGACTTTCATGCAAAAGTATTGTATAAATGTCAGGGGAAAGTGCCAATAATAAAAATCATTATTCCGACTGTATTTCAAACTACTTCGAAATCTTTAAGCAAAAAGTCAGCAAGTGCAGCACACATGCATAAAAAACCACCAGCTGCTCCGCACATGGGAGTGAAACGAGGGAGAGAGGGAAGAAAGAGGAAGAAACCGACACCTATCCGACAACGTACAACCTTTTGAACACACAAAAATAAATAAACAGCAGCTAGAATAAATAAGAAACCATGAGATGGAGGCTTGAAATAGTTAAGGACCGTTGAGCTTTCCATGAAACTGTCACCATTACTGTTATAATGTGTGTGTGTGTGTGTGTGTGTGTGTGTGTGTGTGTGTGTATTCAGAGCAGTGTGTTTCTGTAAATTGTGTGTTGTTTGTAATGGAGGTGAACGAGTGAGTGAAGGAGACCGTCCCGCTCTGCTCTCTACAGTTGGTGTCAGCTCCACCCTGAGCTCCACACAATGCCTCTATTCCTGGATGCACTCTGCTGTGTGTGTGTGTGAGTGTGTGTGTGTGTGTGTGTTAATGGATAACATACGTCTGGCTGGGCAAGATGCTTCTGGCTATACTAGTACTATCATCGATTACTAAGACAACTTTTCCCAGACAATTACTGCTGCTGCTACTAACTACTTTTACTGATACTCGTGCTGCTGTGTACTTCTTTAACCTCTGCTACTATTCAACAACCACTATCGATACTAATGCTTATATTTTCATGTATTTTTATGTTTAAAAAGCAAACTCAAGACCAAGCGGCAACCTCTGTGGCTATGAACTGCAGTTCCTCAAACGTCCACTTGAGGCTGGCTCCAGAAGTGAGTCAGTCTCCATAAGTCCCCATGTTAAAATGTCCAGCTTCACAGCAGAAATAAACATGTTTACAGCCTGGCACAAAAAAACAGTTTTGGTCTCTATAGCTAATTTCCCCGTTCATGACAACTGTACTGAGGGTGAATTTTTACAGAACTCACCTGTTCAGATTACATTAAGGCTTAAAGTTACGCAGAATTAACAGCGTGGCTGCTTTGATTGACAGGGAGGTGCTGTTACAGATGGCTTATTTGAGCAACCATTCGACCTGCCTCGGGTTTGCCGATGATCCACGTCTTTGCCGATTTATAGATTAGTCGAGAGGCTGCCACATAGAGCCACCACACACTGAGCTAACCGCTCTTCAGAAACCTGTGGGCGACGTCACAGATACTCTGTCCATTATTTATACTGTCAGTAGACCTATGTTTTTATTATTATTATTATTATTATTATTATTAATGCCATTATCACTACTATCACTACTGCAATGATTCCGACTGCTGCTAATACTATTATTAAAGCTATTACACCGTTATCATTACTTACGATTACAATTACTCCTACTATTACTACTAACTTCTAAATACTTTACAGTATGGTACACAACATTAATTATAGTTACCACAGACAGTATATAATTCCAGTCTGTTAAGTGTCCTGTATTATTTCTAATGGCTAGAAGGATTGTATTGAGTCTTAAAGAGAAATGAGCCTACTTCTCTGTTGATTTATGACCTCAGTAAACAGTTCCTTCATGAGTTTATGG
This sequence comes from Argyrosomus regius, assembly GCA_946959425.1. Lineage (NCBI taxonomy): Eukaryota > Metazoa > Chordata > Actinopteri > Sciaenidae > Argyrosomus > Argyrosomus regius. Next base: position 8,527,261 of record OX336901.1, on the reverse strand, counting down.
TCTCAAGCTCCAGTTTCAAGTCTTCTCACATACAGCATGATGTTTAAATTTGTAAATTATGGTCCCATTTGGAGTAAAATAGACGATAAAGAAGGATCTTGTGATTGACAGCTCAGCAAAACTCAGATCAAACTGGGCACTGCTGATCAAATATGAACCGAGATTACTGCATTGCCTCGTTATTTTATTTGTTCGGCTGTAATATGAGAATGTTTATGACCAGGCAGGACGTCATTTTTTCCTGCCTGAAAAACAGAGTCAAAACCAACCACAACTCACCCACCAGTGGCACACTACACTCTCGTCCAAATATTACCACTACAGGTAGCTACTGCAACTACAATAGCACCAATACTACTGCTACTCCAACAACTACAATAAATATTACTATCTTTACAACTACTGCTCTCATTTTATCTTTATAATAATAGCATTACAAATACTACTTCTACTGCTAGTGCTACTACTTCTACTACTGCCATTACCAGTGCCTAAATAAATCTGATACTAATACTACTGTTACTACTGCAGTACTGTGATTGATGGTGTTGTAACAGCTACTACCAGCAGTGCAGAACAAACAACATTCACTGACACGCAGACCTTTTGTTTCATGTCACACGTATGTTTTGACTCCAGACATGTGTTTGTTATATGTGCACATTTGTGTGTGCGTGTGCGTGACAGGACTCACATTAATCCTGCCTACCTTGTCAGAGCTCAGACATCAAAGCATGATCAGACCTGCTATCCTGCACACATGAATGCACACACACACTCTCTCACAGTAGTTCACTCAGTACTCCTCTCTGTCTGGGGTTGTTTGATCAGCTATATTGACTTGCTGATTTGACCACAGAGTTCAGTGAGCACAAAGACACACACACACAAACAGAGGTGAGCGATAAGAGGATGAATGAAGGGAGAATTATGGAGGAGAGGAGCTGCCAAAGACCTCAAGTCAGAGAGTGAAGAAATATACAGTATGGTGTCCTTACAGTAAGAATACAGCTCTGTAACACCACTCACATCTTGTTACTGCTGGATTAAAGGTGATTGGAAGGTTGCCAGTTCAAACCTCCAGTCGAGCTCACGCAGAGGGAGTAAAGTAACACGTTCACCTTGTGTAAAATTAACAGTTTCCAACTCACCCAGCACAAGTGGGCACTGACTACATTACAAAAACACAGCTGAAAGCTACTAACATTTACTCATAAACATGCACAAAGTAAAATCCAGCAACCTGCGCAGGTATGAATTTCACCTTCTGCCCATCAAAGCCGCTCTGAAGTTTTTATCCTCAGTGACCAACTTAATCTACGTAATCAACCTTTCTATCCGATAGTCAGTTCTAGTTGAGTTTGTTCTGTGTTTTCATTCTTTTTGTGTCAATGTAAAGGTTCCGATGATAAACAGCTATATAAATACAGAGCTGCGTGTCTGTAGTGATAGTGAAGTGTAGTTTATATGCCATTTGTTCTGAAGCCTGGCTCACGTAACAGTTCTTGACACATGATGAAGCTCAGCTAATTAAACTTGTTGCAAAAGAATCAAAATAAACTCTAGACAGAACAAAAAATGTGCTTAAAAAAACTACTTGAGTTTTTTTTTTCTTCATAGCTCCGGGCCATCATTTCCATCAGTTATGATAACATTACTCACCGGTACTCACCAGAGTAATTGCAGAGATCTAAGGACACGTCAACATCACTAAAAATAAGTCTTAAGGTTGAAATCGAGCCAGTCGTTTTGTCAGATTAGCGACCACATTGCTAATTATCCCTCATTGTACAGGAAAACCACAAGGGTGAAAAACTATAGCATGTTGCATGTCGGCCAAACGTAGGAGCCAAAATGTGATTATTACTTGTGTTGTTTATTTGTTTAGCTCGCACACGTTCTCTGGATCACTATCATTTCTGGTAACTGGCACAGGGGGTGTGGTTCTATATTTACCTGTTCGCTTGGTGGTTGGATTGAGACAAAGAGAGTGAGTTAGACTTCTTCTGTTGACGGTCTCGTCTAGTTTCGTCTCTTTATGCCAGGTTAAGTTGTTTGTTATTCCTTTGTTAAATAACCACTACAAAACTGACAAGACTGTGGATCTGAGTCAGTTAAAAGCCTGCCAGACTTTGAGCCTTTCCAACTTACTTTTAACGCTCTTGCGACATTCTGACAACTTAGCCGTTACTTTGGTGAGTACAATTTTAGAAGAACGTGCTGGCCAGAGTTTTATTAAAACTTGCTCTAATTAATCAGAGATTTTCTTCTCTAACAGCAAATGATGCAATGTAAATTAAGCTAAAAATAAGTCGAGCCACTCAATTAGCTACCACATTGCTAATTATTCCTCATTGTACAGGAAAACCACAAGGGTGCAAAACTATAGCATGCATTCTAGGTCAAAGTTGAATCAGGAAGTTCAGTTCAGTTGTTTATCACTTCCTATTTAACTTGACTGACAGACTTTGATCCTTTCTAACTTACTTTTAACGTCGTTGCCATTAACTTAGACATTACTTTGGTGAGTACAATGTTAGAGCAATTTGCTATCTGGACTTTTATTAAATTTGCTCTAATAAATCACAAATTTTCTCCTCTAAGCAAGATGGTAAAAATGTTGTGGATGGAGCCAAACTGCAATAAATTATGAGGAAATGAAGCTAGCATTTCAGAGCTGAGGGATATGCACTGACTGTCAATGTGTCGGGGAATCCCTGTTCTCAGACAAAAAATAAAAAGTCTCAATGTAACACATAAAAGCAGAAGAAAGGCAACCACCAAAGGAAGCTGCTGTGAGGAGCTTTGCCACATCTATCAAACACATTCAAATGTGACAATTAATTAATGCAATAAGTGTGTCTGCGTTAGCAGCAGCAGCTAGCAGGTGTGAATGCGTAAATGTGAAGCAGTTCCTGGAAGCAGTGCGCGCATGTTTAACATATCTTATCAGGCTAACAGGGGAATGTTGCATAGGTGGAAAAGATAATCAATCACCCCGCTTCAGTTTCCAGTATAAAAGCCTGACGACAGCCTGTAATTACAGTACTCACAGGAAGCAGCTGTTTGCGTTTCCTGCCAGGACGACCCACTCTGCGCTTGTTGCGGGGACTCGCTGGCGTCCCCTCCTCTGGACTGTCCTGGTCTGCTCCATCTTCATTCTGTCCAATTATAGAGAGAGGCCACATTAAACACTGAGTCAATCGAATGACCGTATGAAGTTATAATTGATGACAGCAGTGAGGCCGCATTAAAGCATCAATGGTTCCAGAAGCTGCAGTTAAGAAACACTCAGTGACTGGGAAACGGGATAAAATGAATAAATGGTGTCACACTCGGAAGAAAAAAAGACAAATTTAAAATTTAAAACTTTAAAAGCAAATATCTCAAACCCCAGCCAAGTTCTTATTGAACAAAGCCAAACTATAAATAGAGGAAATATGAAAGACAAAACCAGAAAATTATACGCTTGCAGACATAAAAACCAGCTGTCTTTAGTAAAGCAAACATGTTGTAGTACTTCTAGACCTGCTGTGGATTGATCAAAGCACAAAAACGTCTTTAAACGTAAAAGTCTTTTAGAAACCAGCGGCGACCTTGATGAGATTTGTATACGGATCCCTTCAGTGACGATTTGAACCTAAATCAATTCACCTCAGCAGTTTGTTCCTCTGCTCAGCTCACAGCACAGACAAAGTGGTACAGCAGAGTTGTAGAATAGCAGCGGTGTAATTTTAGAGTGATATACTGTATAAAATAAAAATAGCACGCTGCACCTGTGTGTCGGCCAGTTAGAGAGCGTGTTGGGTCAAAAGCAAAGCTAAGGAACAGCTTTGAAACCAGATGGATGAGATCCTGATGAGATCTCTCTTTCTATCTTCACTTTTAATTTGTTAGAAAATTAAATATGTCAAACTACAGTTTTTAGACGCTTTATAATGTTCTTAATGTTTAGGTAGCTCAGTGGTTTACAGGCCTTTTTGCAGACGTGTGGACTCTGACACTGATTCCAGTGGTGGGAGAAGTACTCAGATATTCCAGTGGAAGTGGAAGTCCTGCATCCAAAGTCCTACTACACTAAAAGTACATGTATTATTAACAATAATATACTTTAATATGTATACTTTGCTGGATAATTTTACCTCTTTGGACTAAAAACTTAGAGTTTAGGGTGGAAATGACACTTTGGTAGATCTGTTAACACAACATAAACATCTCAACATTTCTTCTTTACTTCTTTATAAGAGGTCAAAAAGGTTGAGAACCAGTGGTTTATTCTTTTATTCATTTATGATATTTTATAAGCTTATCTTAATCTGAAAAGAAACTATATCCATCAAATAATTAAATACATTTTCTGCTTTTGCTCTTGCTCATGGTGGGAATTGTTGGGTTTCTGTAAATTATATTATAAGTTTTATATAATTAATTATGGAAAGGGCCATGAGATAACTTCTGTTATGATTTGGTGGTATATAAATAAAATCATAGAAGTAGAAATGTAAAGTTGTGTAACATGCTGCCTCAAAATTGTACACGACAGTACACTACATTTACAGTACAGTAGTAAATGTACTTAGTTATTTTATACCACTGTATGACTTCGTCTGGGCCATGAACATGAGAACTTGATTTGACTTTAACAACAACCTGTGACTTTAGAGTGACCTCATATCATTCCTAAACCCACAGATTAAAAGAAAGCCCTCAGATTATATGAAAAGCGTGAAGCAGATTAACCCTTTAGATACACTCTGCACATTGCAACCACCAAACAAAAGATTAAACTTCAGGTTAAGATCCACACATGCTCTGATCAATCACAAAACAAACAAACATGGCAAACGTGTTTCACAGAAACATACTGACGCACATCTGACCAATTAGCATTTAAATGTTATAAACTGTGTGTTTACTTTAAAGCAGGCATGCACCTCTCTGACCTTTTCTCTCCACATACTAACTGAGTTTAGCCACACAAAACTGAGTGGCTAAACTCTGAGTATCTGATCCCAAACACAGATCCAGTATCTGGAATATATTGATGAATAATTTAATATGATGGACTGCTGTGGTGCTGTAACTCAATTTGGCTGCCTGCTATGACTGAATGAATGTAGTTGGTAGCACAAAGATGAATTTTATGATGACATTAATGAAGAAACTGTAATTAATGTGGAACAATTCATTTAAAAAGGGACTTACTTTGTCCCACATCTGCCTTTTTTATTTGCCCACTCCTCTATCATATTATAAAGTACCAAAATATACACTCATTCACAACCAGAGCAGTCTGTGGATCTGCTCTCTCCCACACAGCAGTGATCTTTATAAATGTACATGTATATATAGATACATGCAACCCTCCCCACAGCAATAATTTCAGGGTCTAACCAAACGTGAGTCAGGTCCTCACTTTCTATTTTTACATCGGCTCTGGGCCAGATTTGAGTTACAGAGAGTCTCAGGTCTATGCGATATATTTATTGGGCCCTAGAGGATATGTGAAAGAGAAATAAAATAAGCAACACCTGCTGCATCTTTAGTTAATCAGTCCACACTTGAATGTGGCTTCATTGTGTGAGAAACGCCTCTTACTTTAAGGGTATCATATTTTATCCAGAAGGCAGGAATTTGCCACCAGCAGCGATTTTTATTATAGGCATTTTATGTTCATATTTGAGCTCTCTCTATGTGCATCGCTGCCTCGGGCGGAAATTAAATAAATGTCACTGTTACAAGGCAGAACCATTAGACACTTGTAGTGCTGAAGTGAACAAGGCGGCTCTGAATGTATCAGTTAGGAGGAATAGTGTTTTTAATGAGAGGTTTGCCCGACTTGTTCAAAGCCTGGTTAAGACTAAAAGACCTATGTAGCAGAGTGTCAGATGTATTTAACTACAGGGTTACAGGCTACGTTTTCTTTTTGTCCACCTCAGACTACAGCTATGGCTGTAGTTGAAAACATTATTACAATATAATTTAATATATAACATTTAGATATAACATGAAATATATATGAAAAATATTATATCATCACTTCAGACAAGAGGTAGACCATATAGATATAACCCTTTCTCCCTGAGATATGTGTAATTTCTCTATATCACCATAGCGATACGGTTTATATGGTGATATATGGTGAAAATAACCAGACAGGAATGTTTGTTTTTGGAAAGTCCAGCCAATTACAAAGAGAGAGAGAGAGAGATCTTTTCATCATGTAAAAATCCACTAAGTCCTTCATATTGATTTTATTGCACACGATGGTCTGCTTTATCCAGAGAGGAGCAGCGTGGAGGATTTGCTGGCATTACAACCCCCCCTCGTTTCACCCTTTCCTCCTTAGTGCCCGCAAAATACATGAAAGACGCAAAAAGGCTCGATTTAGAGCCAGAGTTTAGTTTGGCTGTTCTGGGCTACTGTAGAAACATGGCGCTTCAACATGGTGGACTATGTAGAAGAGGACCTGTGGCGTCTGTATATATAAAAGCCTCATTTAAGCAGTAACCTCCGTGGCTGTGAAGTGAAGCAAATGCCAAAAACTCTGCAGTTCCTCAAACGTCCACTAAAAAAAAAATGTCCAACTTCACAGCAGAAATAAACATGTTCACAGCCTGGTACAAAAAACAGTTTTGGTCTCTATAGCTAATTTCCCCGTTCATGACAACTGTACTGAGGGTGAATTTTTATAGAACTCACCTGTTCAAATTATATTAAGGCTTAAAGTTATGCAGAATTAACAGTGTGGACACTTTGATTGACAGGTAGGTGACATTACAGATGGCTTGTTTGAGCAACCAGGCCTCATTCAGCCCGCCTTATGATCCACGTCTTTGCCGATTTTTAGATTAGGCGGGAGGCGGAAGAGGCAGGACTGCCAACATCAGATTTTGAGCTTCAAATCGGCTCTTTAGAAACTTACTGGTGACGTTACAGATACACTGTCCATCCTTTATACTGTCAGTGATCGAGTATATAACGGATATAGCCGCATCTGACTGACTTTACGTCGTCTCATAGTATATCTGTTGTCCTCTCGTCCAACTCTACTTCAGACTGTCAACGTGAAAACTGAGAACTTCTACATCAACTCCAAAAGGTGTGTCTTATTGTGCTCTTGTGTGGTCTTTTGTTGTGTTCCTGTACAAGAGATGAAAATGTATTGGCTCACTTTTTGTGTCACCCTGAAACTTTTTGAGTTAGTTAATAATATCCGCTCTGTTTCCAGACTCCTGCTATAATCAGTCCGACCTGACTCTGTACGCTGCCTGCTGTCAGCCTTGTGTTTCCATTAATGTCTTCCTCCCTTTCTCTCTCTCTCTCTCTCTCTCTCTCTCTCTCTCTCTCTCTCTCTCTCTCTCTCTCTCTCTCTCTCTCCCTTCCCTGCTGGACCCTCTGTTGCGGTGACAGTGGAGTGGTTGCTAAGGTGCAGAAACTGCTTAGCAACTGTCTCCGACGGGGCCGCCGTGCTGACTAAACATTCTGATGTCACTTCCCTGACGATCAGCATAGCAACCAGCTAGAACGGGGTAATGGCCCTGCGCCTGTCTGCCTGGTGTGTTGTCCATATGCCTGTTTCACGACACGCACTTGCACACACACACACACACACACACACACACACACACACACATATTTTTAACAATACAAGTGTAAAAAAAAAAAAAAAAAAAGTCAACTAAGTCAAACATAAAGAGACAGAGCTAGAAAACTCAACCAAATCCTTTTAAGAGTATGTCAACACACACAAACACACACACACACTGGCCAATCTGTCCATTTATCTTTGGTCTATTTCTGTCTCCCGGTAGGTTATTTTAGGCCACCACAGTTGCTAAGCAACCAGACTGCAAACCAGGCGGGCAGAGGAGGATCCCATCAGCAGCAGACAGCTTGTCCTCTTTCTTTCTACCCCATCCCCACGTCCTCCTCTCTTTATAAGGTCCCCTGTATCTCCCCTCTCTTCTGCTTTCGTTCAGTGTTTCACTTTGAATCGACTCCTCACTGAATCATGAGCCGGTAAAGCTGTCGACAGAACAAATACTAGACTTTAATTTATCTAGATTGAACCTCTGTACGGATTTAGAATATTTAAACACATCAGACGTGAAGCAGATGTCACTTTTACGCAATCCTACTGTTAAAATAATTCATATTAATTAAATCATTTACAAATTCTGTTGTAATGTTATAATACTGTGACTATATGTCAACAATATGGCGCCGTCTATGCCTGCTTGTGCTTTAGAGATGGAATAAACAACACCGTCCACAGAGTCTGAACACACAGTATTGCTTTTACAGATCCTGAAGCACATCTTTATACTATCTTCAAAGTGTCTTTGTAGTTTGTTGTAAGTGCCGTGTACAAGGACACTTGGCAGCAAAAAAACATTAAGGCCTCACATGCTTAAAATAAAGTGTTTGAAACTACATTCAGGGAGCTGCTCCAAATTTTTACAGTGATTGGTGAGGTATGGCTAGCATGGTTTGAATTTCTCTCTCAGGTTTGATTTCTTTTTTACTCTTCTCAGTTTAATTCATTCCAAGTGTAAAATCTAGTGAAACACTATATATTATCTTCAAAGAGAGAGACAACCTAAAACCTGTATGATTCATTGCGTCAATATTACGACTCAAAGAGAGATCAGGACGGCGGCTCGATGCAGCTCGCAGGACGCTTTGATGTCGGGATTTTGTTCCGCCTTGAAGTGTCAACAGTCAGAACAGGTAGAAAGATCGAGTTTGTTTTAAGTGTACTCTAGCATTAAAGGATCAATGTGTAGGATTTAGTGGCATCTAGCAGATTGCAATCCTGTCACCTCACCCTCTCCTTCCTAGTGTGAAAAAGAAACTACACTGGCTGTGAAATGCCCCCAAAAAATGTCGGTAGAGCATCCGCCCCATGTCAGTCTCTGTCAAATAAAGCTCAAAAAGGCCAAAAAAATATCTTAAAAAAAAAAAAAAGATTTATTCTAATGTAACAAAAACATGATTCATATTTTCAGGTGATTATACACTTCTACACTACATCTCTGTCATGTTCTGTAAATAGAGCCTCCTAAATGTGACACACTGACACAAAAGACAGGATTAAACAACAGGAGGATGTGACATATCCTCAAGGCAAACTGTCTTTGTAGTTTGTAACATATACGGAAATGTGAGCAGTCAAAGAATGAGAGGAAAGAGTTCTCAGAGACTGCACTTAGCTGTGATTGGTGCATTAAAGTGAAAAGGGCAATCCTTAAGATCACTCAATTTACAAGACATGAAAAGTGACGAAAATGTATGGGCTCAAATAAGGGTCAGTAAATTTTGAGCCAAGCCGAGTGCCAAAGACTGCAGTTCCTCAAACGTCCACTTGAGGACCAAGTAAGTCCCCATGTTAAAATGTCCAACTTCACAGCAGAAATAAACACGTTTACAGCCTGGTACAAAAAACAGTTTTGGTCTCTATAGCTAATTTCCCTGTTCATGACAACTGTACTGAGGGTGAATTTTTATAGAATTCACCTGTTCAAATTATATTAAGATAAATTAAGTTAAAAAACATGTGCACAGAAATGTCTTTTGAAATGTGTGGATTCAAACTTCACACAGCTCTTTCTATCACACACAGTGACTTGCCATGTCTTCCTCTCTACCCTCAGACTCTGTAACTCACTGGAGATTTTTCTCCTCTCTCCTAACTCTTTGACAGTCTCGGGAAGTTTAAAAAGCACAACAAACTCTATAAGGGAAACTATGTAAATGTTGGCCCTATGCCAGCATGTGAATTTGGAAGTAAGTGAGTGAGACGGCTCTTTATGTAGCCGCGCTATAGAACGAACTTCAAACTTCTCACGGATTTACGAGGGCTGCCCCGGGCTCTGGGGGTGCAAATGAAAGGAGCCATTTTTCACCCTGTGTACGTCTGACTGTGTGTTAATGTGTGTTAATGTGCGTGTGCATGCTCATTTGTGTAAAAAGAAAAAGACTGTTTGTGCTCGTTTCACCTGCATGTGGTCGGGTGAGTGTGTGGAATGCATGAGAGGCCTGAAGTGAACGTAAATAAATAACTGCAAGTTTAATTATTACAGACACACACACAGTCTTACTTGCCAAATTTTCTGTGTGCGTTGGCTAAAAAAAGCTCTCGACTGCGAGCTTAGAAGCCAAAGTAGTAGTGGTAATGATAGCTGTAGTAAAAGTGGTGGTGGTTGTAATAATATCTGTGGCTGCAAACATAACTGTAGTAGTAATTTAATATTTATAATAATAGGAGCAGCAATAGTAATAGGAGCAAACATACACTAGAAGTAGTGATAGTCATGAGTGTATTTATTTAAGTGTTTGATTTAAATACAATATTTTACTAGTAGTAGTATTTCTATTTTTATACATATACACTGTTTACACATGCTATACTTTGCTTATAATCTTATTTAATTTATCTTTTACTCTCTCTCTTTATCTTCATGTCCTCGTGTTGCCATAACACCTGAATTTCCCCTGTGGGCATCAATAAAAGCGTGTCTTATCTTTATTGTCATTTCCATTTCCATTTACGACTCTATTTAAAGAGGGGAATATTGTATGTCTGCATAAACATTTATCTGATGGCTGATGGCTGTGGTAACTGCATGCAAAACAGCTAAAGCAGTGCCATAATTTTAATTACACAACAATATATTAATTAGTTTGTGCCACCTGCATTTCGTGTACACCACTGAAACACTGCTGATACTTTAATGGCACACTCCTGACTCCATACGTTGCATGTTATTCTTCTACTACATAAAAATTTAGATTTTTTGGGTACTTTCTCCATTGTGATGAAACTAGTTTCACTCACTCAAGTAAGATTTTGCACACACGTAAAACAAACTTTACATAAACGATAATCGATCTCTCTCACCACATCATTGGCGGTGTCGTTCTCAAGTGTCTGGGGCGGTTCGGCGACAGCAGGACTGTTGGACGGCATGGCAGGAAGCGGCTCGGTTAAACCAAGTTTAGAAAGTTAAAAAAAAATAATAATAAAGCAAATCAAAACATGGGAATGGCCCTCAGAAGCACCAGGTGCAGCGTCATTCAATCTGTCTGTGGGCCGGTCGCTCTGTCGGTTGGTTGTTCGGACGATAGCTCAGTCCTCCCCCCTCTCCTGGATGAAGAAAGAGAACACACACACAGCGTGACATGAGTGGATTTACAGTAGGAGGAAATTTGTGAGGTTTGAGTAAAAAATCATTCTCAGTATGTGGCTGACATCTTGATTTGCTCTTTTCTTTCTCGTCCTCAGTCTATACACATCATGCTCACGCTTTCACACTTTCACACTCACACAGCCTCCAGGTCAAGGCTGTACAACAGGTGTGTGTTTCTGTGAAGTGCAACTGATGGATGGCACCTCAGACAATATTCTCTTTCAGAGCAGTAACAGGTTAACACACACATACACAGGTGGCCTCAAAGGAATCTGCCGGAGTCAGGGTAGCTTTCACCGCGGCTGTCACAGTGTGTGATTGATGTGGCCGGATAAAACTGTCCCACTTAATTAGAGAAAATGACTGCTTTCAAACTACAGGTAAAAAATAAATAAATCAAATTTTCCCCCTCAAACATGACACAGATCTGTTTTGTCATGACGGTATAAACACACAAGAAGAGACGTTTGGAAGCTCAAGATTTCTGTCGCTGGCTGCCACCATGTTTGCAGTCCTGCCTCTTCCACTTCCCGGCTAATCTAAAAATCTGCAAAGACGTGGATCATCAGCAGACCTGAGGCGGGCTGAATGACGCCTGAGTGCTCAAACAAGCCACCTGTAACTTCACCCACCTGTCAATCAAAGTGGCCACGCTGTTAATTCTGCATAACTTTAAGCCTTAATATAATTTGAACAGGTGAGTTCTATAAAAATTCACCCTCAGTACAGTTGTTGTGAACAAGGAAATTAGCTATAGAGACCAAAACTGTTTTTTGTACCAGGCTGTAAACATGTTTATTTCTGCTGTGAAGTTGGACATTTTAACATGGGGCCTTATGGAGATTGACTCGTCCTGTAGCCAGCCTCAAGTGGACGTTTGAGGAACTGCAGTTTTTGGAACTTTAGCATTGGCTTCACTTCACAGCCACGGAGGTTGCACTAAACACTAAAAAAGTCACACTGACGCTGAATGGTTGGACGACTTTCATTTGTAATCACACCCTATCTGCATTTTATGCAAATCAAACCTATCTACTTATCTACATTATTGATTATATATCTATCTTATATTTCTTCTTCTTGTTTGTTTTGCCTTTTTTTTAGAGCAGGTAGCAGAGTAGAAAGTGAACAGAGATGACATGCAACAAAGGTCCCTAGGTGTGTTTTAAGGCTACCAACCTACCATTTTCTGTAACCACTTATCCTCATCAGTGTCATGAGGGGCTGGAGCCAATCCCAGCTGACTTTGGATGAGGTACACCCTGGACAAGTCGCCAGTTTGCTACCAAGATCGACCTAACTTTAACTGTTTTTTAATGTATTCATCATTAAATGAAACCAGAACTGAAGGTGACATCTTTAAATTGCTGGTTTCCTTTGACTAACAGTCCAATACCCACTGAGATTAAATCTACAATGACATAAACCAGCAGAAATCTGAGACTCTGAGAAGTCATAACGGGCAATGATTTTGTCTTTTTTTAAGCTATAAATATCACCTCAATTCTGTAAACATTTTTCATGATTCCTAGCAACCAAGCATACATAACATTGGTGGAGGAAGTGCAGAGGAAATGGAGGGCTCAGTGGAGATTCAGCCATGTGTGACCTTTTAAGTACTTCTTGGCTCTCTTTTGTCTCATCACCCTCATTACCATTAATCTGTTACATGAAGTAAGTGACAAACATATTGAGTGAGCACAAGAGAAATTCAGTCTGTAATTAATTGTTTCTTGACAATCGGCGCAGGGACAGACTTGTAAATGCTTTGAGTGTAAAACCCTGATTTGCTGAACATTCAGTGAGATTTGCTTTCTCAGTTTTTTTTTTTTTTTACAGCGGTTTTGGCAGATTGTAAGCTCTTGAGACTGTTAAGGGGCGTTTACCAACAACAGACCTCAACAAAATGTGCCCATGTCTGAGTGTGAGGCTCGTGTCTGTTCACAGTTTACGTCTTTCAGACAAGTGAAGGAGCTGAGCAGCACACCGGGCACCGCCGAATGTTGCTTAGATGGTGGAGTCTAACAAGATGATGCTTCACTTCTTGGTCCAATTCAGCACACTCTGAGTCTGAGTCAGTAAAGAAAGGACTACAGCTCACTCAAATCTAGATACAAAACTCTTCTTGGCTTACACTCATATTTCTGCTCTTGCTACACCATATTCTGTAACCCATCAGATTTCCTTATTGATTACCCTTTGACATTGATTTTGTACTCACTGATCTGACATAAAAATAAGCTTACAGAAATCTACAGCTTGTGAGCAGCAAGCAAAAATACACAATGAGTTATTTTCTATATCAGGAGACCACAAAATCATTTATAAAATGCAAACAAGGTCACTGCTGTCCAAACGCTAACTCAGAGTTTCTTTGTAGTCTCTTTATTGAGTGTTGCTGTCTGGTAATGAAGCATCAAGCAGAGGTGCTACAGCTGTGTGGCTCTGTTGGCACCAAGCAACAACCTCTGTGGCTGTGAAGTGAAGCCAATGCTCAAGTGCAAAAAACTGCAGTTCCTCAAACATCCACTTGAGGCTGGCTCCAGAAGTGAGTCAGTCTCCATAAGTCCCCATGTTAAAATGTCCAACTTCACTGCAGAAATAAACATGTTTACAGCCTGTTACAAAAAACAGTTTTGGTCTCTATAGTTAATTTGACAACTGTACTGAGGGTGAATTTTTATAGAACTCACCTGTTCAAATTATATTGAGGCTTAAAGTTATGCAGAATTAACAGCATGGCCGCTTTGATTAACAGGTAGGTGCTGTTACAGATGGCTTGTTTGATCAACCAGGCATCATTCAGCCCGCCTCAGGTCTGCTGATGATCCACATTTTTGAAAACCTGTGGACGACATCACATATACGCCGTCCATTCTTTATACTGTCAGTGGTTGACACCAGTTCCTCTCATTCTCTTTGCATTGTGTCAGTATCGTGTTACCTCTAAGTATCCATTAGGTACAGAACACACTGCAGACTACACATGGCAGCTGCACTATAGACACCAAACAGTGTCCCTATTGTGAACCAGTAATTTAGGAATATGCACCATGTAAGCATAGTAAAGTTAATATTGGCTCTGCTTTAAGGGTCTTTATATTGTCCTTTGGTGGTGCATATTCCCAAACAAAATTGCAACTAATCAGATTACCACTAACTGCCATAGTGATTCTCTTTAATACTCCCCATGCACTGATTCAGATCAGCGGTTAAACTGTAGACCACCAGATCTTTCTTTGAGGTATGCAATGATTTTGGGGGCAATGTCATTAAAATTTGCTTGACTTATTTTCCATGGTTGTAACTCATTGGAATATAAATTACACCATACATGAAGCCTCCATTTCATTGACTTACTTCTGCATGAGCACGTCGGGTGTTGAGTTTTTGTGACTGTACTTTTTTTCTGTGAGTCAGTTCAGGATTTGTTCAGACTGGTGTCAGATACTGATCACAATCTGAACACAAAAGCAGCCTTAAAGAAATACTATGTTTGCATGTGCCTAAAAAGAATTTTGGATCTCAGGGAGTTGGAATTGAGCACGAGTGCGAGTGAAGCCAATATGTCTGGCTATCCTCAAGATGCATTGTACAGTATGTCACTCCTTACGCTGTGGCCTTACATCACCTACTGTGAAGACAACAGGCAGCTGGCCAGGGTTACCAGTGGAAAGAAGGGTGGAAACTTTGCAGAAATGGGTGTACAGTATCCACCCCACACCCCCGGGGGCTCCCTGCACAAGAACCAGGCTTTGGGCCAATCAAGTGCTCCAAGTTCTGCACGTATTTAGGTCACCCACACACTTCACACTCCAAAAGCAAGTATATGTACACTGATTTAAATTGTTTAAGTGCTCATGCAGCAGTGGTTTAAATTAGATCATAGTCAAAGGCCCAAGTAGAAGCCTGTACTAGTGGGAGGAGAAATGGTTGCGCAGAGAAAAAGCTTTAGAGGTACGTCAAGATACTGAGAGTTAGGCCTTGATAAAACAGGGAAGTAGATGACCTGTCTTCACAATAAAAGCAGAAAACATGTCAAGACCCTTTTTTGTCTTATTTAGCCAAATTATCTCTTTATCTGATTCCTTTCAGGTATGCAACCTTATTTTTCAACTGACATGTCAAACTTTTAACACTTTTCAATCTAGCCATTTATAGAAATACAAGCGGGGACAGGATTTATAAATAATATAAGGTCATCTGAGGTCATGAGTCCACAATACATCATGTCCTAAACAATACCCTTAACTACACACCTAGAATTAAGTCTCTAAAATGTTTTTATAATACATATTTATTTATTTAGTTATATATCTGGAGGTTTTATGTCCAAAAGCCGGTTTCAAAAACCTTCTCCACACTGTCCACAATGAAAGTCTTACAGGGGAAATGATGAATGCTTTACTCATTTTATCGTTGGTCTAAAAGTAGTGGGATTTAAGTCTAAAAATATTAAGAACAGGAAAAGAAAAACACCCATCATGTGTCTGTTGTGTTGAATGTAAGATATAAACTCCACTCAAGTTGCTAAACTCCCCAAATCCCAGAAACAAAATAAAATACAGCGTACATGACATCAGTGTCTTAAATGTTAGCTCCAAGCAGTGGTACATTTAACACCCAAACTACACCCTAACATATTAGAGCTGAAACAATTAATAAATAGAAACATTATTTGATGAACGGGATACAAATAAGCAACTATTTGGTTGTTGATTCGTTGTTTAAGCTGTAAGTCATAATTCATTTCTAAGGTGATGACTGTTTTTTAATTTTCTGTAAAAGCAAATTGAACCCCTCAGGGTTTAGTATTTGTCATCAAATGAAATAAGAAATAAGAAGATTTTATAGACCAACATATTATTTGAGTAATCAACAATACAATGACAATAAAGTAATAGCTAAAAGGCTAAAATACATTTTAAATCTAATACAATATTAATTAAAATTAAGGGCTTACATCCTGAAAGTTATTTACTGATCACTTCTTTAATATCTGTAATCAAACTGTTAAAATCTGACAGAACAGGCAAACACGTTTTTTTTTAACGTTAGTCAACGATGCTTTTATTTTATAAGTCTACACCGGAAGTGTCGTGTGTGTGTATCCCCGCTAGCTTCACGGAGCCCAGCTTTATGACAATTAATATTGGAAGCGACCTCACGTGGCCTTTACCGGACGGCCTCTCATAAACGGTGTATAATCCCGGTGGGGTGTGTGCGGGGCGGGCAGCCGGTGAGAGACACGTGTCTGAGTGTACACCGACGATAAGCTTTACTGGGTCAGGTAAAAAACACACACGGGGGCGCGTTCGAGACCGAATGCACTCGGTAACCTCGGCAGGCGCGCTCCCGCTCCAGCCCCAGCTCGCTCGCTCTCCGCGGAGGCGACGGTTCCGCGCGCTGATGTGTCTGTCTGCATCTGGTGGGTGAAGAGGACAGTGCGCTCCGGTTTAACGTTACCTGCTGGTTTGCCGGGGGCGGGTGGGTGAGAGGGGTGAGCCTTGGGGGTGGGGGGGTGTACGATACACCGGACAACGTTTAACACACATTCGTCACATAACGGTTGTCCGGTTGATTTTCCTCCCACCGTACAAAAGAACTCACCAAGTTCACTGGCCCCGTGTACGTAACGAACGGCTCCGTCTTCACGCGCACATCATCTGCCTGAAACGGAACCAACGGTTTTTTGGCTTCCCGGAGAGAGCGCGCGAGCGATGACTTCAGGAGATGAACTGTAGCTAACTTAACGGCTGTCTTAACGGCTGCCGGTGTCTGCGTTCACGAGCCAAAATGTAATGTTTATATTTACCGTGTCGTCCGTCCCTCAGGCACACGGACCCTGATGGTCGTCGCTCTCTCTCTCCTCTCGTTCACTCTCTCTCTCACTCTCTCACTCTCTCTCTCTCTCTCCCTCCTCGCGCTCTACCGGGTCTTCTCTCTCCGTTGCTGGCTCGCGCTCCCCCGCCTGCTCCTCTCTCTCTCTCTCTCTCTCTCTCTCTCTCTCACTCTCTCTCTCTCACCAACCGGCCTGCTCACTCTCTCACGAGCCGCAGAGGCTGCCGCACCGGAGAGAAAGTTTCCGCGCGGTCCTAAAGTCCACGAAACAACGCGCACACGCGCACACACGCACACATACATACTGTACGTACATTCGCGCGCACGCACACAGGCCGTTGAAGACAGGTGTAGAAGTGAACAAACTAACAGCAGCAGCTCTGTCCGTGAAGTAAACATCAGTTAATCCAACTTTAGACAGAGATCAGCTGACGGAGACGATTTAAACATGTCAGAGCGGCTTTACTGACTCTGTCAATTCATCGTACTTAAAGGAACATCACGTAGAAATTCAAATTTTTGTGATTTGGTGTCCCCACTTTCAGAGTGTAATCACACTGTGAGCTAACAGGTGAGTAGGTAGCGACTTTTCGAACAGCCAGACATCAACAAGGTCAAGCTTTACTTACTAGTCGGTCAGTCCAGCTCGGCGTCTGTCTTTCAACCTTTTATTTCAGCAAGCTCTCACCAACCACTTAAAGTCAGTCCCAGATTTACACTTGTCTTCTTACTCGCTCACTCTCTCCTTTTCTCTTCTTAGCTTCCTCCGTCAGCGTCCTCTTTGGCCTTTTCACCTCTGTCATTATGTCCATAGAGACTGCTGAGCCCAGTTACATTGCCCGCTTGCCCAGCTCCAGTTCTGGCACGACACCAGCTCCAATTCCCATCAGCGTTCCCCTGTAAACCTCCTCCTCTTCTTCCCGGTGGTCCAAAACACCTGTGGTACAAACACTAACACTACCCCCCGGTGCGCTGAGCTCACAGTCCGGGCAGCCCGGCTAACAAACTGCGCTGACATTAGCTAACAGCAACTACAGTTTACTTTACTGTCCATCAGCTCCACTCAACCAAATATGGTCCAAGATGTGTGACGTCAAGCCAGTGTTTAGTTTGTCCAGTCTGGGCTACTGTAGAAACATGAAGGTGCAACCTGGGGGATGTAGTCTGTAGATATAAAAGTTTCATTCTAAGGTAACAAAAACAAAACAAATATTATTTTCAGGTGATTACACACTAATGAAAACATAGTTATGGATATTATATTCCATTTCTGTCATATTCTGTCAACAGAGCCCACTAAAGCTGACACCCTGGACCTTTTTGTAGCCTTATAGTTGCTTAGGTTGTTTAAAGTGTGTCTTTTAGCGTTAGTCAGCCTTTAAAGTGTTGAGAAAGTATCGCAGACAGTTCATGTAACGTGTTTCACTGCCACAGAGGGAATAAATTAAACGTCTTTTACTGCAGAAACAAACCTGAGACCGAGTCATCTGTCAAGCAGACAAGAACCGATGGTGTCACAGACGATGAGGAGCTTGAAAAGAAGAGTCTGAAAAACGCTAACTGCCAGAGAAAATCATTTTCCACCTCCTCTATGAGCCTGACAGGAGATTGTGTGAGCATATGACTGATAGATAAGTGGGATTTAATGCTTTAATGGAAGTATTTCATGTTTCGCTTTCACTAAAATTCAAGTTAGATTTATTCTCTGTGCAGTTACTCATTCTAAAACTGAGAATATAAACACCGGCAAGTTAGAATCTACTTTTAAAGCCTTGTTTCTGTGTATTGTGTACTTACATGACAGATTAAATAAATCATGTGCTCAATTAAGTTACCACAAACTAATTAGTAACTAACATACAGAATACACACAGAGCTGGAGACAGCTAATTTATTCCCCAGGGCAAGAGATGAGAATAGAGGAATAATTTCACCTTCAAGGTCTTAAAATATGAAGTTGTCTTATTCATAAATGTGATATATATATAAATAATATCCATGACAACCTCCGTGGCTGTGAAGTGAAGCCAATGCAGAAGTGCCAAAAACTGCAGTTCCTCAAACGTCCACTTGAGGCTGGCTATAGAACGAGTCAATCTCCATAAGTCCCCATGTTAAAATGTCCAACTTCACAGCAGAAATAAACATGTTTACAGCCTGGTACAAAAAACAGTTTTGGTCTCTATAGCTAATTTCCCCGTTCATGACTGTACTAAAGGTGAATTTTTATAGAACTCACCTGTTCAAATTATATTAAGGCTTAAAGTTATGAAGAATTAACAGTGTGGCTGCTTGACTAACAGGATGATCTTGCTGAAGGGTCCTTCATCAAAATCATAAAAAACTCATAAAGCTGTGATTGTTTATTCTGATGTTATTCATAGGTGACATACAGTATATTTATAAATTCTCAAAGTCTGTTATAAGTAAAGTTTTCTTGCTTTCTATCAGTTCATGGCAGCCTGAGTATAGTTGAGGTTAGGATGAGATTGTGGTTATAGTTAATATAAGCAGCGATGCTGGGCTGAGTTATAACAGTGAAACCTGGGGCCTTGTAATATTCCAGCATAGGTGTATTGTACACAATGCAGACAGAGTGGGAGGAACAGGGAGCTCTGTAAGAGGCCCAGCTGCTCATTTGTGGCCCAGGTTAATGTCTGCCCATGCTCATAATCATTGGAAAGGGTAATACAAGCTTTCTTGAAACAATATACAGTATGTTTGATGTCGGTGTGTTACAGCCTGAAGGCAAACTGTCATATCAGCTGCTTTTGTTTTACGGGTCAGGGTCCAGACCAGGCTTTAGATTTAATGCCAAAAGAGCAAATACTGCTTAAAACTCTGTTCACTTTAGCTACTATAGGACAAGAAGAGAAGCATTCAAACCTTCAGATGTCTCAGGTTGGGAACCACTATGTGTGTTTTTATGTTGTGTTTTGTCTGGGTTACCTGTCTCCACCTACACCCCACAAGTTAAGGCAACACATTTACCCGTTTTCCCGTCTGGCGGGTTAGTTTCGTCTAATCTAGCTCTTTTTTTCCTCAGGTCCCTCAACAGGTGGAGTCGAAACCTGCTGCGACAAGTTGAAACCTGCTCTCGAACTGCTGTGGACACAGTATTCAGGGACAGAGAGGAAAAGCAGTAAATGTTAGTGATGGGAAGTTCGGCTCTTTTTAGTGAGTCGGATCATTTGACTCAGCTCACCAAGAAGAGCCGGTTCTTTCGGCTCCCAAACGGCTCTTCATTTTACCACTTATACCTTTAATAACTCAGCCAAATTTAGCGCTGTTTTGACTTTTGATGTGTGTACATACATCAAATTATTCAATACATCCTTTGTACTGAAGTATTCAAAAGTAAAAAATTACATTTTCAAATATCAATAAATTGCTGTAGCCAATTGTTTTCATTACATTTACAGACAACGGTCTATAATGTATGTACTGTCTGCTTGGTGGTATGATCCTTGTCTATCCTCACGTGATTGGTTGCACAGCACGCATGTGACATTCAGTCACTGCATGCAGCACCCGTAGTGCACCGTAATACTTACTTACATACTACAAAAAACAACAACAACAGCCGGCTCCGATTCTTACCTTAAAAGAGCCGGCTCTTTGAACCGGCTCGTTCGCGACCGACACATCACTAGTAAATGTAGTGTGAGGAGATTAGAAACTCCGGGTTTGAAGGTTGTAGTCTTCACAACTGGATAAGATGATGCATGAGTGGTATTTTCCTTTAGCTCGTACTAAAGTGTGGATTCAGTGTAAAATGTAGAAATATGTATGATCTTTGTTTGTTCCCCAACATCTGGAGACAGAACGAAACTGTGAAGTCGTTCTTAAAACAGCTACAACTGTTGATTATTTCTTTAATCCACTTTTTATTTATTTATAACACCACCCGTCAATCAAAGCAGCCTCACTGTTACTTCACGCCTTGACGTAATTGGAACAGGTGAATAAATACGGTACAACTTTTTCTAATATTACAGTAAAAGGATAGCACTGTTGATTTCATGGTTAAGGTTGGTGTTTTATTCCAGATTTTACACTGTACATTGTGCACCTGTGGTTGCCAGAATTTTACCGTAATAAATGTGGTCTAACTTTTTCTGCCATGACGGTAAAAGGATATTAGTACTGTTGATTTTAAGTTAAGTTTAAGGTTGCCTATTCATTCCATATTTTACTGTATTAATGTACACATTTTTCTCCATCAAAAGAACCATATAATTGACATGAAAATACCATATGAATGCTGTATAAAATAAAGGTTTTGCCATGAAATGTGACTGTTTTGTCGTTGTTTTTACTTTTTTAATATTTGGATTGTTTCCATGAGAAATAACTTTAAGGTTTGGTTTAGGGTTATAACAATCAGTTTCAATCATCTAACCTATAAATTAATTCAGCATTAACTGTTACTTCCGCTGTCAATCAGATCAGATTGATTTCAATGCATTGCGATGAGCTGATTTTAGCTCCAGAACAGAAGGTTAAACTCAGTTTGACCTCTGAGGAGAAGAAAGTGTTTAGATCCACACTAAACAGGGTCATAACTGCACTGGGTGTTGTGAGTATAGGAGGTGTTGGCTGGGTGGGGGTTGTTATTTATAGCGGTCAAGGAGGTCACCAACAACAGACAAACCTCAATGAGCTTTATTCAGTCTATAATTTACACCCCCACCTCTCACAAACGTATATATACAACACACACACAGAGTCGTGACCTCTGAGGGAAGCTCATGGGAAAAGTGAGAACTGCTCATCCATACTAATGAGGACACTAAATCAGAGAGGAAGTTTTAAAAAAACATGCAGGCAAAAAAAATTGGGTGTATTTTTGGAGAGTCCATGCTGAGGGTGTTATATTTATAGAAACTGGGTTATTACCAAAAACACTCGCTCATAGCAAGATGTGTGTGTGTGTCTCCTCAGATCACTGTGATCAGTTTGGATGAAAATCTATGATTCCTGCTTCAGGCTACTTCTTTCACTACCTTCATGGAGTACTTTTACTTAAGTACTGTGCTTAGATCCAACTTTTAGGCGTCTCTACATGTCAAGAGTAAATATTGTACTTAAGTTACTTACGTTACATTTCAGATCACAATTTTACTTGTATAATACATGTTCAGTTGTTAAATATGATACAGTATAGATAAAACTACTAAATACTAAAGAAATACTAATACATAAACAGTATATAAAGTGTTTAAAGTTATAATAAAATAATAATAAAATGCTGTTTACACATTAACACACCTGTAATATTCCACTACATCACATACATTATTTAACACTTTAATGAGGTACTTTTACTGCTAATACTTGTGTACTTTTACACAACATTTTTAACATTGTGTAACCATTCTACAATAAAATACCATGAACAGATTTTAGATCATGTTTAATGTTCCACTGACATTTAATCAGTTGAATGATGTCTCTGTCATTCGTACGTCTGTTCTCACACTATGTAACTATGATCACACATCATCAACTGTTTCACTGATTTTGGTGAAACTGGATCATATTTTACAAAGAAATGTTTTCTGGTTTTCCCTCTGATGTCGTCCGGCTGCTCCGCCTCAACTCTTGAACAGTAAACGCGAATTATAGCTTGAGGCATTTCAGACCCCTGGGAAAAGGAGGTTTTTGATCATAAGTAATATAATCATAACAAATGCACGTGTACAGCTGTCCATATTTACCACAGTGGGATCGTACTCTGAAACTGGGGGTGCTAAATCATAAAAATACTTTTAGAGGTCCAATGTGCAAGATTAAGACGTCTCTATTTACAGAATATAACAGAATGAAATAGAATATCCATAACTCTGTTTTCATTAGTGTATAATCACCTGAAAAAAAGTCATATCTTTTTGTTACCTTGAAATGAGTCTTTGATATCGGCCGTCACTGCAAGTCCTCTTCCATGGAATCTGCCAGGTTGCATCGTCATGTTTCTACAGTAGCCCAGAATGGACAAAACAAACACTGGCTCTAGACAAGTCCTTTCGTGAGTTCTGTGGCACCAACACGCTTAAAAAAAGAGAGTGAGGCAAGCAGTAGTTAGTCAGTTGGTTGCAATCTGCAACTTCACCACTAGATGCCACTAAATCGTACACACCGGACCTTTAATCTAATAATGTAATGTACATCAGTGTAACACTGACATACTTTTACTCACAGTTTCAGTGGAGTATTTTTACATTGTAGTGTTGCTACTTTTACTGTAAATCATTGAAATCACACACTCTTTATTAAGTCATGCTCTTATTTTGTTAGATTTCTCTTGCCTCTAGATAATCTTTCCACAGTGCTCACACTAGTTTTGAAGTTGCTGCAATATCTAAGCTGTATTCCAACCGAGAGAAGTGAAGGAATTTTACAAATGGGTCACTTTCCAGGAATATAGCGGTGTAGTTTCCAGCTCGTTTCACAGATTTATTACATTACATATTGTTTTGCCAAACTGTAGTGCAAAGCAGACTTTTAAGGAACAGGAATATGAACAAACCGAGAGGAAAAAAAACGTTGAGGTCATGGAAGAGCTGTGACATAGCCGTGGAAAAGTTACTCAGTTATACATTGCTGCATGTTTTTATGTTGCTGTGTTGACAGAGACAGATGAAGCTCAGAGTTTGACGTTAAATATTATTTATTGCAGATGTAACACAGATCAACACTTTTCACTCATGGCGTCAGCTCCGGCAGGTTCAGAGCTGAAGGTTTTTTTTTTTTACAGTCTCATGTCAGAACACGTCTGTCCTGTCAGTCTTGATTTCTCTCTCGCTCTCTCTTTACGACACACACACTGAAACTCATTCATTTATTAAACCACTCGTACAGTCAATCACTCAGTGGACTGAAAATGTGATAATCTCAGCCGCAGTCAGTCAGTCAATAAATGTGGAGGGCTGGTGAAGTCTGAGACAAAACAATGTACAACAGTAAAATGCAGCTTCCTATGAGCGAACACCCTGAAATGCTACAAAAAACATATTCTTGATAAAATTCTCTGTTACATGAAAATAAATGACCCGACACGAGCTCAGTAAGTCACTTTGGGTCATGTCTGATTTGCATACATATATCAGTCTGAAGATTTTTTTGGGGTGCTATGTGTAATTCGATATCTACAGAGATGTTTAAACACCCAGAATCCACTGCGTTTCGCAGGAAGCTTGAAAGGCAACAACGAGTAGCAAAGTGTGAGGAGTTGTTGTGGGCAGACAGTGTTTAAAAAATAAAAGTCTTGTTCAGTTTTTGCATAGATAATGTTCAGTAACAAGCAGTCTAATCCGAAGTTCAAAAGATACAAGTTTAGGGAGGAACTACATCTCCCAAGGAGCACTGCAGTAAGATAACCTCCAATCACAGAGCTTAAAATTCCTTAAAACTTAAAAGCGCTTCTTTGTTTTGAAATGTTTATTTAACAATAAAATATTTTAGATTTTCTACAGCTGTGCTATCCACAGCTATAGCCGCAGAGGGTTCATGGGTATTGTAGTATTTAGAGAAAATCTGAAAAACGTCCCAACATAACGTTTGAATTAAATTGTCCATATTGAGGAGCATCATTAAAGGGGGAGTTCACCTAAACTGCAAAACATGAGCCACGAAGAAAAGCTGCTCGGCATTGATAGAGTTGATTAGTGCTGGCTCAGGCGACTCCTCAAACATCACTTAGTCATGCTGCTATAGGCCTGTTAAAGGACGTTTTTCATGCCACTGTCACCAGGTGTTTGCTCATGGTGGGAAGTACAGTCTAGACCGGCTCTGTATGGAGACAGAATCATGTTGTGTCTCCTCAGATTTATAATGTGGGTAAACTGAACCTTTAAAGAATCCTTTTATAACGGGGATACATACCACCACAGCCTACTCCTCCACCCACTTTGCAACTCTGTTACACTGACCCTGTTGAAGCAAATGGTTTTATATTCTCTCTCTCACACACACACACACTCACACACACACACACAGTAATCAGATATCTCCTCTTTGACTCGAGTCCCTATGCAGTACCGAGATACACAGAGAGGCCTGGACAACCTGAGCTGCTATCATACCAGCACCTATGGTACTAATCTGGTCCAGTTTCAGGGACACCTGGACCAGCACCAGGACTTCAACTTTCTGCATCGCCACAGCCAAACGGATGGGGAGGGGTAGAGGGAGGAAGGGCTGGGTTTGATACAGCAGGAAGCGTCCCGTTAAAGCTTATCGTCTCAGCAGGCCCTGACCACACTCATGTACGCGTGAGCGCTCAAACTGAATGAATAAATGTCAAAAATCAAATCAAAGCAATAAATACTGAGCACACAGTGCTGAAACTTTAAACGTTACAACTCGCTTCTCGTCTTTTTAACTTTCTTTTGTTTCTCCTCCTGTTTCTTTACGTCCTGAAACTTTCCTGTCCTTCACAAATGTCCTAAACACACCTTTATCTGTCTCTTCACGTGTCCTTCTCACTTACTCGTCCCCCTCGCGCCTCGAAAATGCAGAGCGCACACACACAAACACACACGGGCTACAGTACAAATCAGTAGGTTTCAGATTCCTCGTTTTAGCTAGGCATGATCAAATCAAAACAAAAGTAAAACCACAGTGACAAGACACACAGAATCACAGCTATACATCAGTAGGGACCCAGCGGTCATTTGGTGTCCAGCATCGTGATTGGTTGATTGGCAGTGGAGCTCTAATCCCCATTAGCTAACGATGAATATGAGAAGATATATTTTAAATCCCAGCAGGGTCGGTCTTCTTTGGACGCGATGAAGCATCACTCTGCCTGAGGAGAGACAGCCACAGAACAGTCTCATCAGAAGTTACGTACATTTATTCACCTTCTTGTCGAGAGTTAGATGAGAAGATCGATCCCACTCTCGTGTCATTACAGTAAAAATCAAGTCAGTTTAGCTTAGCATAAAGATTGAAAACAGAGACAAAGTGCTAGTCTGGCTCTGACAGCACCTCTGAACCTCATTTATTAACAAACTATATGTTGTTTGTGTCTCAATCATGACGACGAGACTAAAGCAAGTTACCACCGACTGCAAAGAAATTGTCCGCTGCTGCTGGCTGTGGTTTCATATTTACCTTACAGACATGAAAATAGTGTCAATCTTCTTCTCGGAAACTCTTCAGACAAAAAGCGAATAAGCATCTTTCCTACTTCAGTTTTCACAAGATAAACACCATCGTATCATTTCAAAGTTCATGAATACTTTGAAATCAAGACGTTTAGGGTTTTTTTTTTTCTGATTAGACAATTATGATACAAAAATATCTCTTATAATAAAGAAAATTAGGCTTTCATTTCAACAAAAAACAACAGTATGAAGCGCTGAAGTAATTCTGTGATCCTAATTTTGAATTTCTCATTTTAGGAAAAAAAACTAGTTGTTAGATCAAATAAAACGTCACAAAGAATTTAAAGCTGCTTTTGCACAGTTCGTTTGGATCCCTGTGCTAACAAGTTCAAACCCATAAACGAGTCGCTGCTTTGAGTCATCAAACAGTTTACAGTTTTTGTCCCATAAAACATGAACGCAGTCTTTTTGTTCTGAAACATAAATGCTTCCAAGATGTTTGTTTCTAATAAAAACCCCTTCTGACTGATTTATGCAGAAATAATGAAAAGGTGAGTGGTACTTTTTTATTGTGTAGGAGTGTTTGATATCTTTGAGTTCAGAGCGAGTTTGTACCATTTTTTTATTGTCATGATTGACTCAAACTAAACAAAGCTGTTCAGATTTTTTATATCGTGATTAAAAGGCGGTAACGTTGAAGCACTTACTGTTTTAATTTGTCCTGCGGTCGTTTTAACCTGCTGAAGAGAGAAACAAAGTTTAGTTAGCAGTTAGCAGAGGACAGTCTGAAGCTAACGCAAGTGCTACGGGTTTCTGCCAGAAGCTGTAATAAGAACCAGACCAGGTCTTTGCATAGAAACATAAAACACTTGGCAGGTGCCACACAAATTGACTAACTCTACTGTAAACATTTTAACACAGTATTTTATCTTTAAACTTTAAGACTTAACTGTGTTGGGGCTGAACCACAGCCTCCTGTCTGTCTGTCTGTCTGTGTTCGGGGGTCGGTGGGTTAGTACTGCAGGTTAGTATTCTGATAATGGTTTAGTCTGAAGCCAGACCAGGAAGCAGTTTGACCACTTCATCTCAGCAGGCGGTCCTCTTGTAAAGAGGAGGGGCTCCATAAAGCGCGGCTAATGAGACGGCACGTTAATGAAGCTTGTTGCAGCGCAGACGAGAGAGCACCTGGAGAATAATTGGAGTTGTATAGAGGCGGCGCACCTGGTCGCACAGGACACAGGAAGACATGCAGGAAAAGACGCAAGCGCATGTGCATTTAAAGTTTTAGCGACTAGATAATATATGATGATAATAATGATTATGTGTGCAAAAGAAAAGTAAAACCTAAAACACTGTGATGAGACATTTATGTGGATTGTGAGCCTCGACTCTCCTGTTTATCTGTAAACTATCAATAGGAAGGCTGTCCTTCATGTTTGCTAATCAAAGTTATTTTACTATTTTAGATTGAAATCAGCAGAATCCAGGTTAATGACCACCTGACACTGACGTGCTGCATCAGTATGAGTCTCACAGAGCTCGCCGTCTGTCCTTGAATCAAAATGTAATTCATCCACAGCCCTCCTCCTTCTATCTATCCGACACAAATGATGTAACAAAACATCTTTTCATTGGTCAATAAGTGTCTAAATGCTGAACAAAGACAAAAGAGAATATATCCCATATATAGTGT
The DNA here is from genome assembly GCA_946959425.1 of Argyrosomus regius. Lineage (NCBI taxonomy): Eukaryota > Metazoa > Chordata > Actinopteri > Sciaenidae > Argyrosomus > Argyrosomus regius. The sequence goes on along the minus strand of OX336901.1, from coordinate 8,499,425 downwards.
ATATGTGTTCATCAACCTATAATACTGTGATACTTCTACTACTTGTATGAACTTGACACAACCTTGTCACACTTGTACTGTGTATAGAACACAGATTTTTAATATTCCATTTTATTCTCTTTTATGTTTTATTTGATTCTTTTTTTATCTAAAATTTCATTGTTTTGTATTTTTCTTCTTTTTTTTTCCCCCCAAATATTTTTATTGGAAAAATACAATACAATACTTCCAATCACAGAAATACAATTTACCTTTTCCTTTTCTTTTAAAAAAAACAAACATATAGTAAAGGGACATGGAAAAAAAAAAATTAAACGTTTTAGTGAGCACGAGATACTTTCTCGAGCGCACCAGAAAAGTATCTCGTGCTCACGAGATACTTTTCTGGTGCGCAGAAAGTATCTCGTGAGCACGAGAAAGTATCTCGTGCTCACTAGAAAGTATATCGTGCTCACTAGAAACCTTAGGTTAAGCACAGGCAGTTGTGCTTCCTGTGCGTATGCCTCTAGGCTCGTTAAGATCATTAAAGGAATGGCTGCGTAAATGACTGCGGTAAGTTGGAAAGATATTGCAGATTCGAACTTCCGGGATCAATAACTCTGAAGTGAAACGTTGTTAAAACACAAAACACGCATATTTTCAACCGTAGTAAGATAGACAACGAGCTACAACCTAATGTTCATCAAAACGAGCCATGCTCAGAGCCACACCAACAACATTAGTGTTTACGTGCAGCCGGCTGTGAGAGCAGCGCGCAGGGACCGTCTACAAAGTGCAACACCGAAAAGAGATATTACAACATAATAATAACTATACTATGATAAAGTGTAGTGTCACCAAATTCACTACACATTTCATTGATCCCCTACAGATTACACTACAACATTTATATGGGGAAATAAGGGCTTTTCATAATTTCTGGGAATTTTTATTAGGAATATTAATCAATAACTTTGATGCTTTTTCATGCTCTGCTCCTTTCGTGCCCCATACCGCTGTGGAGTTTCGTGCCCCTGGTAGTCTGCCTTTAGACTTTGTTGTTTTTCACGCTCTGCCTGACGCAAAATTCAAATACCCCAAATTATACTAAAGCCCTCTCTCACAAACTAATTGTTGTAGTACCCAACAGGAGTGGTTGAGCTGAGGTTTATGATACTACACTGTAATAGTTATTGAATATAATTCCTAATAAAACTTCCCCCAAACTATGAAAAAAAATTTATTTTTTTCAAACCAAGTGTAATTACAGTTACACTACACAACACAAGCTTTAAGCACCACGGAGAGCAGCCTTCATGTCACCAGCGGCCGGGATAAAAAAAAGTTCAATGGTTATAACCCCCCCCAACAGCCACAACACCCCCCCCCCAAAAAAATTGCCTCATGAATATGAAGCCTAAAATATCGTTTCCGCCCCTTGTGGCTCGCTACTGACAGGTAAGATGAGTCTGTTAACACTGACAAAGGCTAAAAAAAAAAAAAAATTTAAACGGAAAATTAAAAAAACAATTATAATATATTAATTGGGATACAATATGAATTTAATTTTAGAGGGTACTGGCCCTGATAGTGATCTAGCCAAAATAAAAAAAAAAAAAAAAAAATAAAAAAAAAAAAAAAAAAAAAAAAAAAAAAAAAAACTAAAAAAAAAAAAAAAAAAAAAAAAAAAAAAAAAAAAAAAAAAAAAAAAAAAAAAAAAAAAAAAAAAACCCCATCCACGCCACCACTCAGCTCATCATCATACTTATGCAATATAAAAAGGTACAACAATAACAGGCACACATTCAGTTGGGTAGTACCTCTAAATTAGTGAAAAAGGAAATAAAGGGTTGCCATTTGTGGAAAGATTTGACTGTACATCCTCTCAACGTGTATTTAATTTTCTCAAGTTTTAAAAAAAACATGATGTCTTTGAGCCACCGGGAGATAGAAGGATATTTAGCAGACTTCCAATGTAACAAAAAGGAACATCTTGCTAGTAAGGATGTGAAAGCGATAATGTCCTTTTGTGTAGGGTTAAGTGTAAATGAGGGGACAGGAATCCCAAATATAGCAATCAGAGGGCAAGGTTGGAGGTTTACCCCAAGAACAGAGGACATAGTAAAATAACCCGCCCAGAAACCTTTCAGATCAGGACAAAGAAAAAACATGTGGCTAAGGTGACAAGGAGAGCCACGGCATTTATCACATTTGTCTTCCACTTCCGAGTACAGTTCAGATAGTCTAGACTTAGAGAAATGTGCCCTGTATAAGACCTTAAATTGAATAAGTCCAAGACGAGCACAAGAGGTGTTAGAACGTATCCTCTCTATGGCCTGTTCCCAGGACTCCTCGTGTATTTGTATTCCCAGTTCCCTTTCCCATGTACACTTAAGTTTAGCACTTGAGTGGTTGCTAAAAGCTAAGATAATGTCATGCAGCTTTGAAATGATTCCACTATGATGAGGAACAAATGAAAGCGTGGTTTCCCACTGCTGTTCTGGAGGTAAAGAGGGGAAATTAGGGAAACACGAGTTTGAAAATAGCGAAACAGATGTCTCACAGTAACAGGGAGGTCGCAGCGAGATGACAAATTGGCAAAACTATCAAAGACACCATCTACATATAAATATCTGAATTGTAATACAATACCCTTGTCATACCACACTGAAAATGTCGAGTCCGAAAGTGATGGAGGAAATAAATGGTTGTTATTTAAAAGGACCCAAGGAAGATGCAGCTACAAATTTAAAGTGCCGTCTAAATTGATACCAGATTTTGAGTGTGTTAAGAACCACTTGATTATCAGTATTTAGAGGGTTTTGTAGGTGAAGAGTAATAAAGTTTAGCAGGTATACCTAGGTATTTAAACCCTGATGGACTAAACTGAAAAGGTAAATCTGACTGTTGAATATGACATGCTGCAGTATTAATGGGAAAACACTCACTTTTCCCCAAATTTAATTTATACCCTGAAAAGTTGCTCCAGAATACTTCAGCTGTATTTTTCTTCTTATCTAATTTTTATCCTTTATGTCTTGTGCTGTTACACATTTAGTGCACTGATGCTGAGCTGACCGGTTCTTCTCGTCCAACACATTTCATTGTACTGTTGACCCTGCGTAAACCTGAAAACTGACACTGAACTATAAAACATGATGCATTATCATAGATGCAGACCCACACAGTTGTTTTCAGTTATGTGGTTGCTTTGATCTGCTCAAGTTGTGATAAATTTGCAACACAGGAAAAAAGAAATCTATTTGTTTTATGAGATAATAATCTGTGCACACAAAAAAATCTTCCAGGCCCTTATAGGCACATAAACACAATTTTAGTGAAGTAGAATTTTGATTCAAGACCTTTACTTCTAACACAGTAGTTTTACATCGTGGCATTACTAGCTTTACACAAGTAAAGGATCATCGTCATCAGACGTTCATTGTGTCTTCAACAAAATCAACTCAGACTTATTAGCTGTGAAAATTTGAAAAAAAGATCAAGTTTCTGTAAGTTTCTGTAAGTTTCTGTAGTTTCCGTGGTCGACCAAAACAGATTAAAAGTTGATTTCAGGCTCTTTTATTTAATATTTATTCTATTTATTTATGTTGTTTTATAGTTTGTTGTTGGTGTTGCGTGATTTAAGACACTGATTACTAACATCTCGCTCTAAAATGTGTTCTTCTTTCAGAAACACTGAAATCAATCGAGCATCCCATGTCAGTGCAAAGGTTAAGCATCGTATTGACCATGTTAGTGTGAAGATTTGTAGGCAAGCAGAGAGGGTAAAGACACGAAGTTACCTCTGTCCTTCCCGTTCAGCAACCTCTCCTCTTCCTCCCGAACATCGTCTGGTCAGAAAAGAGAATTAAATTACATCCATATGTACACAGAAAACATATTCCTGCTACACAAAATGAGGTCTATTTTTATTTTTTATTTTAAGACTTCACATGTGTTTCCACATCTCTACAAACTAGGCATATGCACATGTGACGAGGAGAAGTCGCAAGTAGCTAGTAGTGCACAGTACCTACACACTCAAGTGAACAAACACTCCTAACAATGTATCCTCTATCTGAAGCCTAATGATAAATCTTTAACATTTCTGACTGACACAAAGAGCAAACACAATGTTTGTCTTCTTTTCAAAGCTTAAATTTAAACTTAAAGCTTAGTCCACGCTTTGAAGGTTTCGGTCCCGTCTTGGGAATCAATCACAGTTTCACTCGGTCTTGTCCTGGTATTGAACAAAGAGGATTTTATTTCAAGACCAGTCAAAACCACAACTGTGAAGAAACCCCCGTCTAAAAAGAAAACACACTAGTGTGTAAATGGCTGAGATGGCTGGGACCACGCCTCACACAAAGAGATTTAGAAAAACATCAGCTACATATTAACTTTGTCTGGTCTTAGTCTCGACTTGATCTCCACCCCTCAAAGTCTTGGTCTCGTCTCGGTCTCAATACACTCTGGTCTATATAGATATATAGTGTGTGTGTGTGTGTGTGTGTGTGTGTGTGTGTGTGTGTGTTTACCAGAGTGAAGCTCTTTGACCAGTGAGGACACGGTGTTGGTGATGGAGTCGGCTGCTACCAGGAGGTCGTTCCTCAGGTTCCTCCTCGGGCCTGAAGAAAACATCACAGTACAGTATTAGTAGATTTACCCTGCTTGGACAGTTTTGTAGTAACTAATGACTCTAAAATGTTAATGTGATGTATAATTATTCATTTGATCTCTGTCTTTTGTGTCTTTGTGGCACAAGTTACAACTAAATCTTAACACCTGAATGTACACATGATATGATGAAAATAAGTCATCAGGCCAGTCATCAACTGGCCTCTTATCCTCTTTCTTACACATTTTTCTCAAGAGTACGTCTCGAGCAGAATTCACTGAACAAACATGGTGCGCGGCTCAGAGCAGCCAGAGCCTCTGAGGCTGTTGTGATTTTGGGCTGTATGACTAGAACTGGACTTTATTTGACTTAATGTTCACAATAATCTGATGATGTGGAGAATGTGTGCTTGTTAAACAACATTTTATTGTGACATAGCATTTCCTTGACAAATGAGCTACTTCATGAACTATTTATTCCTGTCAAGTGATTTATATTACAGGCAGAAGGTTTTACAGTGCGCTGTGAACTGTTAATAAGGTGAGACTAATCTGAAACTCTCGCTGGAAACTACTGTGTGACTGTGTTTGTAGCTGAGCAGAGATTCGATAAATACACGTGGTAAACACAGATTTTATCTGCAGACCTGACACGTATAGTTTGATTTTAATTCATTACTTGTAAGTCATTTTCCAAACTCATGTAACGTCCCACACAAAGCCTGAACAGGCAAACTGTTGAGCTGCTCAGAAAGGTAGTGGAACAACGTGTAGATGTTGTTAGATCCTATGAAACATCCATCCATCCACTTTAAGCGCAGATGAGCTATATAGTCCCTCCAGTGGGTTCTGGGTCTGCACCGAGGTCTCCTCCGAGTTGGATGTGCCCAGAGCACCGGGCATCCAGCATCCAGGAAGCATCCTATGCAGATGCCCATCACAGCTGCTTTTGACATGAAGGAGCAGCAGCTGTTCTCCGTGCTGCTCACCCTATCTTTAAGAAGGAGCCCCGCCGCCCGGTAGAGGAAGCTCATTTTCAGCCGCTTGTATCCGTAATCTCATTCTTTCGGTCACTACCCAAAGTAAAGGTGAGGGTTGGAACGTAGATAGACTGGAAAATCAAGCGCTTCACCTTCAAACTTCCCCTTAGTACATACTGCAAACGCTCCATCTTCCCATCACTCGTGAACAAGATACTTGAACTCGTTCACTTGGGGCAGCAAGCAAAGCCAATGCAGAAGTGAAAAAGCCAAAAACTGGAGTTCTTCGAACGGCTGGCTCCAGAACGAGTCAGTCTCCATAAGCCCCCGTGTTAAAATGTCCAACTTCAGAGCAGAAACAGCTGTGAGCTTCTCAGAAAAGCAGCAACATGTAAATCTTGTTCGATCCTATTAGAAACATTTCTCCTGTGTGTCTTAAAGAGGTTTAAATGATGAAACTGTCAGTGTAAATTCATCACTCGCTGAACTTTTTCTCAGAGCGATAACTACACCAAAGCTATCAGATCTGTATCTTTGTGTGCAACATGAGCTTCTCACCTTGGGCGAATGCTTCTTGTACGTCACCACCCACCCCGGCGAGTGAATCCTGAGGAGGATACATGTGAGCCTGGGGAGACACGGCGCCGACAGAGCGGACTGTTGAGGGACTCGGCCGAGAAGGAGAGGCGTGAGAAGAGCCAGCCGCCTGCGCCTGAGATGGATTTATGAGGATACGCATGATTGTCATAATTTACGACTCTCGGAAACATTTAACTTGTCATTTTTTGTCACAGGTGACATCATCTGTACAATGTAGTAAAAGTTCTGCTGGAAAAAGCCGAGCTGTTATTTAAAAATGGAAAAATTAAGCAGTTCCCACATTGCTTGTAAAGTTGACATTTAAAGTTTCTGCATGAAATCAGGGCCTGAAACTGAAACATTAACACCACCCTGAGTCCAACATAAAGGCGATAAACTTACTGCCTGTCGCTGTTCCTCATCCTACAGGGCCACAACACGGACAGTCGGAAAACAAACGGGGAGGAAAAAGGACGGAGAAGAAGAAGAGGTCAGAAACAGTCAGAGCTGGAAAAAGTGAAATTATTAAGGAGGAAACAGCAAGAGGGAGAAGTGAGGCGAGGACAGACTCGAGGAGGTGTGAAGAAAAAGTGAAACTTTGCCCTCTCGTGTGCGACAATACACCATGCTGGAAAACAATAGGCAGTCTGTGTGTGAGTGTGTCACCTTGAGCAGCTTCATCAGTCCCTCCAGCTGTACCATCAGCTCCCTCCTGCTCTCCTGCAGGGACGACATCCTCTGCTCCAGCTCATCTTTCCTTTGTCTGCAACACACAACAACAGCAGCCCTCTATTACTGCCACATAATAGACTGTCAGGAGGCAGCAACAAAAGACCCCGGAGGACTCACAGGAGGCAGGAGACAGTGAGAGTTTGAGGTTACAAATGTACGGGCATTCAGACAAAACTCTGAGAGCACTGAGTTTAATCTCCACGTTTGATTTAGTACTCGTTCATTTGTGCTACGCCACATAAACTCGATCTCCATTAGCCAGATCAATAATCTGGTATTCATGTGCAGGGGCGCGAATATAAAGTTACCTTGTGCGAATGCTAACACGCTCCAGTCCAGCTGTGTGATGAGGTCTATGAGTGAATAAAACACAGCTGGGAAACTGCCAAAACTCCTCTCTCTCTTGCCTACACCTCAGCAGACAGTTGTCAGGTCCTCCTGGTGAGCGAAATAAGAGACCTGATGGTACTCAGGGAGGCTTTTGAGCACAAGATAATCAATGAAAGACTCCCAGGAGATCGCTGGAAGAAGCCAGGTGAGGACATCGGCAGAGAAAATGCAAATCGTAGAACAATCAGACGAAAGAACACAGGGTCAGAAATCCTTGACGTTTTCCTGTCAGAGGCTGGAAGAAGACACTCAGTGGAGATGAGATGTGAGAGAGCTCGCTGATGGGAACATGAGAGGCACCATGAGCATCTGCGACAGGCCACAAAACCTTGAAATCAAACTTTTAAAACCTTGAAAACACAAATCAGGACTGATGTGTGCTGGTTCTCAGATGGAAGCAGCGGGGATGTTCATCATGCAGACCACCACAAGGCCTTCAAAGTATTTGAGAAGCACAATTTTGATCTAAACTGCATTCAAATTCTTATTATTTACAGTGAACTGGCAGCCCGAGGAGGCCAAGATTTAAGTGACTAACATCATTACAGAGTAACAAACATATAGAGGTGTTTACAGTTGTTCTTTCCAAACAGTATGTGGTCTGGATGGGACATTAAACAGCTCCTCTCTTTCCTGCTTGGCTCCCCTTCACATGGTAGGATAAATGAGTAAATAAACAAGTAAAACAAGAGTGTGAGTCATGCAGTAACTCCAGATTTAAGTCGTTATGATCCCAAAGTAAAGCTTCAACAGTGGGAGTGTCAGAAAGGTCCAAATAATAATTTCATTTGAGTCATATTTAACGGATTTTCTTTTAGGTTTTCTTCAATAATAATCCCTGAATTTCAGTTTGAATAGCTACAGTGTGTGCTGCTGAGATGTTAAGAAGGATGGCGCAGTTGGTTGCAGCGTATTTACCTTGAAATATGGGTATTAGCTAACGTGTGTCATTAAGGTTGCATGCATTTAATTTAATCAGAAAAAAGAGTTGTCAGAAAAGCTCTAAATTCACCACAGCATGTTTTGAATATTCTTGTCAACATCATTTACAAAGAACTAAACAGTGCATATTGTGTTTTGCACCATCTGGAAATGTGGCTTGAAAGAGTCTAAATGCATATACAGGATGATAATCAAGGTCGAGAGTCTCATTAAGCATCCACAAAAATCTGAGTGGAAACAAACATTCATAACGATTACAGAAGTTTAAAAACTGCTCGTTTTCAATGTTTTCAGATCATTTCTCAGGACTCTGGTGGCGTGATCAGGTTTTGATTGACAGCTGCCTCAGGCACGGAAGATAAGAAATGTACAGCTGTGGACGGGAGGCAGCAGCGAAATGTACTGAAAAGACTCGGACAGGTTAACGCTATATTCGGAATGTTTTCACTGCTTTACTACTTTACTGTCGTCTGACGGTCCTTCAGTCCTTTCCGACGGGGAACTGAAGCAGTTATCTACACCCTCTTCAGAGACACCACAGCGGGCTCCTTTCACAAAAACAGTAATTTAACCAGAATATTCTCACATCTAACTCGATGGACCGAGGATTTATATCGAGCACCCATTTGACGATTTTTAGATTAGTCAGGAGGTGAAAGAGGCAGGACTGCCAACATGGTGGCTACAGATTCTAAGCTGTGGGTGATGTCACCTGTCCATTCTTTGTACGGTCAGTGACTCAGACTGAAAGAGACAGATTGATTGAGTGATTGGTTCGCAGAATTAATTGCATAATTTTCAGAATAAATGTCCAAGCATAGCCACAGCCAATTCAAACCCAATAACAGGAAAGTTAAAAACTTAAATGGCAATATTTCAGATCTGGATTGAAAGTAATTCCTAATATTTATGGATGGTTACTAATATGTAAATAAGACCTTACATTGGATATTTAGAAGGCTATTAAGGATTTGGCTTTCCTTTATACTATGTGTAGAACGTCCATCCATCCATTTTCTGTAACCGATATTCCAGCTGACTTTGGGCGAAAGGCGGCCAGTCACCAGTTCATCACAGCGCACATAGAGACAAATAACCATTCACATTCACATTAGAGTCACTAATTAACCTGCATGTCTTTGGACTGTGGGATGAAGCCGGAGTACCCAGAGAGAGCTCACACAGACACGGGGAGAACATGCAAAGGCCCCAGCCAAGTTTCGAACCAGGAACCTTCTTGTATGTGTAGAATATGAAAACTTGAATTTGGCGCCCTCGAGTGGCTTGAACCAAACGGACACCAACAGCATGACTGAGAAAAGTTTCACTGAGATTCAAACAAACAAAAACTAGAAGGTAAGGTAAGGTTAAAGATACTATACTGATATTAAAATGTAAACACAGCTCCGTGTCCACCAGTATCCTCACACTGTCACCAGAGCGGCTCCCCCATGGGAAGAATATTTATATCGAGTCTCCCTCCTCTTCCTTGGGAGTTTTTGTTTTTACCAAAAAAAGCATAAACATGTTAGAAGTGATTTTTTATATTGGCTTTTCACAAAATCCACCATCTGTCCCCGCCATCTGCCATAAAGCACTCTCCCTCTGTGCTGCAAAGCAACACGGCACATTTCCCGCCAAATCTGACACCGTGGCGCACAACGCAGGACACGCGTGGTACGGGCTGACAAACTTTGTTTTTAAAAATTCTATTTGGGCATGGTTTCGGTAGGTATGACACACAGGACTGTAGTCCAAACAAAAACAAACGGTGGTTGTCGTATGTATACGTGAATCAGCAGAACAGACTACCCAGCTTAAGTCTGCTCTATGGTGGATTCTTTGTTTACCTGAGCAGACGAAGCTCAGCCAGCAGAGTTGGGTTGGTGCTGCCCTTCTCCGGGCTGGCCTGGCACGCCGCGTCATGCTCCACACGGAGACGTTTGATCTCTGCCAAGATCTCTCTGGGAAATGAAAAACATATTCGTCAGCTGAGGCCGGGGGAGCGTTACATGACTGAACAGACAGTCAAAAGACAACAATGCTCACATGCTTCTGCAGGATTTTTTTTTTTAGGAGGAAAGTACATGTTTAATATATAGTTTAATAAAGTCATTAAACCTCTGGTGTCCTAGCAATTGTCCATGATTGCAAAAGCAATTGATAAGGCATTGATGGGACCGCAGAGGGTTGAGCTCATACAGTAGATAAACAGTATACATGCAACTTTTATTGTGAAGGGACATGTGAAGCATATCATAATTTTTACCTTTAATTATTGTGTCAAACTAAATAATTTTGTAAACACTGTGCTGCATAATTTCTCCATTTGTCTTTTCAAAATAAGAGCAGTGTTCTCTGAATTTAGGGTAAAACTGTGCAGGGACACCAGTGTACCAACCAGAAAGAAACACCCCTGAAACCCTAATGCATATACAGATATAGATATATATTCACATTTCTTATATACAAGAGCATGAGTCGAACTAAAAGGGAAAGAATTTAAATGAATATCTCATCTATAATTCACACATTTCTACCTGTTTTTGCACTCCAGCTGAGCGATGAGCTCCCGCTTCTGTTTGTTCACATCAAAGTTGATGCTCCGGTTAGGTATCACCTGACACACACACACACACACACACACACACACATTTACTGAAGCTTGTTTGACTGTGGGCTAATCAACAAAACAAGAGAAGATCAGAGATTGACCACCCAATGTGTGTCACGCTTTGTGTATATGTTACACAAACGTACCTGTATGAGTGTGTATTTATGTGTTTGCCGTTTACCGTGTGTGAGAAAATAAGGTGTCATTGACTCACTGATGTGCCGTCGGTCTCTGCCAGTCTGGAGGTGTAGCGGGCGATCAGTTTGTGCTCCTCATCTTGCCTGTTGGGATTGTCCACGCTGTTGACACAAAGAAAGACAAACGAGGAACTTAATGACAGCAAAAGAAACTAATCATTTATATTTTCTGTCATTCCCACTCTGCCACCTGTACGTCTGTTCGCACATTATGTAACTTTGTACTCTGTGAGATCACCCACAAGAAGTACGCAACGCTTTACAGCACTAAGTCACACACCACCAACTATGTCACTGATTTTGGTGAAACTGGATCATATTTTATGGAGAAAATGTTTTCTGGTTTTCCCTCTGATGTCCTCCAGCTGCTCTGCCTCAACTCTCTGTGATTTACAGACTTTCCTGATGGAAAGTGAAGTCAACTGCTGCCAATTGTAGCTGCTGTTAGCTCAGTTTGCTAGCCGGGCTGCCCAAACTGTGAACCAGGGGAGTGTTACTGTTTGTTCCACAGGGAAGAGGAGGTTTTCATTGGGTGAAAGCTGAAAGGGAGTGGAGCCAGTGTCATGCCAGAGCCGAACCAGAGCTATGCAAGCAGGCAATATGAGGCTGAGCAGCTTTCATGGAAGCTAAGAAGAGAAAAGGAGAGAGTGAGCGAGCAAGAAGCTGTCGGACAAGAGTAAAGTCTGGAACTAACTTTTAGTCATTGGTGAGAGCTTGGTGAAATAAAAGGCTGAAAGACAGACGCCGAGCTGGGCTGACTGCTGTTGGACTAGTAAGTAATATTAGCTGGCTGCTATGTCTTGCGTTGTTGACCTTGCTTGATGATTGGCTGTTGGCAAAGTTGTCGACTTTTGTCGAGTTTTTGATCATAAGTAATATAATCATAACAAATACACGTGTACAGCTGTCCATATTTGGGATTACACTCTGGAGAAACTGGAGGCGCTAAACCACAAAATTTCTACACAGTGTTGTTTTAAGGAGAAAAGCGATGACCTGCTGCCAGTTTCCAGCCACAGTGCAAAACCGTTTATTCGTAAACATGCAATATGAGGGGGTGAGATGTTTCTTACACTGACCATGTAAGAATATAATGTCAGTTATCAATTATCATTCCACCCGACCCTGGAAATGTACACTAAGGTTTCATACTTTTGGAAAAGTGTCTGTTGAGTGAATAAATGTAGCTAAAATGATGCTGGATACATCACTGAAACAGCAGTTTTTAAATCCCCGGCCTTAAAGTTCATCATATATAAACATGATTTCCATTTATTTTTTTGTTTTGTTTTTGCTCTTCAGTTTAATGATAAATAGACACGATCAAATTTGGATCCAGCCTGACTGAGTTATGGCCTAACTGTACTGCACCATGGCACCTTGCTCTCCTCTTCACACCCTCCCTGATTCCCTTATGTAACCACCCCCTGCTGGGTCACCTCTCTCACCATGGACTGCTCTGGAGGCGATTCACATACGCAGCAATCAGAGCGTGTTCCTCATTCATGCGCTGAGCGGTTGCCAAACTGGATGAGAGGAAAACAAGACAAGATATGAACATATCTGCAAACAATAAACTGCTAATTTTTAATTATTTTCATTCAGTGTTTTGCACGTCTCAGTGTGTTATACTGCTGTTACAAAGTAAAAGGTATCATATAAAACCACATCATGTAGATCTTTAATGTACACATTTTCAGATGCAATCTGTATAATTCACTTCTGTGTTCACAGTTTTTTATTAATGATTTGGTCCGGAAAATGTCTCGATGTGCTGCACTTGAAGAAAAGAAACTGACATATGTGTTTTGTTCTTTCAGACACCTTAGCAGGAGAAGGTTTTTCTTTGGGTGAATTTATAATATGCTGGGAGTGTTCAAGTGAATTTCATGTTTGACTTTTTAATTAGTACTGGGTGACCAATTTGTGTTCTTCCTTTTTCATTTTGCTGTGTTTCTTTTAATACTTGTTACATTTGACACAGTATTGATACTCGAAAAGTTCATTCTGTGTGTCACTGAAAGAAAACCAACACAATTCAAAAGCTAAAACTTGGAAATGTGAAAATTTAGTTTAGTAAAATTCATGGATTAACTGACTCTAAAAACTGCTGTTGATTCATTTTCTGATTGCCTGGTTGATCAATCAATCGGCACAGCAGTGATTTAGCTCTATTTTTCTTGAACTCATCTTGTAACTAATTCCTGCATAAGACAGCCAAATTTAATGTTCATCAAATCTAACCAGCGAAATTAAATTCTCAATTGGTGAAAAGTTTGTGTGGAGGAAATAGTCATTTACAAAGAACGAGGGAATGAAGGAAGCTATTTAAAAAAAACTCATTTATGTGGAATCAAGCAGTTCATTACCAAAGTACGCCAACATGTTTTAAGTGTCTAATAAGTCGACAAACTGGTACTTTTCTACTCTTTGTGTCAGTCTTTACCTCTTGGAGGACTCGGGCGCTGATGAGGACAGCAACATGGCCTCACTGCTGTTCCTAATAGAGCGAGCGGGGCTGCGCACACACACACACACACAGAAACACAATGCATCAGACGTATATTATCAACAGCGTAAACAGAGTGATGATAACAACATTAAAACATTACAACACAAAGCCCTGCCTATCAGAAAACACACATTCTTTCACTCCTGCTCACACACTAACACACTCTCACATGCCTTTGGGTGCAATCATGCAACAGTGAGCTGAACTAGTCTGAGCAAACACAGACAGGGCAAAGATCACCGGAGGGGGAGAAAACAGAAGGAGTGAGAGAGAGAGAGAGACTGAACGCAGATCGAAGAGAAAAAACAAAGACAGAAATCCACAAACATTTGGGAGAGAAGTAAACCTGATGCATCGTTGTTATGAGCATACTCACATCTATCTGTGCTAGGTGCAGCCTGTGTGCTTGCCTGAATATGTGCCCAGTGCCTTGAGGTCTGTAATGACCCGATCTGCTGCAGTTTGGGAAATCAAACCGTGTGGATGCACCACGAGGGGCGGAGCAGCCAAAGTGGCTGGTGATAGAGGAGGGACTTTTGAGGTCGAATGTTATCTGAACTTTTTGTGTACAGTGTTTTTGGAGTGTTAACATTCCCATTAGAGCTCCCACAAAGCTCAACTGTTGCCCGATTGAACATTAACTAGAGTTTCATGCTGCATTAACACTCTATATAATATATACAAACAGTGGTGGTGTGTACGATACTGACTGTCTCCTGTTCGGAAAAGACTAAAAAAGAAAGAAAAGGCGATGCAGCCTTTCTTCTGGCAGCACCAAAAATCTTCCTTTTGTTTCACCATGTTTACGGTTCTACACAGAAGAGCGCTCTGTACTCTTACTGGAACATGTCAGGAATTCATCGTGGAGGGTAAAAAAATTACAACATGCTACAGTCTATTAGCCGAAACGTCAAGAGGTGTCCACAAGGCAGGTTGTTGTCCACTGTGACATGAGATAAAACATGCCCGATGACCATTGTTGTTCCAGAAAGATCAGACAGCCTACATCTGCCAGACTGGGCTGACATTGTGCAGTCTGACCACAACACTTCAGAAGCATATTTCTAAGCCCTGCTTTCCGAAGCTTGTGAGATTGTTTTTGACGTTACGTGTTGTGAGGTCTTACACGATGTTGGCGAGGTTGAGGGTCCTCTCGGGTTCCTCTGGGTAAATGGGATGAGGGGGCTCTCTGGACGACACACAGCCCAGAGTCCTGCTCAGGGCTCGACCGAGTTTCATCGCCGGCGACTTCTATACACACACACACATACACACACACAGACATATACAGTATATATGAATATATACACACACATACATGAATGTGAGGTCAACATTCATAAACTGACAGACATTTGTAACCCAGAAATCTTCTGCAGCGACATCAGCTGCATTCAAGAGTCAAATCTTTGCTGATAAAACTGTAACTTTGTGAAGTTTGGTGTTATCAGTGATCTCGGTGAGGGTTGCTGTGTCTCGTCTTCTCTTCTGTGGCAGGTCTGCTACAGTTCTACATCTTTTTTTTTCTGACTGCTTTGACTCACTTTAATCTACGTACAGTACGTTTTCTCTCACTAAGAAATCCTTTAAGATGTGTGGGTGACAAATTGCCGTGAAAACACAGCAAATACATCAAATATTTGAACTTGGAAGACATTTCATTTTTTGAACGTATGTACTACCTGTTGTTGTAACACTGGAATGAAGCAGATAAACTGAGAATAAACTGACTAAATCCTGTTGAAATGAGATGTAAAGTCGGCTGAGGATTATTAGGATGAGTTGCCTGTGATGGGAAGAGGAGCTGCACTTGTGATGGGATTTGTCCCTGAAACTGAAACATTAATAAATCAAATTATGCCAAGCCTGGCTGATGAATAATTCAATAACTATGTTTCCATCTATTAATTCATAAATTCTTCAGTGAAAACATTTTCCTCCTCAGGCGAGTGCAACTTTTTAGGAATATCTGGAAGATTTTTTTAAATAAATACATCAGAATTACCTAAAATGTAACAATATTCGAATGGAAATACACCTGTGTTTTCTCCTCTGGATTTATCAAGGGATATTCACAAGTTTTCAAACCTGCACACACACACACACACACACACACACGCACACACACACACACACACACACACACACACGGAGTGCCCCCTGGTGTGGTGAATGAGTAATCACACGGTGACTCACCCAGGACGAGTGCTCCTTCATCTGATGCTGGTTGCTATGAGAGCCGCTGGCGTTGCCACGCCAGAAGCAGTTCTGGCAGAGCTGGTAACCGCGGCAACGGAGGCAGCGATAGCGGAAGCCTGTCATGCCATTGCCACGACAGTAGGAGCATGTGACGGGATGATAGACTGAGAGACAGAGGGAGAGAAAGAAGATGGTTTCTCGCAGGTTGATAAAGAGAGAACACAACTGAAAAGACCAAGATGGAGATGTAACCTGAACAAGACTAAACACTTTTGAGCTCAATATTAATATCGATATTTGAAATGAATGAAGATTTCACAATATTATATTATATTTATTTGTTTATTTATTATTCATAACATTAACAAGTTTAACTGGGAATGAAAATGTTCTTACAAAACTAACAATAAAGGACACAAATAGGTTGAACTTGAATTTGAAAATCTACGGCCAAACATGTAAAACCAAAAAAAAAAAAAAAAAATGCTCCAATTTACTGCAGTACAAGCTAATTTCAGCTGATGAAATTGGCCTGCTGATATGTGTGTGTGTGTGTGTGTGTGTGTGTGTGTGTGTGTGTGTGTGTGTGTGTGTGTGTGTGTGTACCATGCTCCACGTTGGCCAGGCGGTGCATGAGAGGCAGCCAGACAAGACACTGAGGAGGGTCAGCTGTGATATCCAAGAACATGTTGAGCATCACCCTCTTCTACGTCAACGACAAAAGAACACAGAAAAAGTCACAATTAAATCCCCAAAACAAAAATGAAGCACTCGAATCAGACTTATAATCCAGGAATAGCAGGTAAACAGAGAGAAACAGGTTTATTGTAAACTATAAAATAAATATATATAATAAAGGACAGATGAATGAGGTGTGTGAGCGTACCTGTTGTGGGAAGCATGAGCGTGCGGTGTTGTTTGTGTAGCCAAAGGACGGTCCTTCATGCACAGTGGTGGGCAGCTTGAGAGCCTCCCTCAGAAAAGCATCAAACTTGGACTGAAGCAACACACCGCTGGAGTCAGACACCTGAGAAAACACATCTACACACACACACACACACATTATGTTCACTTCCATCCATAACTTTAGCCACACTACATGCCTAGGTTCAAGAACTGAACCTAAATTTCAAGCTTTTTGTCCCCAGATGGGAGGTGAGTCTGTAATGTGTTGTGTCCTCACAACATTAATAATAATTAATAAGAGAGCGGGTAAATTAACAGGAGCGACAGCAGCAGTGACCTACATTTTCCACAAGGTGGCACACATACAAATGAAATTCACACTCAAAGATTGAATTATCAGATATAAATGCAGTAAAAATGTGGGTACGATTTTTTGATATATGTCTTCAGCTGTGATATGTGGAAATATATTTAAATATATGTGGTTCATCCTCTGAAATGATGATAAAAAGCAACACAGCAACGATTTAGCAATATCGCACGTTTAAAAAAAAGTGAATTCAAGTGCACTGTCTATACTGCGTTAACATACAAAAAACACACACAAACATGCACACTCTTGCTCTGTTACCATGTTACGGTTTTGTGTTTACACCCAAAGCCTACATGTGGAATCAGTAAGTTCATGTCCGTGTGTGAGATCAGTGTAAGATCAGTCCTGATGGTTTCAGCTGGTACTCACAGCGGAGTTTATCTATCAGTTTCCCTCCACACAGCATGGCCAGCATCGCTTTCACGGAGAGCACCGTCAGACGGCTGTCTGGCTCACTGAAACAAAAACGCACAAACAAACACATATGAGCAGTCACACATGTAGATGTTTCATATTTGAATAACTGGATGTCAACATGCAAAAGTTGGCCATCTAAAAACATGGTTTCCTCCTCAAGGATCCTCAGACTTCTCTGTATGTACCTGTCAACGGCGGCCAGTAAGAATTCGACTAACAGGGCGGTGCTGTCTCGAGGGTTGATGGTGTGTGTGGTGGGCAGGCGCTTGCTGAGCTGGTTGAACAGGGAGGCCACCAAGTTCTCCAGTCTGGTCACAGAGATGCCGGCGTTCAGCTCCACAGCGTTCAGACCAGCATCCCGCACCGCCTCAATCACATTGTAAATGTCGATCAGATGCACTGGAGTGAGAAAAGTTAAGTCAGCGACTTCACATGTACTGATTTTAAAAAGTATATTTTAGACTGACTTACAGTTGCATCTCTTCTGTATGAATCTGAGCTTGCACGCTGTTCGGTATGTAGAGAGACAAATGGCATCAAAGTTCTGCTCCGCTGTGATGAAAAGAAGAAAACATTCATCAGCTCTGCCAGGTCAAAGGAAGGAAGGTAATGTATGTATGTAAAGTAAAGTATGAAACATGCTCGTCCATCCAAAGCTCAGAACAAACCATCAGATGAACACTGTAAGGTAAAGAGATCCACTGTGTGTGTGTGTGTGTGTGTGTGTGTGTGTGTGTGTGTGTGTGTGTGTGTGTGTGTGCAGAGGACAGGTTGGGGTTACACTGGGGGTCAAAGGTCACTCACCGAGCTCCACAAAGATCTGTCTCCCCTCTGGTCCTGCTGGAGTCCCCCGCCCTCTGTCTCTCTGCCCCCCCTCCTCCATCACCATCCTGAAACACAGGTCTGAGATTCAACACAAACTCTGAACACTGTCAGACATCTTCATGCTGCAGTGAGGTGAAAAACATTTTTATCTTGGTGAAATAAATAATCCTGCAATGATCGACCTGATGGTGGTTCATGGGTGCTGATACTTCAGAGGAGTTTTTATTATTTGATTTGATTTATTTGTAAGAAATCATCTAAAATGTTTGTGTGTTGAACCAGAGTTAGTTTAAACCTCAGTTTCATCTGCAGTATCCATCTTGTTTCTCCCGTGTGCGTTGTGAATGTACGAACATTGTTTGGTGTTGATTCAATGCATTTCCGTATTTAGTCTTTGGCAGGAAATACAGTCGACAACAAGTTCAAAGACCGACAGCCATCAGTTCTTAAAATGTTCCAGAGGACGTGATTTATTTGAAAAGTGAAATTCAGATTAACTTTACAACAATGACACTAACAAACCAGGCAGAGAGTAACTGTAACTTTTATTTATAGACACCGTCTACTGTACGCATACCAACACACACACACACACACACACACACACTAATGAGAGTCAAATTCAGGGCCACCAGAGGATGAGCTGAGTGCTCAGTAAATAAACACATTAATGAGAACAGCTGATGAAATCTGACCTGAAGGCTGGCATTTAACAAGGGTACAGAGAGAGGGAGGGAGGGACTGTAAAAGAAAGAAAGAAAGAAAGAAAGAAAGAAAGAAGGAAGCAAGCAAAGCGATAAATGGAATGAAGGAAAGAAGGAAGGAAAAAAGAAAGGTGTAAAGGAAGGAAGAAAAGAAGAACGAAGGGAGAAAGAAAGAAAGAAAGAAAGAAAGAAAGAAAGAAAGAAAGAAAGAAAGAAAGAAAGAAAGAAAGAAAGAAAGAAAGAAAGAAAGAAAGAAAGAAAGCTGTCAAACTGCTGTCAGGAGACACAGAAAACACCAGAGGATATTGGTCGCCATGGGAACAGTTACACTACACCACAAAACTGAAACTCTCACACACGCATGCACGCACACACACGCACACACACACAAATATTTGCATTCCTTGTATAAATGCAGTGACAAGCCAACCCCCAACACACACACATTTTCTAAGTAACATGCGCGCGCACACACACACACACACACACGCACACACATTCCAGAGAGGATTTGAAAGCTTCCCAGGAGACTTCACGCTTCATGGAGACAAAAGAAGGATTCCTCCTTTCACTCACACTCACACACTCAGACACACACTCTCTCTCATACAGCTGATACTCTGTCTCTGTCTCTACAGTAAGTCAAGTGTAACTGTCTTTCTTTAAAAGCTCAGACTCGTCATCACAGACTCTCTGACTGAGTCAGACGATGATACTTGACTCCACGTCAAATCTTCTCATACTGCAAAAATGTGGATGAAAAACTGGAATCTGCAGATATATCAGGAGCTTTAGACAGATATTTGGATAAGTACGTAGGTCATCTCTTCCTCCTCTTCCTGTAGTTATGGGCTGATATTTCACAGCTCTGATTGGACAGTTTCACATTGCACTACAGTAGTAGAGAGCAGGCCATTATATCCTCTACTGGTGCCTGACAAATAAGCTTATTTCCAACTTGCTTTTATGTTTTGTAGATAGCATCTTTAGCGCAGCAGCTAATGTTTATTTTTATGTTTGATTCCATCTTTAGGGTAAATTCTTGATTAATCACTGAGCCTGTAAAATATCAGGATAGAGTGAAAAATGTCTGTGGAGATGTCATTAAGTTTGTTTTGTATCCAACCAAAGATATTCAGTCTACAATCACATAAGAACAAGTAAAGTAGCAAATGCTCACATTTAAGAGGCTATCACCATGAAATGTTTGGTATATTTTGCTTCAATTCTTAAAACAGTTGCACCTTCTTAGAAATATATTTAGTTTCCATCATCTAATGTTACAGAGACAATACTGTTGCCAAAGATTGGTTGACTGACTGGCACTGCGGCTCAGGCCCTGCTCTGGAACTGGAGCTGGTCTTGGCTGGTCGAGGCACAGTTCAGTGTGAGAGCATCCAAACCAGCTAATTCCTGCTTATTTCAAATATGTCACTGATTCCCGTTCGCATGAATCCAAGAACATTTGAATAAAAATTTTCATACTGAGTCACTACAAAACATTTCTGGGTCTCTGAACTTGCTGACACCGTCATGTGACCATATATTGACACAGACTGGCGTCCTGCCTCTTTATGGTATGCATACAAACTGTGACACACTGATCCTCCCATAGCAGTGAGGACAACATTCACCGACCCTGACTCTGCTATGTTGCCGATCCTCCTGCCAACACTGTCCTAAATCATCAAGATGTCCTTGAGTATGAGCAGATAAACATTTAAGTGTTACAGCAATATTATTTTCTTATTCTAGTTATTTGGTTTTTACAAAGAGCTACGTGAAAATATCAATAACTTCTGTAAAACGACAGTGTTGCTGTGCTGTTTGTACTGATTAAATTAATGAACTTTATTGTGTTAATCACTGAGCTTTACAGCGAAACCCCACCAGGAATCCATCACATTGCAGCCGCAACACTGTTTTGGTCCATTCAAACCAACTTCAAGCCCCACTGGTAATATTTCAGAAACGTTCTGTCCCCCAGACTTTGTTAACTTGCTCAGATTTGGTGGTCTTTCCTGGTTTATGTGCTTCTAAATATGTAAATAAGCTAAGTAGTTGCAATTGTTTCTTTGTTTTCACAAGTTTGCACGGGGTGTTTTATTTTGAAAAACACCCAGGATTCTCTATGCTGACTCCCGGCAGCTCGACCTGCTATGTGCGGATTGACGCTGGCTGCTCAAAAAATTAGACAGGACGCTGGAACACTTCTGAAATGGGAAACCTAAGTGCTTCTGGTGGGGTTTGAAACATTGTCTAAAACAGCCACGATCAGCTCTGGTGGTAGTAGATCATCATAGCTGTGCCTGGTGGGATCGAGCCTTAAAAGCAAAATTCCACTGGGCATGGATGTGACACGTGCCGTGAGCTAATCACGGTCATTCTAGTCAATGCTTCAAAGTGCTGCCGTTTCAGAAGCGTCCCAGAAGCGGCTCTCCATGTCAGCTCTGCAAAGAATACAGCACAGAAACAGATTTTCAAAATAAAAACACCCTGTGCAAACTTCAGATCATGAAAACAATTTAACTATGTAGCCTATTTACTCATGGAAGCATAGAAGCAACAACCAAAGAAAAAATGACCAAATCTGAGCAAGTTATCAATGTCCAGCTAGAAAAACGCTCCGCTTCTTAAACACTCCTGGTGGGATATGAAGCCGCGTGGAGACCAAAACCGTGTAGCAGCCACAGCATCACAGAGGGTAAGCATGTTTTTCAAAATGCTTGACAGCTCCATTAAAGGAAAGCCAACGATAAAGAAAGGCAGCTGAACAGGTGGGTGCGTGTGAGTCAATGAAAGTGTGTAACTGAAAAGTTTTATTGATGCTAATTATGACTTCACTGAAGAGCTGTCAAGTTATGACTGTGTCCAAAAGTCTCCAGTACCAGTTACCCCACTGGACTCCTATGGTGAGTAGATTGTTATTTCCAGCCTGGCCTCAGTGATAACTACACCCTGTCTGTCTGCCTGCCTGTCTGTCTGTCTGTGCATAGCTGACATGGAGGAACATTTGGTCTGTGAGGTTTGCTTCCTAATTTAACTCTGAAAGCTTCAAACCATCATAGATATAATTACCCTCCCCGCAATTACTCCCAACTATGTCAGAGGGCCGGGAACAGCTTGGCTGTCGTTTTCCCAATCGTCGGGTCAAGTACAAAGGCTGGTCACAGGAAATGGGTCCAAACTTTTTTTCAGAGAGGGACATCTGATTCAAACAATTAGTTTAGACCCTTTCCAAGCAGGAAAGAATAGTCATGAGCGTTCCTGTATTAACTAACTAACTACTAACTAAACACAACATTTTAAAACATGTTTCTGAAAACATTTGATTCAATGCAGTAATCTTGATTCATATTTGATCAGCACTGCCTAGTTTGACAGTTTGATCTGAGCGTCGTGAGCCTGGTGTGTTGGGCTGGACAGACTTACTGAGAAGGACTTGTCAATCACAAGGCAGCCACCCTGCTTTATCACTTATTTAACTCTAAACAGGATCATAATTTATAAAATAAACATCATGCTATATGAGAGAAGACTTGAAACTAGTGACTGAGACCATGAACTCGGAGGAAACTGTTGACTGAGGTAATAAATCAAGTACAGCTATTTTTTAAGACACGCGTCACATGGATGGCAGCTAGTTACAGTTAACAGCTAGTCTCTGAACTCTTCTCTGTGTTTTTAGTATTTTTAGTACGTTTTCATGTTTTTTCTCGACAGTCTTTATCTAGCTAGCATACTGTGTGGAAAGACTGGAGATCCATGCTGAAGTGAGGAGAAGTGGGAAGTGCAAAAGACGGTACAGACCGTGCATACCGTCTGTTATGATGGGGAAAATAAGATGGAGGAGCTAACGGTGCTAACCAGGCTACAGAGAGTGTATGGGGAGTGTAGCATCACAGAGACGTGGCTGAATGAACTCACTTCGGACTTGATGGTAACTCTGGACGGATTTCAACTTGTGAGAGGGGGGGAGGACACACAGCGAAGGAAGTGTCCGTGGACCACAGGTCGGAGTCTGAACCGGGTCACTTCAGGAAGGACTCAGACTTTCGTACATGGGACACTGAGCCACCAGGACGCCCCCTATTTAGAGTATTTTTCTGATCAACCTTGTATATTGTGAGCCGTTGTAACAAGTGAATCTTCCCGGTGTGGGATCAATAAAGTCTATCTCATCTTATCTTACAATCAATTCAATGGAGCTGCCCCCTAGTGGCCGTTAGAAATAAGGCAGGTTTAAACACTTCCAGTACTGTTAGTTCTTAAATGACAAATATAGTTTACATAGTTTCTGCTATTAAAAAGTCATTACACTATTTGGGGGGGCAGAAAAGTAATTTCATTACTAACACACAGCTTACAAAATGATTGCTGTCTTGGGAGTAAAACTCAAAATGTATTTTATGTTGTGGTTATATTGATTTAAAGAGCTTAAATTTATAATAATTATAAATTATAATCCTGGAACATGAGCTGGGAACAGACACACACACTCAATAGAAACTCTACAGTTAATGTGACTGATGACTGCAGAGGAGTTACTTCTCTTTAAGATCTCAGCTGTAAACTGAAAGTGAAGTACAGAGGGGGAGAGAAGGGAACGGATGTGGAGAGGTACATATACAGCTGACTGCATGTGTGTTGTTTTGTGTGGGTGGTGATGCACACTGCTATTGCGCCATGGTGTTTCATTGTGGCTGACATTTGCTGAGGTTTATGGAAACAAACACACACTTACTGCTCTGAATACACACACTCTGAACCAGAGGATACACTCAGTCTTCTGGGTTTAAGATAAACATAATTGAATGCTTCAGTCTTAGTAAAAGCAAAGTGTCTCTGCATCCCTATACACAGGGTGTGTCGTATGAGTGTGTGTGGTCATACCTCTCTGTGTCAGGGGGTCACACAGGACAGAGGAGCCTCAATAAAGGACGTCTAGCAGGGAGACACAGAGAGAAGAGAAAGGCAGTTTGAAAAGTCTTTTCAGTCTGTGGACAATAATGTCAAAGGCTCTTTGGGGACACACTCTAATAGAGACACACACTGAACACAACCAGTGGAGTACACACTCTCATACACTCTTTAGACATGCGCATGTTTGTTTGACATCAAAAGCAATTTTTATTGTCTGATAAAAACACATTCTGATCAATGTAATCTGATGAAAGATGATTTAACAGCTGAACATCCTTTAATATTCTGTTTTTATCTGTTATGTTTTATCAGTTTGTCATTTCCACTTTCAGTTATGGCAGGTTGCTCTGATTTAAAGCAACATTGTACAACTTTTCTACCATAAACTAACAGATTTTAAATCATGTTGATGTTACACTGACTTGTAATCAGGTGAATGGTGTCTCTGTCATTCAAACATCTATTCTCACACTTTAAGGCACTAAGTCACACACCACCAACTATTTCACTGATTTTGATGAAACTGGATCATATTTTATGGAGAAAATGTTTTCTGGTTTTCCCTCTGATGCTCTATTGCATTGCATTAACTATAGCTGCTGTTAGCTAATGTTAGCTCAGTCTGTCAACCGGGCTGCCCAGACTGTGAGGTCAGAGCACCGGGGGAGTGTTAGTGTTTGTATCACAGGCGTTTTAGACCACCGGGAAGAAGAGGAGGTTTACAGGCCCGGGGCACAGGCAAATCGGAGCCAGTGTTGTGCCAGAACCGGAGCTGGCAAGCAGGCAATGTAACCGAGCTCAGCAGCCAATTGGTGAGAGTTTGGTGGAATGAAAGTCTGAAAGACTGTTTTTGATCATAAGTAATATAATCATAACATATGTGTCATAATACACACATATAATTGTCCATATTTACCACAGTAGGATTATACTCTGAAACTGGGAACACTAACATTTCTACACAGTGTTGCTTAAAAACCTTTAATGGTATTATTTTCTATGACTGAAAATTAGACCCTCAGATTGCAGACTACAGTCATGCTTGTCAATTGACATCGCTGCTTTACACATTTGTGGATCAAATTGTTAAGTCAATCAACACCATGTTCTTCTTGACATATGCACAAGTTACGACCATTTGTAATTAATGCCATCCTTTCCTTTGTTTAACGTGTTTTCTGTACCGTCATTCGCTGTTGCTGAAAAATATTAGTAGAGACAGCAAATGCTGAACAGCTGCCAAGTGTCAACAAAATCTTCCCCAAACAAAATCTAACAGATATAATGGTTTCACACACTGACATGTCATTAGGCTCTGTTTAACAAGCAGAGTCAGCAATCCTCCCACAACAAAGCATCAAAATATTGTCCGACAAATACGGTCTGACGTGAGCGTCACAGAAACAATGAGCACAAAACATCTGCTTGATTAAGGAAGTGGGCTTCACACAGACAGCTTTAACAAGTGGGGGTGAATATACTGAAAACCTAAAGGGAGCCTGAATGTCAAACTGCAAGAGGCAGACAGTTACATCCTGTCAGCAGGTGTCACAAACAAGACAACTGATACGTGCGTGCTGCAAATGTTTCATTATCTTATATGAATTGAAATGCCACAGTAGCAACAAGCATACAAAGCGGTGACACAATGCTACAACAAGCCAAAATGTGAAATTAAAATGTACTTTTTGCTGTCACATTATCACTAGACGTGTTGACATATCAGTTACAAGAATATGATGTTCCTGTTCCTGTCAAATGCCACACATGATCTTAATCATCACACTGAAATCTGTCAACCTGCCCCTGACAGATTTTCTGCACAGCACTAACCAAAATGTGTCCGCCTTAATTTAAAGAATTAATTCAAACTTGATCAGTTTAACAGTTAATACAGGTATATTTCGTTGAATGAATTTTAAAAAAAGTGAAGATATAAAACAATATCAAATTAACGCTGGTATCTAAAAAACTGTATTGATGATGACAAAGCTGACTGTGTATGGAGCTCTCATGCAAACGCAGGGCTGAAACAATTAGTCAATTAGTTGACAGAAAATGAATCACTACTTGATCAATTAGTTTATTTATGAAGCACAATTGCTTCCAATTATTGTGAATGTGAAAACAGTGACAAAAGGTAACGCCTGCACACTTAGTTCATGCCACAAAAGTTTAATAAAGACAACGTTTGGATCTTCATCAGGTCAGAATGTTTGAAAGAACTGTGAACCACACCCATACATCCAATTTGGTGCTACTTGCACCTACTACTACTACTACTACTAGGAAATGGTAACATGCAATTTGTCACTATTATCTGCCATTTACTAATAGAAATAATGAATCAATTACTCCCAAAAATAGAATGAAAACACAATGATAATCATTAGCTGCAGACCTGTACATAAGTACTGCACATTAGGGCCGGACAATCTGGCCAAAAAATCTTATCTCGATCGATTTAATCACAATCACGAACCACAATCTAGACTGCAATGTTTTTTACTCAATTTTGAATATTGGTTTGTTCATGTAGTGCAGATTCATTTAATGAGGTTATGTGTTTAAGTAAGAGGACATTAAACACAGCAGTCTCGCATCATAGGGCTCCGACCCTCACTAAAGGTAGCCAAAGCTTCACTGGGGGTCATGAAGCCTTCACCACCAGAAGCACCACGGTCCAGTTCAGAAGCGTCCCAGAGGCGGGTCTCCGCTCTGCTCTGCCCAGAATACACGAATGTTCTATTTTTGATGGACGCCACGAGCAGCCCGCACAGAGCAGCCTGAGCTGCACACCCTGCGCAAACGTCCAATCGTGAAAACAGACAAAAGGGAAACAATTTAAACGAAAAAACATATTTACATTTCAAGCACATAAACCAGAAAAAAATGACAAAATCTGAGCAAGTTAAAAAAAAGTCTGGCGGGCAAAACACTTCTGAAACGTTCCTGGTGAGGTTTAAAGTCGCATGAAGAACAGACCAAAACAGACGTGCCTGGGTTTTTGGCTTATGGAAAGCACTGAATTGCTCAAAATTTCATAAAATTCTCTACAAAATTTTAAATAAAAAATATCAGGAAGTAATCTACTCTAAATGTATCCACTTCTTTCAGTTATTGTTTCACTGTTCTGGTAAATTGTAGTTTATCATCAGCTGTTCTGTTATTGTCATGCATTAAATATAATATTAAATATCCATGAAGTATGTTACTGTGTCAGTTTACTCAGTGATAGAAAAGATGTAATCATGCATGACTGCATGATGTAAATATGTTCAGTCACATCAAGAGTTACATCTCTCTGCTCATTACAGCATGTGTGTGTGTGTGTGCGTGTGTGAGGGGGTGGAGAGGGATCACTTCAGTGCAGACCACCCAACCAGTGCACCTGTGCTTTAACCCCACACACACACACACACACCACACACACACACACACACACACACACACACACACACTGTATCTAATCAGAACAGTGGTTGTGTTTATGCAGGTCCAACACCTGAAATAGACAAATGGTCCAGAAAACAAACACACACACTATCCACAAACTATACTCTCTCACACACCCCCCCCTGTTCTTAGTAATCAGCTGCTCTCGGTCTAAACCATGCAAACACACAGGCAGAAATCATTCAGTATCGCCCACACTCAACTCACCGCTGTGAATCCACAAACTAAGGTTTTGTGGGACAGATGAAGCAAATCAGCGCTGACACTAATACAGCAACGGGCGTCAGGCAGGCGAGGTGGTACTAAAGAGGGGTAAGAGGGTGTTTACCACCCTCTGCACACCACACACACACACCACGCATGCCACATGACCACATTACCATTTGCAGCTGCTTGCTATTCTCACCGTCTGCCCTGACAGGACCTGACCAGTGTGTGTGTGTGTGTGTTATACATGATATATATACAGTAAGCTGCAACTTTAGACACTGACGTTGCTGAAATACCTACGAGCTTCATTTATCCTTTACTGTATCACACGAAACAGATGAGGATTCATGGCCGGACCCCAAAATCCCTCTGAAAGCTCTGCAGCAAACATTCTAAATGAATGTTTAAAAAAACGTTGAAGTTTCAGGAAATGAAGTTTAGAAGTTTGCACATTTTGCAGAGCTGGCTGGTGGTTTGCCTCGATCTCAAATGTCCTGAAACGTTTTAGACATAATGGAGACCAAATAAACTGTCACTAGATATTAAATAAAACGAGCATTTTGGCTGAGGTTTCCACAGGGCGAGGAATGCAGTTAGAAAAATGGATTTGGTCCAGTCACGTAATCCAGGCTTGGTATGATAATTGTTTGACTGACTACAGAGTGATTGACACTACAGTGGCTGACTATTGAACTGATTCCAATACGCTGTTGCAAGTATGCCTGAATGTATCTCAGGAGAAGAGCAGTATTTGTAGTAGTTGTGACTCTACTGACTGTTTACCATTAGACAACAAACACTTGATCTTTTGCTTTAAACTGAACACTGAACCGACTGAGTTCCTACCAAATTATTCATCATAAATTGTGTTTCAGCTGCTGGCAACCTCCATGTCTGTGAAGTGAAGCCAATGCAGAAGTGGCAAAAACTGCAGTTCCTCAAACGTCTACTTGAGGCTGGCTACAGAACGAGTCACTCTCCATAAGTCCCCATGTTAAGATGTCCAACTTCACAGCAGAAATAAACATGTTTACAGCCTGGTACAAAAAACAGTTTTGGTCTCTATAGCTAATTTCCCTGTTCATGACAACTGTACTTAGGTTAATTTTTATAGAACTCACCTGTTCAAATTGTATTAAAGCTTAAAGTTATGCAGAATTAATAGTGTGGCTGCTTTGACTGACATGTAGGTGCTGTTACAAGTGGCTTGTTTGAGCATCAGGCTTCATTCAGCCTGCCTTAGGTCCACCAATGATCCACAGCTTTGCTGATTTTTAGATTAGCCGGGAAGCGGCCAGCACCACAGACTCTGAGCTTCAAAACCAAGTGACAATCTCCGTGCCTGGGAAATGAAGCCAATGCTGAAGTGCTAAATACTGTAATTTCTCTAGCAGTCACATGAGGCTGGCTGCAGAAAAGAGTTAATATTCATAAGTCCCAATATAAGCCCCATGGTAGCGGCTTCAAAACGACTCTTCAGAAACCTGTGGGTGACATCACGCATACGTCGTCCATTCTTTATACTGTCAGTGGTTTTAGCACAGAAATATCTGAAGGTC
The DNA here is from genome assembly GCA_946959425.1 of Argyrosomus regius. NCBI lineage: Eukaryota > Metazoa > Chordata > Actinopteri > Sciaenidae > Argyrosomus > Argyrosomus regius. The sequence continues at coordinate 8,470,311 of OX336901.1, read as the reverse complement.
TGAATTAGAGAAGCACCTCAACAAGAACACAGTTACGGTAAAAACATCAAATCATTGTAGATTAGAGGGAGTTAAATTTAAAAATAGTACACTGCGTGTTTGTTCAGCCCTGTAACGCACCATCACCAGCAGGTTGATATGAAAGCAAAAGTCTCTCCCTGCTTCTCCGATCTCTCACTCCTGACCTTTGACCTCTGTCCTGCCATAGAGACAACCTGACTGACCCGTCATGACTCCGGCAGGTAAAAACAGAAGCAACACGTCTCTGGTTACATGTTTAAGATAGACAACTGGTCCACAAGTTATAGCGTGTTCTGAGGAGACATGTCTGTTGTAGACGTGTTCACAGGTCCAAATAGTTGTACCAAAAACCCCAAAGAATATAATCCTAATTCATCAAAACCCCAGTTAGACTCTTTAGTGTTTAAAATAAAACATCATACCAAGAATATTAGCATAAAAGGACTCAACTCAATGTTCTTGAAGCTCTCCAAGACCACATTTAAGCCACCCATGAAGACATGCATTTCAATGGGAAATTAACAAGCGTTGACACAGCGGGCATATGTGCCAAGTTACACACTGGGCTTTGGCAAAAAGATGCATGGACATCCGGCAAAAATGTTGCCTGGCTCAAGTTTTGCCTCAACGCAATGCAGTGTGACTATACAAGACGCTGTATTGGCCATCAAACGCTTACAAAAACACATCTTACCAGTATTTCTACTGTTGAACTGCCGATTGTCACAAAAAACTGAAACAATTATTGCTGAAATCTTAGATTTGTAAAATCCTGTCTTGTATTAAAACACTTTGAATTAATTTGCCATTTGAAAAGCTTTCAAACTCGAGGATCTATTACTGGAAACCAGCCCTCCTGGATTGTGTTTCATTGTCTCACCAGTACCTGAAGCAACACGCCCCAGCCAGCACAGACCTTTGCATTGTTTTACAGAAAAACAGTGCTGTTTTCAGTATGAACTGCTGGTGTGGTGCAGTAAAACTGTAAGGAGGTCATTGCCAATTGGAGAGACGCAGACAGATATAAAGATGTACTAAGAAGTCGGAAGCAAGTAAAGAACGACAAACAGAGATGGAAAAAAGAGACAGGAAGGGACTGCAAGAGACGCAAAGAAAAAAAGATAGGAAGTGAAAGTTGTGTCACCCGTCCTGAAGAAACCAAGTACATGAGAGAGAAGAAATGTTTCATTGGTCGACATTAAATTTGCTATACGCTATAATATGTACAAAATATAAGAAGACCCTAAATTCAGCTGAACTTTTCCCAAACAATTAGCCTTTATCTACTTCTTTTCCCTTGAACAAGTCATTTTAAAACAGTACTGTTCTTGCAAAGTAGCAGCAATAATCCAAGTCTTTGTGCGATCCCATGGACTTAGTCACCAAGCTCTGCAGCAGATCTATGAACAGATACTAGACTGAAGAGCACGTAGTACAGTATGAGTAACTGTTGCAGGAATTCAAAAGAAGCTGTCAGACCACTGACAGTATAAAGAATGGACAGTGTATCCGTGACGTCACCCACAGGTTTCTGAAGAGCTGTTTTGAAGCTCAAAATCTGACACTGGCTGCTGCCTTGTTGGCAGTCCTGCCTCTACATTTAAAAAAGGCAAAGACGTGGATCATTGTCAGACCTGAGGTGGGCTGAATGTAGCCTGGTTGCTCAAACAAGCCATCTGTAACAGCACCTACATGTCATCTGCATAACTTTATGCCTTAATATAATCTGAACATGTGAGTTCTATAAAAATTCACCCTCAGTACAGTTGTCATGAACGGGGAAATTAGCTATAGAGACCAAAACTGTTTTTTGTACCAGGCTGTAAACATGTTTATTCCTGCTGTGAAGTTGAACATCTTAACATAGGGGCTTATGGAGACTGACTCGCTCTGTAGCCAGCCTCAAGTGGACGTTTGAGGAACTGCAGTTTATGGCACAGAGTTTGCAGCTTGATACAAACTTACAATTAATTAATGACAACAAAAAAAAAAGTTTAGGGTTTAAGTTTAGTTTAGTTTAAAGGAAGCTTAACTAGCCTGTCCTTACGCTGTATCTTACTGCTACCTGAGCTTAACTCAGAGGCATCAAACATACCAACAGTAAATGAGCAGAGAGCTCAGAGGTCCTCGGGAGTACTGGAGGGAACAGCTCCAAACGTGCAAAAAGAAAAATACTTCAATTTCACTATAATTTAACTCTCCAGAAATTATATAAACTAGAGGCTGGATATGAATGACTGCTCTTCTAATCATAGGTTTCACCCTCACCGCTATTATCTCCCCACCCACAGTGGAGACAGTAACACAATCAGCGCTATCGTAAATCAAAAACTAAAATCTTTCCATCTAGAGACACTGAGATGAAATGTTATGAAGTAGAGGCTGGTGTGAAGAAACCACAAAGATTTCTCTGCAGGTAAATCAGATGAAATACTGAGCTTGTCAGAAAGTCAAGATACATACATGTTTCTTTATACCTGGTTATCATGCGCAGGGTGGTGAGTGCCGGGAAAAGTGGGAGGTTTAATTCTCGTTTTGCTCTCTCATTTGACCCTTTTAAAGACGTAAACAAATCGCCCACTGCCCAATCAAAGCACACCAAATGCATCTACCGGGGAGAAGTAAAGACCCTCAGAGGACAGTTTGGTACACAGCCAATCAGTTAGTGTGGTCTCTCTCTTTCTCTGTCATCCTTCTCTTTTTAGTTTCCTGCACAGGGAGCAACAGTTTGGAAAAGTCTGCAACTTCACTGAACACACTTAAAAAGATCTTTAAAAAAATCTGTGGCTCTGGTCGCCACCATGTTGGCAGTCCTGCCTCTTCCACCTCCCGGCTAATCTAAAAATCAGCAAAGACGTGGATCATCAGCAGATCTGAGGCAGGCTAAATGAAGCCTGGTTGCTCAAACAAGCCATCTGTAATAGCACTTCCCTGTCAATCAAAGCGGCCACTCTGGTTATTCTGCATAACTTTAAGCCTTAATATAATTTGAACAGGTGAGTTCTATAAAAATTCACCTTCAGTACAGTTGTCATGCACGGGGAAATTAGCTATAGAGACCAAAACTGTTTTTTGTACCAGGCTGTAAACATGTTTATTTCTGCTGTGAAGTTGGACATTTTAACATGGGGGCTTATGGAGACTGTAGCCAGCCTTCAAGTGGACGTTTGAGGAACTGCAGTTTTTGGCACTTCTGCGTAAACGCAAACAATGTTCAGAATGAGACTGAACTATCAAAAACATTTCTGTCAAATAAGCTTTGGAAGCTTAATAAAACCATGAATAAACACAAAAAAAACTTGTATTTCCATTTCCTCTACTGTCATACTGATGCAGGACGTAGGCTACAGGCACACGGATATGCATATATTCCTACATAAACCTTCTTCGAAAGCAGCTTAGTCTTATGTGGATGGCAGACCTGGTTTTCAATGGTTTACGTCTGCACTTTATATATACATTTATGGGTGCAGGAGTGGAAATTGGTGCTGTCATACTCATACAAAAATCCATAGGCTGTCTCTGATAACACCTTTAGGCAGGCTGGGGTTAGATAAATCATTTCAGCTGACCCACAGGTCAGATGGAGTGATTCAATAGATTACTGGTAATTCATTAAAGCTAATTATGTTTAATTAAACCGTTTCATTTCAACCAGCTGGTGAGATCAAATGATTTATTGGCCCTAACATTGGCATCCTTAACTTGCATCTGTTTCCATTCAGCTTGCTGAACTTTAATTGTGCACGTACAGTATGCCGAATTTCACAGTGGGCACTAATGATTTTTAAAAAAGTATTAAGTTATGTTACACAGAATCTGTATGTTTGGCAATATGCCAGGAAACGTTAAACCGGCATATTTCTGAATGGAGTAACGTTCCTCCCATAGAAATGAACGGCTCTACTCCGCACAGGTCAAACAGCAGCAGTAGTAGTTTTGATTTGAAAAGTGGGCATGACTCACAGCAGACGGGACAGACGGACACGTATCAGACATCTTATTAAACACAGTATATAAACGGTGTTTATCGGACACTTTGAGCTGAGTTTCTCAGAGTCACAGCTCACTTCAGTTCTGCCTACTTCTGGGGAAAAAGCCTGTGTGACATCTGAGCGGCCATGTTGCAGAAAAGTTTAACTCCCTGTTCACCTTGTTCTCCCGAATGAATGTGTTTTTTAAACTCTCCAAACTCGGATGAAATTTCACATTTAAACACTCGCATCAACTAAAACTTAAAGTTTTTTATCTTTGTAACTATGTCACATATCCTTTAAAAGACTACATGAGACGAGGTTTACTCACCGGGGACTATTTTCGGCAGGTATTCGTGGCCAAATACCAACATCAACACTGAAACGTGTGGCACTGACTTTAGCTTAGCTGTAAACCCAGTTTATTCTCTCGTCCGGTTCCTCTTTTCACCGTGTTTTGTCGCCTCCTCTTTCTGGTTTCAATCATATAATATGGTCCCGGGTCCCGTTATTTATTTCCGTAGTGAACCATGTTTCACACCCTCCATACCCGCCCGCTGGTGCCGCTGTACCGGTTGCTGCTGTGATGAAGTGTAGCGTTACTATTTTTGAAAGAAAGTCACTCCTCTCTCTTCGGTCCCGGTCCAGCCCCTCTTTCCCCCCCTGTGACAGTGAGCGGTGTCCGCCGCTGACACGAAACCAACTCACTTGACAGTTAATAATACAGTTTTACCGTAACTTAACGTGTTTTTAACGTGTTTCATGCTAAAAGAAGACGCTGTTTAAGTCAAACAGGGAGCATACGCAGTTAGGTTGTCAGTTGCTTTAACCGTTAAAATTCGAACGACCCAACGTTCCATGTTTAAACGGTCATAATCTATGAAAGCGGGTACATCGAGAGGTTTTATGCTATTTTATGATAACTTAACACACCCGAGAACATAAAGATAAATGAGTATTTCAACTGCTGTTTAAACCTGAAAGTATTAAAGTACATTTAAGCTACTCGAGTACTTTTATAGCCTAAATTGGGGATACTTTACTACAGTATGGTGGTGGGAAGTAATACAGTTTTGACTGTACTTTTAAACTGTACTAATATTTCAATTTTGTGGTACTTAAGATCTCATCCAGACAATATTTCAATAAATATTCTACTTAACTTAACTCAAGGTTCAAGGTTCAGCTTTATTGTCATTAAATAACATAATACAGGATTGCACAATTGAATGTTTTGGGGTCTTTTTTCTTTGGTTATACTATAAAGTTTGATTTGTTTTGTATGGAAGGCCTAAGTGGTCATACATTCATACATTTTATTTTCTTGTGGTAACCAGTTAATTTAATTTGTTTCCTCAAGTTATTGAGATGTCAAAATAACAAATGTTGTTTTCCCGGGATAACGGGATCATTTTCTCAAGATCTCAAGAGAACAAAAGGATGGTCTAGTTAAATCATTGCATTTGCAATATTCTCCTGCTCCTCTGATCAGTCATTATCTAGGGATAACAACATTGGTTATTTCAACATAATGACATAAATAACCCCCCGATCTTGAGAAAACAAATGAAATTGACTTGTTATCACGAAACTCAAGTTTCAACTCAAGGTTCAAGATTCAGCTTTATTGTCATTATATAACCTAATACAAGATTGCACAATTGAATGTCTTTGTTTTGTTTGTTTTTGTGGGGTGGGTTTTTGTTACACTTGTGACATACACCTGTTGGGATGCCAATTCTTCAGCTACCCAATGAGGTAACTGTAGCCTTAGGTCAGGAGCAGATATTATCAGGTGGTGCACAACCACAATCAGTGTTTCAGCCCTCAGCCACAACACTCTCCAGCTGGTGGGCTGGCAGTGGTGGCCAGGTCACTGCCCATCCGCTCCTGATGTCCAGCTTTCCTAATTTGATTTGGTAGTTGCTTAAAGACCACTTTATTGTCTGAGCACATAACTCTAAATAAAGCGGTTCTCTATAAAGACAGTACAACAAAATTAGCTAATATTTAGGGCGTGCTTTAGTGATTAGATTACCAAAAAACAAAGACATGCAGTAAAAATGGGGCTTTTAGTGCTCCTGGGCAGTTGGTAATCCAGCCTGGCTTCTTTTGACCTCTCCAATTACTACTGCAAATTCAGATTTTATTTTTCTCATGCATCATACAGTAGAGCAATAAGTACTTAAGTGAAGTAAAAAGTACAATATTTGCCTTTGAATTGAAGTAACATAACATGGAAATACTCAAGTAGTAAAAGTAGTTACACCACATACCTGAGGATTTCGATATGTTTTTTAACTTTTATCCCTGAAATGTAAGTAGAGTTAGAGTAAGTCAGTACTCTTGCCACCATGTCAGTCAACCTCTCTGTCTCCGTGTCTCTCTGAATTGTATTTGACAATCCTTCATTCTCCAGAGGTTGTGAAATTCATCAGGCCTGTGTGATTAAACTGCACGTACGCACCACACACACCCCTGTACTCTGCAGTGTTTTAGGCAGATTACATTGAAAATTAGACATCCATAATATTATACAGGCTAGTATTACTGTATTTGTACTGTAAACAGTATTTGATTGTTTTACTCTATGTTTTGAAAGTTAGGTAGGTGGAACAGGTGACAAGCTTGAACCTGTTTAGAAAAAATAAATATGAAGAACATAAACAAAATATTGTCAGCAAAATGTACTTAAAGTATCAAAAGTAAAAGTCATTCATTGGGCAGAGAAACCTCTCTGGGAGTGTTATATTGTTATAACATTTAATTGGAATATTATTACTTTTATTATCACATCTGATTAAAGATTATACACTGTTATATCATAATCTCCAAAGTAAACAGTAACTTCAGTTTTCAGAATAAAACATACAATATTTATGTCTGACATATACTGGAGCTAGAAGTATAAAGTAGCAAGAAATGGAAATACTCAAGGAAAGTACCTCAAAATCACTATGTAGTATAGTATCTACAACAGAAAGAGAGAATTATTCAACAATGAGGAACCTTTTGGGGGGAAATTGTGAAAAATAAGCAATCATTGAACTAATTTGCTGATTGGTTGCACATTAAGCAAAATCAGACCAAATGATTTCCAACATATCCTGTGACTAAAACAGTTTCCCCTCAAATCCACCTGTGTACAAATATGTTCAGTACATTGATGTAACTGAATTACACATGTCGTTACACATGTATTGATCAACAGATCAATATAAGTGAAACATTTTCATGACAAACCATCACATCCTTTCAATATTTTCCTGTAAAATTACACAAAGAAAAGTATCTGATACACTACTGGATATCAAAACTCTCCACATGCTTCACATTTTAAAGAATCTGTTCCACAATATTGCAAACAAAAAGACAGAACTTACACAATACAAACATGGCAACATCAGCTTTTTTTTTTTTTTTTTTTTTTTTGAAAAACAGCCAACTGTACAAAAAACAATGTACCATCATAACCCCAAAACACAACAACAGTGCATAGCAATGACAAGTGTACTTCCCTTACTCATGTAAAACTGGAAAAACAAAAGGGAAGTCCCACTCAGCGTCATGTTTACGCTGCGGGGTCAATGTAACGTTTAACATGAGTGGCGCAAACACTCAGCGATAAAAACGCTGGCAGCTGAAATCTCAGAAGAAGCAGAACACAGCTCTGAGTTTTACAAAGCAAAGACTGGATCATTATTTCATCTGGATTCCTTTAAGGAGCGTTGAAGATGTGGACGCTGAGTCTTCAGGCGGTTGTCATCTGTGTTTTCCTACAGGTAAATACATCTTCTTGAAAACAAACTTTACAATGTTTGGTAAAGCAAGTGTGTTTTGGCAGAGAAATACTGTATATATTTTTATATTCTATCCTTCTAACATACTCTTGTAAAGAAAAGGCATTTTATATCAACAGGGACACGTGATATATCTGAAAAAGCATGGTGACCATTTAATGCTTTTGTGAATTGTATGGACTTGATCTATAACCAAGGAGATGAAGAACGATAGAAATATATATATATAGAAATGTTTTACACAGTTTTGTATCTGAGAAGCAACTCATTCTTTTCGTGTTTAATTTTTCAAAATATATAGTTTTAAAGGACCAGTGTTGAGGATTCAGTGGTATCTAGCAGTGTAGTTGCTGATTGCAAACACCTTGCCTCACCCTCTCCTTCTCAGTGTGAAGGAAAAACTACAGTGGCATAGCATGCAGAAAATGCAAAAGGCCCTATCTGGAGCCAGTGTTTAGCTTGTCCCTTCTGGGCTACTGTAGAAACAAGGCAGTCTCATTCTAATGTGGCAAAACATTTCTATTTTCAGGTGATTATACACTAATGAAAACATACTTTTTCATATTATATTCCATTTCTGACGTATTCAGTAAAAAGAGACCCCTAAATCTGACACAAGGGACATTTATGAAGTAGTAAATGTATTAGAAAACATTTAATGACAAGTAGAATGAAGTCACGACTAACTGATTTTGCTCTTTAAAGATATATCTTTTTGTTAATTTCTTAGTGTTATCTGATTATAGCAGCTCCAGAGTGTACGGTGAAGTGTGATGCGCTTATTTTATTTTGAAAGTTATTTAACTTTGCAAACATTACATTGAGCTAATATGCAACACATAAATATATAAATAATGTGGCAATTAAGTGTAAGTATTAAGTGGTGACTATATTTTTAAACACTTGCAGGTGCCGGGGTGTTTCCCATTATGCATCATAATGGGCTCTGTAGCCAACTGTGCCTACCAAAACCTCCGCTGGATTCCTCCTCTCCCTCCCAACATCACCCACCTGTACCTGGGGATGAACCACATTGGTGAGATCAACTCCAGCTCTCTGTCAGGCCTGGAGGAGCTGCAGGAGTTGGACCTCGGAGCCCAGAATGTACCGCTTGTAATCAGGAACAGCGCGTTCAGCGGTCAAAGACGTCTGAAGAGGCTGGTGCTCGACGCCAACGTTGGCCTTCGTCTGGAGCCAAAGGCTTTTGTTGGATTGTCTGGTTTGCAGAATCTCCACCTGGGTTACTGTTCACTTAAGGAGTCCATCCTGAAGGAGAACTATCTAGAGCCGCTGTCCTCCTTAGAGACTCTTGACCTGTTTGGTAACAACATAAACAAACTGCAGCCTTCAATGTTCTTTGTGAACATGACTAATTTGAAAGTTTTGAATCTCAAGTTGAACAGAATTGACCAAATATGTGAGTCTGATCTTGTTGGTTTCCAGGGAAAGCACTTTGAGAAACTGAGCTTGAACTCTGTTCACTTTAGGGATATGTCTAATGAATCTTTTGACTGGCAGAAATGTGGGAACCCTTTTAGAGGAATATCCTTTCAGTCACTCGACCTGTCCTACAATGGGTTAAGTTTGGGTGAATCAAAGCAGTTTTTCAGAGCCATCGAGGGGACTAAGATCTCCCATCTTAAAATGTCAGGACACATCGGTAAAGGATTTTCATTCAACAATCTACCTGATCCAGACTGCAGCACGTTTGAAGGCCTGACGAACAGTTCGATCTTCACTTTGGATCTGTCTAAAAACAGGATATTTGCATTGCAACAGGGGGTTTTTAGTCATCTGAAAGAGGTCGCAATCATTGACATTTCCCAAAACCAGGTTAATCAGATACACAGAAATGCCTTTGAAGGTCTTCAGGGACATTTGAAAATGCTTAACCTGTCACGCAACCTGCTGGGGGAAATCTATTCTCACACTTTTGCTTCTCTGACAAACCTGAGAGTGTTAGACTTGTCTTACAATCACATTGGGATACTCAGTTATGGCTCATTTAGTGGACTTCCCAACTTGAAAGGATTATATCTAACAGGAAACTCTTTGAAAGATCTTGGCTTCCCCGCGTCACTACCCAGCTTAGGTTATCTCATGTTGAATGACAATAAGTTGAAGGCCTCGTCGGTGGGTCTCTTATCGTTTGCCCGTAATGTTATGCATCTGAACATCCAGGACAACAGATTAACAAACCTGGAGGATGTTTACACCTTTTTGAATCAAATGAAACGCCTTCAGTCTCTCTTCTACGGGGGAAACACAATCAGGTGGTGCACACTCAATCGGCGAGTTTCAGGAATTGGTTTGAATAATGTCCAAGTCCTTGATCTTCATAGCAGCTCCCTGCAATCTGTTTGGTCTCAGGGTCAATGCCTGAATCTGTTTGACAATCTTGGACATGTGACTGGTCTCAACTTGAGCTCCAACGCACTACAGTCTCTTCCTCAGGGCATTTTCAAGGGTCTCACCTCCATAGTGCAGATGGACCTCTCATCCAACGCCTTGACTTATCTCCAGCCTGATGCACTACCCAAAAGTCTCAAAATACTCAGCCTCTCCAACAACTTCATAGCCTCCCCTGACCCCGCTGCTTTTCGTTCTCTCAGCCACCTCAACCTAAATACCAACCGATTTCACTGCGATCACAACCTGAAGGGCTTCCTGACTTGGCTGAACAAGACCAACGTAACCTTCCTGAGTCCCATTGAGGAGCTCAGATGTGAATTTCCTTCTCGTTTCTATCATGTGTCTCTGCTAGATTACTCTGCTCAGGTCACAAAGCAGTAAAAGCAACTGGGGGTGCTCAGATACAGATCCACAGATTCTCTGATCTATGACCAAGTAAGACGACCTGGACGACTGAGAACCTTCACAGAGATTCTTTATAGAAGTAAATGTACTGTGGTGTTGTGCTGTAACAATGATATCAATTCATGTTCATACGTTTGTAAATGTTGGTAATCACATCATCACTGTTCTTGTATTTCAATGTGAGCATCAAAACTCTCTCAGGAACATAAAGATAAGAAAACAATGACATTGAATCAAAACGTGTCTCTGCTTCTGAACTTTCTTCAGCATCTTTGGAGTTACTTTTATACTTTTATACTAATTGTTGATGTTATGTTTAGATTTGGGTTCTCTCCGGGTTTCCTCCCACAGTCCAAACACATGCACTTAACAGGTTAATTGGTGACTCCAAAATGCCTGTAGGTGTGTATGTGAGTGTGAATGATTGTTTGTCTCTGTGTACCCTGCGAATAACTGGCAACTTGTGTACTGGTGTACCCCGCCTCTTGCTGAAAAAAAATGGGATAGGCTCCAGCTTCCTATGAACCTGATGAGGATAAGCGGTTACAGAAAATGGATGGATGGAGTTGATGTTTAGAGATCACTATGTGTGTATGTCTGCAATTATACCAGCAGGGGGAGCTGCAGAACAATCCTAATATCCTAAATGCATACAGGGAATTTATTAATTACTACATTACTACACCTAAACTGTGACATTTCACTCAATATTATGACCCTATTTTTACAAGCTGTACTTGTATTAGCAGTAAAATTAATAGACAAGTACACTGGCTGCATATGTTTGGAGATGTGAATAGTGTTTTCACTCTGTGTAGCCTAAATCAATTTCTTCTGCCCCAGTTAATGACAGACATGAGTTAATATTAAACCTGTGCAATAAAGGGGGCAAATGAGGGCAAATGTAAACAAGTTAACAGATTAGTTATCAGGTGCAACCTGTATTAAATAATGTGTCAACTGTTTCACAAATCCACATTAATCTGTACAACTAGAGGAAACACTTGAACACGTGAAATGATTGCAGTGATTTATTTATTCAAAGTTAGTTTATATGAACAGCTTACTGACACGTCTGTCCAGTGTGGTGTCAGTAAATGTGGATTATAAACACATAAAACCTGGAAATTTAAAAGAAGATTGAGTTTATTTAAGTTACAGAGGTCAAAGAAAAAGCTAATTTCAGTCCACTGGAGCTCAAAGGACTATTTACTTATGGTAAACACGTCACTACCAGTAAATATGTTGTCTTTTACAGCTGAAAACGAGCAGTATGCCCCATGAGCTGGTACAGAAGATCCATAATCCTCCTCTCGCAGCAGAGGGCAGCATCAGTCCAGTTAGTAACCACTGAGCGTTGGCCTGCATGCTGCTTTTCAACAGTATGGTTACCTCTAAAAAAACCCACACACTTTTACTAGTGTGCAGCAATGAAACATTTACCTGCACAGCCTCTGTTAAATTAGTCAAAAACAAGGGAAACTATTATCTTAATAATCTATGAATTCATAAAAAAAAACAAAAAAAAAACAGGATTAAACATCATAAAGATGGATGGTTTGTTAACTGGGTAAATAGGTCTGATCAGTGCTGAAGGGAGTTAAATAGGGAACAAGGTCAACGATATTAACAGTGTCCTGTTCAATGTCAGTGGGTTTTTTGGCCAATAATAACACACAATCTTCATATTTTAATCTCAAATGCAGGATTCTGTATTGAGATTAATTCTATTATTTTATAATTGCAGTAATACATATGAACAGAGCTAAGTCTAGGTTTATTGATGTTGATTTTGGAGTGTGGCTGAATTAAAAATGTACTCCCACTCTTAATAAAGCTGCTCCCTGGTCATAAAATATTAAACGTCGACAGGCAGGGGGTGAAGAAGAGACTCTGTTACGCCTGTAAATCAACTGATAAGACTCAGATGGCATGAGTGAATGTATAGACCTGAGTATGCATCATAACAAGACCTGATGTGTGTGATATATTCTATACCACCATGTTCATCATCTTACCATATGAGCATGCTAACATTTGATAATAAGTCAGGTGACACGTTAACCATGTTCGTCATCTTAGTTTAGCATGTTAGAAAGTGATTTTGGATCATAAATGTTGCATTTAATGTGCAACAACAGTCTCTGCTCCAATGAAGCTAATAGGATCGCACACATGCATAGAATGAGTACACACACATAAACACACAAAATAACATGAAACAAACGTGACTGATCGACCAGTCGGTGCCTGTGACGGTCTCTTTATTTAGATTTATTCTTTTTTTTTTTTTTTTTTTTTGTCAGCCAGACATGAGCTCAGCCCGTCTGGTTACATACATTACATACATACATACATATAGATACACAGAAAAGAAACCCCATCCCCATTCCAATACCCTTTACTGGCAGGTTACCATGGAAACAGGCTCAGTAACCACCTCCTCCTCCTCCACAATCGTTCCTCACTTCCTGATTGTCTTTGGAAACCCTGCATCTGTCCGTCTACCAACCTCCCTCTCATCCTTCCTCCATCCCCCACAACCCCCACAACCATCACACACACACACACACACACACATACGCACACACACACATACGCACGCACACACACAAACACACATTCACAATATTTTACAGCCCTGACACAGATGGGAGACGTACATGAACGATTTTACAGACTAAAATGTTTATAAATGAGAAACGTTTAGAGGCAAGACTGGTGCTAACTGGTTGTTTTTCATAGTTCCTAAATTATTTAACCCAATCACGTTCGTCCTTGCATCACTGTCTGCCCTATTTTTAGACCCATAATTCATGGATATTTTGAGGCCACTGATGCTGCGTTACCCAGAAAACATTTAAAGGAGCTCTTTTCGGAATAGTTGCATGAAAATCAATATTTAAATGTCTTGATCTGAGCGCCCTGAAATGTGGCCTGGTAGACCATCTCATGCTTAGAAACATTTCAAAATAAATGTACAACAGATTTTCATAGGCATGTTTCTGAAGAGTTGGTTTGAAGCTCAAAAACTGTGACGCTGAGCGACAGCCTCCGTGGCTGTGAAGTGACAGCCACAGAGGTTGCCACTTACAGATACTCAACCCAACTTACAGTTATACACTTCCATTTGGTGGTGACTTAATTAAAGGTATTGTTGCATGTATTTTAACCTCCATTAAACAGCACGAACATGAACATTTTCCATTAACGCGACAAAGCATTTAATGTCACGTTTTTTTAAAAATAAACTTGGATACCAATGATTACACATAAAATCCTCATGTGTGCATCTGTAAATTGTTAAGACAGTGGAGGAGGTAGGTTAACACAGATTTATAACAACTATATATAACTATTTATAACTGAAAACAGCATTTTCGCCATTTTATCCCTCTGATTTTTTTAATGACAGATCATTTTAGTAGCCTACACTCTATCGCTGAGTGTGAATAGAGCCTCAGTGCCAAACATTTTCTGGTTTCAGCGTCTCAAATATGAGGATTTGCTCTGTTTCGTCTCTGTTTAATATCACTGTAAACTGAAATTCTTTGGATTTTGGACCATTGGTTGAACAAACCAAGCAATTTTTATTCTATTTAATTCAATTTTCTACATAAAAGGGGGCAATATAATGTATCAAGTACTGTAAAAATGGTTAAAAACATCCACATTTGCAGCACATTGGTAATAAATGTTGTTTCTATACACTTGTAAAGGTACACCTATCAGTGGGGTTCATCTGTAACTGGATCTCTGGCATCAATAATACAGTGATAATTAGTCAGCCTGACCCCCACCGTCTGCTCCTCTTAACCTCTAGCAGGTAAAGAACCCTGTGACACTAAACTGTACACACCTGACTACAGACTGCTGTCTAAACAAGGTACACTTCAACTTCAACTTTGACAGTCAACCTGTGAACAGGTGTAATAATGTAAATTTTACTGTACATAGGCCAACAATATGTTAAACACCTACTGTGCTGTATGTCCAACCTGAATGTTTAAAGTAGCTGCTGTGGAAATTAAGCTTTTGTCATCATCATCATCATCATCATCATATAAGGTGAATGGGACCAAGGATACCAACCATGTTTGTATCATCATTCAGACAAAAATGGACCTCCCAAATCTGTGGCATGACAAAACGTCCTGATATATGAATGGTCGAGGTAAAGCAGAGAGTCACCTTCTCCAAATTGTCCATTATTTTGAAAGATTTGATTAAGTGGCCCTACATACAAAAGGTCAAAAGTTGTTTCCGATTTGTTCAGGTCAGTTGACATAGTTTCACCAGTAAGTTAACTGGTAACGTTGGGAGTTGGTTAATTCATTAACTGTAGCTCTTGTTTCCACTTATTAGCTTTTTCTGAGCTAGTAAGCTAGCTAGTTTTACCTACAGTTTTCCCTGGCCTCCAGTAAACTCACTTACTACTGTACTGTTGTTACTATGGTTACTAATTGTTTAATTAACCTTAGACATTAATCTAAAGGAGTTACATTGATTTTGGAAGTGTGACATGCCTCACTATTTACATTTTAATGAGATTATTTTAAGGCATTGCTTTTAAATTCAGACACTGTGGCAGAACAGATGAATAATGCGAGACAACAGATTTGATAAAAGGTCATCATTCAGGTTTGAGAGTACCTCATCTGACCAACATCATTATTTTCCACTGTGCTCAATTACAACAGCCAACACGGACATAAACTCTCATCTCTCTCTAGCCAACTGTCTCTACCTTTTTACACAGAAAACAGACCAAACGTTCCCCGAAAAAACCCAAATACAGGAAATATTTACACTGGTATCTTACAGGCGATTCAAGCAGTTGTGAGCCTTCGGATCTGTATTGTTCACAATCATACAGCCCTGTATATACAGATAACACACACACACAGTCCAGCACTGCAGCCAGTGGTTTAAAAGGATGATCCGAGGCAAACATGCAAGGAAGAAGAGGTTCTGGTGGGTCCTTACATCCATACACCAGGAGGAACTGATGTTTTATAGTGTTTGAGAGGTTCACCTTCCTGTCACGAGATCGCTTCCTTGTTAACTGCTCTTGAATGTAGTCTATCACCTCTCAGGATTCAGCATAGATGATGATGGTGTTGTGTTTGTGTCCCAGCTGAATAGGCCTCGTTGAGAAGAGGTTCACTGGCCAAAAAGAGGAAGTGGAAAAGAAGAAGAGGAAGTGTAGGAGTAAAATGAATAATGAGAAGAAAAAAAAAAAGCTTTACTGTGCCGCCATGGGTGTGGCAGTGTGACAGGCTGCCAAGGAAACATTAGAAGAAGAGGAAGTGAGGGATTTTGGAGTCTGACACCTGCAAAACAAACAAACAAAGAAGAAGTAGCAGAGATTAAAATCAAAGTATGGGTAATGTATAATCTCCATCTTTACATACAATTTAGACACAAGTTAATAAGATCATCCAGCAACACTGAGATTACAGGCTTCTGAGCAAATGTGAGATAAACCGTCAGATTAGGACCGCCTAAAGAGGGCGTGGCTAATCCTGAATAATCCCATTTAGTGATGCATTGACTCTAAACCATTTACACAAGCCAGACAGACACAACAGGTTTCCTACGTACAAAATAAAGCCAACACTCCAGGTAAAGTTGTACACTGGAAGCCTAATACCAGAAAAAAATATTGATCAGGCTCACCAGGATCGAGATTTGCGGACGCCTCTGTCCTTGTTGGGCGAGTTGTCCAGAGAGTGACTTTGGTTCGGCTCTGCCTCCAGTGTGGCGGTGTTCGGAGGAGTCATGTCGAGCTCCAGAAACATGATGTTCTCAGCCTGCATACACACAGATATTTCACTGAAATAAAGTTTATTTCATTGAAATAAAGTACGGTAAAGCCACAATTATATGGCTTTACCGTATTTATTACGGAAAAATTCTGGCAACCGCAGCTGTCAGTTTTTTTGTTTTGTTTTTACCACAAAAACAACAAAGTTAGCAAAAAAACTGGTGAGCACAGTGGAGCATTTAGCAGCTAAAAAGCCAGATATTTCCCTCAATAGCTGGTGGAGACCAAAACCGAGCCACAAGAGAATTCATCTGGTGGACAGAAACATGGATGTGTATATGATCAACTTTACAAGATTGTTGTGTTTACAGATTGTTGCATTGCCCCCATGTGGGGGAGTCTTTATAAGGTTTTATAGGAAACATTTGTTTGTTGTTTTTTGGTGGACTGTTCCTTTAACTAAACTCTGGACAAAGGTGTTAAGCCTTTAAAGTGGTTACTTCTCAACTTCCCATTCAACAGACATGTTCTTGTAAAACCACACACACTTACCCTGTATCTGGAGTGAGCTCCCATCGCTATGGCAACCCTGGCGTACTGGCTGATTGGCCGTTTGTAACCAACTGCAGATGTCGGTCTTTTCTTCATCTGCGAGGATTTCCTGAATAGAGGGAGGGAGGAGGGATCAACCCAAAAAATCAATTAGAATAACCAGTGTTAAAAATGCCAAAATGCATCTTCGTGAAGCTCAAGAGAAGATATGTAGCAGTGAAGGATGACAGGACAGAGACAAGAGAAGAAAAGCGACTGACACAGCGAGCGTTGGAGGTCAAAACATCATGAACCCTGACTCAATGGATGGCCCAAATGGGAACATCCTAACACTAACCTTTCAGCAGGGACGAGAGGCTGAAACTTCCACTGATCCTCCTCAGGGTCAAAGGTCAGCCTGTTCATGATCTTATTCTTCTCCTCTGGAGGGATGAAGTTCTCTATGATCAGATACCTGCATGAACACAACACACAGCAATGCAAAGGCTTAGTTTGACGTCACTTCAGGTCTCTATCCTGCAGAAATCTAAGAGAATTAACTCAGACCATCAGGTTGTTCAATCGTGCTTTCTGCAATATCTTTAAAATTAGACCTGGAAACTCTCAATCAATCAATTCCTCAATTTCTCTCAATCAATACAACCTCTCCAAACATAAACTCATTCAAAAAAGATATTTACACAAAGATAATTAACATTTGCTCATTGGACTTTTGTCCAAAAAGATGTATAAATGAGGTACAATGAGCCGCAGTAGATCAGTTCATAGACCTTTTTCACAGCAGCCATTTTGACATGAAATATTGGAGTCAATGCAGGTCAATGCTAATTAAGGTTCTGTTCCATTTATGGCAACAGAGACTTTCCAGTGAGCCAACATGCACCACAGCACCCTGACTCTGTCTGACCTGAATGGAACCTGAATTAGTGTCATCGGTAACACCTGTGTTTACTGTTTCATGTCAAGATGGCAGCTGTGAAAAAGGTCTATTGTTGGACTGGAGCCTTTTGTTAAGTCAAAAGAAAGAGAAGAAGAGAAATGTGTATTCCAGTTAGCAGAGTAAAAATATTTACTACATGATGGATAAACTTTCGACAATGTAGATTAATGTGTTCAGACAGACAACAATGCTATGTGAACAAAATGGTGGTGCCATATCGTTTTTTTAAATCTCTATTTGTATTTTTATTTCTTATTTCTTTAAAAAAAAAAATCAATTTTTACTGTTTATATAGTTTTCTATTTGTAAAGATCTTAGCATAGGTTAAATCTAAATCCAGATTTATCTTATAGGTTAATTTTAATGTATGTTTACTGAGTCTAATGCTGCAATGTCAAAATATGAAGACGTATATCTGTCTCTCGGGTTTACTTGTGTCTTCACTGTCTAAAATGTCAATTTGGGCGAAAAGATTCTTCATTTGCACCAAAATAACTAACGAGAAAATGTGAAAACAAACATGCAGTTCATGTTTTTGGTTATTTAAATAAAATTCTAGTTGGCATATACATATATGAAGTATTGTAGGGTAGTTAAATAAACGTTGCAAGAATTCAGTTTTGTATCTGACAGTCAGGTTCCCACTGACAGATTTTATCGATTATCTTAACATCTCTTATCTCGGATAATAATTAAATTCCTACAAAGCATCTGCTGTGAGTGCGCTCTGTGTTTGCTGAAGCGTCCCGGCGTATCTGCTGACTCTGCCGTCTCTCTTCTGGACGTTTGCTCGACTCACTTGAACTTGAGCTCTCTAGTGAGCTCGTTCTGAGTTTGTTCCAGCTCCTGTCGGCTCCTCACGTGCTCGTCGTTCACGTCCTTGATCTCTGCTTTGATGCACTGGAGCTTGGCATACAGCTACGAGGAGAAGAGAGAGAGAGGGAGAAACAGAGAGACGGTTAGGAGGGAGAGACGGTCGCTGATGAACTGGTCTCCGACTCGCTCCAGCTTGGTTGCCCATAGCAACAGCACTGGAGGCACTGGTGTCTGGAGAAATGGGCAGCCAATAGGAGCATGGCAACATGGCAGCCCTCCCTCTCTTCAGCTCATTCCTCCCGAGCTTTCGCACTGTTCATTCTTTTACTGCATGGGCTTTAAACAAGTAGGCTAATCCTGACTTTAGCTGTGGTGTAGTTAGCCTGAAAGATGACACTGCAGTTCACAAACTCTGTGCACAAACACAGCATTTCAAACTAGTACGGCAGCGTGGCAAAAACTTCAAATGCATGAGCATGATGCTGCATTACTCAAGGAAACTCCTCTGAGGGATTCAGAAATATCTGTCCTTGCATTCATACTGTAAGCAACTTCTTTATTCAGAGTTTACTATCAACTAAAAAACATCAGTGAAACTGAATTTATATTTGAAGCAAAGGGTTCAGTTTGCTTCAAATATAAATTCGTAAAACTAGATCAGGTAGTAACTGCGTTTTCTTTCATTCACTTTGTAAAATAGAGCTCTGATTAGAAAGTTCTGTCATGGTTTTGGGTTTCTGGTTTAGTATTTCCTGTTTTATGTTGAAAGAGTCTTTCCTCTGGTGTCTCAGGTGTTACTTTCCTTCCTGTCTTTGTCTTTTTCCCGCCTGTTTTCTGTACCACCTGCGTTTAATTAGTTAATTAGTTCTCTTGTATTTAGTCCACGGGTGCAGTTGAATCATCTTTTTGTGCTTCCTTTCTTATCTCCTTTAGCACAGGATACACTGGACCATCCTTTACGAAAGGAAAGGAGGTAATGCCGCCACACGTTACAACAAAAAAGTGACGCATCGTTCAGTCACTCACAACCAGACATTAATCACTGTCACATCATGACGTAGTCTAGTGCAAGTGCAGTCAGATTCTCTGAGCACCGCGGCCGTCTTCTCCTAACTCCTCATGAATTCTCTTTCACATGTTTCTTTGACCTCATGGAGGTCAAGGAAAAGTGTTTAGGAAAGGACATAGGAGGTAATTTTTTTGACTATGTGTTTTCTTTCTTTCAGTTGTTGGGTCGTCTGCATCTGTTCTCCAGTCCGGCTTTTTTTTAACCTTTTCTTTCATTGTACCATTCCGTCTGCATTCAAGTTGGCTTTTTTAACTAAACCATGACAATCTCTTGTTTTTCGACAGACTTGGAGGCTATTTCTGTACAATTGTTGTTTTTATGGTCTTTAATTCATTGTGACTGAGAGCAGCAATCATGGTGAGCAGCAGGTTTGCAGCAGTGATGGTTACGGCTGTGTTATTGAAGCCTTTTCTTCAAATTGTTTAAAGGTGTCCTGTGGAGTTTTCCTATAAACAAACACATTTCTGTTCAGGATCAGTTTGTTGCATTATGTGCATCCTTGAAGTCCAGTAAATGTGTTGTATTTATAGGTATTTCTTTCTTCATAAAACATTCACAAAGCTTTTTAAACCTACATTGTTTACATCTGTGTTTACTAGCTGGAAGTCTTTTTCTTCAGCTGCCTTTGCTGGTACGTTACGGCCACCTACACATCAGTGGATAGTGTTCATAAAAAAATTGCTTCTAGCACTACTATTGGTAAAACGACTCCACAGGACGCCTTTAATGTTGTTTTCGCTATCAACAATCTCCTACAGCATTGCAGACCAATCACAGTTCATGGTATATTTGCAGCCCTGATGTGGAGTTCCATTTTTGAGGATAGGATGCACAGCCTGCAGCGGCTACATACGTAAGCTCCGTTGCTAACTATACATCCGACTTTACAAATGCTCCCTGACGATTATCAACTGCTCTGTTCCAACTGCAAAAAGTTCTGCAGAAACCAGTGTTGACTGTTGACTTAAAGGTTTGTCTGAGCTTCAGAGGCTCTGAGATCACAGTGTGAAAACTTCCAATCTTAATCCTCCTTCATTTCCTCAGAGAGACGGCACCATGCAGTGAGAAAAGGGAATATGGCACGAGTGCACGTATCAGTACAGGATCATTAATCACACTGTCATCTGCACTCACACAATGGGTTTGTTTGGGGTTAGTCCTGCTGGCCGTGCAAACGGATCGGGAAGCAAGAGGAGCAGGGAGGTTGTTTGCAAGGTTCGGAGTGTTGTTTCAGGGTTTGCACTGAGGGGGTTTAGGAGTGAGTTACTGGGAGATCCTGAGTGATTCGACGAGGAAGGGAAAACAGATTGTGATGGTTAGCGGGGCAAGCGTGAGGCCCAAGATAAAAGGTGATGGACGGAGAGAGGGAGGTCCAGGAAAGAGGAGGGGGACGGCAGGACAAACCTTGAGGTACTGAGATTTACGGAGCATGTGTCCGAGGCAGGGGGTCATTAGGATCCAGGTCAGGGGTCAAAGGGGTAAAGAGGGATATACTGACATTAGGAACAAAAAGAAAGGTGTGTATATGTGTGTGCATGTAGAAATATGTCTTTATTCTATTTATTAAAGGGGTGCATTTTTTACCTTCTTGAGTTTCTTGGTCTTGGCCTCCACTTCCTGTTGCAGAGACGTGAAAGTCTCTCTCAGCTCCAGCGTCTCATCGTCCTGGACCAACATCTGCTGCTGAATCTCTCTCTCGTTACGAGACTGAAAGTAAAGATTAAAATGTCACCAGACGATTGTTGACTCGATACCACAGTAATGACAGTTCAGAGTTTCCTCTTCTTTATAACTAAGAACTGAAACAGGTAACTTGAAAGCTGCTATGAATTTAATTAAGCTACTCAGAGAAGTGTTAAATGTTACAGCAGGTTAACCTTAACTGTAAAGTTCTGTTCATGGTTAGAAAACTGCACCTAAACTTCTTATTTTCAGCACTTTAGTTAAGGAAAAACTGTCTAACTTCCAACACAAACAAACAATGTATATATTTTCTCAATTTCTCAATATTAATCTCAGTATTTAAGGACCAGGAGCAACAACAAACAAATATCCTAAGTACCTAACAGTAAAATGCAGTTTACTGTGATATAAGAAACATGAATTCTGTGCTTTATATCTCTATAAACACACACTGAGACACACACGGGTTTACCTGCTCAGCAATCTCCTGTCTCTTCATCTCCAGCATCTTCTGCTGCTCATTGGTGTGATCGATGATGTTCTTTCCACCAACCAGCAGCTTGCTCTCCATCGCCTGAGACAAAAACAAAAGAAGATTTTATTCAATTTGAGCACTGGAGCATTAGATGATTGTTCATACTGCGTTACAGTGCATTCCTGTGTTTTTCTTACAAAGCTTTTAGATCACAGTAGATTTGCGTAGATTGATCATCATCATTCAAACTGTATCTGAAATTATGATCCGGTAACACAAATGTACTGTGGCTTTGCTAGAATGTGTCTAAACGTTTGCCTGAATGACAAGGATCGAGTTTCTTGAGGTCAAACTAAGTTCGTCTGGACATCTAACAGTTAAATCTTTGTGTGTGTTGGAGCTGCAGTCAGTGCAGACATTGTGCTGATGAAGCAGATGGAGCTGGAAGTGGGCAGCTCAGCCTCCCCATGATGACACCATGCCACAACAAGCTGAGCTCTGCTAAACCGATGCAGTGCTTCAGATTTCAGCCTGAATCACATTCAAAAGTAGATCAGTAAGAGATGACACAGTGCGCTTTTATAAAGTAGAATATGGTATTAACCTTCTTGTTGAATGACGTCTGATTGCCACAATAACTCAATAATCATTTAATGGATTGTTATGACATTTTGTACAGACATTTATGTTCCCATTAGGATGAACTTTCATGACTTTGGCATTCTCTTAACTCCATAATATGGTCACAATTTCAACTTATCCAATACCCCTGCAAAACTGATGACAGCCTCATGCTAATTAGCAAATGTAAGCATGCTGACACGCTAAACTAAGATGGTGAACATGTTTAATATCACAGCTGCTGAACATAGCACTGTTGTTAGCCTTTAGCTCAAAGTACTGCTGTGCCACAGCCTCACAGAGCCACTAGCATAGCTGCAGACTCTTGACAGTATTTGGCACGTGTATTCAGATGAATAAAGTCTGTATTAAAAGTGTTTTTCTATGATAAGTATGAATAATTGTGAGATTTGCTCTCTCTGCATGCTTTTTAGTGACTTTATATTTTTGAGGAGCTGCAGATTTGTTTTAAATATGTGTGTTAACTGATGAAGAATCATTATTATTTCATGCCTTTGGTTAGCGTAGCTTCAGTAAAGGCCCGGGGGCCTCAGGAATTTAAAATGAACACAGAAATCAGAAAGAGAGAGAGAGAGAGAGAGAGAGAGCAACAAGAGACAGGATCGGAGAAGGAAATGTAAAAAACATGAGGGGAAAAGAGTGAAAAAAGGGGCCCAAGAAGGGCGAGCAGGGGCCACGGCCATTTTGTATTGGCCACATTCCAACCTCAGGACTTTATACAAAAAGACAGTGTGTGTGTGTCAGCTGTGTGTAGCCTATACATTCTTTATTACAGCACAAAACACACACTCAAACTCATGCAGGGAGTACAGTGGAGTCCTTCAGAGAGGATGCGTCTGCAGCAGGTCTTTACAGAAAGCCTCTTTGTTTTGAGCTGTCTTTGTGTTATACATGTGTGTGTGTGTGTGTGTGTGTGTGTGTGTGTGTGTGTGTGTGACTGCCTGGTTTGCTGCTCTTTGTGTTTTGTCATATTCTTTCAGCTTCATTAAAGGCCTGATTCATGTCAGGGTTTTCTCCTCTCTCATGCGTCCCATCGCTCTTCCCTCTGATAGGCTGGTTAGATGGATTAAAGTGCTTTACAGTCAGGCTTTTATAATGATGCAGACTTTTGAATGGACTTAAATGGAAAACTTGACACTTTACATTTAACTCAGTGTTTCAGTGTTTCTCCACCAGGCACACATCGTGTTATTATCTAGTCAAGAAAACGCACACGCCCCCTCTTCACCCAATTACACCAATTTACAAATGTAGCAACATCCAATTAACTAACTGCAATCTTTATTCCCCTTAAAAACAAAGTTCATCAAGATACTTTGTTAGCATTGTTAGCTATCTCCCATTCCTTGCTGAAATCATGTGACTTATCTGCAGGAGGACGTTGCCACACTGTCAATAATTAAATGTTGTCTGAAGAACGTCTGTCTTGTAATCAAGTTTATAACACGTTTAAAGGTCCAGTGTGTAGCATCTAGTGGTCAACTGAATAAGCCTTCCTTCACCCTCAGCTTCCAAATGTGTAGGAGAATACTGACAGGGAGGGGAGCCAGTGTTGTGCTAGAACTGGAGCTGGGCAAGCGGGCAATGTAACCATTAGATTTACATTTTAAAATATGGAGCATAGTCTACAGACTAACTACTACATGAACCTTGTGGTGGTGTTTCCAAATACTGTGCTGAAACCGATATGGAGGAGAAGTCCGTCAAGTGCTCAGAAATATTTATATTTCCATAACTGGGCGAATTCCTCCTGCTGAGGAAGATCATGTAATATGATTTAAAGCTCTAGAACAGCTACTAAATGTAACAAGGTCAAAAGTGAATGTTCTATCTCAAACCTAATCCTTTACTTTCACGTTTCACTTCACTGTCAATCCTGAAATTAAATTATCCTGAAATTTACCACCGTCATGGTGTCATGAGTTCCCGTGGCAGCTTCCCAAGAGCATCATGTTTTTAATGTTCAGGTCAAACTGTTTCACATCTGAGCTGATGTAACAAGCGGTGAAGATGAAAGGAAGACATGAGAGGAGGAGGAGGAGCAGGAGGGGAGCGATGACTCAGTAAGGAGTCCAAATGACCTTCGATCACATGAGAGACGACTCGCTTGTCATTTGATTCATCATTCTGTTTCCAGGCATCCCTACAGGTCTCTCTAACACACACACACACACACACACACATAAAGATGCAGTCAGTATGTCTGACGTTCTCTGAAGGTCGCAGTGAAGCTTCAGCGTCTTCGTCATTATAAACCCTCCTGCATCTATATGTCAGGCTTGAACAATAAAGCAGACTTAATACGTTACAATGTGTGTGTGCCACATCATTTACTGTGTTCATATCTCGACCATGCAGGAGTTGCCATTGCTCTTCGACACTATAGTGGGTGCTGTGGACAAATCTAGAAGAAGATTGTTAGGGTGTTTAGGTACGGTTTGAGCATGATTTTAACCCTGAACCGGTCGCCCTGACTGATTCTAGAGTCTGAATCAGTCATTGGTCCCAGCTGAATGAGGTGTAGCCACCTGCGTCCTCTCTTCTGGTGACATGGAGACAATCCGCGGGATCCAATTTGAAGAATCAATGTTACACCGACAGTCGGTGCAGCTTGTTTTGCACCTTTGTATTACACTTGTGAATTGATTTTAAGTGTTAACTTGCTACCTGGGGACTGGGCTAGATCTAGTTTATTTTACTGACTTGCACACACAGAGGGAGACGCACTGAGACGTTAGAAGCACTTGGATTAGGGATGCTGTTTATTCAATACTAGTTAGATAGTGAGGTTTCATTTTAATTTCATTTAGTTATTTATTTTGTTGGTTTGCATTGACTCGCCCTTTGTTCCCTTTGCAGTCTACCTCTACTCTTTTTGCTGTATGTAATTCAAAATCCAAGAAATAAAAAACTTTGTTTGACCAGCTGTTTTTATGTTACTTCTTCTCCCCACATGAGCTGGGATGTAACAAGAACATGCAAGATTAGGCCCTCCATTGTTGCATGTACAGTACAGTGTGTTTGCCTGGTGTTATGGTTTGTGGTGTATGTTGTAAGACCACAATGGAAAGTAGCCATCAAAATGTTTTCTCTTCATCTTCAGCGATTGTTATGTGAAGCTTTTGAGGTTGTTCAGGCAGTCATCATGGCAGTGTACTTTAACCATCAGTGCTCTTGTTTAGGACGGCCGCTAAAAAGAGCAAAAAAAAAAACCCTCCACTGAATCATCTCTAAAATCTCATTTTCCTGGAGCTGAATGTGTGTGCCAGCCTGTGCATATGTATAATCTGCCCATGAGTGCATGCTCAAATTGTTTTGGCTGTGACTGATGTGATTTCCTGATGGGAAAGTGAAGAGAATGGTAAATGTTGCCTATTGAGCTGGCTCATCCGCATCAGCCAGCCAATCACAGCGAGGCCGAGGGCCTGCTGGGAGCGACCGGGTTATAAATACAATGTGACGACAGCGGCTCTCGTGTTGTGCATGCGGAGAGACAGAAATCTTTGCTGGGAAGAGACAGAAGAAGTAAAAAGACGAGAGACGCAGAGCATTAAAGATGAACAGAGGTCAGAGCATCTCTGAGATTCTGTTTCACATCAGTCCTGGTCGATGTTAAAACCACTTAAGGAGCCAATCTTATTACCGTTTACTCACTGTCAGTGATCTACCAAACACATGAGAGATCCAATAAGTGACACATAGCCAGCAGATCACAGCGCAAGACCAGAAACCCCAGATTAACCTGAAAAACATCCCTTTAATCCTGCCAGAATGACACAGAATAAGGCTTCATATGACTTATTTTGTGGATATTTGGTCTTATTTTGTTGGTTGAGTTGCATTGTGGGTAATGTAGGCGTCAACATGATTTAAAATCCGAACACACACACACACACACACACACACACAAACACACATGGACATCAATATTTCAGTGATGCAGCCTTCCATGCTGAAAGATGGAAAGCAGCGATGAGCCTCTTTCTGTTCATTAGCCTACACACACATGCATGCACACACACACACACACACACACACACACACACGGACACGGATACACGGACACGGATACACACACAGGCCTCCCACTCTCTCTTCAGACCTTTTCCTCCTCTAATTAGACAGGAAGGCAGCTATATAAACAGGAAACAGTCTTTCTATCCATAATGCTATGCATGTGTGTGTGTGTGTGTGTGTGTGTGTGTGTGTGTGTGTGTGTCTAAAATAGATGCCTAATGGATGTCTTCTGTATATTGTTAAAAGCCAACATGTAAGCACAGTGTGTGTACAGTGTGCGCATGTATGTAGTTTTTGTGCTACGCTGACGATATTTTTCCCATTGTTGTTGACCACTCGTTCTGACGGGCTAAACTTCAGCTGGCAGGATGTCGGCAAGACCATAATGGACAACAAAGACTCTAAAGATGCATTCATGGTTAAAAAAAAAAAGAAGAGAGTATGTATTTGTTTTTCATCTGAAAGATTCATTTATAATCCTGCTCCAGGACAAGTTACCCTCCTCTGTTTGCTCTAAAGCCCGACAATACAACATCTATGTTTGGCTTCTTACAAAAGAAATCAAAAGATCAAAAGAAAAGCAGAGAAACAGCTCAGTATTTTCCCACACAGACTTTACACACACAGTTTTTATTATTATTATTTTTAGTCTCACTTTATTAGTCACGCTCTCGAGAGCTGTTTGTGCTGACAGAATTTTCTTGTTACCGTAAATAAAACTTGACCCAGAAATTGTAGTGATGACTTTTAACGTATGATGCATCAAATTGACCTATTTACCGTGCTGTTTCTCAGGGAATTGCACAAAATTACTAAAGCAAACAGGCATGTTGAATCTGAAAATGTTCTTTAAATAAGTCGTGTATTAAACGGGAACACCTGCAGATACTTTAAGAGAGAAACAGACATGTGATGTGCAGTACAGAGAGACAGTAAGAAGAAGGGAGATGTTACAGTTGTGACCCAGAAAAGTGGCTCTAATAATAGTTCACTGGAGGGACGGACACAGCAGCCTCCTTATGAGGACCTGCTGCTCAGCGTGAAGCTCTCCACAGTGACTGTACTGATACCTGTTTCATAACAACACAAGCTGTGCGACTCCAGAGACATGTTATGAAGCTGCTGGAGGAATATTACTGGTTTGAGCACAACTGGTGATGTTATTGAGCTCTCCTTTGCGTATTCTTAACTCATGATAGCATGTTGATAACTCTTTCCTAAACAGGAAATGTTTATGATACTGTAGGTGATTGTCATATTTGAATATTTACAAATATAATTGAATATTTATAGGAGTATGACACCTTATCAGGTCACATCTTAATGTATTTTTAACAGTTTGAAACGTGCACATCTGGCTTATTGCTGCTACAAGAAGCTAAGAAATAGGATGTGTCGCAGTCACTGACAGTATAAAGAAAGGACGTCGTATCTATGACGGGTTTCTGAAGAAGCTCAGAGTGTGGTGGCTCTGCCTGCCGCCATGTTGGCAGTCCTGCTTCTTCCACCTCCCGGCTAACTGATATTGTCGCTTGGCTGCAGTACAATTTGAATTCAAAGACAGACAACAAAGCAGGGAGAGAGAGAGAGAGAGAGAGGAGACAACACGCAGCAAAGGACCATAGTCCGAAGTCAAACCGCAGCAAGGACTCAGCCTTTCACACATGGACACATGCTACCAGTCATTAGCACTGTCGCCTCACAGCAAGGAGTTTCCCAGTTCAAACCTCCCAGCCGGCTGTTTTCAGCTTCCTCCTACAGTCCAAAGACATGCAGGTTAAGAGGTAAAACTCTAAATTGCCCGTAGGAGTGAATATAAGCGTGAACGGTTGTTTGTCTCTATGTCAGCCCTGTGATGAGCTGGCAACTTGCTCAGGATGTACTGTGCCTCATGCCTAATGTCAGCTGTCCAGCCCCACCGCGACCCTGATGAGGACAAGCGGTTACGGATAACGGATGGATGGACCTGCAGTCTTTTTACAGTGTGGTATTGGTACTTTGCCTGTGAATACTCCACAGTTACAGTTGTGTAATCATGTAAATCAAAGCCGGTGGCACTTCCAGCAGCTTAAATAACAGTCACACCGACATTACAGCACAATCCACAGATGGACTGCCACACCTTGGAGGCCAGTTAGCTGACAGCCCCCTGCAGAAACACCAGCTGACCCAACATACTTTCACAAGGCCGGTCCCTGACCTACTTACATTTGTTGTGTGTGTCTATGTGGATGTTTGTGTGGGTGAGAGAGAGGAAGAGATGAAGAGAGGAAGAGGGAGGAAGAGACTCGACTGCGTTTTAATCTGATTTTATCTATAATTGGTTATTTCTGAGCTTGTGTCCACCATGTTTCCATCTCTCTCTCTCTCTCTCTCTCTCTCTCTCTCTCTCTCTCTCTTTCTCCAAGTCTGTCTCCCTGCCTAGCAACCTCTCTCCCATTGGTTATCAGAGCAGAGAGAAAAATGGAACCTGTAGGTCACATTCTGTGATTGGTCGGTTAATATCTGTCCCAGCCAATCAGAGGAAAGCTGGGTCTTGATTGATCAGACTGGAAATGTTACACGATCTAGAGTGATGTCATGGGAACAAAAAAGCCTGATAAATTATTGATTATTGTTTTTCATCATCATAAGGAAATTGCTGAATTATTACTTTACTGATTTAATAACATAAGTACTTCTTAAACATGGATCTTTTGCTGTAAAATGATATTTATGAGCTTAAAAGATGAAGAAGACTTCAGCTGCATATACCATATCTTCACACATATATATATGTTATATATTTATATTATAATATAAATATTAAACTGTACTTTTTGCAGTGTTGAGGAAGTTTTACTGATTTGTCATCAATCAAAATTATTAACAATATTTACAGGGCTGCAACCAACAATTTCTATTATTATGGATGAATTGTTTGATCTATTAAACCTTGTGAGTGAAAAATAACAATCACAATTTTCCTGAGCCCAAACTAGCACCTTTAAACTTCTTGTTTTGTTCGACTAAAAGCCAAAGATTTTTGATATACTGGCAAATACTAAGACTACAAAGCAAATCGTCACAATGGAAAAGCTTGAATCAGCAAAAGTTCGACATTTTTAGTTGAAAATGATTTTAAAAAATTTTGAAATGAAAATCTTCCCTGATCAATGCCATCAAAGTGTCAAAGTGTTGAGTTACTACTTAGTTATGATCTTTCCATCAGCTTATTTCTTCATCTGCTCTTCTGTGTTTTTGCTAATGTGGTTTGGCTGCACTGCATTCTCATTTTTGAGGCTTCAGGAGAATTTTAACTCAGTCTAGTTTCACTCTTTTTATATAGGAAATATCTTGACATGATGTAATGTCAACATTGGGCCAATTCTCAGTGGAAATAAAAACAAAAAAATCAACCAGAGTTCCTCCTAGACCAAGACAAGACCCAGAATCCAATATTTTAAAACTGTTAAAGAGGTGCGTGACCTCCTGTATTAACAGACAACAACACTGAGCTGAAGACTCCAAACAGACATAAAGGGATCCTTGTACACGTCTTAATCCTATAAAAATGACTTGTGACATATTGGAACAAAACAATTAACTCATATCTTGCATGACAAACATTGTTTTGTAGCTATGTATCAGACTGATGCATCAGAGGCAGGAAATACTTCTTGTAGCTAATCATCTTCCTCCTCTGGGCGAAGAGGCTGAATCTCAGTGCTGACATCATTCAGCAGCCACCCAGTCAACATCAAACACACACACACACACACACACACACACACACACACACACACACACACACACAGTGGCAAAGACCCTCTGACTGTGCTGCTGTGATCACAGATTTTATACGTTAGCACAAAACAGTATTAGCCCCACGGCGCTTTGAAGGTGATGAGAAGAAATATGAGATGCTTCACAAGGAAACGCTCATGGAAGCAGGATTTACATTAGCTCAGCCTCATGGGACTTTCCCAGACCTTCGTGCAGAAAGAAAAAGTGCCACTAAAGATGAGGCAAAAAGTAGAGAGTGCTTACACCGCTCTTATAAATGAGTTCACTGTACATTGGCACAAGTATTTCTGCCAATTTAAGAGATTTTAGATTTTTAGGATTTTTTTATTTTTGACACAGTGTGCAAATTAAATAGCATACAACGCAGGCTGTGTCGTTTTATATGTATACCACTTTGTCTTAATCTGTTCCAAACCAAATGAATCCTTCACATAAATCAACTTTATAAATATTGACTGATTGATCAGAGAATTACCTGTCAAACAGCACTCAAATTTTATGGCGTCGTTGCTCTGATTTTCACAGATAATGTGCCAAATGATGACAATCTGATGTCACATTGGGAAATGGAAGTGCACCTACTGTATAGAAGAGTTTTTAAATACTTTCCAAAGTAAAAATGTCATTAAAAATTAGTTTTTTCTTTCGCATGTGAAGAGTTTAATGATATAACAATAAAAGAAAATGTGGCATACATTATCATCACAATGTCACATAATATCAACATTATCATTATTCTTTTTATTTTTTTGGATTGATCTCAAACGTTCTGCCCTACTTGGAGGAGATCCAAGAGGCAAACAGATCAATTTGTTTCGATAGGCCGGAATGCAATGCAGCCACGCTGCATGCTGTGTTTTGAGACATGAGTATAACTGTAACCTTTTCTAAACTGGAAAATCTCAGTCTATTATTACACCTCTCCTGTTGCTATCCACCTACACACACTCCATATTACCCTCAGCTGAATGCATCACACCTCTGCTCTGGGAGTTGTTAAAGGACCTCTGGAGGGAAAAATACACCGAACATCACCAACTGATAACAGAAAAAACACAAAACCAGCTGGGATATTTTCTTTTAAGGACAACCTCAACATTCCTTCCTATTGTTCCCGTACACGGGACACTGAAAATATCTTTTTCCTCCTCTCATTTCCTCACATTAGGGCCTTGGGCTCAGTAAGCTGATCCAGCAGTGTCTCCTGTTTGATGGTCCTGGCTATAGCTTCAGTATTATAGAGTGCAGTCGTTCAGTCATTCTGCATGGGTGACTTATTGACTAGATATGCCCATGAATCAGAGCAAGTAATTAATTCAGCTCTGACTCAGTCTTTGATTGATGCCTGTGTGTGTTGATGTGTGAGCGTATAGGGCAAAGAGAGAACTGACATTTTAAGCTGCAATGGTCACCAGTTCCTGTCTGGACACGTGAGATACCCGACTGGACTGTGGAGGACAAAACAGACCAGTCGTCGGAACCACTGGTGCTGGAAATTTTATGTGTATATATGAGTATAAATAAGTGTTTACTGGTGATATTCACCATCACATGACTAGAGTCATTTGTCGCAGACAAATTTACAATTTCGGTGTAAAATCCTGAAAGTTTTGCTCCCGTCATCTTGATGGCTTGGTGTAAGGTGGTCATGAAACTGTGAAGCCAATGTTGAAGTTGCAAAAACTGCAGTTCCTCAAATGTCCACTTGAGGCTGGCTACAGATAAGTCAGTCTCCATAAGTCCCCATGTTAAAATGTCCAACTTCACAGCAGAAATAAACATGTTGTACAGCCTGGTACAAAAAACAGTTTTGGTCTCTATAGCTAATTTCCCCGTTCATGACAACTGTACTGAGGGTGAGTTTTTATAGAACTCGCCTGTTCAAATAATATTAAGGCTTAAAGTTATGCATAATTAACAGCGTGGCTGCTTGATTGACAGGTGCCTTTATAGATGCCTTGTTTGAGCAACCAGGCTTCATTCAGTCCGCCTCAGGTCTGCTGATGATCCACGTCTTTACAGATTTTTAGATTAGCCAGGAGGCAGGCCTGCCAACATGGCGGCGGCCAGAGACACAAATTTTGAGCTTGAAAACAGCTCTTCAGAAACCTGTGGGTGACGTCACGCATACAAACAGTGACTTTGAATCACGTGAACAGATCTCTCTAAGCTCTGCTAATGTGTAAAACCTGAAACAGTTGAATATATATTGCTTTTGATTATCTGTCACTCAGTACTTTTGTCCATGTCAGGATCATGTAGGAACGATGACTCCATTTTTCCAGACCATTTTTTGGCGTGTAAGTGTAACCGCTGAACTGAACTAACTGACAACACTAATGTTAGCCTGGTAATACATGACCTATTTAAAATGAAAAAGAGATTATGTGGAATATGATCAAGACATCTGACCTGACCTCTGCTGTTTAATAATGATGAAAACTGGGAAGATTTTAAACTACATTTCACAAAACTGACACATCAAACCAATAATATTATTGTGTCTAGATTTGTGAAGGTCTTGTGATATTTGTCTTTCTTTCCTGAATCTAACCAAGCGGCCTAAATCTACTGACCTATGACTGAAAACTTGAAAATAATAAGTCAACATAGTCTAAAAATAAAAAGCCAGCATCAGCTATTGGTTTCACACAGGACACAAACCCCGGTCTTTTGGGTGAAAGTCCTGCATATGATCCATTCATCTAATTATAGTACGTCACCTGACTCCCTAAAGGCTGTATCAGACTGGTTTTCTCCTCGCACGACTGCAGATGAGCTTCAAACTTGGTGAGATAACAATATCTTGAAGTGGAAATCTGAGTTTCTCAGAACTAGTGTTACCATCTAGACATGACCCACAAGTAAAACATTTTAGTCAAACATTGGTAATCCTAACCTAGCTGGTTGCCTGAATACAACCAACTCAACACCTATTCCTTTATGTATAAACATAAAGGCCCAAAATACAACCACCAAAGGTTGTATAGACTTATAGTGGCGTCCTGGGAGCAGTTGGGGGTTCAGTACCTCGCTCAAAGGCACCTTGGCAGTGCCCTAGAGGTGAACTGGCACCTCTCCAGCTACCTGTCCACACTCCATACTGTGCTCCATGCCGGACTAGACAGGACTAACCAGATAACTTTGCATTTCAGAGACCTGACATACAAACAGAAGTTTGGTGCCGGGGTCCATGTTCTCACAAGCTGATTCACTGGGACACCTTTGGATCGGAAATGGGAAAACCCACTTTGAACTATCGACTTCTGACTTGCAGTGGAACACATCACTATTGAGACACTCTTGGCATTATGGGAAATGTAGGATCCAGTGTTTTGATCAGGACTAAAAGTCATGTAGTACATTACTCAATTGCTCGAGGGTCCTTTTATCCTTTTCATTAATATCTGATATCAACAGTCACACACTTAAGGTACACACATGCACTCACACACACATTGAGATGTAATTAGAGATGAGGCTCCCATTGTTACTGTCTGTAATGTCCCTTACTAACAGGTCATCAGATTATCACACATGATAATCCCACGGACCACATGTCCTTAATCTGACTTCCTGGATTGTGTGTACTGTTTATGAATGAATCGACTGGGTTCTCACCTTGTACTTGGCGGTCAGCTGTTCTGTAGCTTCCTGCTCCTTCCTCAGATCTCCCATCATCCTCTCCTTCTCTCCCAGGAGCCTTTGCTTCTCCTCAGCCAACATGAATTGATCTCCTCTGATGGCCTCCTTCTCCATCTCCAACCGTTGCTCCTCCAGCTTCACATACTCCTCCGCATCCTTCTCCACGACCTCCTCCTCCTCACCCTCTGACTCTTCATCTCCGTCTCTCTCCCAGGCCTCGCCGTCCACC
This sequence comes from Argyrosomus regius, assembly GCA_946959425.1. Taxonomy (NCBI): domain Eukaryota; kingdom Metazoa; phylum Chordata; class Actinopteri; family Sciaenidae; genus Argyrosomus; species Argyrosomus regius. The sequence goes on along the minus strand of OX336901.1, from coordinate 8,436,078 downwards.
TGCTCCTTCTTTTGTTTGCTCCTCCACTTCCTGTGGTTTAGCTGAGCCCTGAGGCGAGCAATCTCCATCTGAAACTCACGCAGCAGAGCATCCTTGGGATCCTCGTTGACTCTAGGCTGGTTCTGGATGTTCTTGGCTCGGTTGGCGTAGCGGAGGGTGGTGAGGGTCTCGTCGTAGTGCTGGGAAGACGGGCCTAAGGTGGCAACCATGACAGTCTTTGCATTCCCGCCCAAAGAGTCCTGCAACAGCCGGGTCAGCTTGGAGTCCCGGTACGGCACATGGCTGCTGCGTCCATCGGCCAGTGCTGAGATCACATTCCCCAACGCTGACAATGAAAGGTTGATCTTGGCGGCCTCTTTCAGGCGCTCTCCCTGGACGCCTGTCTTGGCTTGGCGCTCACTGCCAGCCAGATCCACCAGGTTGAGGCGGCCGACCCGGATGTGTTTCCTCCCATCTGGTCCAGGTTGGCTGCACTCAACCGTGATCAAAAACAGGGCATGGGACCGAGACGAGTGTTCGTTCATGTCTGTCGCCCCAACCGCCCTCGCCTGGTTGCCCATGTTCATCACCTCCTCGATCTCCTTGATGCTCTTGCAGACACATGACGTAAGGTCACGCACATACACTCCAGACTCTGGGCTCTCCCGGAGCTCCAGGGCTCTGGCGCTGCCGTGTTTGGGATCGAGGAGATCCCTAACCTCCTCCAGGTAGATCTCGAGGTAGGACGCCCGCACGAGGTACTGCTTATCAGACTGTGAGCGGGAGATGTGCGTGAAGATGTGGTCAAAGGCGTTGGGGATCACACCCCGTTTCTCTGGATCCATCCATGCCCCTTGCATGGTGTATGTCTTCCCAGTCCCAGTCTGCCCGTACGCAAATATGGTGCCATTGAACCCTGCGAGCACTGAGTCTATCAGCGGTCGCACACTCTCGTCGTAGAGGTCTCGTTGTTTGGAGCTTGCATCATAAACGGCATCAAATGTGAACGTCTTCTGGGGATCGCTGGCTGGTGCACGAGGGTTTCTGAGGATCACCTGCCCAAGCCGGAGGTCCATCTGGACGATGCCCCCTGCAGGCCCATTGGACTCCTCTTTCCGGTTCAAAGGGCGGCATCGAACTACCACCTTCACTGACTCACTGCTCTTATTCTTTGACATGACTGCCTTCTGTTATAACAATAAAACAAAAGGATAATTTATATCATCTAAATAAAACCAAGCTGGAACCCTTTATGATGCCTCAGCCTCCTGTCTGCCTATGAATTGTGTAACCATTGATTTTTCTTTACCATTAATAACAAATTCGGTATGGCTTCTTGATCATATCATAAAGGAAAATAGACACGGTGCCTAATAACACCGACTCCTATAATAACCAGCACAAATGATGAGATGCCACTGGGTCTAATGGCTAATTTCCTTCGCTTATTGTCTCTAATATGAGCTTACAAATAGACGGTCAGCAGATCTCACGCGTTGGATCGACGCTCCATTGCAGTCTCGATACACGTCCAGAAAAAAATCCAACAATGCCGACAATACAAGCATTCAGATGTCTCATGTACACTCATGTAGTCCTGCTTTTACACGCCCCGGTAGATCCGCCACAGACCGCTGCTGTCCGCATCTTCCCGTCCTCCGCTCATTGATGCTCCTGTGTGGATTTGCGGCTCTCGGTGTGTGTGGAGAGACAGAGCTCCCCTCCGGTACGCAACACACACACACTCACTCACACACATATATGCACACACACATATACACACACAGTCATTCTACCACCACACCCCACATCACTGCGGAGCGGAACAAAGCACCATGGGAGATGGAGTTTCATCTCAGTGTTGAGTTGATTCTTGTCAAAGGCTGCCACCAACTCCTCAACTGGACGCACTTTGTTCAGCTGATGAATAAACTGGAATATTTTATGTATTTTTAAACAGTTTAAACTGTTGATGTTCACACTGTTAGAGGCATTTAATCATAATTATACACCAACCACCAACTTCCACATGAATATTTTAAAATGTTGCAAACAAGCAAAGGTGGTTCAGTTTAGGTGGTTTAGATGGTGACTTTCTGTATTCTGCATGTGGAGGAAAATAATGATTTATTCCTGATTCATACTTGGACGCGGTGAATTTGTTTCTTCTTTCCAACCAGCTCTGATAAACTGGGCTCCCAGAGTGGCACAAATTGAGGACAAGAAGGCCAAATGTAAAAAGGAATTTACTTATGTGTGTATATACATGTTTTGTACGTGTATTTCATTCTTTTAATGTACTGTTTTGTTTGAGTGTATCAATACGTCTTTATTTCTATACTGTTCTGTTTCCTTTTTAAATTATATCTTCAATAAAGTTTCTTAAAAAGTAAAAAGGAATAATTACTTGTCTTATGTGACCATTTAACCATGAAACAACAGCACCACCTGGTGACACATACATGTGGAACATACTTTGACCTGCAGAGAGTCAATGTCACCAAAGGAGGTCAGCAGATCCGTGTGAGTAAACATGACTTTCAGGAAGTGGTGGAGGAAGTATTCACATCATACACTAAAGTAAAAGTACAAATACTACACTGTAAAAATACTCGAAAACGTTACTTAAGTCAAAATAGTTAAGCATAATCAGGAAGATTTACTGCAAGTATTAAACGTACTCAATGCAGAAAAATTGTCCCTGTAACTGTTTTATTATTATATATTCATCAGGATTTACTGTTAAAATTGGGGCTATATTTTGAACTATTTTACAATATATTAGTGATGCAACAAACTCAAATCCTCACGTGTGAAGCCGGGAACCATGAAATGTTTTTACATGACAAATTACTTAAATGATCAAAATAGTTTTCAGTTTAATCAGATTAATCAGCTAATTGATTAATTTATCTTATACTCTAAGAAAAATTTGCTCTTGATAAGTGCTGTGGTTCTTTGGAGAAAGCACCTGAATGAACTCAGGGATAAAAACTATTACACTAAGTTCTGGGAAGAACTTGATAATAAAAGGTTCTTTGAAGAAACAATAAGAGAATTGAAAAAGTTTTCCCTCATGGCAACACAATGAAGAACCACTTTAGCTTCTAACTCGAACCTTTATTCAGCTGGACTTGTAATTAATAACAAATCATATTTTATGAACTCTTCACATTTTTTGTATTTGTAAAGTGACTAAAGCTGGTGATGCTGTCAAGTGACTTGAAAAGATAAAGTACATGGCTGGCTTCAGGGTGAAATGTAGGAGGTGATACTGGAAGAGTCTCTGGGTGATTCCCATTAAAACGCCAAACGGTTCCCTATAACCTCTTCCTATTTTAAACATGATTGCTTCAGTGTTGTGTATTAATGCTGACATAAGCTCGACTCTGACGAAAAAAGGGAAAGACTTGAGGGGAATTCAGCACGTCACATTATTCCCCTGAAGCTGGAAAACACTTCACACCTTTAATAAGTCACCACCTCTCCAAGACATGTTTGATCTGAGTGTACGTACTACAACAACAAATGACAAATAACTGTAGGTGACCTTAAGCAGCATTTGTTTTAGTTTCACAGAGCAGAACTGGGAACTCCCATAAACTCAAACAGTATGAACTTAAAATCCCCCTGCATGAGTCATACTGAGGGAAGTGCACATCATAGTTCAAGGTAGACTTCCTGTGTGGTCATGTGATTTGAAAATAGGATGCCAGGGGAAAAGTGCCCAACAAAGAGAAACTAATGTGATTATAAAATAGGAAGATAAATTCAGATGTCTTTCTACAGAAAGGAAGTTGGTATTGTATTGATTGTATTTGCACTGTTAGTTGTTTTACTGTGAATAAAAACATTTGGCAAATTTTGTAAGTGTAAATATACATACAATGCTAATAATAACTTGCATTATGTATTAAACTGATAATTATTTTCTTTATTAATTAATTAATTAATTATTTGGCCGATATATTGTCAGTAAAATAGCTAAAATAACATCCCATTCTAATTTTATGAAGCTCAAACTGTCATCAACAGATTGAGATTGAAACCTTGCTGACCTCGTAGTGCGTGACAAAACCATCTCACCAAAATGTCCAAATTTAATGAAGTTTTATAACGAGGTTCAGGAACAAAGACCACACCTTGAACTCATCGCATTTCCACATCTCAAGTACTTAAGCACACCTGAACCCTCGACCCTCATCCCTTCACCCCTCTACCATCCCTTCATCCCTAGCTCCTCATCCCTTCCTCATCCCTCGACCCTCATCTCTTCATTCCTTCATCCCTTACCCCTTCATTCTTTCATCCCTACATCCCTTGAGCCTCATCCTTCCTCTCTCTATCCCTCTACCCTCGAGCCTCCATCCCATCCCTCTACCCTTATCCCTTCATTCCTCTACCATCATCCTTCATCTCTTCATCCCTCAACCCTCATCAATTCATTCCTTCCTCCCTTCATCCCTCCACCTTCATCCCTTCATCCCTCTACCCTTATCCCTTCATCCCTCTACTTTCATCCCTTCATCCCTCTACCCTCGACCCTGCTCCCTCTCACAGTCCATCATCTCAGTTGTGTCTAAATTTAAATCCATATTGGTCTTTGTTCATGAAGTAGCTGTTCTGGAGCTTTCAATTACACAGTTCTCCTCAGTCAGGAGTGGCCCTGTTGTCATGGTAGATGTGGAAATGTTTTTTTTTTTTGGAGCATTTTAGGGACTTCTCATCGATGTTATCAATGATATTTATTTATCTGTTTAACTAACAATGGCCACACAGATAAACACTGTTTAAGCGATGCAACAGATCTTATGTACTTAGATAAAATAATTTACCATCAGAAAATATGACTAATCGATTAACCGACTACTTCTTTTAGCTCTAGCAGAGAATAAACTGTGTTTTAACTGTTAGGAAAGCAGCACATTCTTCAAGCTAAACACATGTTTGGGACATCCTGGTGATCAACATGCATACCAGATACTGTACTGTTGCCCAGTTCCCAGTAACATGTTACCCCCTCCCCTCCTCTGTCTTCCCTTGTTTCCTGTCACCTTACAACCTTCCATTGTTGATTCAAATGCCCCAAATAAAAACTTTAAAATCCCATAAGAACATCTGGTTTACTTGTCAAACATGTGGAGACAGACTTCCTCCTTAAATGTTCAGCATAGAGGTTTGAGTGGTGACTGTTTGTGCGTGAGAGTGTGAGATGAACCCTCGGGGGGCCCCATGCAGCAAAATACAGGAATGCACCCTGATCTGGGAGGATTTTTGTGTTAAGACATGATTTACTGGCTTAACAAAGCAGATTCCTTAACTGTTGCAGAGACAGAGTGGAGAGGTGGGCTAAAATAAAAAAAAACAAATAAGGTGGTCTGTATTTAGACAGTGACACCTTAAAGTGTTGCTTAAAGAAACTCTGTGAGCTCCATGAAAACTTCTGCTCTGTGTCACCTTTTTAACCTCTGTACCATCTGTGTGAGGCTTTGTACGAGCTGGTTTACATGGCTTTTCTTTTTCTCCTTTTGGTGATGCTGTCGGCGTGGTTGTAAACTTTCATCAACAACTGAATGGATTGTCTTGAAATACAGACATTTGTGGTCCAGAGAGGATACATAAGCTGGCTTAGTAAGCCTTTTATATCTACAGTTTCTGCCAGAGTCCGCTATGTTGAATCTACAGTAGCCCAGAACGGACAAATTAAACATTGGCTCAAGACACGGCCTTCCTGTTTGGCGGCCACCGTAATTTCTCCAGGAAGCAGAAGATGAGCCGAGGGGATTGCAATCAGCAGCTATCTGCTTGATGCAACTAAATCCCATGCACTGGTCCATCCATACATCCATTTTTTGTAACCACTCTTTTATCAGAGTTGCAGGGACTGGAGCTTATCAGAGCTGGCACTGGGCAAGAGACACCCTGAACAGGCCAACACATAAAGAAAACAACTATTCACACTCATATAAACATCTACCTCTAAAAAACGTGTCTTTGGACTGTGGGAAGAAGCCGGAGTACCCAGAGAAAAACCACACATGTACGGGTAGAACTCCACACAGAAAAGCCCCAGCTGAGGTTCAAACCACTGACATTAGAAAGAGTGATATCACCTACGGGTTTCTGAAGAGCTGTTTTGAAGCTCAGAGTGTGGTGACTAATCTAAAAATTGACAAAGATGTGGCTCATCGGCAGACCTGAGGTGGGCTGAATGGTGGTTGCTCTAATAAGCCTTTCTATAACGGCACGTACCTGTCAATCAAAGCGGCCACACTGTTAATTCTGCATAACTTTAAGTGAGTTCTATAAAAATTCACCCTCAGTACAGTTGTCATGAATGAGGAAATTAGCTATAGAGCCCAAAACTGTTTTTTGTACCAGGCTGTAAACATGTTTATTTGACGTTTTAACATGGGGACTTATGGAGATTGACTCACTTCTGGAGCCAGCTTCAAGTGGCTGCTAAAAATCTGTAATGCATGACATTAACTTACTTATACACTGTTGTATTACTATTTAACTTAGATCTGAGTACTTGTTCCACCTCATTACAATGCAATATTTAAACTTTTATCTGCTAATGTTTCATCTAGTGCAACTGTAAAGTGAACATTACACTTCAGTATTATTCATTCTTTCCTTTTCTCTGACTTATATTTCTTCCTTTCCTTCTTTCTTACTTTGTGGCAAGTCTGTACTCGGCAGTAGAAAGCAGGGCATACTCAACATTCCTAGGAGTGTCTGAGAGTCAAACTACTCTGACAGGCGGAAGAAGGAAAGACTAATACACACACACACACACACACACACACACACACACACACACACACACACACACTGAGAAAGTCTAAAGCACCTACAGTAATGATGTGTACATGCACATACTCCCTCATTGTGTACAGTTATTATAAGACTTTAAACAGGATAAATGTCCCTGTAGTTCACAGGGCAGAGGATGTGGGAAACGCCCGTAACAAGCACAGAAGAAGTACTTATATATGACATCACTTTGCCTGACTCACAGCTGGGATAGTCACCGCATCAAATGCCAGCTTGCCATGAAAACTGAAACACACCCCAGCCCAAGACAAGCTCCGCAAGAAACCGGCCGCCATGTTGGCTCATTGGAAACATTTCACTCGCTGAAAGTAACGGGCGCTTTGAGCCAAAATGTCCGACTCACTTACGCAGTAACGTTTGCCCCTTTCTGTCAATCTAAGCCACGCCCCCTTTTTTGCCCGATCGCCAATCACACTGGGGTGCTTAATGACATGACAGCGACGTTAGCCAATCAGATGTGTTGGTTTTGACAGAAAGGGCGGGAGAGGAGGCGTGTCTGTGGGCCAAGGGTGTCGCCGTGGTGGCTCCCATTCGAAGGCGACGGCGGTCGTCTGTATATTTCGGTTTAATCTCTCCAGAAAGAAAAAAGGGCGATATAAACTCCGAGCAGACAGTGAATTTGACACTTTTTTAACGTTGAGATTTGTTTTTTCCCCCCCCCTCAGCTTCTTCTCGGTCGAGCTTGTGACAGAGCTCTGGAATGACGGGGTGTGCCGAGAATTTGAATTAGCTTGCCGTTAGTTTGAAGAAAGAGTGAGTCGGGGTAGAGAGAGAGAGTGAGGGAGTGAGAGAGAGAGAGAAGCCATTTTGTCCCGACTGTGTGGGAGAAAAGAAAGAGTGGAAAAGAGGAATCACACGGGAGGAAGATCCTATTTTTTGCTTTCTGTTCTCATGCAGTAGAGGGTGAAAACTAGTCCGGCTTTGGGATATATAACTTCTCGGACACGTTATTGTCGGGTGGTATTTTAGCCAACTAGCTCGCCGAGCTAATCAACAAATCCCAGATTGTTAACAGCCAAGAGAAGAGGGGTCGGCTTGGCTGAAGGAGCTGGCTTTAGACTTCACATAGACGTGCTTAGGTTATCAGTTTTGTTTTTGTTTTTTTTGTATCTCGTCCGGGTGAACACAAGCTTGTTTTTCCAATGGCGAAGAAGACGTACGACTTGCTGTTCAAGCTGCTTCTGATCGGGGACTCGGGCGTGGGGAAGACCTGTGTGCTGTTCCGCTTCTCTGACGACGCCTTCAACACAACCTTCATCTCCACCATAGGTAAGAAGCTCTGCAGATACACGGATGGTGTGTGGATACAGATGTTTTTTTTAGTTGGAGGTAGTTTGACAGCTGGGTGACTCTCTCCCCTGCAGCAGGACATATTTGGTTAGCCTGTGTGCTATCAGCATGCACTTGGCTGCCTCTCTCTCCACAGGCCTGCACAGGTTAGCTGGAAAGCTAGTTGTGCAAAGCTTTTATGAGCACTTAGCTGAACCCTGTTTCAAATGACTGCGACTTTAATAACAACACACGATTTTTATTATGGTTTAACCTGCCAGTATTAGCTAGTATAACCGGTTTCGGTGCCAGAGGAATTGCTGTCATGTCACTTGACCCAGTGGCTAGTGAGCTAACGAGGCTAAGCAGTGTGTAGCAGCAGTACAGGGCCGTGCTGCTGTTAGAAAGGCACTAAAACTGCCTCCACACATCGCTGATAGGCGTTTGCATTTAAATATATAACACATATCAGTACAAGACTTTGTCCTTGTTATGAATTCCACCTTAAAGGTTAACAAATATTTAGATGTTTGTTCAAAATGACAGATGACACACAAGTGAAGTCCATTAAAAGCAGTGATGGAAGAAATATTAAGATACTTTCTCACTACTTAAGCAGTACCATAACATAAAAATACTTCATTACTAGTGAAATTCCTGTCTTCAAATGTAAGTAAAAGTACAGAAGCACTATCAGTAATATGTACTTTAATTGTCAAAAGGAAAACTACAAAATGTTTCACACTTTTGTTATGTTTATATAAAGTTTCTGATCTATTATTACGGCTGTACTAACGTGTAAGCTATTTTAACTGTAGTATACTGCGGCTTATGATCATATCTTTTCTATGTCAACTCTGACTGCAACTGTCAGATAATTGTAGTGTCAAGAGTCAAAGGTACAATATTTCCCTCTGAGATGTATTGAAGCAGAAACTGTTGCTGAAAAACAGTACTTCTTATTTGTATTCAAGTGAATGTGCTTAGCTACTTTCCATGACTGCTCCATAGAGAACCATAAACAATTCATCATGGTGGCATCATCAGCTTTTTTTTTTTTTTCTCTTCCCCCTCTGACCCTTCACGCATGCGTCCCAACATCACGCTCACATGAGTCAAGTGTCAAACTATGTCAAATCCCTGCACGGCCCAAGTGAAGGCTCAGTTTACTCCTGTTGCTTAAGATCAGTGCTGAGTAATAATGTAACTTTAGACGTGTTTTGCTGAACCACATAAAACTGCGCAGGCATTATATCCATGATCTCTTGATTGAGCTTTAATTTCAAACCCAGATTTTCGCAACTTTAAGTGCTGTTGACGACTCCTCTTGGCTGTATTGCCTAAGAACACACGGCCATAATGGGTGATAGTGTTCGCAGTGGCATCCAGCTTAGATTAGATTTGACGAGGTACAGCAACGCACAATGCACTCTGTTGCAAAACTCGCCGTCATGTGTGTGTTTAAGTGTTTGTTTACGGCTATGTTGGCCTTTTGTCTTTGCTTTGTCTTGCTGTTTGTGTTGTATTACACTCTGCCTTGTTTCTCCAAGTGTAGTCCTAGTCTGTGCTGTCAAATTAGAAACAAAATCATGGAGATTATGTGCCTTATTTGACTTAAAAGCCACCATATCAGATCTTTGCCAGTTATAGCAGAGGCTGTGTGACGATGGGCAGATGCAGACTGACTGGTCCTTCACCAGTCAAAGACCAGTAGTGACCTTTGCTCCTTGCAGATGTGTTTTCCCTGCCAAGTTGGTTAGTGCGTCAAGTACTGCACCGTTTGCAGCTGTTGCCTTTTTGTTATTACCTTTAGAAAAATATAATGTATTCAACATACTCGGTCTACCACCAAGCAAAACTTAATAAGCTCCAAAAGAACCTGTTTCACATGAAGGATAATATACTTGATCCTGCTAAAGCAATTATGTGGGTATTCATGTTGTAAACAAGCTCTGTTTTTGTCCAATCTTTCCCAAAACACGTGTAAACACGGAGCTAACTTTTATGTCAGTTAACAAGTGATTTAAAGTATCAAGAATACCAGAAACAATGATGATTATAGTGCTTGAACATGAGCAGTCGTTGCCTTTTTTAGGAGTTTAGGAGGCGTTCGCTCGTGGTGGTCCCACCTCAGTTTGTTTAAAATGTGGTTAGAGATACTGTCATGACACACACTTCAGGAATGACAAACCAACATAATCTTACTCGTGTCAGGATGTTTCACCGGTTCCCTTCGAGAGCTGTCGCCTTTAAAACTGCATCACTGTTTTCATCCAGTCACAAGCTTCTGTCTCAGCTTGTCTCCGTTGTTCATCTGTATTCAAAACAAAGCAGCATGGAACGTGACAAACTGTAAAACAAAGATGGACAACATAATCTGTCAGCACATCACATATGCCAGACTTCTAGTCATCACGGAGCTCGCTCTTCTTTTAACAACACGCAGTAAACATGTGAAATTATTGTGATATTGATGTTTAGATTCTGGAAAAGGCCTTTCAGAATATTTGTCCTGCCTTGTCAAAGGATATTCAATCATATTACTTTGCGGTAAAAACACAGTATAGAATAACATCATTGATTATTCTGCTTATTATTTTCTAGATTCATCTTTTGGAATATAAAATGTCAGAAAATAGACAAACATCATTTGCTACCGTCCAAGATGACACGTTCAGATTACTTGTTTTGTTCAATCAATATTATTGGTATTATAGTAGATAAAGAAAAGCAGCAATTACTGTATCAAGGTAATGTCTGGCTTTTGTGCTCAGAAATAATTAGTTTTCTGTAGATCAGTTTATTGTTTTGCCTGAAGATATTTGATTATGATGCACTTATGATTTAATGAATATAAACTTCTTAATGTGCGATAATCTACTTTTGCGTTTGTTGCCATATGATTAGAGGTGTATTTTGTTGGCTATGATTGTTGCTAATGTTTTGGCTAAGTGGAAACCCCTGAAGCATATGTGTCAGTTCCCAAAACTGCAGTTCCACAAACGTCCACTTGAGGCTGGTCACAGAACGAGACAGTCTCCATAAGTCCCCATGTGTAAAAACATGTTTACAGCCTGGTACAAAGAACAGTTTTGGTCTCTGTAGCTAATTTCCCCGTTCATGACAACTGTGCTGAGGGTGAATTTTTATTGAGCTCACCTGTTCAAATTATATTAAGTTATGTGTAATTAACAGAGTGGACACTTTGATTGACAGATGGGTGCTGTTACAGATGGCTTGTTTAAGCAACCAGGTGTCATTCAGCCCGCCTCAGGTCCACCAATGATCCACGTCTTTGCCGATCTTTTGATTAGCACACAGACTTTGAGCTTTGCGACGTTTCTTCTGTCTATTCTTTATATTGTCGGTGATATTGGCGTACGCTAAGTTTAGCGGATGCAACAAATGCAGCAGTGTAGTGCAGCAAAATGTCCAGCCATTGAAGGCATCATACTTTTAGAAAAAGCCCTACACATGAACCTGGAAAGTCCAACAACTTTGTGGCGAAACAGCAGGACCAGTACATGTGAGACAGGAGTGTGTTCTTTCTCTGACACAGTACTCATACCTTTGGAGACACAGATGCACAGCTGCTTCTCAAAATACCCCCACTGGAAAACCCCCCTCTCTTATCAGTCACTCATCCTCATTTCCAGTCTCTCTCTCTCTCTCTCTCTGCCCTTCCTCCATGTATACTTGTTATGGGTATAAGAGTGCTGAATATGCATGATGTTGCGATCCGAAATCTCTTTCCACAACACATCATGAATTTTGCATGGAAACTGGCGACGGCTACAGTGGAATTCATACTTGTGGAAGGAATGGTTCCTCTGGGATTAAAACGAAAATGCCAACCATAAACCATCTCTGTTTTAAGATGTCCGATTCAGCATTTGGATGTCATTGAAAGTGTCATTCTCCTCTGAAGTCTGCCCATTTTTTTTTTTTTTTTGTCCAGTGATTGCGTGAACGTGTGATTGCACAATGCCCATTTTTCCTTGACAATCTGCCAGTGCACCTCACCAGGAAAGAAAACACAGATTCACTCAGTGTTTTTACTCCTCGCTAGGAACACACAAATATGAAGTCATCCCTGCTGAGCTTGATTTTTGAGGAAACTTTTAGCAGTGGTTATCAACGATTGTGTTATGCCCAACACTTAACCTGCACGTCGTCGCTCCTGTTGAGTGTTTAAGATGATAAAATATCGATGTAGGTATACTATCTCATCTGCAGAATCTGAATCCCTTCTTCTTGTTTCTAGCTAACCATATATTTCTGTGCCTCCCTCCCTCTCTCCGGGGAGTACATAATATTTAGTGAGTCACACCTTGGCAGCCACTTCCTTCATTATTGTATGGTCCTGCCCCACCTAGAGCACAGCTGTTTCTTGAACTTTTTAAACCAACCACAACTTCTGACCAGAGCCGAACTGACAACTCACTATTTAAGTGGAAAACACGACTTCTTCGCCAAAAAGTTTCAGTCATGAGTCACTCCTTTTTTAAAAGTGGCCTCCTCTAGGGTTTCATGATTATGACAGAGGTGATTATTATGGTTACCCTACAAAATATTGTGAACATAATAATTCATTAGGATTTGATTGTCTGTATTTCATGTTGTGGTTTTTACTTTTAGCCGCAAATAGAAGCGGGCAAAAGTAACTGTCAGACTTTCTAGGGTTTATCAAACAAGCCATTTGTAACGGCACCTACCTGTCAGTCAAAGCGTCCACACTGTTAATTATGCATAACTTTAAGTCTTAATATAATTTGAGCAGGTGAGTTAAAAAAAAAAAATCAGACTCAGTACAGTTGTCATGAACGGGGAAATTAGCTATAGAGACCAAAACTCGTTTCTGTAGCCAACCTCAAGTGGACGTTTGAGGAACTGCAGTTTTTGGCACTTCCACATTGGCTTCACTTCACAGCCACAGAGGTTGCAACTTGTGTTCAGCTGTTGTGTCCTGTATTTTCTGTCCTACATGATGATAAATATTCTGGCAGAAAAATTCATGAAGGAAATAATTGACAGAATAATCAGTGAAAGTAATTGTTTGTTGTAGTATGTGAAATGTTCAAAATCTGTGATAAATGCACATCACAGCTTCCCACATCCTTAGGTTACATCTACATATTTCTTGTTCTGTTCTGTTCTCTAATACACACACACATGTATTCAGCCTGTGTTGACATAAAACTGTGAAAAGCCACAAGTGCTGCAGCCAGAGAGCGTTTGACAGTCGTGGATGATAAATGAGAAAAACAATGAATTCGTTATCAAAACTGTGGTTGGCACGGCTAATTGATTATTTTGTTTCAGCCTCATAATGTTTCTAAATGCTTTACAATTACATTACCTTGTTTGGTGGTAAATCATAGTTTTGCAATAGCAGAAATCGCCTCATCCAGAGTGAGTCGGTTTACCTCCAGGGTGGCCACAGCACTGTTGATTAATTGGACTTGAAAGGAACAGATTTAAAAAGATAGAAAGTAGGACAGATTATGAGACGGAGGGCCAAGAAATATTTGATAGTAGTTAACCCCCTGGAAGAAAAACATAGTGTCGTTGTATCAAAAATAATTAAATTCAACCAAAATGGAAACAAGTTTGTTTCCACATTAGAAAACATGCACACGTAGGAAAAACTCTCCCACCACAGCCTGTCGTCTCACTGCAGTCCAAATGCTCCAACCAAAACCAGTAAGAAAAAAAAGCCTCAAGGCTTCAGCATCACTAACACACTTCAGATATCATGTTTCTAAACCAGCTGTGTCCAAGCACAGGTTTAACTGTAACAAGGTTATCGCAGTGCGTGTAAACACATTCTCAGTTTTCCTGCTTTAACCCGGTTCTTGTTCGTATTTGTGTGCCCATTGTTCGCCAGCTGCTGATCCTCCAGCTGTCCGCTGATAGGCTCAAGGTCTGGGCATGACACTGCAGAATCAGGAAGAGATAATGTTATTGTCTCGCTGATGGAAACACTTGTCTCTGACTGTCCATTTCCCTCCCCTCTGAAACATCTTTCTGTGTCTGGTTCTGATGTTTCTCTTTGTCATTGTCAGGGCATCACATGCTGCTTATTCATATATTATTAGTAGATATGTATGCTGATGTGTTTTCTGTCTTTTACAGGAATAGACTTCAAGATCAAAACAGTTGAATTACAAGGAAAGAAGATCAAACTACAGATCTGGTGAGTGCTTTGAGACGTGGCTTTTTAGTTTGTCTACCCGTGTCAAGGTTTTGTGTTTTAAGAGAAGTACAAGGCTGGAAAAAAAACACAGATATTGTTAGTCTCGTCTTTCAGTTCAGCCTCTTGTTACATCATAGTGAAACATCTGTTTGACATGCATCCCTCAAGCCCAGAAATATGTGAGAACAGGAAATGGTCATCTGTCCGTCAGGAGGTCTGCTGCAGGGTTGTAATTGTTGTTCACAGCAGCTGATTTTACTCAACTGAAATGAGCTTTTAGGTGAGAATTGGTAAGATATGGCTGCAAATAATAATCATTTATTATCTGATGAATGTCCCAAATATTTAGTGAGTCATTATTTGGTATAAACGGTTATGAAAATCCAAAGATATCTGATTTACTCTCATTTAAGAGGCTGGAAACAGTTTTGAGTTGTTTGCTTGAGAAATAACATCAAAATTGTTGCAAATGAGTTTCAGTTACAGATCAAATTGTTTTTGAGTTTATTATCCACTTATTCTTGAAGAAAGCTTGAAGGAACAAGGATAAAGTCTCTACAGCATAGAGACTCGAGCATAGGACCCTTTTTTTTTTTTTTTAACCATAGCTGTCTTATAAGTAGAGCTCCTCGGCCTTTTAATAGCTCCTAGCTACGAAGAAGTACTGTAGATATTTGCGTTTGACAAAAGAATCTATCGAGACCAAGAAATTAAGATTATTTTATCAAAGTACTATCTCCAAAGTCAAGAATAAACGTCGACGCAGACACTGCAGTGAAATGCATTAATAGTGTTGAATAAACACGTTTTATGAAGACAAACAAACCTACAAGTGTTGGTCAAATGTTACGTGGTCTGCACACAAAACTTGTGCTTCATATACCGCCCTTTTCCCTGATTAAGGTGAATATCTCCTGAGCAGACAAAAGTCTATTCATTCAAGGCCAATTGTTCAGCGGACACCTGAACATCCACACCCACTGTTATGTGAGGTTCTCTTACAGTGCTAAGAGAGAGAGTCTGATTATGTGACCTTTTTTTACAAGATAAGCGCTCGTGTTTACTGTCCTACTCATCCTGTCTGTTGATAGTGGACAAGGAGAGTACCAGAGGATGAAGGATCTGTAGTTTGTAGAAGTTATATTTATCCACTTTATAAAATTCTGTAGTGTGTAACAAAACCTACAAAATAAGATAAAATAATTATCCAGCTCATGGGAAACTCCATCCAGTCATGGTTTTGATAATTGCCTCTGGCCTGATACTGTCCATTCTTTGGCTGTATCACATTTTCTCCTCTTCCTGTTCGAACATATTATGTCTGGATTTAATCTTCGCCTTATAGCCTGAGCACAGAGGGATGTGGTCATCTCCACATTCAGTAAGATTTAACTGTTGCACAGCCAGCTATTATTTCGATCGTCATAGTGAACCAGCTTTTGTAAGCGTAGGTTCGATTTGCTCATGTGAGCGTCCGGGCTTCTTCTCGTTTTCTGTATCAGCAGTGATAGATGGATGTTGGCAGGGCTCCTCCAGATAGGAAAATGTCACAGTTAAGATGCATGCTAGTGCTGACGTGTGAGGGACGTGGTTAGCCTGCAGTGGATTTTATTGTGTGTGTGTTTAGCAGATTAAAAGTGACTTGTAAGGTTTACCAGGCTCTGTATTAAGTAAGTATTGTTTTTCTGCTTAATGTGCTTAAGGGTACATTCAGACAGGACCTGGTGCTGTGGTGAAAACGCAGGTTTTTCCATTCATTTGAGCGGGGTAGTTTGTTTTGGCTGCGGCGGTGCGGGCTGCAGCGATGTCTACCAAAAACAGCAACGACCTGAAGCGGAGATGTTGAGTCAGATCCAACTTCCGTTAAAACGCAGCCTGACGTCACGCTGCATCCGCCAATCAGATGCTCAGACCAGTCAAAACCTCCACAGTCAGCCTGAAATGTCTCTCAAACTGAGACTATCCAGGTGGATTCATGGACTAAACTCTGATGCTCTACCTGTTGTGTTCTGGCTTTATTTATTTCATGTACCCAGCTTCTAAATCTGAGTCTGACTCACAATTTACGCAGCAAAATAGTGACACAAAGAAGTTTAATTTGGTTTGCACGCAGTGGTTGCGTGACATAGACAGTAAATGAGAGTGAGGGAGCGCTGGCATCGATAAAGCCGGTTAATCAGTTAGTTATTTCCTGATTGTTTCACAGCGGTTACATTCAGCACGAATAGACACACAGTCTGGAACTGATCCTGTCTGAATGTACACTAAGACTTCTATCAGCCTCTTTAGATGATTAAAGAAATTACAATGACTTACAGATCTCTGGCACACCTTTTATGAGTCAGATTTTCACAAGTAAGATAAAAAAACTAAATAACATCATATCCTGACACTGTCTTCTGGCTCAAACAAAACAGTTGTTGCTCATGTGCTGTGATTTTCAGTCATGGAAAGCGAGAAATCTCTGCATCATTAAGCAATCGAGTCATTGGAGACAAAATACAATAAAACGGTGAATACAAACAAATCTCATCTGTGTGTGTGTGTTTGTGTTTGTAGGGACACAGCGGGCCAGGAACGGTTCCACACCATCACCACCTCCTACTACAGAGGAGCCATGGGCATCATGCTGGTCTACGACATCACCAACGCCAAGAGCTTCGAAAACATCAGCAAATGGCTGCGCAACATTGATGAGGTAAAACACTCACACACGCACACACTCCATACTCTGAGCCAATATCATCATGTGGGTTTGTGTTGCTGGGTAATATCTTATCAGTATTTTGGAGAGTTGAGTGTTGGCACTCCTTTTTCTATTGTTGTATCTTTGGCTTGCTGACAAAGTGGCTTAAATACTCTAAGAGAATGCAGCCAACGTTGCTAACTAGCTGGCTGATGTGTGTGTAGTCAGCTGTGCAGCAGGAGTCTGTGACTAAATGACATCAGATGAGCCAGATGTCTGACTCCTCGGCGGGTTTTTCTGTTTTACCTCTTGAATATTTGTAGTTTAACTCCAGGCGGTGACAGAAAAACATCTGCTGTTTCAAACTTTCATCAGGAAGAGGTAGATGTGTTGGAATAACAGCTGATACACTCCATAGGTGTGACAGCTGACCGACCAGTGTCTGTAATTATGTTAATGACGTTACAGGCCTCATTTAAACACTCACAACATTTATGTAAACAGTCTTACAGCTTCATGACATTTGCCAGGAACAAATCTGCTACAGAATTCAAACTGTTTATTGTCCACAAATGATTTGACTTTTTGAGGAGCGGTGTCCAGCTTTAGTCCAGCTCCTTAGAAAGTTTCACAACACCATCTCCACATTTAACATTAGAGCCTGACTGATGCATCGATTGGCCGGTGTTAAGATAAGATAGACTTTAATGATCCAACAGTGAGGAAATTTACTTGGCACCGCAGCTCGTATACACAAGGTTGATAAGAAATGACTCATAAATAAGAATTATATAGAAATAAATTATGAAGTCATGCTAGAGTCTGATAGCTTTCTTGCTACTGGTCCACAGCAAGACATATCAGCATCAGCATACATGATATGAAAACAGTTTTTTCCAGTATAAAATTCGGAAATTCTTGTGGTAAAACAGTGATTTACAAAACTATGTTAAGCAGCACAGAGAGAGAGAGAGAGAGAGAAGAAGAAGCACCTCTCAGCAATGTCAACTAGACCAGCTATGACAACGTATATGTTAAATTATTTTAACTGAAATATTCTTTAATGAAGTGTTTTGGTCAAAAAAGCAGCCTTCTGAGTGCCTTTTTCTACAGTCACATTGGTGAAAAATCCAGATAAAAAGCATCTATATTCATTCTAGTGAAATAATTCACTTCACTATCAGCTTCCATATTGAGTTGTCTGTGAAGGTTCTCAGTTCAGATCATCTTTCTTTGAGAACAGTTAAATCTGGAGCAACTGGACTTGGCTGTAGATCCGTGAAGACGTTTCACCTCCCATCTGATCTTCTTCAGCTCTGACTGACTGATGGGGAACAATCCCACCAAGGCTGAATACCTATCGCCAGTCAGAACCACTGACAGTATCGTCACCCACAGGTTTCTGAAGAGCTGTTTTGAAGCTCAGAGTGTGGTGGCTCTGGCTGCCGCCATGTTTGTAGTTCCGCCTCTTCCACTTCTCGGCTAATCTAAAAATCAGCAAAGATGTGGATCATTGTCAGACCTGAGGCGGAGCGAATGAAGCCTGAGTGCTCAAACAAGCCATCTGTAACAGCACCTACCTGTCAATCAAAGCGGCCACACTGTTAATTAAACATAACTTAAAGCCTTAATCTCATTTGAACAGTTGTTATGAACTGGGAAATTAGCTATAGAGAACAAAACAGTTTTTTGTACCAGGCTGTAAACATGTTTATTTCTGCTGTGAAGTTGGACATTTTAACATGGGGACTTATGGAGACTGACTCGTTCTGTAGCCAGCCTCAAGTGGACGTTTGAGGAACTGCCGTTTTTGGCACTGCGCAGCCACAGAGGTTGCTGCTTGGTCAGAACTGAAGGAGCCTCTTTGATGATAGGAACGTCTTCATGGATCTAAAGCAAAGTCCAGTTGCCCCTTCTCAAAGTCTCAAAGGAATTTTTGTACTCTAAAATCTGTCTCAAAAACCTCTTTGGTTGGGCTGTATTTAACATCATACCAAAATCAACCACCTACTCTCAGAATTACAGTGTCAGTCTTTATTAACAGGTTTGCATATTCTGTTCAGAAAAGGTTACACAGCACAGTATGAGATCCTGAGACGTCTGTTTGCATTATGGGCTGCTGAGTGTTGACCAGGATCTGGGAGGATCACTGTTTCTACTGTTGTTTTGGCCTAATGGATATAAAGCTATAAGGGCAAGGCAGCGTGGCCTAATGTACATTTCAACATTCAGTGACATCAGCCTCCAACAGGCCTGATATTTCAAAATGATAATAAGACAAGCTGTCTGTAACATATGGCTTGGCCTGCTGCTGAGCTCACCCCGGTTAGAGGTAGATTCATCTCTGTGCCTCTGTTTCAGCTTCCATCTGTCTATTGTTTTTCTGTTGGTGCGTCTCTGCCTTGCACCTCGCATTGTTTTTATTCCATCTTATTATTTACCTATCATAATTATGTGAGTAATCTTTGGGATCCATGCCAGATCAAACACGTCACATTAATTACTGTCAATAGCTAACATTATGTATCTTTATGATACCACGGTGCAACAATATGCTCTGATATTATGACACATGATTAGTTTGAAGGTGCTGCGTGTTAAATGAAGCGGATTGGGTGAGACCGCCAGGCATTTCTTGTCATTTTTCTCACCCTCGCTGTTGAAGAGCTTCGAGTCCGGTCAAGGAAAGGAACCACAATGCATTTCCTGCTAACTAAGAACTCGTGTTGCACTTCTGTGAAAGCTTGTCGTTGACTCCGGAGAGGGTTAATGGGATGCAAAGATTAGAGACCAGACCAGTGGTTACAAGCCTGTTTTGGGACCTTCAGTCACTTCTTGTCATTTTTCTCACCCTTTCTAAGTCTGGTCAGAGAACGAAACACAATGCACTTCCTGCTAACTAACAGCTCATGTTGCACTTCTGTGAAAGCTTGTCGTTGACTCCAGAGCAGGTTAACTGAATGCTACTTGGAGAGGAATATGAACACAGTCCAGATCAGTAGTTCTGATCTTCTTATCTTGTTTTGGGTTGTAACAAATAATACAGCTGCGTCTACTACATGAGTTGCATTTATAGTTTTACCAGAGCTGCAATGACATCAACAGGAAATTAATCAGCACCTGTTTTAGTCAAAAATGAGAAAACTTTTCATTCCAACTTCTCAAGTGTGATTTGATTTATGTATGATAATAAACTGAGCGTCTTTGGTTTTTGGACAAAACAAATGAAGAGTTCAGTTTAAATTACAACAGGCAGTTTTCACTATTTTCTGCTATTTTATTTATTTAGATTGATAATAAAAATATTTGTCAGTTGTATCCCTAAAAACTATCCGATAATTAGAGGTTAAAAGTGTAAAAATATAAATCTAAAGTCTTGTGTAACATAAATATGTTTTATTGTGCTGTGCTTTTAATCAAACCCTGTAGTTTGGGAACCGCTGCTCTCGACAACTTGTCACAGTCTATTTTTTTAATCAGTCATTTCTAAGATAAAAGATCGTTGGCTTGTGCGATCTTGTCCGAGTTAAAAAGAACAAACGTTGCCAATGCGGTAATATGAAAAAGTAATCTAATAATCTACTCTTTCTTCTTTATCTTTTTCAGCATGCAAATGAGGACGTTGAGAGGATGCTGCTAGGCAACAAGTGTGACATGGAGGACAAGAGGGTCGTACCAAAAGCCAAGGGGGAGCAGGTGAGACGACGCAGTGCACCACTGCTATAAACAGCCGTTAAGCGCGACACAACATTTACACGACAGCGCGGCTCAGCTCATTCAACACTAAAGGTCAGAAAACACAATATGATGCAGGGAAATGGCAGGACGGCAAACAGAGGATACAGAAATGTCTGTCAGATCCATAATGCATGGAGGATGGGTTTAAACTGAGGTATTAGAACCGGTGAAAACAGCTTGGAAGGATCTTGCTGCTGTTTGTGTTTGCGTGCCACAAATGTCCAAATTAAAACATTTTTATACATTCAAAGTTTCTCTCTAAAACAAAGTACGGTGTGAAAGGTTGGAGAAGAACTGGACTTTGTAGACAAGCTCAGAGGAACGTGAGCCTCTTTACTGTCTTAAGTACAGCCGAGGTGCCCTCGAGCAGGGTCAACAACACCAGATGCCTGTTAGCTGCGAGACATTAAAGACATTAAAGTTTGAATTAAAAATGTTGGTTATCTTACTGTAAATGTTTGTTTACTGACTCACATTATATTCAAGCCTCCAGACAAACTGCAGTGTATCAACCTCACCGTATAACTGTGTAGGAACTGCTGATAACACAGACAATATAGGTCAAATGTTATATGTTCTCTCAGGGTTTTAACCTTTGTGCATTCACGCTCAAACAAAATGCTGCATTGTTCATGCACAATTGATAAATTAGTGTAACTGATGACACTGAAATAGTGTTTGCTTGGTATTTATGGCTCAAATGAAAGAGTTAGCTTTATTTTCAGGACACAATCTTTACAGACCTACAGGCGCAATTCAAACTGTATCTAGGCTGTAAAACTCAGTATAATTTGTGCTGAATGGGACCGCTTGTGCAGCAACAGTTTGTAAGAAGGACAATAAAACAACTGCACCACTTTCAGGGCTGCTTACACAGCACAGCGGCTGGCCTGATCTGAGACTTTACTAAACCACATGTCCATATCACTGGGGAGATATGATTTCCTTTTATATAAACAATCCTGTCAGCGTTGCTCGCTTCAAACTGTCTCTGAGAAAAGACAGCTAGTGGAAATATGAAGGCCACGCTTTGTGACGCCGAGTGTGGGTTGTAACTCCGTTTGAGCTTCTACACATCAACAATAGTTCATAGTATTTACAAGATAGTCACTAGACATTGAAGTACAGAGATAAAAGTAGCTTCTTGACACATTTGTAACTCGTTCTGACACTAAACGAAGCCTCAGAAGCAGGATTTATCATTAAAATCATAAACAGAGGAAGGATTCAAACTGCTGCAAGTCACTAGAAAGTGTCTAAATCCAGAACCAGCTACATTGGATGATTGTTCTGGAATAACTTTGGAAATATTCAAAATGGAAAAGCTGACTTATTCTTCTGAGGCCAAATTTGGAATAAATGGATCAAATATATAACGACTCCACTGATGCTGCTTTTCTCTTTCTGATGTGAATAGTAGAAATATAACCTCCCTGTGGTTCTTTTATTATAAAATTACTTTTTTAATACTCAAACTTATTTCATTTATATAGCACCTTTCATGCAGACATGCAGCCCAAAGTGCTTCACAGAGTGAATAAAGAACAGTGAATTTAATCCAGCAAAAACGATAAATACATAAATAAAATCCGGCTGTACAATTATAAACCATTTTAATAAATATAAGCCAATAAGAAGAGGACCAATTCAGCAAGACACAAGGTGAATCAACGCGGGGGGATAAAAAGTATGAGAGAGGATGATCAAAACTTGGCAGTGAATGTCGAGGCACCTTTAAATAAAGGCCAGATTCAGCAGTGATCACTTGTTTCTCTTCTCTCTGTCACTTCTCTTCTTTATTTCATGTATTTGTGAAAAATGTCACAACCTTTTTTTTTAAGTATTTCAGCAGGACTTTTCACTGCTGGCAGACGGAGAATGATCGTATATTTCCCCTTTTTTAAGAGGGAGTAACTGTGGCTTCAAGTGACGTCTCTTTCTGTACATGTCTTCGATTAGTACGTAGGGTTTGGTCACTTGATTGAATCTCCGGTATAGAGCCTAATGAGCCAGAGCAAGCGAAAACATCTGTGTGGGCGTACAGCGCCTTTAAGTGGCCTGCTTCATTGTACTAAAGCAGACTAGCAGTGACTAGTCTGTCTGCAGATTTAGCAACATCAGATACAGATCTGCTTACTCATACACACACCTACCTGACTAGAGTAGAAGTGTCTGAGTGTGTGTATGCTTGAGTTGGTATCAGCGGTGATACTTGATCTGCACTCTGCACAGAGGATCAGCCACTTTATTTTTGGACTGGAGCTGCTTTATCTGCGGCCTCGCTCGTCGTTCTGACTCTGCTCTCTCCTCCACAGATCGCGAGGGAGCACGGCATTAGGTTTTTTGAGACGAGTGCTAAGGCCAACATCAACATCGAGAAGGCTTTCCTCACGTTAGCAGAAGACATCCTGAGAAAGGTTTGTGTGCACAAACTTATATAACTATAGGTGTGTGTGTGTGTACAGAACCGACATGAATGCTTTTGACCAGTATTAATTGATTTTTGTCTTATAGAATTACAGGAACAAGTACCTCAATTTATTTATATGTACTACTATTATTAGTAGTAGTATTTGTATTATTAGCTGAAAAAAAAATATATTTCTTAGTACACTCAACAAAAAAAATATAAAAGGCAAGCTCAAAGACACAAAAGGTATATTTCTCCTTTTTTTTTTTTGTTATGCATTATTCAGCCAAGTGGATTAAAATAATTTTCAAATATTCAAAGCAACATTGTGTATAAATTTGTATTTTTGTGATTTGGCACCCACGGTCTACAATACCACAGTGGTAAATATGGACATTTGTACACATGTATTTGTCATGATTACATTACTGATGTTCAACAGTCAAACATCAGCAAGGTCAACAACACAAGAGATAGCAGCCAGCTAAAATTACTTACTAGTCCAACAGCAGTCAGTCCAGCTCGGCGTCTGTCTTTCAGCCTTTTATTTCACCAAGCTCTCACCAACGACTTAAAGTCAGTCCCAGATTTACTCTTGTCCGGCGGCTTGCTCACTCTGCTTAGATTCCTCTGTCAACATCCTCTTCAGAGTTTTCACCTCTGCCATTATGTCCATAGAGGCTGCTGAGTCTGGTTACAGTGTCCACCTGCCCAGCTCTGATTCTGGGATGACATCCATTATCATTACTTGTGCCCTGGAGCTGTAAACCTCCTCTTCTTCCCAGTGGTACAAACACTAACAGAGAGTTGAGGCGGAGCAGCCAGAGGACATCAGAGGGAAAACCAGAAAACATTTTCTCCATAAAATATGATCCAGTTTCACCAAAATCAGTGAAATAGTTGGTGGTGTGTGACTTAGTGCTGTAAAGTGTTCGTACTTCTCGTGGATGATCTTGCAGAGTTAAAAGCAGGAATGACAGAGTCACATTCACCTGATTTACGAGTCAACGTGGCATCAAAAATGATTTAAAATCTTTTATTTCATGGTCTGTGTTTTTGTGTTTTCTGTGACAGACGCCTGTAAAAGAGCCCAACAGTGAAAACGTCGACATCAGCAGTGGAAGTGGAGTCACAGGCTGGAAGAGCAAGTGCTGCAGTTGAACAACTCCTCTGTTTCACTCACACTAACTCACACAAACACACACACACAGACAAACACACAAACACACACACACACACACACACACACACACACACACACACACACATATTCTGTCTCTCTCTCTCTCTAACTGCTAACTCTAACTGTCTCGCTCTCTAACCTGTCTCATGAGTTTTCTTGCACACTGACACTCTGTCTCTTTATCAGAATAAAAAAAAAAAAACAATAAACCACTTCACTCGTCTAATACCCCCCCACCCCCACCCCCTCCTCCCCCAACACCACCATATTCTTCCACGCTCCATCTGATGATCATTTTTATTTCTGATAAAAAGAGAAATCCAGTCACGTTTCTTGTCATTTGTTTTAAAAGTTAAAAAAAAAAAAAAAAAAAAGAAGAGAAAAAAAAAGTGAAAAGACAAGCTCATATTTTTAATATTTCCTTTGCCTGAGCTCACCTGGTTGGACACCCTCACCCACCCTTAACTCTCCCCACCCACCCACCTGTTCACAGCACTCACCTTCAGTCAGAGGAAATCAAAATAAAAGAAAATCAAACAAAAAAGTCAAATGTAGGATTAACATTTTGTACACTTAGTGGGGTTTTCTGTTGTCTAACCGTATTTGGTCATTTACAATTTGTTACCAAGTGACAGAGGTGTGGCTAGCTCCTTTTGTATGTGGGGGTTTATTTTGTCCTGTGCCTTATATGGAAGACAGGGGCGGGGCTGTGTGGTGGGCGGAGCCACATCCACCCAATGAAATTACAGATTAATATTCTGTCGGTTGCGGCTCCGGACAGGAAGACGCGGAGTCGAAGCAGAAGCGTTTGAATTTCTCCTCCAGCCAAGAGAACGGCATTATACAGTATGTCCTGTTTATTGATGTTTTGTTTTTATCTGTATGATTTATTTTACTTTTTTTTTTTTTTTCTTTTTCCCTTTTTGGGTTGAATTTTTTTATTTTATTTTTTTTTTGTTCCTGCATGCAGATATTTCTTTGGGTTGGAAGCGTTTCTGTAACGTTGTGTAACGTTTGCCACTGGGTAACTGTGGGCGGGAGGTACAGAAGTTCTCTTTGGAAATTCAAACAGTTTTGCAGATCCATTAAAAATAAGCTTGTTTAAGTTAACTTGTTTGTCCTCAATGATGTGCAGTGTCTAGTTTCATGTGTCCACTCACAGCTTCTTATTTAATAGGTTTCTTAAAGTTTTAACGGTTTGTCCCATCTAAAATTTCAAAGATCGGAAAAATCTTCTCTTCTTATTACAAAAGCATTTCTAAACTCGGCTGTTGAATCTTAACTCCTCTTAACTTATGAAGCCAAAGCCAGGAGTTTTGATCATTTGGGGGGGAAAAGAAATTGTAATTTTTTGCTAAATGCAGTTAGGAAACATGTTTCTGTAATACCAAAACTGTCCTGCTCCTGAACTGAAGTGAGAACTTTCTGTAATGAGGCCCCTGAAGAGAAGTGTCCATAGTCAAGAAAAGCTAGTTTAAGTCCGTGCTTAGGATCTTTCCTCTACATGTTGGAAGATGGAGGAGCCTCTTTATTTATTTCAGATTAGTCTTCTGAGTCTGGAAGAGAAATCTAAGAGTTCGTCACATTTGGAGATATTTGCTCAGTCTCTCATTTACTGACATCACGACCCATTTAACTGATGAATTAAAGAATGTGTGTCAAATGCTCCTGCAGATTTCCAGGTCAAAGTTCACGCTTGCTGATCTTTGTCCAGTGAAGGGAAGAGGCTTTTTTTTTTTTTTTCCACAGCAGCAGTTTTAGGTAAAAAAAGAAGCACAGATGTAATTAATAACACTAATGATGGGTCCATTTAAGTGTGCAGCCGCACACTGAACTGACACGCACAAAACTAGGCCGACAAGTGGAGCCATGCAGCCAGTATTAATGTCATTAATCATTAATTATGACTGTGCTTGTCGAGCCTGATAATCGGACTGAATTGCCATTTTGTTTAGTTACGTAAGGCCGGCTGTTAGTGCAGAAAAAAACAGGGATAAATGATTAAAACAAAGTGTGCACAAATATCTATTGTTAGCCTTGATTAGACTCAGTAAAGACATATTAGTTACATTAATGCTTCCATTACGAGAGACATTATTTCTGCTCTTTAAGTTGTGTCACAGCATGTGAGCAGAACACTAATTTATCAGTTTATCGTCAGTGATGTGGTGTTATTAACAAGTATATACAACAAATATAAAAATGTATAATTATCTCTAGTACAGATTAAGTTTCAAACTTGTTTAAATGTTATATATTTTTAACAATCTTATTTAAGGCAGACCAGAAGAATAACATGTTTTTAGGGTCAAATTGACTCATACACCTTTAAAAATAAAGGTTCAAGTTAGAACCTGAAGTGGTTCTTCATTTTTTTTTTTGTTCTGTAAGGAACCTTTTACGGATTAATCCTTCAAAGAATCATTTATGATAAAATTCTTCCAGAATTGAGTGTAAGTAGTGTTTGTCCATGAGATCATTGAAGTATATATTTCATTTTAAATGCAACATTGGGTAAATGACTAAATTAAAAAGTGTCAGGTCCACAAAAAGAAGTGTTCAAACTGTCCTTTTGTTGGTTTTTAATGAAAATCAGATTGTAAAGTAAAGAACCAGTTATCAGTACTCCAAATAACCTTTAAAAAGTAAAAAATATTTATTATTAAGCATAAAAAGGGTCTTCAAAGCATAAAAATGTGACTTAAAGAACTTTAATAAGTTCCCCAAAGAACCTTAAACAACAGTAAAGTGTTCAAGAACCAGTTTTTCTTAATAAAAGTTAAACTATGATAAATAAATGAATCTATAAATAGAATTATTCAGTGTTGTAGTAAAGACAACAAAACCGTGCACATTCCCTTCACGGACAGTCTAGACAAAATCAATACATTCAGCCTGAGGAAAACGTTGTATACACATTAAAACGATCATTGCAGACACTACAGTTCTGTTTTCTGTGTTTGTTTTGGCATTGTGTTTTAACAATGGAGAAATGTCAAATGAATTTCTCAAAAGTCCCAACATGCAGACGGAAACACCACATTAGTTACATTGCGGTGTTGGATACTTTAGTTCCATTGTTGCATTTTATAAGAGAAATAAAGGAACTACTCATGAGGGTGGAAATTAAAAAAACATGTAGAGAGTGGGATGATGAGTCTGTGGAAATAAATGTCTGCTTGATATTTGTTTTTAAAAAAATAAACAAGTCAAAATAGTTTAGTGTTGGATACATGAGAGAGTAGATGTACCTTTACTGGTCTCTACTGTCAGTGTCACTGTGTGGAGCCCTCTGCTGGCTGCACGTCGAACTCTTCACAACACACCGCCTCTGTGTTGTAGTCAAGACCACCTAAACCGAAACAAGACTAAGACCAGAGTGTATCGAGACTGAGACAAGACCAAGACTTTGACGGGTTCAGATCAAGTCAAGACCGAGGCGAGACCGTGTAGGACTGGTCCTGAACTAAAACCCAGACTTCCTCTTTGCCGCAGTGGGACGAAGACCTTCATAAAGTGGTCTTGAGACCGGTCTTGACTGTGCAGTCAAAATCTATCTATGTCAGGCCAGTCATTTCCTTTTCACAACAGTTTTCATGTTGAACACAGACTTTTTATCTGTGACTGCGGATGTTTGAGCCATCCAGGAAGTCTGATCACCAAAAGGTTACTGACAATACAGAAAGTCCTTTTTTCACATGGAACATCCATAAACTTTAAGTCAGATTTATTAAGTGAAAATGTGCCTTTTTTTATGGCAAATTTAAACTCAAGATAATTTAAATATGCTGACATATCGGCAAACTTTGTGGAGTAATAGACCTTTTTTTTGTGCAGTGGTTAGCACTGTCACCTCACAGCAAGAAGGTTCTTGGTTTGAACCTCGGCTGGAGCCTTTCTCTGTGGAGTTTACATGTTCTCCCCATGTCTGTGTGGGTTCTCTCCGGGTACTCCTCCTCCCCCCCCCCCCCGGCTGCATCCAAAGATGCACTTAACAGGTTAATTAGTGACTCTAAATTTGCTGTAGGTTTGAATGTGAGTGTGAATGGTTGTCTCCCTGTGACGAGCTGGTGACTTGTCCAGGTTGTACCCCTGCCTCTCGCCCTAAATCAGCTGGGATTGGCTCCAGCCATCACCGTGATCATGATAAGGATAAGCAGTTACAGATTACATTAATGATTTACACCACTGGTTCTCAAACTGTGGTACGTGGAGGTAACCACTAAGATGTATTTTTAATTAAATAAATGAATTTAGTAACATTTAATACTATAATATGTTGCTTTGAATGAAAATACTTCTATAAAAAAAATTGAGATTACAGGAATTTTCTATTATTTTGTTTAAATGTCAGACTGCCACGTCATGTTCATGCAGGTAGTACAGTCAACAATAAGAAATCCTCTTATTATGAATAAACCTGCCTCCTGCATCAACTCATTGTAGCTGCTAATATAATAATGTATAAAATATATAATGCTTGCTGTGTTCTCTCGTCTTTAGAGTGAACTCTGAAAGTCTGAAACACGACACAGTTGGCGTTTTGTTGGTTTTGTTCTTTACATTCTTTATTTATCATCCTCTTCCCTGTACCAAACCTCCCGGAGCAATAAATGTACACAAAAATAAAATTCTCTCACTTTAACAATGAAAACACAAAACCAGTGCAGAATGCCAGTGGTCACCGTTAAACAAGTCCAGAACTACATTCAGAGATCTTTTCCTAAAACACTAAGAAAAGTACAGCGGGTTACAAAATCATCATGATGTGATGGAGGGCACGTTGCTCTCTCTCCACCGTCAGTCCATCGATAAGTCCAGTTTTTTTTTTTTTTTTTTTTTTTGAATCAGTACAGAGGACAGTCAGCTGTAGTGTTTTCTCAAAGACAGGAAGTAAGAACTTTATTTTGAAGGAGCTGGTATGAAGTGGTTAGGCGCCTAAAAGCAAGGCATTGATAGTGTAGTAACGAAGCCACAAGAGCTAATTTCGTGGTTTTGTGAGTGTTATTTTCGTAACGTTCTTGCAACATAAAACCACCTATTTAGTGCTTTGGTTGAGAGATGAGCATGAAGAAGAGGAAAGACGTTCTCTCTATTCAGAGTCCTGTGAATTAGTGTTTTTTTTTTTTTTTTTTTTTTTGGGGGGCGTACGAGAAACAAAAACACGACATATGTGAAGGCAGCAGCAGTGGACACTGACGAGGGCCTGCCCTAAGAAACAAAACAAAAATCAGCTGACAGGGAAGAGAAAAATATTTACATCGACTGTATACAACTTAATTTATAAATACATTTTTAGGTATAAATTAGAAAAATAAAACAACAAACGCCTACTGTAGTTCAATCAGCTACTGCTACTCTCATTTTAAAATGCCAGTCTGATTATTAACCCTCTTTATATTTGGTGAAAGATAAAAAAAAAAAAAAAGGCACAGCAATGAATAATAATTAGAGCAATTTATCCCTGCAAATTTCTATGAGTCACAACACTAAATCCCCATTGCAACAGACATTAAAATATAAATTAAGACGATTTTTTTTAACCAATAAATGTAATATTCCAACAACACAAACTCCCACACTCAAACAGCATCATCTACACTATCGTCACCAGTTACAGTCTCTTGAATAAATTAAGGCTTTAAAGGAGGGCGGGTCATCACACAGAGCACCCTGATTATTTCCTCTGGAGGTTTTCAGGCAGCGCACATCGAACAGTGACAGACCTCTGACACGTTAAAGGAAGTTCAACATTTTGAGGAACAAAACAAACAAAACATGAAATTGATACCGCTCTCAGGTCTGTACAGTAAATATGAAACTGGAGCTAAAAGCTGGTTAGCTTAGCACAAAGACTGGAAACAGTCTGGCTTCATATTTGTGTACAAACACAAGAGTGGCATCTTCTCTAACTCTTGACAACAAAGTGAATGTGTTTGTTCTGACTCTTCCTTTAACCTGTAGTGTGAACTCTGAAGTCTGCTGATGTGACCGTGTGCTGCTCCTAAAAACACACTTTCCTATGTTCAAGGATTTCAATGTTGTACCGTTGCACTCCCCTCACACGCACGCAAACACCCTCCACAAACGCGTTATGTACAAGCAGCCCAGCTGGCCTCAGACGCTACACGTAGACCAGGTCTCGGCCCTGAGTCGCTGAGCTGCCGGCTGCCTCCTGCACCGGGCCCTCTGAGTCCGCCTCGTCCCCGTTGTAACCCTCGTACTCGATGGGTTTGGGGCAGCTGTACGGGTGGCCGTTGTCGTCGAAGAAGCGGCGAAAGGTGAACTCGTAGAAGGCGTGTTCGGGGTGTTTGCCGTTGCGGAACCAGCAGTTGAGGGTGTCGTTGAGGTTGTCCTCCCCGTCGCTGTCGCTGCTCCACAGTTTATCCGGGTCCACGGGGTCAAAGTTGGAGGTGTCCGTGGAGTGAGCGATGGTGGGGATGTACGGCGCCACCTGCTGCCGCTGGTCGCTGGAGAAGTCGATGGTCTTGAAGAAAGGATGAGCTTTGATTTCGTCGGCGCCGTTCTTGCCGAGGCGGTCCTCGGGACCACGGCACAATTTAACGATGAGGTCCGACGCCTCGGGGCTGAGCTTGGCTGGCAGGGGAATGTGCAGCATGCTCTTCCAGTTTATCACCTGGTTTTTAACAGCAGAGACGACATTAAGAAACAATGAGGTCTGCAGATGCACAACATTTCACTGCAGGTGCTTCACATACCTTCAGCTGTGTCTCCAGGGGTGTGGTCGCCAAGAACGGAGGCTGTCCAACAACCATTTCATACAAGATCACACCGACACTCCACCAATCACAGAGCTGGGTGTATCCTGGAGGAGATTAAAGGCATCAATCACACTGCAACAACATCTCTCAGCTTCAGTGCAGCTAATTCCACAGTCCACCATGACGCTGTGGTCCACTGTACCTGTTCGGAGCAGCACTTCTGGAGCGATGTAGTTGGGCGTCCCCACCAGTGAATGAGCCAAACAGCGCTGATGCTGCCGGGCCTTTCTCCTCTCCAGAGGCTTCAGGCGGTCCGTACAGCGGCAGTTGGCTGGATCTTCCCATTCCTTACTGAAGTCCATGCTGTCCTGCCTCACATGGTCACCTGGAAAGAGACAAACACACTCATTTTACTGATCAGCTGTGGATTTCTGAATGACAACAGTGAGTGCTGATTTAAATAGCTCTTATATGGTGCTTCTCACTGTGAATCTAGAAAATGTTTGAGTGTTATTTTTGGACTATATCAAATAACTAACCATTTTCATTCAGAAGGTCGAGCAGCAGAAACATTTATTCTCCCTCCACATTTAAAAAGGAGACAGTATTTTCTCTCATGGACAAACTCAGACCATGGAAAAGTCATCAGTCCATTTTATTGTATTTTCTAATGCAAATCTCTCAAACTCACTGATCAGCCTCTCACATGTGAGTAGTTGCTGGTTTTCTTTGTCTTTCATGGTAGTAAGTTTAATATTTTTTTTAGGTTTTTTGGGGCAAAACATGTAACCTGAAGACGTCAACGTGGACTTGTGATGTTGTGACCTTGTTAGTTGAATTATATTTTTTTGACCTAGTGAAAATTATAATGTGGAGAATGAACATTATGCTGAATTGACCACACGGTATGTACTGTAGATTATAGGATGAATTTAATATCTTGGATGAACTGTTGGTTATTAAAAAATTGAGACCCACCACTCTGGTAATACTTGGAGTCATGAGTCCAGCGGAAGCCGGTGCAAAGGCCGAAGTCGGTGAGCTTTATGTGTCCGTCTCGGTCTATGAGGATGTTATCAGGCTTGATGTCTCGGTGGATGAAGCCCATCTTGTGGACACTCTCCACAGCGCAGGTGAGCTCTGCAATGTAGAACTGGGCCAGCTCTTCTTTGAAGACACCGAGCCGGATGAGAAGGCTCATCATGTCGCCTCCGGGGATGTACTCCATGACAAAGTACAGGTTGTCCTTGTCTTGGAAAGAGTAGTAGAGACGAACCACCCACTCGTTGTCGGCCTCAGCTAAGATGTCCCTCTCCGCCTTGACGTGGGCCACCTGGTTTCTCAGCAGCACATCCTTCTTACGGAGCGTTTTCATGGCGTACAGCGCTCCCGTGTCCTCTTTTCTGGCCAAGCATACCTCACCAAAGGCTCCGATGCCGAGGGTCTTGATCCGTTTGAACATGGATTTGTCCATCTTGGCTCGCTTTAGCCTGATGTAGTTGGACTCTTTCTGACAGAGCATCATGCGCATCTGCTCCTGAGCTTCTGAAGACAAACCCACCTGAGCAAAGGACAGATTTAAAAGTGATTTCGGGGCTCAAGTAATCTCAAAATATCTCAAAAAAGTTGCATAAAAACACACATGTAGTCCTGGTTAGACATTTACAAACACACTGTATTTCCCTCATGTGTTAATCATCACTTTAGTCCAAAACAAAAATGCTCGAGCAGTGACACGATCAGTGAGATGGAGATCACGGAGTGGCATGCATTTCCTTCAGCCAAAGCATGCTGCATGGAGTACATTTAAAATACAACAAGACGGGTCTGTCAACACAAGCTTACTTGAATAACTGATGTGTGTGGACTAACTCTGGACAGCAGAGATACCTTTACCTTTTTTAGATCAGCTGTTAGTGACAGCGAGGAGAGAAAGGAAGAGAAAGAGCAGCATGAAAAAGACATCAGATATACGGTGATGACAAGATAGGAGGGAAAAAGGTTGGAAAGAGCGACAGGTATTCCTTTAAATTATGTGACTGTGGCTGTCGATATTCTCACCCTTTGCATCTCACTTTCCAGCTGCTTCCTCCTCCGAATCCTCTGCTGGTGGTTCTTCAGGATGTTCTCCACATGTTGCTCCATGAAGAACTTGAAGGCCTGTGGTGAATACAGTGCGACTCTTCCCGACTCTCCCCTCCGCTCCCCGTCTCTCTTGTTGCGGCGTACAGGAACAGGCGATGTTGTGATCTGCTTCTTCTCCTTCTCTGTTGCTGCAGCGCTTTCAGGAGTTTCCGTCGTCTTGTCTCGGGAGCTGTCGCCGCCACCGCCGCTCTCGTCTTCGGCGGCCTCCTCTCTGCCTGTGCCGAGCCTATTGGCCCCCGGATCGTAGGCAGGAGGGCTGGGTGCAGCCTGCTGCTGGAGGAGATGTTTAGGATAGGGCGGAGGAGGCCCCTGGTAGCTGGGGACTTCTGCTACGACAGGGATCTGAGGTACAGGGGCCGAGGGTTCTTGGTAAGCGGGCGC
Source organism: Argyrosomus regius (assembly GCA_946959425.1). Classification (NCBI taxonomy): domain Eukaryota; kingdom Metazoa; phylum Chordata; class Actinopteri; family Sciaenidae; genus Argyrosomus; species Argyrosomus regius. The sequence continues at coordinate 8,402,529 of OX336901.1, read as the reverse complement.
AGCTGGAGGTGGCGGAGCTTGCTGCATCCATGGAGGGTGTGTGGGAGCGACAGCCGTGTGTAACTCAGGTTTCTGGACACGAATGCTTTTGACTGGCTGCAGGATGGGAGCCTGAGTGATGGCGGTGACCGTGGTGGCAGAGGGCTGGGAGCTGGCGGGGTGGGCCGGTCTGCCGTTCAGCTGCTGGTTGTTGAAGGAATTAGAGCGGCCCGGTATGTTGCCGTGCCATGACGGGGACAGATCCTGGTTACTGCTGTTTCCAGGGGAGGACTGTGGCTGGTTGGAGGACAGAGGAGCCTGGGACCAGGACTGAGGAGGACCTATGTTGTACATGTCAAGGTTGTGACTGTTCCGGTTGGGAACCATCATGGACTGAGGCATGTTTCCACCGTTGATGTAAGAGGGAGAAGAGGCAGGTCCTCCTGTCTGCATCTGCTGGTCAGTGGGACTGTGCCGGCTGCCCTGGTTGACCGGGTACGGGGGAGGAGGCTGTCTGCTGCCCCCTGACATGTAGTCCGGTTGAGGTGAGCCACTCTGAGACCAGACGGATGGGAAGGTGAACTTATTCCCCCCTGAATTCTGCATTATGATGGGCTGGTGGCTCATAGGCACCGGGCTGATCCCGCGCTGATTCTGAGGTGCTGCAGCTTGGTACCCATCGGGCCAGGCCCCCTGTGGTACCGGAGAGATGCGGGGCACAAGGTAATCCATGTTGCCAGAGTAGCGCTTGGTTGACGGGTTGCTGTCCCAGGATGCCGCAGGAGGCATGGCGCCACGGTTTGGTGGAGGTGTGACGCTGCGCATCTGAGGGGGAAGTGGAGGGTTGACTCTCTGGCTGTTAGCAGGGTGACCCTGTGGGAAGGCAGGAGGTGGTCCGGGGCTGTCCGAGCGGTACATCATCCCATCCACCATGAGAGGGACGTGTCGAGGAGCCAAAGACTCTTTAGAGCCTTTCCAGCTTGGTCTCCTCAGCACAGGCTGCTGGATATGAGAAGCTCCTGTAGATGCAAAAGTACAAACAAGGTGAAGTGATGAAAATAAAGTAATAATCTTAACTTGTAGTGCTGTGTCCTTGTAGCCAAAATAATGAAAACCAAAGTCCTGGGTGGTAGCCAGTTAGAGTAGCTCTGAACACTTCTGTGATTTTAGTATTTTTAGCACTTTTTAGTGTTTTTTCTACGTCAATCTCCATCTGTTTGTGTGCAAATGTGGACTTAGAACTATGGAGATTCGTGATTTGCCATTTTCTGTTCAGATTACTTCATGATACATCGATTCAAAAAAAGCCACAGCTCTCTTTTTTACTCTCGAGATCCCAGAGAAGACTTGAGATCCCTGCTGAAGTGAGAAGAAGAAGACAGAGATGCCGAGCTGGATCTAAGTGTCGGGAGAGGAAAAGACGGTACAGATTACGTGTACCGTCTGTTATGATGGGAAAATAAGACCTCTTTTCCCAATCAGATGGAGGAGCTAACGGCGCTAACCAGACTAAATTTAAATCAAGGCCCAGACCAGTTGTTAAAACTCAGAAAATACCTGTTGACACCAACAACGGTTGCCAACATATTGTAATCCACGTCATTACTTGAATGCACTCTCATTATGAATGGAGAACCTAATTTTCATTCAGCTTCTTCCATCACGTGATGACGCAGTGACTCACTCTCTTTTTGTCAGCATGTATTGTCATTTCTTTAAAGCAAATGTCCCAAATCCTGCAAACAATATCGAGGATGAATGAACACGCCTTGACAGAAAATAAAAGAGGAAACACAGCATTTAGTCCCAGTGGACAGTTACATACCTGGGGCTTTCAGACCTGTCGTGTTGGGGTTGGCAACAGCCATCTGTTCCCTTATCGAGTCCTGGTAGCTCACTTTACCCATGTAGTCTGCCCCCACGCCGCGACTGTTGCTCTGTTTAAAACACAGAAAAAGGAAGCACTTCAGAGTGTGTCAGGAAATGAGGTGTGAATGAATTAAATATAGGATTAAGTGTTCTCTCATCTTTACAGTCTATAAAAGTCATGTGAACGGGCGACAAAGGTGCAACTAACAATCATTTTCATAAGCGATTAATCTGCATATTATTTTCTTGATTAGACAGTTAATCATTTCTAAAACTACTGGTGGTATGTGATCTACCTGTAGTGCTACTTGGAGGAATCTATGATATATTTTTTTTAATGAAATCATTTAAAAACACAATCTGAATGAAATAAAACAAAGAGGTCTCTGGAATGTCACTTAAAATAAGTTTTCCTGCATTTCCTGAAATATTTTGTTTCAATATCAGCCTGATACATCGTCACGTTCATGCACATACTGTGCACATACATACATGATCAGTTAAAATGTGATGATGAGGTGAAACTTTACGATCGCGGCTCCAAACAGGAAATATCATGAAGAGAAATATCTCTGGTTCTTGAACTGGTTTCATTTGGGATTCAACAACAGTTAACAATAAACAATCTTCTTATAAACATGCCTCCTGTGTGAACCTCTGTAGCTGAACAGGGTTGGCCCACACTGCTGTATGTTAATGTCTGTCAAAACAGTGGTACTTAAGAGTGTACAATGTTTTTTGAGGTGGTTTCAAAAGTTTGACAAACACTGATTTAGTCTATAAAATGTCAGAAAACAGTGAAAGAAAATTTCCCAGATCACAAGGTGACATCTTTGAATGTCTTATTTTGTCCAACAAACTGTCAAAGCCTCAAAAATATTCTTCCATCACATGATAAAACAGAGAAAAGCAGCAAATCCTCACATTGTGGCTGGAGGTAGAGACTGTTTGGAGGTTCTGTTTAAAGAAAATAACCTGCATGATCATTTTCTCTCGATCAGCTGATCGATTATTGGCGGTTATGTTTCTTTCCCCAAATTTCAAATTTTACAACTACTTGCTACAACTGAAAATTACCACGGTGCATGCTATCCTGCTTCATACCTGCATCGCACGCACTCGCCCACAACAAGTGGCGGCTGCCAAGCGTGAAACTGCTTTTGTATTGTCACCTGTACGAGCTTGTCATTCCACTTTGCATGCTTTTCATTTTTCAAATAATTCCCTGATAAACAAAGTGCAGCGAGTTATTATTCTCTATTACAGAGTTATGTTTAGAATGAAAATTCCTCCACAACAACCTGCCTCTGTGACAAAAACATCTCATCTCACCTCCTCGAACCCAACAAACGGAGGTTTCAGGGGCATGTGTTTGTTCACCTCGGCGCCTGAAGTACCGGGCTCGTTGGCGAAAGGCATGAGGGATCTGCGGATCTCCTGTAAGGCCTTGTGGTGGTTATTTTTGGGGTTGCTGCAGCGCCCCTGTTGCCTCGGGTCCTCGCAGAGAATTTTTCCAGCTCCGCCAATGTCCACTTTAGGTGGGTCGGAGGGTTTGGACAAATTGCGCAGGCTGTTCCGTATTTCCTGCAACATTTGCTGGCTGTTGCCGCTGTAGTTGCTGGTGGGAAACGTTTTGGGTCTCATCTGTCTGTATCCTTCGGGTTTCTCCCCTCTCTTCATGTAAGAGCATGTATGATGACAATAAAAGGGGATGAAGAAGATGTCACTCAGTCCAGGGTTGCAGCAGATGATAGCTCTGTTGTCTGACTTCACATCTGCATGCTGCTGACAGAAATATACAATGTGAGACGAGCAGTACATGTCATGTTACCTAACAGGTTAGGCAAATGAGACATAATTAGCAGATACTAACAGACAAACATCAGCTATATGAAGATATTATTACAGGTCAGACTCTTAATTTTGGGAGTAATTATAACCCTGTAACTGAAAACAAGCTTCATGTCAGTGCTTTAACATTTCACTTTAAGCTAAACTCGTTGCTCAAAGCTTTAAAAGTAGATAAACTGCAGTATTACTTCAGAAAAGAAGAAGCTATCCTCGTTAGCAGCTCGGGCTAACACAGCGCTTACTTTGACGCTAATTCTCCGGAGCTAACTGTGGCTAAATTAGAGCCGTTTATGACATTAGCCCAAATATATATATAAAATAACGGCGACTCATGAGCTGCGAACTAAAGTTTCACAATTTCACTTTGCATAGAAATTTAAACAGCGCAGCAGCTCCTCTCCGCCTGTGGCCTGGTGTGTGTTAAAAGGCATCCATTTGCTCGCTAAGGCTAATTCAACAACAGGTTGCGAATTAGCAGCTAGTTAGCTCGTGAACACAACAGTTAAACGTTAGTTAGCCGTTAGCCGTTAGTCTCTGACAACTTACCCCAGTGTCTGTAGCTGCCGAGTTCCTCCAAACTTTTTTACTTATGTTTTGACAACAAGCGATGTTTCCTTGAGCTTTCTCGGCGACAAAGGACGCGGTTTTTAACTTAAAATGTCCTTGTTGTGCCGAGCTGGCTCGTTCCTAGCCGTTGTTGAATTCCTGGGATGTCTGAATGACAAGTACAACAGCAACAAGTCAGGCGACACACTTCCGGTTGAACGTTTCACAATAAAAGTATATCGTCTGAGAGGAGTTATAAAAATACTTACTTCAATCCTTATTTATTTTTTTATTTAAAATAAACTTTAACATTTAACCAGTCATACAAATTAAAATTGTAATACTTATATTCACATAAAATATAAAAATATAATAATATTAAATAAGTCAGTTAATCCAAATATCAGAGGTGTATTTTTGTTTTTATTTTGTAATACTGAGGTGAAGTTTTGGGAAACTTTACACAATTTACCCAGATGAGGCTTTTTTTGTACCCATCCTTCACTTCACCTCTTGTCTGAACTGTCCGACCTGAGCACAATTTCCATCCAGGGTGACAAGGTGGAGGTGGTGGAGGACTACAGGTACGTGGATGTGCACCTGGACAACTGCTCTGGAGCTATATGTTCATCCTTCACTTAGAGTTTTTAATTCTCTTTATATTGTAGTCACTTTAAACTTATCTCATGCCTTTGTGTACATCATATGCCTGTATTGGGTCGGTAATACATGCAACTGTGACTGTAACACCGAAGAATTTCCCTTCGGGGATCAATAAAGGTTTTGTCATGACCCGGCTCGGTAGTCATGACAAAAACAAGGTGAGAATGAAGGCAAAACCAAAAGAAGTCTAGTGTTTCACAACTCAAAAACAGAACAAACTTAACTAAACAAAAGGGAAAGATGAGGCGTGTTTGTCGGTAAAATCAGTAGTGAGGGTGCGTGTGTGCATGAGTGTAACGTGGTGTGTGAGTTAACGCATGAATGAAAAACAAAGCCATGCGGCAGAGAAGAGAGAGTCAACGAGGTGTGGTTTATATATTGGAAATCACCTAGGGCTGGGTATCGTTTAAAAATTTTCGATAACAGTACCGATACCAGTACCCTTCAATTGAGTACTTCATTCGATACTTTTTTCAATTTCATTCGATATTAATCATGTGAAAAGAAAGCAATCGGTTGCGTAAATGTCACCACTCCTCCCCATTCAAAAGATTTTTACACGAATACATTAGGGCTGTCAAAATTGCTCCAAAATGACAGAAGGACAAACTAATAAAACGAGACATAACTACTTGTATAAGTATTTTTATTTCAGTTTTAACATGTCAGTAGTAATTACTGGTTAATTTGTAACCTTGCAATTGTCATATGAAGTCATTTTGAGGAAGAAAACCTCTTTCAGTCCAACATTAGGAGCTGGAATCACTTTTTGGCAAGTAAAAAACTGCATTTTATGCGTTGCACTGGCCCTTAACACCATTTACAGAGTACAGGTTAATCTATAATTAGCTAAATATCGCTCTGTTGAGTAATAGGAAGTTATTTTGAGCAAGAAAACCTTTTTCAGTATCAAATTAATGGCAGGAATCAATTTTTGGCAGGTGAAAAAGCCCATTTTGTGTTGCAATGGTCCTTTAAAAGTATTTCAAGCTGTCCTGTGAGCTCAGATCTTTATATTATGAAGCTCAAGAATGAGATCAAGCCATATTTAGGCAGAAATCACCTTTCATTAACTGTATTTGGCCTTCAATCAATTTTTGGCAGGTGAAAATGCCCATTTTGTGTTGTAATGGTCCTTTAAAAGTATTTCAAGCTGTCCTGTGAGCTCAGATCTTTAAATTATGAAGCTCAAGAATGAGATCAAGCCATATTTAGGCAGAAATCACCTTTCATTAACTGTATTTGGCCTTCGATCGATTTTTGGCAGGTGAAAAGGCCCTTTTTGTGTTGTAATGGTCCTTTAAAAGTATTTCAAGCTGTCCTGTGAGCTCAGATCTTTAGATTATGAAGCTCAAGAATGAGATCAAGTCATATTTAGGCAGAAATCACCTTTAAGTAACTATACTATGCCTTCAATCAGTTTTTGACAGGTGAAAACTGATTGAAAATTGCAAAACACATCCAAACATGGGAAGCAAATGCTATGTAGGGCCCAGATCAGATAAAAAACAATGCAGAGTCACGAGGATCATTGCAAAAGTTATCATATCTTTATTGAAAACCCACCAATAAATCATATTCATTATAGTCTAATTTCCAAAGACATACCAAGCACAGAGACATGTCTATCACGTAATTGCCATGTCTGATTTCGCTACAAAATACACTTCTTTTGGCCACAGTTGTAATAATTACGTACAACAAACGTTAAACTTTCGAAGACACATGCCTTTGCTATAATTACATTATAATACAGTTGTGTGTATCTGCATATTATGACCGTTTAATCCAGAGAAAAGCAGACGTTTTTGCGCTACCGCTCAACGGGCTGCTGTGGAAATCAAATAATCGTCACAGGCGTGTAGTACAGCCATACTTTTGAAGGTTTTGCTGCCGGCATCTCGGAATGATGACCAGCCAACTCCGCACGGCTTCAACCCGCTTTACCGGCATACAAACTATTGTTGTTGCGGTGGTGGACCAATCAAACAGCGCATTGAATCGAAGAACGCTTGCGGTGATTGGCTGCGAGCAAAACCATAGAAAGAGTCATTTTTTTTCTTCATCTGGGTACAAAAAGAACCGATTGCAGGTATCGTTTGACAGGCGCAGTTTCGATACTACTTGGTACCGAGTTGTTTCGGTACCGATACCCAGCCCTAAAATCACCAGATGCAGGTATCAACTATGGTGATAAGCCCTGCTGCACTCAAACACAACACAAAAAGAGTAAACAACCGGGTGACAATGCTAATTTCACCCAATTGTGACGACAGGTTAATGGGAAACAAACTAGGCATGCAGTGACTGCAGTTACAGTATTCATGATACCGTCAGTGGACTCATGAGACATCTGTGTAAAGGTTTTTTTATTTATTTATTTCAAAACAGTTTTAAATGACATCCATACAAACATACTGCTGAGTTGAAATACTCTGCTTGGAATGATTAAAAAAAAAAAAAACCTTGATCCATGATGATTCATTACTGAAACTGTAATAGAAATGCGCAAACATGGCGTGTATGCAACATTATATGACGAATACACAAGTAATACTTTTGAACAGTGTTTTTGGGCGTCCTGTATGATCAACAGAGACAATAAAACATGTCCTGACAGCAACAACTCTTTCAAACTGGGACCTGTCTGTTGACGAAAATAGCCTCTCCGTCTGTCCCACAAACGAGACATTGTCCGAGTACGTCCAAACTGTTGACAGACAGCGTTTGGCTGGGCAGCATGTGAGTCGTCTCCAGGCGGCCTTTACTGGAGTCTCCACTGAGCCAGGCGCTAATGAGCGACTGGTTTCCTCCAGCCGGGGCCATCGCACTGCGAGAGATCATGCTGTTGTTCCTGCCACCTGGAAAATGTTAATAAAAACACTTGATAAATATTTTAGAAGCCAATTTGATAACGGTACTTTTCTTATGTTGTTCAGTTTACTTAGCATGTTGATAGGCCAGTTTTTTTAGTTCTTGCTAATCTGTATTATGCCAGCTGAGTCATACTGAGTTGTATGACTAATACAATCGTGTATTTGTCTAATCTTAACACAGATATTTGCTGATAAAGGCCACTAATGACAGCCTGACACAGGAATACTCAAGTAAAGCAGCTCAGAACTATAAATGCACTCAGTCACATCCCACCACTTCATTTCTAAAACTGTGAGCATAAATCCTTTGAATAGACAGAAAAATATTTCAGAAACTCCAACCTTTTAATCTGTCTCCATTCAAATAATAATTTGTAATAATAAAATGACATTTTCATAATGATTTTCCTTCATTTCTAAGCATTGTATCTCAGACACACTTGGGCACCAATCTTTCATGTCTTGTCATTATGGCTTTTACATTCAGTCACTTTTTGTAGTAAAAAGCTGTTTACTGGCGGCACCTAGTGCTTTTTCCTAGAGCCTGACTGATATACACCAACCGGCCGCTTCATTAGGTACAATCCAATGTGATCCAATACAATAACTCTGCCATAAATTCAACTTTTACAACGTTTATGATGTTTCAGTTTTAGTTGACACTGTAAGGTCTGAGGTCCATTTTCATTCCACCTTAAAAATTCACTGTATTGGCTACCATATCTGTAATCAGTGAATTTCCCCCCTCTAAAGTCGGTACTGATATCCGTTTCAGAGATCCAATATCAGTCAGGCTCTAGTGTTGGAAAACAGAGTTTGTTACCTCGCTGGCTAAACTGAACAGCAGACAGAATGACCTGACTTGCCTTGTAAGAACGAGGGCATCTCTGAATGTGAGGAAGTCTCCCAGTGCAGCAGTGAACCGTCCTCTGAGCACGTGAACAGATGATCTGGGTTGGTTGGATGGAAGTGGACTTCCCACACTGAGCAGGAAAAACAAAGAAAAAAGACATAGAAATCTTCCTATTTACGACTTTTTCTAAATTTACTTCAAATTAAAATCACCTGTGCAGAATAAAGTCTTACTTTCAGCAGAGTGCGCCTCCATGAGTGAGAAGGGTGTGTTGCCTTGTCTCACATCCCAGACACAGAGCATGCCGTCCTGCCCTCCTGTGGCCACAATGTGCTGTTGGTTAGGATGTCTGTCTACGCAGTGCAGAGGGACTCGATCACCTGACCTGAAAGCAACGAATTAGAATTGCTTATAATCACGATAACCGGAGGAAAGAGCAGAACAGATGAATGTAAATGTTTGGGTCAGAACTGAGAGGATCTTACAGGGAGAGAATCTGAGACGGAGAGTTGCTCTGTTGTCTGAAATCCCACAGCTTGAGCTGACCGATAGAGTTCACTGTCAGAATCTCTGTTGTCCTCAGGTACGTCACAGCGTGAATCGTGCTGCTGTCTGCATTCTCTGCCAATGACAATGCAATAAAAAATATGTTAGTCACATTATACTCATTCCACATGACCTGAAGATGCTTTCATATGCTAACAATTGTAATTCTGTGTGTATTTTAATGTCACATGATCGTATGGCTGCAGCAGCTTAATCCTAATCTCACCTATGACTCGCATCACTCCCTCCTGGTCGGCTCGGAAGAGGATGATCCTGCCATCTTCACCAACCGTGACGATCTCAGGACTGCTGCACACAACGCCAGTACAGGGAGCGTTGTCACATGGGTAACGATGTGCTCTTGCCCAGCGCTGAGAAACTGATACCGTCTGCAGAGAGAGAGGGAAGACCTAGGAAATTAGAATATTTACCTCTTACCTCTAAATTCTCTTGTTACATAAGAGTTTGTAAAGTCATTAATAACATACCTTGAGGCAATGATGCAAATTGCAGTTATCTAAGTCTTTTACACAAGCTGGCCCTCTAGCTAAGATCAGGGTTAAGAGCCCGGTCAAATGTTTCTCTAGAATTCATCCCGAAATATAATTAGTAACATATCAAACATAGTTTCACTTGTGAATGCCTACAATGCGTCCCCATGTTAAAGGCTCATTATGGATGCCCTCCCACACTCCTCACTGTATGTGAAAGACATAACTCGGCCTGTGCGTACCTGACTGTTTTGGTGGTGGCGGAAGATGGTGACTGCCCCAGTTGACGACGCTGTGACAATTTTGTCTTGGTCCAAAAACTGTAAAAGAAAAACAAACATAAAAAAATGACAAAGGTGAGATGATCCCTACACAGGGACTCAATGCATTTGTAAAAAAGATGTTTTATTAATAGCAGAGTGTGATGAATTTTGTTTTTGTACTTTATAATAAAGATTCTCTCTGCAAATCAAAGTCTCATTGAATTAGGGCTGCACCTATTCAATGTGTATTCAGTAATGTATACAGATTTTAAACACTGAGGAAAAGAGCATCATTATTAAATCAGTTTTGAGGTATGAACTGGTATTGAGGGTAAAAATTGGATTTATGCATTCCTAAATTAAATGTTGGCAGATGCCCATTTCATATCAACAACCACACAGTTGAAGGAACTTTAATATTCTTTGCTATAGTACCAGTTATTGGCTGGTAAATGAATTATGAGTATCTTACTTGGAGGTCCAGAACATCTCCATCATGCTTGTGTTCACACAGAAGCTGTGGGTCTCCTTCAAATCCATCTTCCAGGCCAGAAGCTCCACTATTCCCGATGGACCAGAAGGAAATCTTGTTGTCCTGTAGTAGACACACACTGGGGTTATTAAAGTCTAATCTGAACTTGTTATTAAATCAAATACAATGTGAAGTCAAGAAGAGAGGACTATCCTGACAGTTAGTCAGCTACAAACGGTGTGAATCCACCAATTTGCACATTAGCGTAAGATTCAGACATCCTTATGAGAAGTTTGGTGACCTCGTTTATCATAAATATTAAAACAACTTGCCAACCTCGTTATCCCACGAGCCGGTCGCAAAGATCTCTGGCTGCTGCAAAGACGAATGTGAAACCGGTCGCCACCTTGTTTTACTGATTTTCTGGGACACGTACTTAGCGTTTATACTCTCCATTTAAACAAAAAAAACAGTCTTTAATTTAAATTAAAACAACACGATTGTTGGTGTTAGCTTAGCATTCACGGGCAACACTGAAAACGTACGCGCCTGTTACTTCGTACGTAACTACGGTGGCCCTCTAAGGTCAAACTATCATCCCAGCCGCCTTTTTTCCACCCCTTCACATTTACTACTATCTAGTGATGTGTCGATCGTGAACGAGCCGGTTCAAAGAGCCGGCTCTTTTATGTGAACGATGAGAGCCGGCTCCTGTCCGCGAGCTGTTAAGTGCTGTAAATGCACTGAAAACAATTGGCTACAGCAATTTATTGATATTAGAAAATGTAATTTTTTACTTTTAAATACTTCAGTACAAAGGAAGTATTGAATAATTTAAGTGATATATCAAAGTCAAAGTCAGCTTTATTGTCAAATATGCTAATATGCGTTACATACAGCACAGATGAAATTCCAGTCCTCTCAGACTCAGGTGCAAAAAGGCATGTAATACAATATAAATATAAAAAAAAATACACAGTATAAACAGTATAAACACTATAAACACCATAAACAGTATAAAAGTATAGAAAGTATAAAAATAGACAATAAACAGTAAACAATAACGGTAGTCAGAAGTAATCAAAAACAATTGTAGGTGGCAGTAATGTCCATTTTATTATAAAGTGAGGTAGTGCAATGTAGTGCAAATAGCGGGTGGGTGGGATGTATATACCCTGAATCGGTGTGTGTGTGTGTGTGTGTGTGTGTGTGTGTGTGTGTGTGTGAGTGTGTGTGTACACATACAAATCACAAGTCAAAACAGTGCATTATAAGCATGCAGGCGTTGCGGTAAGTCGTAGCAGGGTTGTCCGGTGGTGGGGGGGTGAGGGGAGCTGAGGTGTATTGCTGTGGGTGTGTCTATACGTGCTGAATGTAACCGCTGTGAAACAATCAGGAAATAACTTTTTATTTATCTGATTAACAGCTTTATCAAGGCCGGTGTTGTGACTTTCCGGGGGGCTGCTGAAGTCGGTCTGTGGAGTTGCTTGAAAAGAAAAGAGCTGCCACTCGTTTTGTCTTGAATAATTAGGACTTTAGCTTGACGTGAGCTAGAGATGCATCTCCGTTGCCAATTCCCTATTCAGTTCCCCCTCTCTCTTCTCCCGGGCTAGCTTTATACTTACGGACAAACAACAAACATCCTAAGAATGTCCCCTTATGGGACCAACATCTGTTGTCGCCTTTCATAGCTGACTTTGCCATCTCAATCTTTACCACTTATGGACACAAGATATTCTATTTAGAGAGAGAGAGACAACAGGTCAGCAAGAACCTATTCTTTACTTAGAGAGAGGTCACCTTGCGAATTCCTTTAGGAACACACTTCACATTCAGCTGCTTCATCAGGCGAGATCAATGAATTACTATGAAACGTTTGTAAGAAAATACACCACACCGGAGCTCGCTCTCTGTTATTGTTACTGTATGTCTCTTGACCAAAGCTCTCTCTCTCTCTCTCTCTCTCATCATCGGACACAAATCAAATCAAACTTCTTCATGTCTCTATTTTGCGGCATAAACTGCGAGTCAGACTCAGATTTAGAAACTGGTACATGAACTAAACAAAGTCAGAACACACACACAGGTAGATTATCAGAGTTTAGTCCATGAATCCACCTGGATAGTCTCAGTTTCAGAGACATTTCAGGCTGTCTGTGGAGGTTTGACCGATCTGAGTGTCTGATTGGCTTGCGGAGCGTGACGTCGCGCTCCGTTTTCCCAAAAGTTGGATCTGGATCAACTTCTCTCCCGCACGCCGGCGCGTTTTTTTGCTGACCCCCCCCCCCGTGTGCTGCGGAAACGCACGACCCCCACTGAAATGAATGGAAAACCCTCCGTTTTTCCCGGAGCGCCTGATCCTGTGTGAATCCACGCTAAGTGGTAACATGAAGAGCCGTTTGGGAACCGAAAGAACTGGCTCCTCTTGGTGAGCTGAGTCAAATGATCTGGCTCACTAAAAAGAACCGGACTTCCCATCACTACTACTAACAAGTGTCGCACTCCCCTTAGGCCACCGTCTATGCTACTGCGGCAAATCTGATAATTCACTGACTGCAATGTGGCTTTTTTTTTTTAACAGTGTAATTAACCTCGGCTGAGGCTTGTATTTAAATATGTTAATTTATTCATAAAATGCCTCCGTTGTGCGTGAGGGCTTGCGTTAGAGAGGCCGCCCTGCGGTAAAACCATCTCGGATGTCTGGTGACGTATCCGCCGCTCCGCCGTCTGCTCTGGAGGTTGTCAGCTTCATCGGCAAAACAGTTGGCGCAGGCGCGGCACTGACAGCTGCTGTCTACTTACTCCGCAAAGTCTGTTTAATAATGGCCTGGAAATCTGGAGGAGCCAGCCACGCAGAGCTTGTTAACAACCTCCGCAGTAAGTTATATTGTTTTCTACGACGGCAGCACCGACGCTTTCACAGACACGTAGCCCGAAAACGGTTTAGTTTCTCGGGAGGGCGAGGTTACACCACAGGAGCGGGTTGCTAGCTGGTTGCTAAGCTATGTGGTATGTTGTTGTTGACCTAGCGTTACCTCTCTCCACCCCTTTCCCAAACCACGTTCACACTGTGGGATAGATGCACACCCTCTTGTCGTTGCAGAAATTAATTATAAACACACTAATAACATATTCTTTTGTGTTTAATGATAGATTATTCCCACAGCTTCAGTTTTAGGTTAACTTAGCCTGCTAGCTCTATGTGCGTCATTTGGGACGTTGATAGCTAGCGTTAGCAGCGCTGCTAAGTGCCCTGCCCACCACATCCATTGATGGCCATCTGTACCATTCACTTTACTGCCTGTACGTGAATGACACTGACAGCTGGACATGTGAGGCAGTTTCTAAGGTGCCTTTTGTTCAGTGGATGATCGAAAATGACAGCGCCAAACGGTAGTAGTAGTAACAGTAGCTGCAAGACAAGAGCAGTGACTCAGTGTAATGTTACCATCATGCTACACGGCTGCTATCTGGTGCTAAGTCCACTCAGATCGGTGCCATCGATACCACATGGTTCATTGTGCAATCAGATACTTTACAGCCACTGTAAACAACATACAAATGATATTCTGTGACTCTCTTTCTATGTGTGTGTGTGTGTGTGTGTGTGTGTGTGTGTGTGTGTGCAAGCCTGGTTTCAATATAAAGTATCTGCTAAGGCTATTTATATTCTGTGCAGTTCAGCAAAGCATTGCAACAGATAGTTCAGCTGCAAGCGTTTTGCCAAAAGCCGCACGGTTTGTGCACAGTCATGCTCTATTTGCGTGTAAACGGGTGTATATCTCAGTTTATTGTGTAATTGCGCATGGTGAAATTTAAATTTGATGCTATACTGATGTCAAAACAGCTCCTCTGTATGCAAAGCTCTCTACTGGAGGTAATAAAATGCTGTAAATCCGTTAGCTTTTAAGGCCTTTTAGTCGTCCCCTTATGATTTGTGCCAATTATGCAAATGGATTTTCTCCAGCCTGAGTAGAAGAACATGTTTTCAAGCTTAAACTTTTAACTGGCTATTAAATGTTCTTGTCCTATCTGTCCTTGAAGTCCTTTTGATTTTCTGCTCCTCCTTATAAAAGTCTGAAGCTGGACACTGACCCATTTACACACACGAATGGCTTAAATTTAACCCTCAGTTTGCATAAGCTGGATTTAAGCAGGTCACACTCAGGATGCATACTAATTCACAACTTTTCTTGATTGTCTGTGTCCTCCTGACCAGTGCTCAGGACTGCTTCACCCAGTTACATTTGTTTTATGACTGCCTCACAAATTCTCAAAGTTCAGCACCCACTTATGTGCCTTTCAAAATGTATACGAGGTAGGTTTATAGCCTGGAAATGACATAAAATTGATTTGCTTATCCTGGGGCTCACAAAGATGGCTTTAAATTCTGGGAATAATTATGAATAAGCAGCTTGAAACGCGTTAATTTCATTTCAGAAATCCATCTGGCAGCCTGTATGGTGTATTTGTAATGTTTCCTAAAGCAGCACGTAGCTCTGAGGGTGAGAGCAGTCAGTAATGAGAGCAGCGCCGGCTGTCGTTGGCTTTTCTAGCCTTTGGCTCCAGCTGCTACAGGAACCTGTTACGACCGATTATTCTGAAGACACTAGCGTCTTCTTTTTGGGAGCGTCCACCACTTGTCTATGAACGTTGACACTGTCTGACCTCCTGTAAATCAGTTCATGTCAATGACACACAGGTCACACACATCTCTCCCGGCATTTTTTCTGATATTCTCAGTTTTTCATACTGGGCATATTGTGATCAGCAGCGTCATTTTTATGCATATATTTTCTTATTCTTCGTTCCTTTTTGTCTCAGTGTTATCCACTGCTATCTCTGCACACATGCTTTAATTATTATGCATTCATACAGTTCATTCATCTATAATTATATATAATATGCAAGATCAGGACTTATCCAGGGTGTGCTGGAATAGGCTCAAGTCCCAGAGACGATTAGCAGTTACAGAAGATGGATGGATGGGAGGGTTATATTTGCAAAATCCGATATATGTATCTATTGAAAGGTGTCAGGATAGAATCACATTTCTAGAAAATAATTTGAGAAATTGTTAAAAGGTTGAAAACCAGACAGGGACGTCTGTTAAGGCGACATAAGTCATCATATCACACACCACAAATGTGCCAGTATTTTGGTTGTGTAACGCCAAATATCCACAAATCCACTCTGTCCTTTCTTGTGTCTTATTTTCCTTTTTATGTATTTCTATTTGCATCTCCCGCACGATTATGTAACACATCTCTGCCTGGTGTTTGTACTTGTCTGCGTCTCCATAATGCGCAGTGACACAAACTCTCTTTGCACCTCCAGAAAATGGCATTATTAAGTCCGACAAGGTCTATGAAGTCATGCTGGCCACAGACCGAGCCCATTTCTCTAGGTGTAATCCATACATGGACTCGCCACAGTCAATAGGTACGTCTGCTCGTTCATGCATCACAGCACAGTCTGAAATACGGTCTGATGTCAGAGGATTGAACTAACCGAATCTGTGCCTCTCTTTTCACCAAAAGGCTATCAAGCAACCATCAGCGCTCCACATATGGTATGACTTTCTACATTCATGAATCACAACAAAGAGGAACAGTCAGAAAAATACAAATGATCTGATCCTTTTTATTCCAGATCAAACCTAATCAAATCTGTTTAGTGGATTACAATGTCAGTTAACCAAATCCAGGCAATTTTATATATTTGTGTTGATAGTTTGCATGTTAGCTCTGTCAAATCTCTTTAATAAGCAGCTGTTAGAAGTGTCAACAAATAGAAAATGAGCCGATGACTTAGTAATGCTGACAGACGCAGAAAAAGTGTAGTAGTAGTGATGTTGGCTGGGTGAGATTTCCTTCATCTCAGTCAGAGCTTGATGCAATATGAATGCTGACTGGCGGGTTTGTAATGCAGTTTCCATGTTGACATCCCCTCCACCCAGCACGCCTACGCCCTGGAGCTTCTACACGACCAGCTGTACGAGGGAGCCAAAGCTCTGGACGTCGGCTCTGGCAGTGGAATCCTGTCCGCCTGCTTCGCACGAATGGTGAGCCACACGTGACGGGTAAAAACATACGATTTCTCTTTGGCGGCATTCTGATTATGATTTAATTAGCTTGTCCAACCAATCAACGATAGAATGAGATAAACCATCCCTCCATCTCCCTCTCTGTCTCTCTGTGCTTCACAGGTAGGTCCTAAAGGGAAAGTTATAGGAATTGATCACATCAAAGAGCTGGTAGATGACTCTATAACCAATGTGAAGAAAGATGACCCCAGTTTGATAACATCGGGCAGAGTCAAGCTAATAGGTAAGACGTCACTAATGAAAGGTAACAGAGCTGCAGAGCTGTTGCTGAGACGACACTCTTCTCTTTAAACTAAACTTACAGTAGCTCTGCAGACAGAGCAGCGCTAAATAATTGAGCTACCTACTTTCACCTGCTCTGCAGGGGAGTGAGAGTGCTGATGCCAACAAGGCAATTAATAAAAGCAGGCGTTCAACAGGCACGCTTTGTTTGTAATTTTTAAAAATGTTGCAACTACAGTGTTTCTGACAGATTGTTAGTGTGGGTGGGCAAACATAGCTGTTTACTTTGGGTGCAATATTTTTCCCATTTAGTCAGTTGACAGAAAATAAATTCCAGTTTTTTCAACTACTTCAGTACCAAGTACCAAACATGGCTGGATACTGTATTTCAATTTTATTTCACAATTTATTTGGGTCTGTAATTGCACAAAGATTTAAACAATAAAAAAAAAACAACAACAAAAGAGTGCAGAAGCATCTCTGTCGACTGAAACAGTGTGGGCTCAAACTGCTGCTGATTGCACCTACCTCGTTTTACAAAACACAATTTAGTTGATGTCATGAAGCAACATCAGAAGCGCAGCTTTGGTTTTTTGATATCAGAGGAAGCTATTTGTAGATTAACAAACGTTCATAAGTATTTACTTACTAAGAAACAAGACGCCGTCCTCAAATTATTGTCATGTCACTGATACAGAATCAAAGTGTTGAGTCATACTCTTGTGGCAATATCACCCAGCTTTGTCTCTTTGGGCTTTTGTAACGTGTGATGGGAATATGTCTGTATTTGTGACAAATCTTAGACTAAATAATGCTAATTAAAAGCATGATCAGTAGATTGGTTGAGAGTTACCACCTCCAAATCTGAGGTCATGGTTCTCATGGTTGCTGCCCCAAGCGAAGGAGTTCAAGTATCTCGGGGTCTTGTTCATGAGTTATGGGGAAATAGAGCATGATATGGACCGATGATGCTGCGTTGTTAGTACTGAGGACACTGTACTGGCCGGAAGGCAAAGTACTCGATTTTCCAGTCCATCTTCATTCCAACCCTCACCTATAGTCATGAGCTTTGGGTAGTGACCGAAAGAATGAGATCGCAGATACAAGCAGCCGAAATGAGCTTCCTCTGCCGGGAAGCTCAGCCTAGATAGATATGGTGAG
The DNA here is from genome assembly GCA_946959425.1 of Argyrosomus regius. Taxonomy (NCBI): domain Eukaryota; kingdom Metazoa; phylum Chordata; class Actinopteri; family Sciaenidae; genus Argyrosomus; species Argyrosomus regius. The sequence continues at coordinate 8,384,631 of OX336901.1, read as the reverse complement.
GAGCTCGGACATCCAGAGGGAGCGCGACTCCTTCGAGTTCAAAGGAGGTGGTTCAGGCATCTGATTACGATGTTCCCTGGGCGCCTTCCTTTGGAGGTGTTCCAGGCACATCCAACTAGGAGGAGACCCCGGGGCAGACCCAGAACCGATCTAGCCTGGGAACGCCTCGGGATCCCCCAGGAGGAGCTGGAATGCGTTGTTGGGGAGAGGAACGTCTGGATCGCCCTGCTGAACTTCCTGTCACTGCGACCAGACCCCAGATAGGCAGAAGAAAATGTATGTATGGATCAGTAGATTAATCACTAAGTCTGTGTGTTTCAGTGGGGGACGGGCGGATGGGCCATACTGAGGAAGCGCCTTATGACGCCATCCATGTTGGCGCAGCAGCACCGACTGTCCCTCAAGCTGTGAGTTTGTTTGAATACTTTTAAGAGCTGATGATCAAAGTCACATTGTCCCAATTCACTTCAAAACAATCCATGAATACCAATGCTCAACCCCCCCATATTAATTTAATTTAGTTTATAAACAGGATTAAAATGGCAGTGCTGGAATGTCTTTTTGCATCACATATGCCTCGTTTCTTTCCCAGCTTCTGGATCAGTTGAAGCCCGGTGGCCGTCTGATTCTGCCCGTCGGCCCGGCGGGAGGCAACCAGATGCTTGAGCAGTACGACAAAATGGAGGACGGCAGCACCAAAATGAAGCCCTTGATGGGGGTGATTTATGTGCCTTTAACAGACAGAGACAAGCAGTGGTCCAGGTGGAAGTGACTTCCTTCTCCCCTTCTTCCCCTTCTCTCCTTCTCACAGTGGCAAAGGTGAAATGGTGTGGCTTGGAGCAGGCAATGGATCACAAGGGGCTGCGTTTTGCTGCTTGTCGACATTTTTTTGCTTCTTCCATGCCATACCAACCCGCTGCACGTTTCCTTCATCTTTTTTTTAACTCCGTAGTTCCAAATTGGTTAATGAAATTTGAAGTCATAGTCATAGTTTTGGAACCTAAACACTAAAATAAACAAAAATAGCAGCAGTGTGAAGGCTTGGTTTTCAAGAGCATGACTACTTTTGTCAATCTTGGATGCTCATGAGATTAAAACTCCCTGACTCTTCTGTTTGGTCTTCTACTCTGTGAGATGTAGACAAAAACCAATATGTGTTTGGATTTTCCTGTGAGAGTGTATCGTAACGTTTTGCATGTCGTCTCTTAACTCTTGACTTTGTGTTTGCATGACTGGTGTACGGTTGTGTGTCTTTCTCGCATGCCGCTCGTCTCTTTCCGCCTTTCCTAACATCTTACTTCTGTTTCTCACAGGGATGAACTTTGAAGAGGAAGACAGTCCATAATCCACCTTTTAAGTTTGAACCTGGAGAAAACTTGGGATGGGGGTCTAACAAGCCCATGACATGACATGCTCTTTTTTTTTTTTTTTTTTTTGTTTAAGTCTAATGATGGACTAGAGTATCACACTGATGACAGCCCAGAGGGGCTGGGAAGAAAGACTGCTTGAAGCTCAGCACAGAAATACTGCAGAGGGCTTCTTTTTGTTTTGTTTTTCTTTTCAGATCTGCAACTTTTTTTCTTTTTTTTTTGGTTGTGTTTTCGTTTTAAAACTGCTGGATTTATTATTATTTTTTTGGTTTGTTTGGTTGTTTTTTGTGATTTCATCATTTGAATTGCAATCAGCCATTTTTACAGTATTACATTTCAGCAGCATCAAAGCTGAATGTAGGAGGAACGCTGGACTACGACGACGAGGAAAGCCTGAAACTTTTAGATAATTCACCTAGCTACAACGTGTGTGTGTGTGTGTGCGCGTGGATCATCTAACTGTAGACTTCTCTGCTAAAATATGAGCTTTTTCCCCAATGACAGCAGTGTTAGGAACACACACAATACAGGCAACACAATGGCTGATGTAATCCACACATCCCATTTGATGTGCAAGCACTCTTAGGTCATTCTACACATAGCGCAAGAAACGCGTCAACGGATCATACTGAATATACTCCAACAAACGTAGAGAGCGGAGCACTAATAACACCGACACACATGCACATACAGGGCTGTGCTTTTTCACCTGGTGATGTGTTGCTTTCTGCCGCTGGTTTATTTTCCATTAACAGTTTTGCGCAGGCTCTTCTGGTGACTGATGATGCTAAATGGGATAGTCACTGCTTTGCCAAAATAAAACTCCAACGATATAAAGCAAATGTCTGTTTTCTTCGACAAAACAAAAAGCACATTTTATTTTGGGTGATGTAAGTCATGGATGATATTTGGCTTTCACAGTGTCTGGAACAGCATATGAAAATAAAAAGATGCTTATGTTTTTGTCTGCCTTTTTGTCCTTGAATCTTTTGTGTGCAGGCTGGTGTCAAGACAGACTTTAATGATCCCACACTGGTGAAATTCACTTGTCACAGCAGCTCGTTTACACAAGGCTGATAAGAAATGACTCATAAATAATAAATATATAGAATATAGTCATGAAGTCATGCTGGTGTTAAAGAGCCTGACAGCTGTTGGAACGAAGGACCTGTGGTAGCGCTCCTTCTTACATGGTGGGAGTAGCAGTCTGTTGTCGAAGGAGCTGTTTAAGGCCTCCATGGTCTCATGCAGGTGGTGAGAGGAGTTGTTCATGATGGATGTCAGCTTTGATAACATCCTCCTCTCTCCTCCGCTACCTCTATGGAGTCTAGAGGGCAGTCCAGGACAGAGCTGGACCCCTTGACCAGTTTGTTGAGTCTTTTTTTGTCTTTTAGAGCCTCCAAAGGAGGTGAAAAAAAAAACACTGAATGAAAACACCACTTATAGTTTGTGTGGAATTGTCCTCAGTGGTTATATGCTGTTGTTTTTGTGAATTACGTACACATCACACCAGTGTGTTTTTGATATATAATAAACTTTTAATATCTCACGTGAAAGACAGCACTTTGGGGGAATACATCTACGCAAATATAGTACACATAAGTTTGCTTAGTAAAGAAAAATATGCAACAAACCTCAGACAGGAATAGAATTTGAAGAATACAATTTGCTTTTATGGCTTTATATGATTCAGAGAAACTTAAGGAACAATTTGTTGTCAAAAAGTGCACCACAAGAGGCACGCTAATGTGTGACGATTCTTCATCCAGTCAGGCAAGTTAACTTAAAATGTACAGCACAAATCTGGCACATTAGTGTCACCCACTGGCAGAAATACACCATATTTTTGTGCAGCACTAGTCAGGAAAAAAGGAGTGAAAAAAATGTTTGATATCAAAGTAATCAGTGTTTTCAGGGGACAAAAGAGCCTCTTCGTCATTGGGGGAATATAGTCAGTATCAAACTACGAATCTTGACTCTCATCATGGATCCACAATCAGGTTTTCTTAAAACAACATAAATATGAATTCACAAGCATCTTAATATGTGTCACTGGCTTTGAAGGCAGCGTCTATCAGTCAGTGTGAGCACGTTCAGAAACGTGACGGCAGAGAGTTGGGATGTTTTCAGCCTGGAGTGAGGACAAATTAGAGACACTGGGGCTTCAAGAAATATAGAGTGACAATTGAAAAAGTCCTGGCTCAGGCCTGGTGACAACACACAAGTCTTTTCTCAGATCGCGGGGCTCTTGTGTTTTTGCTGCCCCCGGCTGATTGGCTACAGGTACATGCCATTGATGAGGTAATCTGACTCCTCCGTGGTGAGTGGTCTGGCTTTCTTCAGCTTGTGACGCACAAGTCTGAGTCGACAGCCGATCATGAGCAGCAGGAGGGCGGTGATGATCAGGCCGAGAGCCAGAGGAAGGATTGCACCTGCAGGAGGAAACATTAGTAAGAGGACAAGAACAGTAGAAGATACCACATGAAATAAGAACAAGGCGTACACCTTCATCTGGGTCCTACCTGACTCTGGTACAGGATGTCCTCCCATTACTGGAAATGGTTTGGAGATGGGGACGTCACTCTCAGTTTGGCTCTGGGACACTTTAGGGGCAGCTGCAAGAAAATCACAGCTACAATTTAGATTTGGAAACATTTATTAACATGTTACTGCCATGTCAGTGAAGTTTGACTCTCCACTCTTTACCTATCTCAGTCGGTTTGGTGACTGGAGGAGCCACGGTTGCTGGTTTGAAGGCTGGACCTAAAAGATATTTCAATGAATAGTAAAAAATATATTCCACTTCTGCCATCTGACACACCGGACCTTTAAAAAAAAAGAAAGAAGAAGCAGGTTCTCACTTTTTTGTATACATTCACTGACACAGTCAGACTCCTGGAGGAAGTTGTTATGGTTGCCCTGGCAACCGCCATACAGGAAGTGCTTGCATTCTCCCGCATTCTGGTCATAGTACCAGCGTGGGAAGGTGCCTTTACAGGGTCCGACAACTGGAGCTGCAGCACACAGATCTACAGAGGAAGAGGAAGAAACACAAACAACTTCTTATTTACCTTTGACAGCTTGATTTGAAACATATTGCGTGTGCCTTACATGGAGGGTAGAGCTGAATCGATCAGCTGATTGATCGAACTGGTCAACAACAATTTACAGCAGTTCAAATGGGAGAAAAATGTCCTCATTATAACTCTGCAGTTCCCCTCAGCATTATGTAACATTTTAGCTTCTTTCAGCCCAAAGTTTTGGTTTTGCAGCCCACAACCTTTCTGTTGTAGTTAACTCTCCTTGCTCTTATCTTTCTTTCCAACTCACTGTACTGCACCAGTTTGCTGAGCATTTAGACAAGTGACAAGGGGTGCAAAGATTATATATTTTGATGGTATGATTATAATCTGAGGAAAAACCTTGTTTTTCATCACAGTTTTACAATTATAATACATAAATTTATTTGTTAAGAGTTAAATTTATGCTCCTTGTCCTGCTATGAGAGAGCTGAACTCTTAACTCACTTGTAAGTGATTTTAAGTGACAGAAACACTTGGAGTAGCTGAGCCTTTATTAAACCGTGGTTAATAGTGAAAAGGGTTAACTGGTGCATCCCTACATGGGACCGAGCATTAAAGAAATGTAGAAAAGACACCTGTGAATGCACCTCATCCACGTAATACCTGTGGTAAAATACCAGTGGAGGATGAAGCCCTTTTGGTCGGTCTCAGCCTGATTCAGGGATCAGATGGCAGAGGGGACAGAGGCGCTTTGTTCCAGCACTCAGAGGGGACTCAGGCAAAGAGCTGCTTTCCCAGGGAATGCAGAGTGTCCCTGTGGCTTTGCCAGCATTTTGGGCTCAGTACTATGACTCAATGGCTACCTACAGGGGCTCCATCTGCTTCTATGTCCAGACACTAACTAAAAACCCTCTCTGCCTCGTTACAAAGGGATACTGTGCTAATGGCACAGTGATGGAGGATCATATTGTGAGGCAAACATTTTAAATGCTTGTAGATTCCCATCCAACCATGTGCTATGACTCTATTTCATATCACTACACTGCAGGGTAACATGTTCTGAATGTGAATAAAGTGCTTCAAACATAAACACAACCTTACCTTGACTGACTGGAGCGTCCTGCTGACTGGGGCTTTGTGGAGGAGTGATCTGGCTGCTGTCTTTAGATGGTACGATGTTCTCTGTGGTCTTTCTCGGCACAGTCTGGAGCATGGAGTCATCCCCAGCATCCTCTGTTTGGGCTACAGGCCGACGTGCGCTTGGCAGATCAGCAGGGTGGGTCACTGACTTCCTGCTGCTGTCAACTAAAGAAAAACAAATGAACGGTGGAGAGGTTGTTGATGTTTTTGCTCATGTTTTTGCCTCATTCTTGCATTCCTTCAACTGATCTTGAGATTATCTTACTAGTTTCTTACAATTTGGGCAGAAGTCTTCATCAGACCGATCTGGACAGTGTTGTTTCCCATCACAGGCGTATGTGATGTCAATACAGCAACCGTCATCACACTTGAACTGGTAGTTTGAACAGTGACCTGTACACACTGTGGGAACAGAAAGAACAGAAACTGTAACCACAACAACAATATTTTAATCCTTTAAAAATAGTACTGTGTATATATGTTTAATGTTGTAGCTTTGTCGACTTTATTTGGACTTAAACAATAACCCTGACTTTCTGGGCTCACCTTCTGCTTGGTGTTTTGGTGCCAGAACAGTGACGGAGACGTTGTCGGAGCTCTTCTGGCCTGCTGTGTCAGTGACAGTCATCTGAAAGGTGTAGACACCCTCCTGGAGGCCGCTGATCTTTAGCAGTCCCGGATGAGTCGCCTTCAACACATACCAAAAGATTTTTTATGAATCACATGTGCACAGATTGAGATTTTCTTCCTCCAAAGTTCACGTCGCTTAAACATGCCAACATAAGTCTGATTCCAGCATCTTTAGTCTTAAAGCTCATCTGGCTTGGGAAAAATCTTTTTAAATTTACATAACTGCTTCTGTTAATTCATCCAAATCACAAAAAAAGCTCTTTGCTCTGTTACAAGCTCTTAGTGTGCAGTCATGCCAAGATTTATTCTCTGCCAAGATGGAGGTGAAATAATTTTTCTTTGTGGTTTTCAGTGCATGAACAAATAACATCTGCTGGATACCCTCGTGGCCTAGGGGTCCAATTAAGTCATAAATTGCACAAAAAGGGATAAAATAATACTAATTAAATCCTTGTTCATAGTTTTTATTGCATATTATAGTATATATTTTATGGAAAATCAACAGAGAAAATGTTAATGGATAAAATAACCAGTTTCAAATTTTTGGCTTCAGCAAAGTAGGTTCCTAAAACATCGAAGGACTTGATCACACTGACGCAGAAATCATATAAGAATCCAATATAACCATAAAATTGTGCTGATCATTGATTTACAATATTGCCCACAATGTCCTAATATATCTTGTGGTGCTAAAGGGATGATTGAAATGGTATAAACATTATGGCAGACAGTATAGTGGACAAACTGATACCATCACATCACTCAAACCCTGAAAGAAATCCAAAAAAACAAAAACAAAAAGTGTTTTCAGCAACCTGCAACCTATGAAGAATTAACAAAGTGGCCGTTTTGATTGACAGGTTGGTGCTGTTACAGATGGTTTGTTTGAGCACCCAGGCGTCATTCTTTTTACTATCAGTGGAAACTATTATGTTGAAGTTGTGTTTATTTTACACTGAGTTTATGTTGTTCTGTTGGCCAAAAGGTGGGGATTGACCACAGATTAAAGTGTGAGTACTGTAGATTTATTTTAAAAGTGGGGCCCATTGTACCAGACGCTCGACCTGTCACCTCTCAGGCTCACAGGCTCCAGCAGTGCTGCTGTCCTTGGGGCAGGTTTGGACGTAATAAACTCTTATCGCTGCTGGTACAGCGAGGCATTATGGCGCTTTGTTGACTTAAGTAATACAAACAAGAAATTTGACACTAGCGTCTGAGGGCGATTAGTGATTATTCAGGCTGCGCATTTAAATTCAGAATCATCTGTTCCCTGGAAGGAGAAAACAGCAGAGCCGAGTATTCCTCTATATTCTCTTTATTCACTCCGTTTCCTCCCAAATTAAACTGCATGCAGTCATTTTACAGCAACTATTAACATTCACTGAACAGACTATATAAAGTAAACACTGACCTTCATATTGATGGCTGTGTCCCCCCTGATGAGAGTCCATTCATAGTGGCTGATCCTGTGGTCGTCCACGCTGTCCCGTCCATCGAGGACGGCCCAGTCTGTGGGCAGCTGGATCACCACATCCTGTCCAGCATCGCTGCGTGGAGGCTCATCCACCTCTGCAGAATCAAACAGGAAAACCAGGCTAATGTAGAGGATGTGTACTACACGCCGTGCTATTTCAATTTGACTCATTTCTGCTAATTAATGAATATAAGATTATATTCATTTTACTAATATCATCTACTAATGAGCTGATTATTTGAGCTGTGAAAAATACACAACAAAGACATCAATCAACGTTCTTTTCATTTTGTCTGACTAACAGTGTCTGACTAATATGTTCAGTTTAGATTAATAGAAAAAGTTACGAATATGCACTTTGAAGAAGCTGATTATTTTGTATTTTTACTTAAAAAATTGTTTGATTCATTATTAACCTCTAAAAACAGTTGGCAGTTAGTTTTCTGTCGATGACTAATGGTTTAAACGTATCATTTCACAATTAAAACTGTACTAGAATATACCCACTCTCCCCGCTTTGATGGAAATCACTGGTAAATAAATAGAGGAGATAACTGTGGTCATAAAAACACCTGCTGCTGACCTCATGTGAATTTGCAGGCTCCAACCTAAAAGGTAAATCATTAACTTAGCCTTGCCTGCTTTATCAAGATAGGCAGCTGCTGTTAAGAAACTAAACTTAGCCTGCTGCTATGTTAGAAACCTTATATCACACTTTATATACTGTCCATCAAATTTGATGATCTTTTTAAAGACTTAATCTGCAGCCAGGAGGCTGAAACTGCTTTGAATGATTAAGAAAATGATCCTCCACACTGCCTTGAATATAAAACATACTGCCTTGGGACTATTGAACCAAATAAAGCCTCTAAAGCACAATGAAGCCTTATGTACCGACCTTAGCAAGCTTTAAGGAAGAATAACATGTTAATGAATAACTAAATCTTTCCGGTAACCTACAAGGAGTCACTACATGGTTTATTTTTATATTTCCCTGATGTGTTTGTTCATCGAAACTCATTTTCCATCACTAACAAGCAAATTTTGTACATTCAGCATGTTAATTAAGTATAAAAAATATTGAAACCATCATATTTTATCCATGGTGACATGTGAAAATCCTTGTTTTTTCGTTATAAAGGTAACCATATTGACAAGTATACCAACTAAGCTCTAATCTTTATATTGATATTTATGTTAAGCCACCTTGTGTGTCATCCTCCTCAGCTGGTCCTTCCCCGGGCCTCCTGGCTGAGCCGCCGGGTGAAACAGGGAGGTGTCCCTGCGTTGTGTTGGTGGTCCGGCTGTATGTGGTGAAGGCTTGCTGCGGTGCGAAGGAGCAGACATTTTTATTCCTGTAGGTGCAGTTGAACAGGTAACAGCTGAGACTCTCCCCGGGCTGCCTCGGGTCTTCTCGGACCACCGCCACGGTGCAGTGAGGGTGGGAGCAGCAGGCGTGCAAACAGTCCTTCCAGGTGTACACACTCTCCGGGACTAACAAGAAGGTGGCTCCCTGCTCGATGGAGGCCTGAGTCCGGATGATGCGCTCCCCGAGGGGGTTGAAGTCGTCCACACAGGAGTCAATCACATCGCCTACCTTGTACGCCTGGTCCTGCTGGAGCTGCTTGCGGAATTCCTCCAAGAGCTCCTCTACGCCTGATATTTTAGACTTTAAATCCGATATGGGCGAAGACCGAGAGTCGACATGTTGGACCGCGCTCAACAACACGACACAGGCGAGCAGCAGCCGAGGATGCTGAGGAAGAGCCATGTTGTTCACGCAGTTAAACGGCGTCTCCCTCTGCCTCCGGCTAGTCTCCGACGCATGAGCGTCCTCACAGCAAAGATAACCTCCCTACATGAAATATATCTGCGTAATAATGACGGGAAACACGTTATTTTACACAATATTCGCCTCTAAATCACGAGCTAAGGCGCTAAGCAGGTAACGGTTTGTCCTCTGACGATGCTAAAAATCTGTCGTTGTCATGGTGAGGAGGGGTACGGGCACGAGACCACGACGTTTAACCACTGACGTCACAGCGATGGATAAATATGGCGTAGAGCTAACACACCTGTCTTTATTATCTCTTTATATCCCTGATTTTACTACTTTACTCGCATAAATAGACCCAGTATGTAGTTACTGAACACCACAATGCAACACACAAGAGACTAGAATCTGTTGAAACATGTTTTATTACTCTAGCTTTTAAATAGTTTGTGTTTTCAGTTTGTTTTTGTTGTAGCATTAAGCACATTTTTTGTATGCTTTTTTATTGTCCTGTAAAACATTTGTGGCTATTTGTTTAAACAGTCTGTAAATCACATTGAATTGTCTATATTAGGTTGATTTCTTCAAATAAACTTGACCATTTCAAAATAATTGTAGTAGGTTTAATGTGTACACATTGCTAACGAAGAACTACAATATTTCTTATGAAATGTTTTATTTCACAAAAATTGAAGTACAAGTACTCTTAAATTGTTCACTATATTTTGCAAGTTTACGTCTTTATTTATCAGTTTATATGTGTTATGTTTTGACATAACCTTGTCACCACTACACCTTTTAAAAACAAGGCCTGAGGTAGAACCTAAAGTGGTTCTTCACGGTGACGCCATAGGGGAACCTGTTTTGGTTCAGCAAGGAACCTTTTGCCAATTGTTTCTTTAAAGAACCATTTATTATTATAAATTATGTATTTATATGAACTATTATAAATACATATTATCAAGTTCTTGTTCCGGAGTTCATTTGAGATACAATTCATAATAAATTGAATTAAGTTATTTTCATTTTTTCAAATTGCTCTCTATAAAAAGTCATAGTAGAATTTTACCCTTACAATTAGAAATGTCACCACAACAATAATTTCTACACACAGCCACAAGTTAGTCAATAGATTTGACATGTAGCATTTACAGTTACAGAATAAATCTAACACTTTTCTTTCACAGTTTCAAGATGAAAAGTTTTATTTTAACAATAGGACACAAAAATCTTGAATAATTTCAGATATGAAACAAAACGGACACACTTCTCATGATTATTTTACCCCATTTCTGACATCATATTTTAAAATAATAATAATAATAATAAAAAAAAAGGTAAAGGCTCTTTCATATGAAATTTGTTTGCATTTCAGATTTTTCAATACAACATAACATCTGATTTAACGATCACAAGCTAAGATAAGCACAATTTTTGTCAGTGTACAACAATAAAAACAGAGCAAATGATTGGATGTAATATTAATTACTAAATGAATGATTTCTGACACTAGAAAATACATTACTATACAATTCATTTTTCAAATGTGTTCCTTACAGACTCTCTCCAATCCACATGGAGATTTACCTGTTGACCAATGTATTTTTTAAGTACATAAATGTCATTCACATATCATTTTATCACACAATATTTACACATTTCTGAAAAATAAAAATGTGGATTCGTATTAGAAAAGGAAATGTGAAAAAAGCAACAATTTAAATAAGTCTCAGGATGGATAAAAATAAAAAATAAAAATAAAAAAACTGGGCATGCATTGACATCCTTCAGAATACCATAACAATTAAATTAAAAATGCACTTAAATAAAGTAGTGATAAGAAACCTATGATAAAAACATTAGTACGGATGATTCTGAATGTAGTATTTTGTATCTCAGGCTTGTATTAGAAAACGGTCAGTCTCCAGTTTTGTAAACATTACATCTTGTAAAGACAGGAGAAACTGTTTTGACAGTTTTCAAGATTTTCCACTGAATTGTCAACAACACACCTGTAACAAAAAGCTGAGTAATGTCTATCAGGCGTAGCAAAAACTAGTGGCACTTCTCAGTAATTGTTGCTTTCAAAGTGACATTTTTTCACTTTTTTCAATATTATCAAAATTCTCCAGCCTAACAGAGTTTCTTGTGTGGGTGGAAAGCTGCTCTGCGCACATGGCAAACACAGGGTCTTCTCCCAGAAGTCTTGCTTTCTTATAAATACTGAGGTAAAGAGGAGAATACTGAGTTGTTGGGACAAAGTCCTGACTTCTCTGAGTGGTTTATCACCACTTAAGGCCTCAGGTTGGCTTCTGCCTGTAGTCTGTGATGGCCTTCCATAGTTTACACAGGATCCCGCCTCTGACAGGACACAGAGAAAAGACTGTTAGGATACAATACAGTACAGTATGCTACCTCTTGTATGTATGTCTGGTTTAGCAACCTGCAGGCACACACATTGGGATATTTTCACATACAAGGCAATACTTGGATTGCTCCCGACAGTACTTGTTGCGGTCAAGAGACTTTTATGTTGTGCGTGCCAAATGTTAGTCTGCACCCTCAGACTGGAGTGCATTATTTTTTGGGATGTAACACTGTTTTTTAATCTCAATGGGTTAAATAAAGGTTAAAAAAACAACAGAAATGACACTGTATGTTCTATAACTCATATTTTCAATATTTTCATTTGTCCATAATAACCCATGTATGTGTGCAACATCAGTATCTGTCAATTCATGCTGCACGGAGCAAAGTTAGTGAAGTGTTTGACACAAGTTGATGAGCTTCCTGGCTGCTGTAGCTAACAGTGGTGACAATGCTTGCTATAGATCGCCTCCTGTGCACACAATCCACTGTCACTCCAGTTTCACTAATAGTTTATAAATATCTTAACAACAGCAACCGGATGCAAAAACATTTTAGGGAACTGAATTTAGAATGCAGAACCAGAACACATCACAGTCAATACATTTGTATTGCTGTCTGCCACCACGTCTTTTTTAATGTTACCACTTGGTGGTGCCAAAGACAGACATGTACAAATCCCACACATACAGTGAAGGCTTCAAGAGTTTGTATCAATCATGATTTTTTAAATGTTTATAATGTTTCACATGAACATGATATACTTTAAGCTGAAAGAGGAGATGAAAACTGTGGTAGCATGCAGCTAATAAACATGTTTACAGATGTGATGATAAATCAATCACAGCTGAAAACAATTTCAGAACCTATGAGCACAGTTTCATACTACTGGCTAAGTCCTGACAAAAGACACTTTTGTTTATTAAAGCCACCTCACAGGATTTATAGAGTCAAATTTTTCTTGTTGCCTAAAAAGAAAGAAAGAAAGTTGTCACAGCTTCACTTCTGTGTTTCTGGTGTTTGGAGAGCTGCAGTGCTTTTTTACATGTGAGAGTCAGCATGCATTTTAGTTACTAAATACTGAATAGGGAAGTGAAAGAAGCAGTCAACTCAAGAGGACAAAAAAAGATTTAGTACCTCAGTCTTAAGCTCTTCAGATCGTCTCTTGTTATATCGTGGAGGATGTCGTTCAACGTGTACTCTTCATTCAGTATCTAGAGAAACAAAGTGCACGAAATTGCAAGACTTAGTTCTTCAGTTACCTGTCAATCAGTGGAACTGTTATTTCATTTTTATTTCAGTTTAATCTAGTTGCAAAGCTTTAATGTCCTCCTGTCCATTGTGGAAACAAAGTTAAAGTTAAAGCAGGAACTCACTCGGTCTATGGAGTCCTGGTCAGCACCGTAAAGTCTGAGCCAGTTGGTCAGATCTGGGTCTTCATGTCTCTCTGAAGGTGGACTCCTCTGTCCCTCTGGGCTATCTGATGATGTAGGGACGTCTGCCAGAGAATACAGTGAACAGACCCATTTAGACACACTGGACCTATTCATAGGAAATAAACTGTCTGTCCTGCAGCACCAAAATCACCAAATAATAAACATTGGATGAGAAAGCAATCAGGAAAATGTTATTAAATTATTAAAAGTAAAAGTACTCAATGCAGTGACTGTTTTACTGTTTTTTTAATATAAATTATATAATTAGAATATTAGGACTTATGCATTAATGTAAAAGCAGACTAACGAGGAATGACTCAGAGCCCAACTTACACCTTCACAATGTTTGTTTTGTGAAACCAATAGTTGAAACCTCATTTATTATTAAAATAGATTCAAATAATTATAATAAAGGGAGAAGCAGCAAATCGTTGCATTCATGAAGCTGCAACCATGAAATCATCATGAGAAAAAAGATTTTCAGAATAATTGTCACAATTTCTTTGCCAATTGATGAGTTAATGAATCGAATGGTTCCAGCTGTGTTTGATGTATCTCTTCAACAACTAGTAACTAAAGCTGTCAGATAAAAAGTACAATATGTCTCTCTGAACTTTGGTGCAGCAGAATCAGAAAGTGGCAGTACAAGCACCTCAAATTTGTACTCAAGTACAGTACTCAGGTGAATGTACTAATTGTATATGAGTAATTTAAAAGCTGTAAAATATTCTACCTCAGAAATACTTTAACATCATTTTTAAACAAGCAAATAAACAAAACTTGTCAAACATTTTCTGTAATATAAACTGAACATAACTGGCTCAAAATCCAGTAACAACAGCGGCAAGGATCAATATTATCACTTCAAGAAACATCAATATCAACACATCATTAGGACAGGGTGCATACCATGTGTAATAAGTGTGATCACATCAGAAAATATGAATTAAAAGTCACACCATTTGCACCGTGTTGACAAAGCTTTGTTTATGTGCATTTGTCATGTCCCTACATGTACCTTTAATTACCCCGTGGTTTATTTATTTTTCACAGATCAGCTGTGAATAGAAAGTCTCCGAGCGATCGTGAGTCGCCTCATGGTGCCACAGCTCAATGATTAGTGGTAGTAGCAGCAGAAGTGGTGCTACTATTGCATGCAGTCAGTGTGAAAAGGTAAATGAGATTACAGTACACACCTGCGGGCTCAGATCGCAGCCTCAGTAGTCTGATCTCCTGCTCTCTCTCCTCCAGCACTTGTTGCAGGATGGCCTGATACTCTCTCTCCCTCTCCAGCAGCTGTTCTAGCAGCCTGTAGTCAAACAAGTTGGATAAAGGAAACACAACAGGAAGATTTATTTTTATTTTATCAACAGAAAGTGATGAATAATTAATACAATGAATAATGAAACACAAACGTACGACTGAAAGATTTCTGACTGCTAAATGAGAAAAGAGATCTCGTGCGGCTGTAACGCATCATATCACGGCAAATATTCATGGCTACCTGTTGGTCTCCAGCTTCATCCTGCCCAGCTCCATGCTCACAGACCGCTGTGCATTATGGGACTCGTGTGAGACGGTGGAGCTGAGCGTACTGACTCCTGAGGTGGCCACGGTGTCGTCGTGAGCGGCCACAGGAGGAGCCCGGCTCTGGTGGGTTGAGTGTCGCTCCGTCTCGGTGTCGTCGTCCACGTCCTCCTGCTCGGCTGGGTCGCTTTCTGAGGCCAGACTGAAGTGAGGCCTCAGCTCTGATCAAGACACAAGACACAAAAACAAGATGATATATATATTTATTTTTCAGTGTTTTGTTGTTATTGTGAGTTTACACTTGTGTGTCATCATCATGGTTGTCTGTCTCATTGGTCTGTTTTCAATAGATAAAATAAATGAACAAAAAATCTATTCCTTTAGTGATTTGGCTAAAATATTGATGGAGTCATCTGTGAAATATTTGACAGGCTAATCAACGATAAAACATAATTGTGAGTTGCAGCCTTAATTAACGTTGTCATGGGTGTCAGTGAACAGCTTTTGGTCCATGATTTAAATGCTGTTAGAGTTTATTTTCATCTTACATGAACAATAAATACTTTGATTTGTTTGCTCTGACAAAGTTTGATTTAATACAAATACTGTAGCAGCACAGTACTTCAAATATATAGAAATGAATTGTTATTGGTGCAGGCCTTCAATAAATCAATACATGTCGCCTCGAACCTTGAAATATTACTTCACTAAGACAAAAACATGACTTATGTGTCATTCAGTATACTGTTATTTTTTACAGATGATATAAGCTACAGTGGAGCGTAGCTTCAGATTTATAAAACTCTGATAATGAGGTCTTTTGGGGCTTAGCTGGCCTGATTTAGACTCAATCCCACACTCGGTTTATTGGTGCTGAGGTTTGATTTTCTGGAGCAAAATGTCTTCATTTTGCAAAATATAAAAACTGTCAGACTGAGCTGCACATCAGTCGAGCTTCATAACTGTTATTAGTCCTTCACAGCTTACTTTGGAGCTACAGAAATGTTGACTGAACCTACTATATACCGTGCACATGTGGATGAATGATGAGTTTTATCATCACTGAACATCCCCAAGCCATTCAACAAAAAGCCACAATGACTGTAGCTTCCAGGGCAAACTCCTGTGTTCATCAGGCAGTCAGCGCTGCCCTGAGGGAGCGGCGATAACTTGTTTAGGGGTGATCTGCTCGAGACACTGATGATGTTACCTGGCACCAGGATTGTGATGGCCGTCTGCACAGCTTTGCGGATGATGTTGTCCAGAGCGAACATCCAGTGAGGCTTGATGTTGTGGTTTCGCAGCACTTTGTTCACCTGAAAATGTGACGAGTTTTACAGTTTTACTGTATTTCCATACTGAATACATTTTATATTATCAGTGCAGTTCTATATTCACACCTTTTAACTGTTTATTCATCCTGCTGCAATGACCAAATCTCCACACATGAACCTTCAAAGCATCACACTATGTTTGCAGATATTTCATTATTATTATATTTATATATTACATTTTAGTCTTAATTATTACACACCAAGCTATGCATCTTCATGCTACATGAGTCTCCTTCTTCTACTATAAACTGTTTGCGCTGAAGACCAACAGGAGGCATCAGAGCTTCGTGTTCTTGCCTGCAGGATTACGCAACACCCCTTACAAATATGAAAACAACCACTTGCTCTTGAGTCATTTCATCTGCACAACTGCATTTCTGAGGGGGAGAGCGGTTCAGCGTTTTTCACAGAATGTGCAATTACCCCCGACAGATATCACCTTTTATCACCTCACTTAAAGGTTACGAGTGTTTCACAGTTAGGAAGAGGTGCAGGAGGAGCGGCAACATGGCAGCCTGCTGCTGCTTTCTGCAGCTCATTTACAATGACAACAATTATAGTGAAGTGTCCAGAGCCCATGGTTTATGCAGAGGCTAGGAGCACCTCTGGTAATAAACAGGAACAGCAGGGTAAAGAAGGATTTCAGCAATAAATAAAGCCTCAAATAAAAGGTGAAATTTACTGCAATTCAGCTGGCTCTGTAATGTTCTGTGTTTCAAGACTTACAGCATCCTGGAAGCCAAACAGCACGACCTGCAGCTGACTGATGGCAGTGCTGTCAAAGTCCAGCTCCAGCTTGAGTTGAGACAGCGTGTTGGCAATGATTTTTCTGTCCGCCATGCGAACAAAGTCAGCCAGACTGACCACAAGGGTGGAGATGTGCTGATGCTTCAGCTTCATTTCCTCAGAGCCCTGAAGGTGAGAAGGTGAGGGTAAGACTGGGATAGAAGCCATAACAGGGAAGGTTAAGGTTGATCTTTTTGGATTTATCTGACTGCCGATAACCAACCTGTGTGAGGGCCTCCATCAGGTTGGCCACCACCTTCTCCCGGTCTTCAGTCAGGATGTGGTGCAAGGTGGCTCGTCTCTCGCTGTCCTTCCGAAGCATAAAGAAGCCTGAATCCTTCTCATCGGGAGATGGAGGCGCGCTGTGGTCCTCGAAGTTCTCCACTGGAATGCTGGGTAGAAAATAAAACAAAACATTTTGGATTGAGGACCAGTGTCCTCCAGCTCGTCTTCTAATGCAGCTTCCATATTGTAATTGGCAAACAAACCTGCATGCAAAGCTCAGAATACTTGTAAAAACAGTGCTTGACATCACTGATTTGGGTGCAGCAAGTTGAACATGCTTCAGATATTTAAACAGACAGAGGGTGGTGCAAATATAACTTTCCATCCTGTGTCATGAGGTGTTTCTTGCATATTTTTTTCTGCAAATTCTAAATAGATAAAAAGAAAACGCATGTTTGGCTACAGTCTGTGTGTTTCTACCACACAACCATCTGTCAACTAAACCCTGTGAAGAAAAGGTTTTAATTTCATTCATAATTTAACATATGTTTTGTTTCTCTTGACCAACAAATGGCTGAATATGAGTGATCTTATTCAAATTTGTTCAGAATTTTACATTTTTATTATGATAATCTTCTTCATTATCTCCTTGAGGTTCATCCAATGTTGTTTTTTGACAGCTGATACCAACTTTGGACCTTTAATATGTTTAAACCTGGTTATTGTCTTCCCAAATATTCCCCAAACTCAATTCTTTTGTAAATTACTGGTTAATTTGACTTCTTCAGGAGTATTCAAATAAAATAAGGGGAAACATTTTAAGGGGTCACTTGTGAAAAATGTTGGAAACCACTGATTTACATCATCATGGGTCTCTAAAATAGTGTTTACATAATAATCAATACAACTAATAACTTCATATACACAGTCAGCTTTGTAGTTATCAATACAACCATGGTAAACTAACATATGTCAATCTGAAGCAAATCAAAATGACCACATTGATCCAATTTAAACCTTGTCTCCTTCCCACTCATCCTACCTGAGGAAGAGGGACCTGGGGCCCTTGACATCCCTCTCGCTGTAGCACTTGACGCTTGGCTTGAAGATGAAAGGGTTGGTGTTGAGGTCGTTGTCAGGGGAGACGGAGCCATACTCGCTGCTGCTGCTCGTGTCCTCAACCACCACCGGCACCGGCAGGGAGATACTGCGAAGGTACTCTGAAGGACACAACGAATGGAGCAAAATGAAGACCTTTTTTTGCTCATGCTTGTTGCATTATTTATGCACTAAGAGTCGGATGAAGACTCATTTCTGTACCAAGCAGGAAGTAGGAGCTGTTCTTTCATAACAACAACAAAAAAAGCTGAAGCTTTATAGAGGGTGAAATCAGTAAAAGTGCAGATTGAATATTGTATTCCTTTTCATTAAAGGCACAAAGAAAAATCAGATAATATTCTATCATCATGTTTAGGGAGAGGAGCTCTATCTGATGCATCTTGCAGCAAATTACAGCCATTGTGTGCAAATTATGAAACAGCGATTATCAAGATATTCAAGCATTTGGAAAGATGAAGTCGTGCGATGTCTATTTTAGTTCTTGAAAAGGACAGAGTCGTGCAAGGCAGGTAGCCACTGACAGAAAAAAAACAGAAAACTGTAGCCTAGATACTCTTCAGCAAAGCGAGCAGATGTTTTATGGAACTGACACACAGATTGTGAAGCAGATTCTCTAGTGATAAATATGTCTGAAAGAATAAGAAGAAGTGTAGAAGAGAGTAAAATAACTTACCTGAACCCGGTGACAGAGCTGTGGGGGAAAACATAAAATATGTGTCAGCAGTTAACCGAGAACAAAGCAGGACACGATTCCCATGTAGGACTGGCAGAACAACATTTCCAAGTATGTAGAGACGCTCAGGCTTTTAAGCTTTCTTATATCTATTGTCCTGGTGCCAGGGCACATGATATCACCACTGCTGCAGGGTGGAAACCCAATGAGAGCTGGGATTATTGTGAAATCCAGACTATAAAAAAGAAACAAGGTGTGTTCAGGTTGCATGATAAACATCTATTCAGTAATGAGCAGGTACAGCAGGTGACACTGATCTGCAGATAATGTTTAGGTACGGTACATCTATAACTATTAATGAGTACTACTCTGTTTTAATGTGACTGGCTGATCATTATGTGCAAAAAAGATTTACATTTCTAAATATCTTAATACTGGCTGCAGCTTCATACTGTATTTACCACACAGATATGCGATATCTAACCCTCTGCAAAGAAGCAGTCAAACTATTCTTTTAACTTATGTCCTGATGTTTGTATTTTGTTTGTTCTACCTTTTCTTCAACTGGTACTAAGTGAGTTTAAATAGAGGTATATTTTTATTTCATGACCCTGTGTGGACCACAGGAAACCTCCTAATGCGCTCCATATGAACAAAAAAAGTAGAACTGCATCAACAAAGCATACTGAGCTGCTGATCTGAACTGAACCCACCTGTGAAGCTACTCTTACTCTTCTTCTTGCGGCTCGTGACGGTGAGGAACTCGTCTGTTAGCAGGTCGAGGGCGGTGGCACGGTGGTCCGGATCGGGCTCGAAGCAGCGCAGGATGAAGGCTTTGGCCTCCAGCGACATGGACTCTGGGATCTCTGGGTGGATCTTAAACATGCCCACCTGCAGATAGAGGACACATTCAGTTCAGACATGAGCAGAAGGAGCCCTGAACTAAGACATACAGAACTTTAGAGTACAGTGCCTCTGAAAAAGTTTCTGGGATGTCCTGCTCTCGGGGTAAATAATCTGATTCTCTGTGAGGAGGCAACTCAAGTATAAAGCAAATGTTTACCCAGTGAACTGTGAGACTGCTTCAGGAGTCAGCTGTAGCTCCAGGCAGGAATTAAGACCAGTAATGCTCAAAGTTCAACCGTGAGACTCATGACAATAAGGGGGCTAGAAATTCCTGCCATTGCTGTTGAGGAATGTTAACTTAAGATCGGCAGGGAGATGCTCCTCCCTTGAGACATTCCTCAAGGATGAGTGAAGAGTATACAAGGACTGTTTTACTGAACACAGAGCAGTCACAACATGAGATCCTTTTACAGATTACCCTGATGTGTTCATACTCGAACTCTGTGATCTTAGTCCAGAAAATGTGAGGAGGAGCTCCCAGTTTCTGCTTTTATGTTTTATTTACTAGAAGGTTTATTCAGCACTGTAACACACGCCTCCTTGTTTGAATTCACAGCCCTTTAATTAAATTACATCTTATGGAAAATTCCATGATTCAAAGCTTTGACAGGAGAGCTATAATGCTTTCCAGACAAGCCTTTAAACATCTTTACTGTCTGTAATGGGCCACACATGGCTAAGAACAATATTTCATTGATGTGGAGCTCTTTACATTTACATCCAAAGCAAATACACAGTGTAAGCTGAGTGAGTAAAAGATTTCAAAGCAAATACACATGCACACAGAAACTAGACCAAAAAAAAAAACAACAACATGAGGGAGTGTGTGTTGGTTCATCTCGATGAGCTGCACGTTTGTTTGTGTTCAAACAAATTTTAATGCATAGACAATATTTGGAGTTTCTACTGTGCGAGGTCACGTTACCGCACGCAGGTGGTTAACACAATGCAGGTGCACAACGGCTGATTCTCTGGTTTTGTTTCCATATAAAGAGGAACCGATAAGTGCAGACGCCAACACTTCCATATGCTTTCCTTTTCCTTTAGCTGAGAGAAAGCGTCTTTTAAAAGCATTAGGGAGTAAACGAACTGAACACGGTCCAGACATCAACAACTCACTGCACCGTGTCCGTTGAGCTGTCAGTTTGAGGGTGGATAAAAGCTAATTCTCTTACAGCGCTCCTAATTATCCTGTCTGGCCCATCATGGAAGTCTTGTGGAGATCCAGCTGTGCACAAATGGTATCTTTAATCAGGCAATAAAAAGAGATACTTAAAACATACTGTGGTAGCATTGGTGTGGATCATGTTTTAATGAAGATGGCAGAGTAAGCTCTTCTTTTCCTAAGTCTTGCCTTTCTCCATTTGATTACAGTCGTATTCAGCCTGAACAAACTGTTCCTGTTATGATTCCCCCCATATTCAACCACCACATGAAGTTTCATATTTAGGTCACAACCAAACCAACTCCATGACAACTGAGCACACTCAATCCGCTGATGAAGACTGAGAGATGCAGGTTCATGCTCTGTGAAGTGGATCTTGAATTGAAATTATTTTATTTTAAAAATTGCTGTCTGGTTTCTGATAGCTGGGTCAGCAGGCTGATTTAGTAATTGGATGTTAATGTAAATATATAAAGGATATATTTTAGCTGATGCTGATGTTAGCTTAGATGGTTATAGAAACGCCAAAGGGGGTGTACAAGAAAAAAAACAAACAAAGGCATAAAATATTCAAAACCTATTCATGAAATATTCAGGAATAAAAACATACAAGAAATAAATGAAATTAGCATAAAAATGGAAAGAAACTATAAACAATATTCAGAAAACAGGAAAATTTGGTTTTACCATCAATTTGCAAGATAAGCATGACTTTTAATATTTCTTAAATAAAGTTTTAATTATAAATTAAAAGATTTTGTTGCATGACGTTGTCATTTTTAGGTGGGCATGGATTTAAACTCATTGCTGTATGTATGTACAGGCCTGTGTTTGTTATTCATTCATTAGTTTTGACTTTAAAAAGCATCTTCAGGTTTGACTGTTACATGTCCGACTGTAAGTTAGCTGACAAAGTTTAACGTTAACTTTAACACAACGATGTTCCAGAGACACAAATTCACTTCATTTCTGTTTGTGGTTTGCACATCATGTATATCAGGGGACCAATTATCAGCTCTCAAACCTCAACTCTGACTGCATCCTCAGTTCTGTTGAGATGGCAGAGCTGCAGCTGTTCATCAGCACGGTTCATATATGGAAGATGTCACTACAGAAACAGATGTTCGCCTGCCTTCTACACCTTGTTTGCTAAAATTAAACACATTACACAGAGGGATGATGGGATTTGTGCCTGCTGGTGTCTCTCACCTTGAACATAGCAGCCTGCGGTTCTCCCAGTTCATAGAAAGGTGGTTTCCCAGTTGCCATTTCTATGATGGTGCAGCCCAGAGACCAGATGTCCGCTGGCTTGCCGTACCCCCGAGGACCCTTGTCTATGATTTCAGGAGCCATGTACTGTAGTGTGCCTAGACAAACAAACAAAAATACACAATGAATACAAAGACAGACAGATATTTAGATGTTAGGAGGTGTCATACAAGTAAAATCATATTGGCTCTCAGAAAGTAATGACATATATACTTCAGTATTTGAGCTAAAAACTATTTAAAGGTGTATAATAATATAAAAGAAACATGATACACTGTCATCTGGCTGCCAAGTTATATTCAGATCTGGATGGTTTCATCAATGACAGCTTCAAATTTTCCTTTCCTTGTCCTTATTTTGTGAAATACACTTTAACGAGACACTTGTTGAGAGTCCACCTGCTAGAACCTCTGATGCTCATTAATTAACGTGTATCTTGTTTGTTTAACGTCACATGTGCCAGACTATTTCTTGGCTGAAACCAATAACTTCCTGGAGCCTCTGCTGGTTTCCTGGCAACAGTTTGAAGCCAAGATAGTTTGGACCATAACCACCTGTAAAACGGCGAATTATCGTTTTTTTATCAGTTGTACGGATTAAACAAACAAGATACACGTAAATTAATGATTAATTTAGAGTTGTTGGTAGGTCAGATTTGCTCTCTTTGGAACCGTTTCCAGTATTAATGCTGAGCTAAGCTAATGGACTCTTTGCTCCAGCTTCATATTTCACAGACAGATACGAGAGTCGTATCAATCTCCTCATCCAACTCTCCACAAGAAACCTGCAAAATGTTGAACTATTCCTTCAAAATCTGCAATCAGCCAGATTAGCTGATTCACCAGTTTCCAGCCTTATGCTAAGCTAAGCTAAAGGCCTGTAGGCTCTGGCTTCATACTTCACTGGCGGATACGACAGTGGTATTGATGTCCTCATCTAACTCTTCACAAGAAAGCTGCAAAATGTTGGAACTATTCCTTCAAGATGCAATCTGCAATCAGCCAGATTAGCTGATTCACCCTTTTCCAGTCTTTATGCTAAGCTAAGATAATGGCCTCTTGGCTCTAGCTTCATATTTCACAGGCAGATATGTGAGTGGTATTGATCTGTTCATCCAACTCTCCACAAGAAAGCTGCAAAATGTTGGAACTATTCCTTCAAGATGCAATCTGCAATCAACCAAATTAGCTGATTCACCCTTTTCCAGCCTTTATGCTAAGATAAGCTAAGCTAAGGGTCTCCTGGCTCCAGCTTCATATTTCACAGACAGATATGAGAGTGTTATCGACCTTCTCATCCAACTTTCCACAAGGAAGCTGCAAAATGTTGGAACTATTCCTTCAGGATGCAGTCTGCAATCAACCAGATTAGCTGATTCACAGTTTCCAGTCTTTATGCTAAGATATGCTAAAGGTCTCTTGGCTCTGGCTTCATATTTCACGAACAGACATCAGAGTGGTATTGATCTCCTCGTCCAAATTGCTGCAGGAGAGATGCAAAATGCTGAAGTACTCCTTCAAAAAGTAATCTGCAATCAACCAGATTAGATGATTCACCCTTTTCCAGCCTTTATGCTAAGCTAAGCTAATAGCCTCTTGGCTCCAGCTTCATATTTCACATACAGATATGAGAGTGGCGATCCCCTCAGCCAACTCTCCACAAGAAAGCGTTCAACTATTCCATCAAATTGCAATTTGCAATCAGCCAGATTAGCTGATTCACTCTTTTTCAGTCTTTATGCTAAGCTAAGCCAACTGGCTGCAGCTTCATATTTATCAGACACATAAATAAAAGTGGTAACTTCTCATCTAGCTCTCGGCAAAAAAAGTAAACTAATGTTTTCACAAATGTCGAACTACTGCTTCAAGGTGAAGTCTTTTCCTCTTTGTCACCTAATAAATAAGTAAATTAATAAATAACTGAGTAAACTATTGACTGGCAGGAAGTGCTGTGGCTAATCTTTTGCATTCAACGCTTTTATGTTAAAAAGTAAAGATGCAGATGAACAAGCACTCCAGTCTGTCTATTAAACTAATATTTAACCGCACTTGAATACATTTTAAAGGTCACAAGTGCCATCAAAAGGAAGAAACTTGTGGAAATGCCAAAAATAGCTGAAGTCTAATTATACATTTCCTCTGTCCTGAGGTGATGACAGAATACTTACAAGTGAACAATCATGTTACAGGATTTTATCTGAACTCATGACCTGTGTGAGAAACAGCAAACAACCTCTCTGTATTGTCAAGTAATCACAGCTCAGTCCAAAGTAGCATTTTGAGCTCCTCAATGAAAGGACTCTTTTGTTCTAATAATAACCTGCCGAGCTGTATGTGCTGCTTTTAGAAGCTCGTGTGCTGGGGTTAAAAACAGGCAGGGACATATTTATAGCAGAACTGGCCTATAAAACGGAGTAGCCCAGTTTCCTGAAAGAGCTCCACCACTCAGGGTAAGTCCTTGTCTGTTCCAATCAGCTGCCAGATGGTTTAATCCACGAGGTTAAACTGGGCTGTAATTGGCCGCCGCGTTGCCGACATCACACAGGCACAAACCTGCCCAATCTGACCGCAGACTTGAGCCAAACCCAGCAGCTCTGAATAGAAACATACAGCTATTCTCAGTGATATCACTTACTGGCCAAGGAACTGAAGCTGGATTACGGATCTGGAATGGTGACAAAGAAAAGTATAATCTGTATGGGGTTACCTCAGCGCTCAGCCCAAATTATGGCCCTTACTAAACAAAGTACCTTGTTGTTTCATGAAAATGGGGACTTTTCAGGAGAAGCGAGCATTATTTAAGGATCTGTGTGAACAGGAAGCAGGGGATAATTTAGTCTGTCAGTCAGTGGGGTCAGAGCGTACCTGTGAAAGTCTCAGTGCAGGGGTTGATCCCAGCCAACCTCTTGGATGTGCCAAAATCTGATATCTTCAGGACGCCACTGTAGGTGTTGATGAGAACATTATCACCCTGCGGATTTAAAAAAACACTCATGAGAACAGACATGCCTGTGTTCCCGCGCTCAAATTCCCCGGTCGTGATGGTATCGGGATAATGTGAGGCGCTTACAAATCCTTACAAAAGTGACAAACAGCAGGTTACAAAACACGGCTTGGGAGGAGGACGGGCGACACCCAGCCAAAACAAGGTGATTAACATTTATGTGTCGCTAATGGCGCTTATATGACCCCGTCATTAAATCAGGTTGCAAGTGGATGCTGACCCTAATGACTGTGTGATGGGAGTGTTATCAGTGTTGGTCTGTCATGACTGAGATAAAACAGGGAGGGGATTTGACAGAAGAAAAAGGGAAGTCTGGGTCATTGTTATAGCCAAAGAGCTGTAGAGAAAATGTGAATGTGAGTGCTTTTGGAATGCAATCACGCTAAGTTATTGTGCACAAAGAGTCACAAGAAACTAGTTTTCAAGAGTCAAACAAACATTATTTACTGTATTTATGTCTGTGCATGTCTGTGTCTGCTGGGCTCATTAATATCTTTAGGTGCATGCCTGTATTTTTCTCTTTTTTGTTATTATTGCACTTTCTTGTAACTATTTTGTTCTTCTGTGCATGTTTCCTGTTGCTGTATGTATCTTAAAATCAGTCTACTTGTAATGAAATGTGCTATAATTAAAACTCCTCTGACCTACAAACCTCCCTTCTGCAGTTTAGTTTTTCTTTAGTTTGTCTTAAATTGTCCTGATGTTTTTGCAGTGCACCTCTTTCAATCAAACAGCGTGGAGACTCTCCCACTGGATTTCCTGTTGGCAAAGTCTAGGTTTTTATAGGTGGTGCACTTTTTTCCTTATCTGTTCTGTCACTGTAGCTCGCGCCGCTCATGGTTCTTCTACCTATTCCAACAACATGCAAATGTCAGGTCCGTCACCTCCCGTGCACCGGAGGATTTTCCCTTAATAAATGATTCACCAGAGTAGTTGTGACAGTCAGTGTAAACAGTTTTATGAGGGAAATTTGACGCAGATCACCGTCACCATTATATGGCAATCAATGCTAGTTGAAAGAAGCCACTAAAGGCAGACTGGTTCAGCGTCCTCGTAGAGTTTAAACACGACAAACAACACAAGCCTGCGAGAAGCCAGTGATTTCCCACAGATGATAAAAACCAGAGTATGAATTGCACAGTAACTTCTGCTCAGTCACCTTGATGTCTCTGTGTGCTATCTGGTTGTCGTGCAGGTATTTAAGTCCCTCCAGGATCTGCCGCGTGTAGAAGCCGATGGTGGATTCGTTGTTTTTCAGGGGGCCCCACTTGGACCTCAGCAGTGCAGACAGACTCCCTGGACACCAAAGGGACAAAATGGAACGACGATCAATACACTTAATCTGACACGAGATTAGCAGCGCAGCTTTGATCAGTCGACGAGTCTGAGTCTGCAGTAGTTTTCTTCTGCCTCGATAAACCCCATAAGATGTTTGAAGTAACTTGCCCTTTTTGGAACTGTCAAAACTTCCAAGACTATCAGCCACATGAGGTGAAGACAACCTCAGTATCTTAAGTCAGGTAAGGACAAAGAATGAAGGAAAAAAAACATTTGAAGGATTTCTTTAAGATGACACAGATACTCGTGTCTTTTCATTGCGTTTTGAGCTCGCTTGTGTGAATCAAACTCTTCTTATCTTTCATTCTTTCCTCTTTATAGGAACAGAACAACAGTTCTCACCTCCAGGCACCTGCTCCATGAAGATCTTAATGAAGCCGTTCTCGCTGATGGATCCGAGGTACTGGACAATGTTCTTGTGCTTCAAGTGCTTGTGAAGAGCAATCTCTTCATGGAGCGGCTGAGAGTACCTGTAATTAAAAAAAGCAATCAAATGAAACACTTTGGTGCAGATGCTAACGAAGAACGGATGACAATGAGATACTTTGAGTTGCAGAAAACAGGTTAGATACTGTGTGTAAATGAAGCTGGATGTCGTGCTGATACAACACTGGAGAACTTACTGAACTATTTATTTATCTTCTCTACACATAGAGATTATTGCAGTTCTTTATCACCTTCTTTTTATTTTGAAGACTTTAAATTAAAATCCTCTGTTAAGTAAGTTATAACAATTCATTTAATAATAAAGGTCCTAATTTTAGTTGATTACATCTTGAAAAATTTAACTGTATTCTAAAATTGGGCATTTTCCAATTGAGCATTTGTAGTACACAGCTGTAGGTGAAATGTACTGAAACTAAGCATAAAATAGCTACATGCACTCAGGGACTGACACCAGAATCAGAGCCGGATGAGCTGGCAACATAACTGAGCTTTTTCTTTTTGTTGTCTTTTCTGAACTAACCTGATAATACACTGTGCATTATTCAGTACAGAAATGGTGATTTATGGGGCGCCCTCGTAGCTCACCAGCTCACCTGGTAGAGCGTGAGCGCCGTGTACGAAGGTTCAGGCCTTGCTGCAGCGGCTCAGGTTTTGATTCTCACCTGTTGCCCTTTGCTGCATGTCATCACCCCCCTCTCTCTCCCTACATAGCTGTCACTGTTAAATAAAGGTTAACCCCGCCTCTCCAAAAAAAGAAATGGAGACTTGTGGCTAATGGAGATGTGTCTTTTACTTCAGGGGAAAGTAAACAGGACATGGCAGCAGAGAAAAGAATGATCCAGAAAAACAGCAAGGCTGAATCTTGATGACATGCCTACCAGTGATTTCAGCTCTCTGCATGAAACACCCTCTCCCTCTCTCTCTCTCTCTCTCTCTCTCTCTGCCTGTTTTGAGATTTCAGTCCACTTCTGTATTATTCACCCAAATTCTCCACATTCTTTTTCGCTGAGCGCCCTGCTGACTTGCTGATGTGATTAGTGGAACAAAGTGTGGCATCATCTCCTCTGCGAGAGAGTCTACTACGAGGAGATAGGCGTTCTGAGTAGAGACAGTGGTGGGAAGTCAAGGTGGAGGGTGGGAGTTCGCCTTCACAGCTCTCCACTAGCCAGTCACTCGAGTGGATACCAGTCCACTGAAAGCCAGAAAACCACCAGGGACTCGGCTGATCTGTGCTTCACACTCTCAGTCGGAGAGAAGCGGCACTTTTCTAAATGATGCTCAACAGAAGAGCTCAGAGACTTGTTTACATCCAGGCTGTAATTTAATCTTTGCACAGGATAATAAATAGAAGATCTGCAGGGAGTGCTAAAAAAGTAAGTATGTCCTGAGGGGGGTCTTCAATTTAAAAGAGTTTAACCTTCTCTGAACACCAATGAGCTGAATCAATCTGATAATCAGATTACAAGATATCTTGTAAGTAAACATGACATTTTGGTTTGTTGTTGGCACTACAGTAATCACCAAAAATATTAAACTTATCCTTAGGAGTCCATGAATATTCACATATAACAGGTGAGGCATGCTTTTTCATGCACTGGTCAGTTTTGAGATTTTGGGCTATTTTGCTGAAATATGTCTTCTTTCAAACTAGTAGAAAGTCAACACCCAAAACATACATTTAGGTCATTTAGGTGTTTGTTTTACTACAACAAAAAGCATTAAATAATGCCTAATTTGCATATTTAAACATTCGACTTCAGAAACTTGTAATACAAAGTAATCAACTGGGGAAGTTCCCTGGTGATATCCAACAGTTAAAATGTTTTTCCCTAGTCCCATGCTTAATGGAAATTCATTGTTCACGGGAAATACTAACAATACCCATTCCCTATCAGGAGCGGGACAGAAATCTCCTCCCCAGTATCACTTACTTACTAAACCTTCCAGTTTTATTCCTGATCACATTCTGAAGGTTTTCACAGAGCAGTTTATTTAAATATCATTCCTTCATTCAAGATTTTATACCTAAAACATGATGAAAATGTATTTTTTATGGCTGATTTATGGAGTGATAAAAAGAGATATCCAAAATTGCCTCTGTAAAAACAAATTAAAACCAGACTTCATTAAATGTTCAGATTTCTGTTCCGTTAATGTATGCAACTTAGTGCATTTTCAGTTAGATGCATATTTAAACATAACATTTCAGGAAATTAGTGTAAATAATCAACCAGGGAAGTTTCATAGTGATATGGAACTTCCCCTGTGGAGTTTTTGATGACGAGTAGCACTGTAGAAAAGTGTATTCACGGAGATTCCCCGTTTTGTTTGTACTGTGTATGCAGAAAAGGACACACCTGTGCACACTGTGGAGCGGGAGGGTGATGCGATACACATTTCTGCCACAGATTTCACTATTTAACAGTCGGATATAATGTGTGCTTCCATAATAGACTGACTGACATCACTACTGTTAGGCCTCACTGCTAGTGAGCCTGTCCTGAGTGTTAAACCTTCAGAGTGACAAATAAAACAGAACAGGGTGACCTTTTCCTCCGATTCTCACCTGCTGTCTCTCTCTGGTATTTCTTTGATGGCCAGTC
This sequence comes from Argyrosomus regius, assembly GCA_946959425.1. Taxonomy (NCBI): domain Eukaryota; kingdom Metazoa; phylum Chordata; class Actinopteri; family Sciaenidae; genus Argyrosomus; species Argyrosomus regius. The sequence goes on along the minus strand of OX336901.1, from coordinate 8,355,022 downwards.
GGACCTGGTTGCTGAGGTCTCGGCCCGCGTACACCACTCCGAATGTGCCTTTTCCCAGCACCACCCTCTCTCCGTGCTCATCGTACTCATAGTCGTACTGCGGAGAGAAAGGACAACAAGCACACAACAGATATTTAAATAAAAGTGATGTTGATTCAATGTGAAATTGGCCACCATAGAGACCTGATATGTTCAAATTTATGGTTTCTGTGCATCATCAAATCTGTTTGAATTTAATCCTAAACTTGCAAATCTGAGCACTGAGAACTTTCTTCTGTGTTTTTGTAAGTGTAGCGCTCTGCACTTTAACAGGTTTTTTTAAACATTCTTTGGAAGATTACTATTCTCTGGTTACATCCATCCGTCCATTTTCCGCAACCACTTATCCTCATCAGGGTTGCGGGGTGCTGGAGCCTATCCCAGCTGACAATCAGTACTTCTCTTTCCTAGTCATGTGATTAAAGTTTACAGGAAACACTTGCGTTTTCAGGACATGTTGTGTTGTAAAGAAAAAGTTAAGGCTCTGGTGATTTTAGGCTGACAGATATAAAACTGACTCTGTTAGACGTTAGACATTGTTAGACCTGTTAGACATTTGATCTGTGCCACTCTGCTGAGTGCCGAGTGAAAATGGGTGCGGCAGAGTTTGGGGGTAATTAGCTTTTCTTTACCCGAGGCTCTGCTGAGAACAGACACCTGCTGCTGCATTCACCTGAATGCAGCAGCAGGTGTAACTGGCTTTGACGGTTCTTTGCTGTCAAAGCATACAAAAGTGTACATGCTGAATCCAGGCCTTATCCCAGCAGGTTACTGTTCACTTTCCCTGGGTTTGCAGCTGGGTTTTGATCCAGTTATTAAAATGCAAATTGCGATGAACTGAATCAGAGAAGCTAGATGGAAATCCAGAGTTCATGCATGCTTAGAAGAGATATTTGCCAAAACACGTTATAAAACCAGAGGGAAATACGCTGGAACTTGACCAAGGCTAAGAAACTGTTAAAAGATTGTTTTGTGGTATTTCAGATCTTTGGATGGAAACACCACAATCACATTTCCTGCGACATTTAAAAAGCAGGCACAGTGCACCGCAGACAGGATGTAACAAAACAATGTAACAAACAGGTAATTCAGTTCTCGGCACCCGGCATTGAAAAAGAGCCTCATTACTGGAAAATTAAAGAAAGTTTTTGCTGAATCTGTGTTGAGGGAAAATCCAGTATTTGTCAGGTGATTCCTTCATGGTAACAAAGGGATAATGCCCCTTAATTAATGGGTTTATTAAGTTAAATATATGGACATAAAGGCAGTGTAACTTTAACTATAGGAAGAGATTTTTGATTAACCATAAATCTACATAAAGACAACCCTAAAATACAGTATAAATAACCAACATTTAGATGGCTAAAGTCTAGTCGTCTCACCTCTAAGGCGTCAGTGTCACAGTCTCCTTCCTCTGGACCTTTCCAGGCCTCCTCTGTTATGCTGTTAACCAGATCGCAGAATCTGCCAAAGGAATAGTTTGATTAGTCCAAAATACAGATCATAGAAAGCATCTCCACAGCTTCATTAGGGTTATTAGAAATAAACAGTCTGCATGTTTTTGGACAATTTGAATTGTTTTATCTCCCTTCCAGAACATTCGGTTTGTAATAAAACAATAAATAAGTAATTTAAGTATGTTTGACTGTGTAAGGGTATGTTCAGACAGAGTGTGTCTATTTGTGCTGAACGTAACCGCTGTGAAACAATCAGGAAATAACTTTTTATTTGACTAAACGACTTTATCGAGTCTGACGCTCACTCACTCTCATTCACTGTCTTTGTCGCTCAACCAAAGCTCTCTTTCTCTTTCAAACCATCGGACACAAAACAAATTAAACTTCTTCTTGTCTCTATTTTACAGTGTAAATTGTGAGTCAGACTCAGATTTAGAAGCTGGTACATGAAATAAACAAAGCCAGAACACAACAGGTAGAGTATCAGAGTTTAGACAGTCTCAGTTTCAGAGACATTTCAGGTTGACTGCAGAGGAGTTTGACCGAACTGAGCGTCTGATTGACAGCCACAGCGTGATGTCGCTCAGCTTCTTCTTTTGCAGACACGCCTGCAGCCCTCACCACCGCAACCAAAACACATTACTGCCACTCAAATGAATGGAAAAACCTGTGTTATCGCCACAGCACCGGATCATATCTGAATGTGGCCTAATTGCATCAGTAGTACTAGGTGAAAAGCACAGGACTCATACATAGTGCTCCTGTTTTTGGATACAATGATAAAGCAGTGATTCTTACTCTGTTCACTCAATATGGATGCAAATTAAAGCTAAAAGTCAGAACTTAAACATCTTTGTTTCATTTACTAAAAGCCAACACAATCTGTTACCATCTTAAATCCTCACAATCTGTATCATATTTACATTTACAGAGTGAATCATAAACTTAAATCATACCACTTATTGTTGTGAAATAATGCAGTACAGACATGTCAAATTAATCTGCGGTTATACTGCATTACCACTCGACATGGATTGCACAATATGATCATGTTTCTGTGGATTCATACAAATGGAAACCAGCAGGAATAAATACATCAAAAGATCAAAAAGTGCATTTAAAAAGGATCAAGTGTATACAGACCTAAAATCTGCACACACACTGGTACAGTCCTATTTTTATTTTGTTTAGAAAGGAGCCATATAAAAAAGGTTTATTATTATATTATTAATGCACCTGTTCGCAGGGCTCTTACAGCAAGAGTATAAATATTTCCCATATTTTCTCCATAATAAAAAAGTGCAGGTACAGAAATAAGGCATTACTCAGGTGGCTGATATATTTGATTATATTCAGAGTGAATCACCTTAGAGTCATATAAACACAGACAATTTGCACACGTTGTCTGTACATATGTTAGTTAACTGATGATCTTATTCAGAATGAGGTCACAGTCTGTTTACACGTACACCTCCCACACAAATATATACATACAGTGACCTTTACAACTGCTGCTGCGCACAAACTGTGAATTAGCACGTGGCCTTGTCATGCTGTCACACATGGCATGTCTGCAGGTGCGCTTGTGCATGCACACATGCCAGTCATGCATATGCACAAACATGATCAGACAGAGTCTCTTCCTCTTTCTATCACCGTTTTCCTTCCTTCCTTTCCTTTCTTCTCACCTCTTCTCACCCTTCCGTTCGCACTGTCACTCCTTTCTCTCGGTACCAAAGGAGAGCAGCTTCATAACAACAGCAGGCATGACTCACTGACTCTCACACTCCAACATAATGGAACTCGAAGTGCTCGGGAGGCTCTGATGTGAGAGTCACAAGTCTGAACAGTCAGTGCTTCACTGATGAACATGATGGTGCTGAAATGAAACAAGGTGTGTTTCGATGCGACGGGAAAGTGCGAAATTTACCACCTGAGTACAGAGCTGACAAGAGTGCCTGAACAGAACAGAAGAGATAAACTCGCTGCAGTGGGAGAGAGTTTACAATCTTTCTAGACTGATAGAAAATATGTGCTACAAAAATATATCAGAAAAATCAGATGCTGGGTCAGAGATGACAGCTGAGGGTTAAAAAAACAAAAAAAAAAAACAAAGTCAGCAGGTTGAGGTTAATCTTAGTGTTGGTGGTTCAATCTCAGGTGCTCTTGGCAACACAATGAACCACAAAAGGCTACTGTGTGTGTGAGAAGTTGAATTTTAGATACGAACTGAGCTTATCAATTGTAGTTTTTAAAGTCTTGAAACTGTGTACCCTACAAAATGTATATATATGTGAATATATTATATGTGGATTACGTTTTTAAAATTGACTATTGAATATTTCACAGAGGGGAATGCTCATCTACCAACTATTTGAACACACACTTAATGAGTTTAATCAAACAAACACAGACAGAATGAGAACAGACCTTTTGCAGTGCATCTCTGTGCAGAAGTAGATCTGGAAGTCCTCTGCATTGTGAAGGACGTAGAGGAAGGCACTGCGCTCGTCAAACTTGGAAATGCTGAGGAGAAAAAAAAAGCCATCATCAATGGAGCTCCGATACTACGATTCACTCTCACAACAGGTAAATAAAAGGGTTAGAGATATTAATGCATGTGTATGTTGACTGTGCACAGCTATCTCTAAAGAAAAGAGCCTGCATCAGTGGGTCAATTTGTCAAGTTAAAAGAATAAGACATTTGATTTAGTGTTCCTCATTTATCAGACTTTTTATATTTCCATAAAAGATGATGAAGTGGTGAAATCTGACTGTACCCTACATTACACTGACATAAATATCAAAAATATTTATTAGATTTGTTTGTCTTTAATTTGACACAAGGGGCAGTAACTGAAGATGAAAAACATAGTTGAACAATTAAAAGATATATGGGTTAAAAAACAGAGGCATGATTGTAAACAATCTGATCCAATTTGGTGATTTACACTGTGTCGAGATTAAAATAAAATTTTAAAAGCATTCGTAAATTTAAAACACTTTAAGTCACTTTAATGCTGTAAACACATTCGAACTAGATGCAGCCTGTTAAAAAACTAATTTTCAAACCACACTCTGCAGAATGAATTCTCACAGAACGAACAAAGCCCTTCACTGGACTCATGACATCAACAATCAAATCTGTGCTATGAAATAAAAGACTGTTTGTCACTGCATGTGGGTGGCCTTCAAAAATCTAAACTCCAGTAGATGTGACGAAGGCAGGACGCACACAGACGTAACAGCTCTCTGATATACACAGTAAGTTATGAGCATGAGCTGTTTGTTTCTCTGCATCTGGAACAAACTCAAAACTTGTTTTGCAAATTGTCAAATTAAATGAGGCTGAATTCCTTCGATTCAACAGCTAAATGGAAACTTTTATGTGCTGTGATGAACGCTTGTCCAACGCTTGGCCAAGGCAAGAGCCGCTGAGCCAGACAACAAGCAACTGTATGTGTGGTCGTATTGTTGCTCGCATAGCTGCTATTGTGTCCTGCTGGCTGTCTGCAGGCTGAGTGGGCACAGAGAATGAGTCGTTCCCTAGCAACATGTGAGCACGGCCCTCCACTTCTCCCTTATCTGACACTGAATTCCTGTGAGGACCGTAGAAAAGGAGGCGCAGACATCATGAAAACTGTCTGTGGTAGACTGTCTGTGGTATTAATGGAGCACTCTGATACAGTCTGGAAGTGACAGTAGTGTAATAAATAATGAAATCTGCATGCTCTTATGTCATTTTCAGATACCTCTTCACATACAACATGTTAGGCACGAATGTGAATCCGTTGTGTTAGATTTTTTTCTTGAGGTTTTTCCATTTGACACTCATTTTAATATTAGTATATCTCTGATACATGATTATATTTATATCTTCGAACACTTGAAATGACATTATGTACAATACTTCATCGCACATTCTAGTTTATTGTCAGGATTTTATTTGGAAGGTTTGTAGCCATGCTAGCTGCTGGATGGCGATGGTAATATTAGTCCACCATTTTCAAACTCAAATATTTCAATAACTATTGGCAGATGGATTGGCACAACATTTTAATTGAAATAACTTTGCTGTTGCCAGAGTTGCTGCTCCCAAGTGAAGGACTTCTCGGGTTCTTGTTCATGAGTGATGGGAAAATGGAGCATGCGATGGACCAGTGGATTGGTGCAGCGTCTGCAGTACTGTGGACGCTGTACTGGACCGTTGTGGGGAAGAAGAAATGGAGCTGGAGGCAAAGCTCTCAATTTTCCATTCCATCTATGTTTCAACCCTCACCTATGGTCATGAGCTTTGAGTAGTGACTGAAAGAAAGCGGATTCAAGCAGCTGACATGAACTTTCTTGGCCAGCTGGCCAGGCTCAGTCTTAGAGATAGGGTGAGGAGCTCGTACATCCAGAGGGAGCTCGGAGAAGAGCTGCTGATGTTGCTCACTGGCTGTAGACTATTCTGTTTCTTTGTTTTGTTGTCCTAAGACTGTTTAAGCTTCCTTATTGACTAGTTCTCTCATAAAAAAGAGATTCTAATATTTAATCTTTCATTCAAAAAAAGGAAAAGATTATTGCACATTAGCATGCAATTTGACCTACTCACTGAAAACTGAGCACGGTGATGAAAACAGAGCAAACATAAAGGTTTAAAAGAGTCATGAGATCACTCTCAAATGGCAGAAATGATTCAATATATTCCTCCGGTAACTTTTAGAAACATTGTGCAGTGAAACCCCCCCACCCACCATCTGATGACAGATTCAAACCTATCCCTCTCTGGAGACGGGTGTGAGGTCATTGTTACATCACTCAGCTGTATTATGAGTGTTCATGTACAGACAGCAGACTGACCTGACACCTCGTACTGAAGTGGCGCTGAAGTTCCACTCATGAATCCCCTTTGTCTGCAGGACAGAACGAAACAAGCATTATTACAGCTTCCAGGAACACACCACACTGACTGATTATGGCAGTAGTAGTATTACACAGCTGATTGACATTACAGTAATAAAAAGACATTAGTGGTTTTTCATAGCATATAAATGAAGTAGCTGCAGCTGATGTAGCAGGTTTAATAGGATCAATTTATAGTGAGCAGCCACTTTAGTTCATGTGCTGCTGTGTAGGTGAGCATTAATGTACGACAATGTGAGACAATAATCAATGAGGACGCTAAGACGCTCATGACAGGAAACAAGAGACCATTATCACAACATGGCATCTAACCACAGATAACAAAACAAGGAAACTAACAATCATCATCCATCTGTTAACGACTGTTGGCAAACGCGATAAGCATCTTTGATTTAATCAGTTTGTTTAGCCATTTACATAATGTAAAGCATTTGTTTTGTTGCTATGGTTACTCCCACAGCATGACACAACTAACACATTTACTATGACATGTAGTCTCACAGAACATGTAGATAAATACAATTTCTAAATATATGTATGTATATTTATTTCTAAAGTAACGGCGACAGCCTCCTTTGTCACGTGGCGGCCACCGTAACTACCAGACGCCGCCAAATCTTATACGCTGTACCTTTAAGTATTTCTGGCTTCTTCAGTTAAACAACCAAAAATTTACCGTACTATGTTTCTCTAAAACCGACCCTGTAATACTGGCACTGATTGAGTATCAATCAGACACATTCACAGAAGGTATTTCAGGTTTATTAAACAACAGAAGGAGATGATGGATGTTTTTTTTTAACTGTTCCAAGTGTTTCATGTTAGTTGCAAACTACAGATTTTGTTTGACAGAACTGAACAAACAGTAATTCAAAGAAGAGCTGTTGGATGATATAAATGGCTGACACCCACCTTGTCATCAGGAGCAACATGCCAGATAGACACGGTGTTGTCATCCACGTCTTTGTTTATGGACAAATATGAAGGCTGGTACACTTTAGTTGGCTCTAATATCAACACCTGCAGAAGAGATAAATGTGTTAATTTAACCAATGAAAGTTTGAACACACAAAATCTTTTTTCTTTTGTTTCTACGTATTAAACTTGACATATCGAGCCTGAGCTGCATCATTTGGGGTTAATCGGTTCGTCTTCTGGAGTCACTTACGGGAAATCTGACAGAGGAGACGTCTTTTTTGGTGGCCTCCACCAGAAAGTCCATCCAGAAGTCCACCAGTTCCTGCTTGGGGGCCGGCTGCTCCATGCCAGGCTTCTTAAACTGTTGGTAGATCAAGATGGTCTCCACCAGCGAGCGCAGATACCTGAAACAAACCAAAGAGAGTAAAAGAAAAAACATTTCACCAGTGTGCTCTGAAAAAGGTCAGAATACAAATTTTTATTGATCCAAATGTAACCAAATCTGTCAATGGAAAAACGACTTATATTACAAACAAAATAACTTCCTGGCAGATCATTTGCATGTGTATTATATTGTTTTAAACCCACGAGCATAGATCAAAAGAGATCACAGAAACAAACAATACCATATGATAGTGTTTCCATGCTGGGGCTCGTTTTTTCTTTGTGACATTAATGAAAACTTAAAGAGTTTTCACAGCACCAACACAAATAAAGAACAGCAGGCTCTTAAGCACCGCAAAAAAACGAGCTGCAGACGGTTTACTGTGCTGCTCCACATGTTGTGTATCTGACACAGCAAAGTATAGAAGAATAGATATAAAGACTCCAATGTGAAAGGATTTTTACAATTTTTTTTTCTTATTTTGTCATTCCAGTACAGCAATACCAGGACATAAAGTAACTAACAGTCCATCATGGAGGGAATTTGGCTGGAAGATGAAAATGAGGTATCAAAATACATGTTGGAGGGGCTGTGACTTGGTGGGGGACTTTACACACATATTTTGGGATTGCCCAAAGATCTTAGATTTCTGGAAGAACATTCAAAAGGAGATTAAACAGGTTCTGTGTACACATTTTTTTTACTTTAGATACAAGGAAACAGCAAAGAAAACAATGACATCTTCCTGGTTGAAGCCAGCAGAACAGGATGGAGACGCGGTTAAAAATGTCACGATGAGATTACAGCTAAAAACAGACAGGTTTACTGAAAGACGGTCACCATTCATACAGGCAATGCCAGAACTCTTTATGATTTTAATTATTTCTACTTTGAGTTGTATTTTTATTCTTATTGTAGTTGTTCCTGTGTCTGCATGGATTCTCTCCATGTACTCTGGCTGCAAAAATATGCACTTAATAGGTTAACTGGTGACTCTAAATTGCATGTAGGAGTGTGAATGGCTGTTTGTCTCTATGTGTCAGCTCTGTGATGAACTGGCGACTTGTCCAGAGTGTATCTCGTCTCTCGCCCGAAGTGTAAATGCTACGTGTTGCTCATGTTTAGATTTCATTAAAAATTCTCATTAAGAAAGAGGAAGAATTATTTCATGACAGTGTTCGGAGAGGACATGATTGCATGCTAGTGTAACTATAAGCATCTCATCTTGTGTGCTCTTGTGTATATGTACTTTGCCATTTTATTTATGTTCAATAAAAAGTTGAAGTTATTGGCTGTGGTTAAATAAGAAGATATTTTATTGACACAAAAAACAAAAACACTTTTTCACGTAGAAATCTGCTTGGTAACATTTAGAAAATGTCATCAGAGCTGAAGGTAAATATATCAGCCTTTCCTCTCACTAATCTCTGCACCATTTTGAGGTTAAACTGCCTGTTTCTAGTTATAGCTCCTGTCAAGGAAATTATCTGCAGCTCCTCATAAAATGTCCTGACACTTGACTAGTATATTCATCAAATCCATGTAAAGACAGACAAGTCGTTCTAATGCACGAAGCGAGCTCCTCGTGATATTTTCCCTTCAAGGTAAATCAGAGCATACAGTTGGTTATGAATGTGGTCTAAAATGTGTTTTACGTCATGCAGTCAACAGTTTATCCGTGTTCTTACCAGATGGGGGCTTTGAGTTTGAAAAGTTTCTCAGAGGCCTGGATGACCCTGGTGTTGTCGCAGGCCAGGATGCTGGCGCCCAGGAAGAAGCCAACATCCCAGTAGCTCTGCAGCTTGTCCAGGCTGCCTTTTTTCCCCAACAGGCTGCTCAGCTTCACTCCTGGAAAACAATAAAGAGTTTTTACCTCCCAAACTGAGATGATTTGAGGCAAACAAGACAGCCGAGGAGACACAGAATGTTCATACTCTTCTTGGATATGTCACAAGTTGCAGCACAGAGATCTAGCTTTATGATTTGCCAGTGTAATGTAATTGTGATAATGTTCTTGGCTTCTGCTGAGAGAAGCTGTTGCTCCAAATGGAGCATCCTGCCTACGAACAACACCATTTGGAGAGGCAGGTGGGGGTTGCAGGGATAAGTGTTGGGGGAATGCGGGGTCTATAGGAACCGAGGGTGGGCCTAATTTAAGGAGCTGCAGGCTGATTCTCAGGACTTCTTGCTCTATTTCCCACATTCCTGAGCTCCTCTGGGCCTCAGATTCCAGGGGAAAAGAGCTTCACAGCATGTTTGCTTGCAAAAGAGGAGGAAATGTCGCTCTATATAATCTGATTTTTCTTTATTAAAGTAACTCCAATGGATCAGATGTGTAACATCACTACAGCGTTTGCTTGTAGTGGTGAATCCACAGAGCTTTATCACGAAACTCTGCAGTTCCCGTCAGCTCTGTGTAACTTAACAGCTTCTTTCAGCTCATTGTTTACCCTTACTGCTCTCATTGCATCATTTTCAGCTGCAGCAAACGGCTGTTTTCAGGGAAAAAGCTCTAAAAAAAACAATTCTATGCTACTTTTCCCAGCACCAAACGGCACACAGACACAGTTGATGACTAGCTAGTGAACGCTGTGGAGCTATTAGCTACTTAAGAGCCAGATATTTCCCCCGTGAGTTGGGAACAACATTAGTATGTTATGATGAATCAAAGTTGAAATGGCGGACCAGTTAGGAAACTTTTGCCTCTTTACACATCCAGCAGCCACAGAGCAACATTATCATTGATTTGGAGTTGTGAATATATTCACTGTCCTTTTTTTTTCAACAAATATCTGGCTCTTTAGCTGCTAAATGCTCCAGCTGCCCGCTGCTGCAAATACAGATGATGAGAGTGGTGAGAGAGCAAGAGGAGTGACGTCGTGATCCTTTAAACCAAAACAATCAGCTAAAAGACCCTAAAATACAAGCTTTCCTTTGGGCCTATCTATCAGAGCGAGGATAGCTATAGCGTCCACTCACCCACTTTGCGAAGCTCGAAAGAAGTGTCAAACTGGTGTCCGGCCGCCAGGAGTAGAACAGCGTAGTTGATGCCAGAGTGAAGTGTTGGCTCTGACTCAAACCCCTTTTTAAACCTGAGAGGGGAAGAAAATGCGACACCAATAAACATCAAAAGAAAATGCGTCATTTCAAATCCCAAGCATCTCTCCGAAAACAACGAACGGCTTCACGGGGCTCCCCCGGCTTCCTGAGACACTTCAAGTTAGAAAAAAACAAAAAAACAATTACAGCCATATTGAGTTGGGACCACAAAACGTCGAACCGCAACTGTGAGTACCCTCACAAAACAAGAAATTTCATTTACTTAATGAGCAATCTGTTGTGCTGAGGGAACGGGTGTGAATGTTATTAGGGGCCTCTGCCAAGTTGTGACATGGAAGTGAAAATAATAGCCAGATGGGAGCTCGAAAATGCAAGCAGCATATTCAATAGACAGAGTTATGAGGTCTTAAGAGCTATTTCTAGATGAAGGCAATCAGCAGCCTTGTGTTATTATTATTGCTCTGTCATTAAAGCAACTTCTGTCAGCTATGGCTACCAAATAAAACTCTGATTTGCTTCAGAACAGCCTTAAATGGTTAATGGACTGCACTTATATGAAGCTTTTGTAGTCTTCTGTCCACTCAAAGCACTTTACACTACACGTCACATGTCATCCACCCATTCACTCACACACACACTTAATTGCAGACGGCACAACCAACAGGAGCGTTTTGCGGGTCAGTATCTTGTCCAAGGATACTTTGGCATGCAGACTCGAGGAGCCAGCCACAAGGTGCTGGAAAACCTCCACATTCCTCTCACTCTTTGCTGACTCATTAGCACCAAGCAGATCCTGCAGGTTTTTCAGCAGCTTACTTGCATGCTGTGAACACCCAGCTCCATCATCTAAAGGTCTTTACAAGGTTTAGATCCGGACTGAACACAGATTGAATGCTGGGATATTTTGAGACATGACATCTTATCCTGTGAGCAGATTCTGAATGAAAAGGGACTGAAATGAAAGAAAATTGTTCACCACTGATTCTCACTTAGATTAAAGCGACATTATTTAACTTTTCTACCATAAACTAACAGATTTTAATTCATTCTGATGCTACACTGACTTGTAATCAGGTGAATGGTGTCTCTGTGATTTTCACTTTGAGCTCTGGGTTGGGAGAAGTGTGTAAAGTTTTACAGCACACACCACCAACTATCTAACTGATTTAGGTGAAACTGGAGTTTTCTGATGGACAGAAAGCTTTACTTGTTGCTAAATTAATTAACCACTAAGCTATTTAGCTCAGTCTGTGCTGCCCAGACTGGGAACCCAAAGCATCAGGGGAGTGTTTGTATTTACGCCGCTAACAAAGAAGCTTTCGACCGCTGGGAGGTTTTCAGGCCCGGGAGATGCTGACGGGGAGGAGAGCTGTTGACGTGCAGGAAGGGGAGCTGGGCAAGTGGGCAATGTAACCAGGAGAAGAGGATGTTGATGGAGGAAGCTAAGAAGAGAAAAGAAGAGAGTGACCGAGCAAGAAGCTGCTGGACAAGAGAGAGCTGGTGAAATAAAAGGCTGAAAGACAGACGCTGAGCTGGGCTTCTTGCTGTTGGACTGGTAAGTAATATTAGCTGGCTGCTACAGTATGTCTTGCAAAGCAAAGTTGTATATTTACGACAGTGATTGACAAGTGAATTGCACACGTTTATCTGTACTGACTCTCTCAAAATCAGATTCAGTCTACTGAAATTACAATAGACGTCTGCAACCTTTGCCACGTTAGAGAGACCCCAGGTTCATTTTACTGAAGTGAAAAAGCCCACAACCCTATAGTCACATTCTGTAGTTGTGTGAAAACCTTAAATTGGTGCTTTTCGCTTCCCTTGAAAAAGTAGAGAAATTTGACCTTTAGTGTTTAAATTGTCTGCCAAATAGACAGATGGAACACAACTTAACTTTGAAGTAATTATTCTAGTAGTGGTGCATTAGGCATAAAAAAATGTTCAACATAAATTTCCATCTATCTTTAACAAAAAGGGATGAAAGCTAAAAGAGGGAAATGTTTCACACACCCTTATATTACCATTAACAATACAGCTTGATTGGCAGCGTTGCCTTTATTTTTTGTCATTTCCACTCTTGAATCTTGGTTTTGTAATTCTCACCCCCTCCCCCGCTATTTTTAGCTGACAGGACTGGAAACTGGTGGTGGAAGAAGTATTCATATCCTTCAAATAAACTCAGTGATACCACACTGCTCAAATACTTCACTGCAAGTAAAGCTCCTGCATTCAAAACCTTACTGAAGTATTATCAGCTAAATTTAATGCAAGTATGAAATCTAAAATGTTTACTATTATATCTCGTGTTTTTGGGGTGATATTACTGCTGCATTAATGCATGTGATGCATTTTAATGCTGTATATGTTTAAAGTTGAGCCTATTTAACAACTGTTGGGTAGTTTAATGTTCATCACTGGATCTGTAAGATCATCATTTTAGCTGTCCTGTGAGAATCATACAGCTCTAAAAAGTTTGATGAGTTCAGAAAAACAGCCTGTTTTTAGCTTTGTGACGATGCATTTTCCAGCTTATACAAGAAGGTTTTTAAAGAGTTTATTTATCTTAAGGAGTAGGAGAATTTCCTCAACCAATAAAGGAACACTTCATCCTTCAGTTTATCAGAAAGTTTGGAGATACACTGTACAGGAAGGATATAAAAAGCTGTTATCTGCAAAGTAACTAGTAACTAAAGCTCTCAAACAGACAAATGTGGAGTGGGAGTATAAAGTTGCATAAAATGGAAAAACTCTAGTACAGTACATTGAATTATCGTTGAGTAACTGTACCCCTGGGAACTTCTGCATGCTTTTGCACGCTTGCTTTCAGGAGTAACAAGTCGTGTGGTCTTAGCTGCTTCTTTTGCATGTCACAGCTGTAACAAACTGTCATTTGCAGACTTGTGGCATGCCTGTTTCCTTGAATGAGACTTCTAATTCTCCTCACAGACAAAAAGGTTGTACCTGCACGATAACAGCTATTAAGAAGCCCTTTGTTCAGGGCACCATTTACGGCTAACTCTTAACGCCGCGGTGCCACGATGCACAGAGTCACCGTATAAAGGCATCCATCATCCATCATGCCCTTCGAAATGTTTCTTCTAACAATATTTATATGTGACTCAGTGTCTGGAGGAACCAACTGTTTGCCTGAACAGAAATATCACTCACACACACACACACACACATACACACACACACACACTGTGACATCCTGCCTGGCTCTCTCACCAGAGCGAGCCGCTGTCTCTGCTCTCCGTGTCAGTGAAATGAGACTCCAGGAACATGTCCTTATAGATCCGTCCCACCAGGCAGTAGATGTCCGAGGCTACCTGCTCATCGCCTTTCACCAGAGGCAGCATGATGTCCAGAGCCTTCTGTCTGTCGCCCGGCAGGTTCCTCCTTCACTCACAAACAAACACAAAAAAAAGACACATGCAAAGTCAGAAAGGAGGTAGATTTTTAAACCTTCCCATAGAAACACAGAAAAAGCTAATCTGCTTTGAGTTAATATCTATGGAGGCCTGTGTCAGTGAAAAACTGTGGGTATTTCTGACTATTAACACTTAGTAAGTGTTAAGATATCACACACCATCTTTATCTATTCAAAAGGGCACTCCACCAATTCTAATACTGTATTAGTCATGTGGAGTTCCCCGCCTGTGAAAATAGTTGTATAGAGTCTTCTGGGGCTCTGGAGGGAGCTGAAAACATCCTATTGAGCTGCATTATGGGACATGATGATTGTTTTTATGACAGCTGACCTGTACTTAACACTCAGGATATCTTGACCACTGCTAAATTTATTTTACCAATTTCCTTTGTTTAATCTGTCTTTTGCAAGTCCCACAAACTTATGGAAGTTCAGTACTCTGAATTCTCTAGAGATGTTATAAGAATAAAAGAATTCACATTTGTCATGTAAACACTCCTTTCCATTGCTTTCTGTTTTTTGGATAATCACACAATAACTGGAGGAGTTTCCACCAGATTCCAGATCATGAAGGGAGTAACGGGTGGCACGCCTTGTCCCATTCAACAACAATGGGAGTTATAAAACAACAGAAAGCCCAACAATAAACCACCAAACCAATCCTACTTCCAAGCACTTGATATGTCTTCATCTTTGTCAAAAGGTTGCTTGTGACTGAGAGCATTGAATGCATTGAAAGATTCCTCTTTCTGATATCGTTCTCAGTCATCCAGGTCATCTTCCTTCAAGAGGGGTTAAATCTGGGGCAACTGGACTTGGCTGCAGATCCGTGAAGATGTTTCACCTCTCATCCAAGAGGCTTCTTCAGTTCTGACTGACTGGTGGGGAGATCTCTCTCTCACTCCTAAAATATTGCTGGACAGAATCAGAGATATCGTCTTTTTTATTCCACACATTCTCATCAAAATGTGGCACCTATATTCCCCACAATGCAACTTCACCACCAACAGCAGGTTCAGGCATGTCATGCTAGTAGCACCTAATGTAGCCTTGAGCCCAAGTGGCAGCCTCTGTGGCTGTGAAGTGAAGCCAACGTAGGAGTGCCAAAAACTGCAGTTCCTCAAACGTCCACTTGAGTCAGTCTCCATAAGCCCCCATGTTAAAATGTCCAACTTCACAGCAGGAATAAACATGTTTACAGCCTGGTACAAAAAACAGTTTTGGTCTCTATAGCTAATTTCCACGTTCATGACAACTGTACTGAGGGTGAATCTTTATAGAACTCACCTGTTCAAATTATATTAAGGCTTAAAGTTATGCAGAATTAACAGTGTGGCCACTTGACAGGTAGGTGCTGTTACAGATGGCTTGCTTGAGCACCCAGGCGTCATTCAGGTCTGCCAACATGGCAGTGGCCAGAGCTACATATTTTGAGCTTCAAAATGTGACGTCACGCGTCTGCCGTCCATTCTCTGTACTGTCAGTGGACCTGATCAACACTAGAACACTTCCTCAGGAGACACAAAAAGCTTTATTTTTGTAACTTTTTGTCATATGCAGAAATAACCTGTTTGTTGCTTAATCAATTCAGAAAACAAGAAAACAACTGTCTCTAGTTGGCAAAGCTGAAACATTAAAATGCTGCTTGATAGCATAAAGAATACAATTTGTATAATGGTGTACAGTAAAATCTGCACGAGGCGTCTAGGGAGCATAAAATAATCACTGGTTTGAACAGAGTGACTCAAAATTATCAACACAACTGTGCGTGTGGAGCATGTGTGTGAGCACATACATAATTATGTGTATATTTGTATGTGTGTGTTTGTAGGTGTAGCTAGGGAACAGCTGCACAGCTATTGTTGTTATACTGTGCTACTGCACAGAGCAGACCAGACTTAAATTACGGGAGGTTACTGGGTTCATTTAAAGAAACACCACTTTTTATTTCCCTTTTCAAACTGTACTACAGCGGATCATTCAAGTGCTGAAGGTTCTGCTGTGACTAAACAGGAAGGAAATAACACAGGCTCTATAGTGTAATGAGTAACCCATTCAAAAACAACACAAAGAGAAGAGAGAGCCTCACACTTTGAAATTAACTGTGACCTGTGTTGATTAATTAAATTACATGCCTGTCCGTGAAAGCTTTTATATTTCCTGTTCTGGTCACTCCACATCAGAAAAAAAGAGCAGAATATTAAAATGAATGCTTCATCAGACAAAACACAAGAAAACAGAAGTACAGCTGGACATGTTTAACCAAGCAAAACACAGTCCTGTCCACACACTTCCATCGTATATGGAGGACTTGTTGCACAAGTGACAACTAAAGAACATAATCAACAGAAAATCCACATGACTGGACAGATTATTTAAATCACAGGTTTCATCTGAATTTCAGTGCAGAAGAAATGAAGTGAGCTGCATAATGTTCCCTCATTAACAGCCATGAGGTATTAATCAGTTAGGATAAAGAGACCATTAATTAAGATCATTCTTGCATCTGGATATTTTCGTCATGTGTAACATATGGAGGACTAATATTAATAAATATATTCAAGAAAAAAAGTTTCCTCATTTTTATGGTAATATATGCAGCTAAGTGCTTCAGAGCCTCTACTCCATGGTCAATTCTGATCTTGAGTTACTGACTGTGTGAAAACACAGACTTAATAAAGAAACAAGTGATGCTGTGGAGTTAAGTCTCACACAGGCACAATGTGTGATAGTGAAAAGAAGAAAAAAAAATCCTGATAAACACAACTCGGTTCCTCTCCAGGCCGTGAAGGTTAAATAAAACATATGAGCTGACAGCTATTACCATGGAGACTGTCCAGAGGGAAGAGCGCTCAGGGAGACAAGACCTCCTATCTCCTCATGCATCTCTGTATTTCTGTCTTTCTTCTCTCCGGAGAAGCTGATTGGTATTTGGATGGAGGAGATTCTTCGCTCGCTCCTGTCAGGCTCCCAGCAGCGAGCCCCCGAGCAGCTATCACATGTGTGATGCTGCCCTGCTGCATACAAGAGGCTGAAGCCAATTAGTCCACACACGCACTTAAACCTGGCAGATTCATTTAGAATCAGAGCACCTACTTCAGACCAATCATGGAGTGTTTGTTAGGCCTGAATATTGATGGTTGGTGCTGCTGTGGAAGAACTCAGTGAAAAAGTAATGATGTAGACAGCTCAAACATAAAAGAGAGATTGTTCCACTTTATCACCATATTGTCCAACCTCTTACAACCTTCAGTGTTTGACAGGTACGCCTTTTTTGGAGACCGCGGTATAATATCTGTAATTTTGTATTCAAGCTTTAATATAGTTATTTTCACTGGTTAAATGTCAAAGAAATTACACGTTTTATTTCAGTAAAGACAGCTGTTTGAGTCTCGGGGATAGCAGAGGACCACATGGATAAAATTCTCTCTGAGATAACGCCATTAGATTTCACCATGGCAACAGAGGTTATTATTGGGTTGGAGGTGGAGAGGCTTCAGGGAGGACTACCCTCCCAATATTATATAATATTATATAATAATATTGCAATACTACATATATATATATGAATATAGGCACTGGTATTCAGAGATGTGGAAAAAAGTGATCTGGTCAGATAAACGGCACTGGCCTGAAGCTTGTCCTTCACTAGATGATTAAATATTTCTATCCTGATGAGAGCGGTTGCTTCCAATGACAGTGTCCCCATCTACACGAAGGGTTTGATGAGTATTTAAATGATGTGAATCAGATGCTATGGCTGTCACAGCCACCAGATCTGGCATTTAACTGAAGAAGAAATATTAAAGAATATATGGAGTACTTACCATGGTATAAATTTTATGAAAGGTGTTAGATAAGTGTATATGTATATATATATAAAACTGCACCCTAACCATCAAATATTAATCATATCAGAGCTGGACAAAATGAAGATGACACCAGCATCACATAACAGTCACATGTAACAGCTTGCAGTGACTCATCCTACTTTGTTGAACAGGTTAACCGTACACAAAGAGCTCCCACAGATGTTTGTCTCTACTCATGATGTCCTGTTCGAAACCTGAGGGATCTCAAACTCGCGATGGAGGCGGCGTCTTCCGTCACTACCACTTATTGTATGAATTTGTCTTATAAGATGTCTCAGTGCGCTGCCTTGAGCTCTCAAACATAATATTACATCCTGGTAATGGGCCAGACAGTAACAGCGAACACACGGGCATCTTGACACCCTGCAGAAACATTTTCCAATCGTTTGCCAAATAAAAGAACAGCACGCTTTATTGCTGTTTGAGGCAGTCCGCACCACAAAAACCGCAGGAAGTTTACAAGAAAGGCAGCTGGTGAAGAAACAGGCAGTCAAAACCTCTCTGTGTCGTACATCTGTCTTTTTCCTGAGCAGAGTGGATGAACACATGCTAGCAATAATATCACCACCGCTTGGAAGCTCTTAAGGTGAATTTGCTGCCGTTTGTTACATCAAATGTTTGAGAAAATTCTCCCATCACTGCTGCTTATGAAAAAACAGATACACTCAAGAAGACAAAAAACAAATATCATGATAGTTTCACTGAACATCTCGATGGATAAAGAAAACATGGAAATAAAAGATGAGGTGGAGATGGAGACTTGGAGGACAGTCCATCAGTGTCCTCATGCAAAGACCACTATAAGGGAACACTGCATAACACCTGCATATCAAATGTTGTCAGTTGCCCGGTCATGCCACAAATGAGCTTGAATGTGTGTATCGCTGTGTCATGCATGTTGTAGCCATCTTACCGATTCAGTGCAAAGGCGTAGTGGAACTTCACATGTGGATGAGCCACGGGGTCAAACGTCGGAAGCTTCTCCAGAGTCTCCACCAGCTTCACGACGGACTCATAATCCTAGACGATAAGTAAGGAACACATGGATGAGCTCCTGTTGCACTTGGTCGTTGCTGAGCATCTCTGCACCAACGTCCTCCAAACATACACTCTAACTCATCAAGGTGTTGAGCTGTTCTGAAGCCAGCAGGAGAGCTTCTGATGTCCCTTTTATTCATTCTGTCTGAGACTCGACTGTCTGCTAAACACCAAAAGCACTTCAATAATTGAGGGGCCCCTTCATCACATTTCTGTTGCTCATACTTGCCCATACAGTCACAATACTGATAGCATGTTGAATAATTCAGCACATCCTCAATGCTTGTTGTTCTAATAAATCATTCATGAGCTGAGCGCTGCCTGTGGTGAGTGGGAGGATCTGGACGGTGGATGCCATCACAATGGGGAGACTAAAGAGCGAAAAGAGCGGCAGATTTAAGACGAGCAGACCAAAAGCTTCGCCTAGAGCTCTCTGCGGGCGATCTGCGATTGGTCTCCTGTTTGAGAAAACGCCGCTCGTAAAGGGATGATGCTAACGGATTGATGCTGAGGCAGTCACCTCTCTTTAACTTGTACAGTAGGTTGGTACAGTGGCTTCCTCTGTCAAGGTCAGGGACATGAGCGGGGCACACACAGATCATCTGCACTTAGTATGCGATTTGTTTGAACTTGAGAGGTGTCAGTGGTTTAGCTGAATGTTTGATACACCTTCAGAGTTTATCCTCGAAACTTTTTGGGATGTTGTGCTGAAAGCGTTTGTATGTCATGTTCTCAGGGTGTGATATCAGGGTTATGACGAGCTTTGGACCTGACTGGTTAAGTTTTTCCATGCTGACTAAACACATTTTTGTCATTTGAGATGTTAAAGATATCAAATGTTGTTTTACAGAGCTGAAAGTTTCTATAGAATCATTTTTAGTAATTCTTCAATTACTAAAAGCTTCAATGAGATGATTTATCAGCTTGATTTGTCACTTTGGACTGTGTCTGTGACATTTTAGAAGCTAAACGATGAACAGATTCATCACGAAAGTAATTACCAGATTAAAGAATAATGAAAATAATTGTTAGATGTGAGTTATTAACAAGGACTGCTCCCTCATTGTTTTATTTGAATGGATGTGCATGTTTTCCTCTAGTCAATTTGTGAGGGTTTGAACTTGCAACCTTTCAATTACACGTCCATGCTGCTGTCAAACCTTATATCTGTGGAGCAAACCAAGAGTTTAAGCATTTGAGCAAGTCTCTGTGGTCGCTTTATGGCAGAGAAGAAAAGGGAGCTTTTCTATCAGAGTAATTTGATTAAAACTGCTGTTTCTGGCAGATGCACATGTTAAACTGTGTAAAATCCAATTCCAATGTGCCAGCTCTCTTCAGTAAAACACCAGGAAGCAACAAAGCACCAACATTATCACTGCTATCCAACCAGCAACTACAAATTATCCAATTATCCTAAAGCAACACACTTAATTTGGCAAATGACAACAGTATGTGAATGTTTAGAGAACTTGCACAGAGCAGGTGTACCTGGATGTCTCTGTATGTCAGCAGCAGGTTGATGACGATGTCGACTGAAAGGCACTCCACGTTGTCCAGCCGCTGTTGGATGCGGCTCAGCTCGGCAGCCAGCTCCATGCCGGTGTACAACTCCCGAGCCTTACGGATCTCGTTCAGAATCGTCTCACGGAAATACTGGCTGTGAAATCAGACGCAAGAGAGAGAGAGGAGCTCGGCTTAAAGGTGTGAGGCGATACATTTACTGTAGAAACCAGCCATTTTCCATTATTTACAGCTAGTACACAGCATGTAATTATAAACTTTTCTCTGACTCAAGACATATTTTTATGTTCCAGATGGAACAGGATGATGTTTCCGGCCAACATTTATTATTTTGTCACTTCCATATAAAAATCCAATCAACATCAGATTTATCAAATTGTTTTTGGTGGTTTAGTATCATTAAATCTCCCTGAGGGATAATTCTGTCAGGTTTTAATTCATTTCCTACCAATCATTCTCTAGTGAAATGAACTATTTCCTAAATGTTGTTTAAATAATGCCATGCACTTTCAATGAAGAAGGTAATTTGAAATGATAATTGTATTAAACATAACTCTATTTTCTGTTTTATTTTATAGATTATGATTTTGACTGACGGGGGCAGGGAACTTCAGATAACTTTTATCTAACTTTTATCCAATCCAATCCAATCCAATTTTATTTATATAGCACAATTTAAACAAACACAAGGTTTCCAAAGTGCTGCACAGCAAGATAAAAATACAATAAATAACACAACAGAAGCACAATAGAACAATGGACACAATGAGGTAAAATAAAATAAAATAAGTGAGTCACTTCCTACTGGGTGTTAAAAGCCAGGAGAAGGGTGGGTCTTTAGGTGGATTTAAAACAGACAGAGAGGAGGCCTGTCTGATGTGCTGAGGCAGATTGTTCCAAAGTTTTGGAGCTGCCACGCCCCTCTGGCTTCCTTTTAGGTTCTCTCAGGAGCAGCTGATCAGCTGCCTGGACCGGGAGGGTAAGTGAAGGAAGCCATTGAGGGATTTAAAGCAAATAAAAGATTTTAAATGAACTTTTTATGGAGGAAAACCTCTTTGACGTTCGTGAATACACATAAAATGATGACTAGAAATCCTTTTTACAGCTAGTTATGAGTGTTTTGATGCAACCTCGTGAAAGGCCATTTGCTGGATCCTCATTCATAACTCCACATGGCTTTTATTACACTTACTTACTTACATTTTCTGCTGAGCTGCTGAGGTCCTCTTCTAAGTTTTAAGTTGTGGTTGGATTCAGGAGCACTCACTTCCAACTATGTCTGGATATTTAACCTCTGAAACCTGGCACTGAGTGATCAGTGGTTGTCTGTTGATCATAGTTCCTGATTTCAGTCATAGGTAGTTGTTTAGACTACTTATGTAAACATACTCCTTAGACTAAGAACAAGTTTCCATGTTTAGGCTAAGTTTTTTGGCAAAGTTCTTGCGCTGATGATCAGAGCTGCAAACCTTTCAATCCAGAGTGTGCCGTAAAGGTCAGGGTCATCGCTGTTTTTAAAAAGTTCAGCAGCCAAATTCACAAGTTGAACGCATTTACAGATGAAAGTCAACAATCCTGGTTAATGATGTATAAGTGTGGCTGATCACCACATGCCAACCTCCAGATATTATAGCCTAAATCAGGAGACCAAACCTAGACAGGATATCAGCTCCAGGGTGACATGATTGGTGAGCCTAATTGAACATAACAAGTCTTAATTGCACTAAATGTTGTATTTTTCTGAACATTTCTATTCGTCATAGATATGAACATATCTGTCTTGTTTGTATGTGTGCTTGTCCTCTTTTCACACTGTGACGCTATCAGTTATGAATTTGTTTTTCACTGCGTGAGAAAAAGTATGTGCGGCATGAAAAGAGTCAATAGAGTCTCACGGTCAATGTGTGAGAGTTGGCAGCCCTGCCGATGATCATCTGCTGCAGATTGTTGTCCCCTCCCCGCTCTTCGGTTCTGAATTTGATGTACCCTTGTGAGGAGTGATTTAGGTTAAAGGTTAAAGCCTAAATGCCAAATAACTAATAACTACTACTGTCATTCACACTAGTCACAATTGTTAAAAACTCAGTCAGGATTTGTATACAGAAGGTCATTCGCTTGCTTGCATCCTTGAGGGAAGTAACGTGGCTGAAGTCTAAATAATAACCATGCTACAATAACCACATACTTATTATTTAATAAATCTGTTCCATGTGAGTTTGCTGACTAAAAATTAAATGTGTTTCTTGTTTCAGTGCCAAAACTCACACAAAAACTTCCACTTGTTGATGATCATCTGCAGATTATTGTCACTCCCCATTCTTGTCTAGTGGCAACCTCCATGGCTGTGAAGTGAAACTAAGGTGAAGTGCCAAAAACTGCAGTTCCTCAAATGTCCACTTGAGGCTGGCTACAAAACGAGTCAGTCTCCATAAGTCCCCATGTTAAAATGTTCAACTTCACAGCAGAAATAAACATGTTTACAGCCTGGTACAAAAAACAGTTTTGGGCTCTATAGTTAATTTCCCCGTTCATGACAACTGTACTGAGGGTGAATTTTTATAGAACTCACCTGTTCAAATTATATTAAGGCTTAGTTATGCATAATTAACAGTGCGGTTGCCTTGATTCACAGGCGGGTGCCATTACAGGCGGCTTGTTAAAGCAACCAGGCGTCATTTAGCCCGACTCAGCTCCACCAATAATCCACGTCTTTGCCCATTTTTAGATTAGCTGGCAAGCGGCAGAGGCAGGATTGTCAAGATGGTGACGGCCAGAGCCACCACACTGAGCTTCACTATGACTCTTTATAAACCTGTGGGTGACATCACAGATACCTCATCCATTTTTTACACTGCGTATGGTCTGTGCTGATCCTTGCAGGGAGTGACACAGTTTAAGCCTAAATGCCAAATTCTGACTAGTCACAGAATAAATATGTTCCACGTGAGCTAGCTGACTAGAATTAAATCAACCCTCCATCATGTTGGGATGAGGCAACATTGACACTGACTGATATCTTGTCTTCATTTAGGCCAATGTCAACCCAGCAGACAGTCAAACACTATTAGATAAAGAACATTATCAGTTGATAGCACAGGTCTCTGTACCATAAGGCAGAGTACATTCATCTTTACTTGGCAGCTTATTAAAAATAGCTGTTATAAATAGTCATGCTCCTTCACACAATGTGCAGAATGTATTCTTGTCAGATACCAGTGATGGCTGAGCTAGATACTCTCTGTGCTGCGCTGTGCTGTGCTCACTGGTTAAAACAAAAGCTTCATCAGAGTACACGTTTTTCTTTTCTGCCTGTAAAAACCTGAGTCACTATTCCTGGAGCTGAGCAAGAACTAACTGGCTGCTGATTCGCCTATTGGCAGGAAAGCCTAAAATATTACCCCAGCAACTGAGGCAGTGTTAAATGTTTTTTTTTTTGTTTTTTTTAATGTAGATCACCACGCAAGTCAAAGGTGAGGAATGCACGACGAACAAATAATTACAGTAAGTAAAAATAGGAAGAGTGGGATCTTAAAACAAAGGCCTGTTATGTGCTGCTCGAACATGAACACCTGTGAGCTAAATTTTGCTCCACAGGAACTTGAAGAAATCACACCATAACAGCTTCTTCCTCATCTACCTCAGCTTTAATCAATAAAACCATCAGTGAAACAGTGTTTTCCCGTATCACCTTTGCTTTACGATAACCTGTATAAGGAAACATTTTGGGCATTCCACACGTACGACGAGGCCCTGTTCAGAGGAACTTCTTGTTAGCAGGAATAGATTTTTTTTCTTTTGCTTCCTCATTCTCAAACAGTTTGGGTAACAATAGGCAATAAACTTTTAACCCTATTCATCCCTACACAGCAAAAATTTAGCACTTTTAGACTTTTTGGCATTTGTTTTACCGTGGACATTTTAAGGCCATAAGAATGAATAATTTTCTAAACAATAGCATGTAAAATTGTGACAGAAAGAAAGAAACTAGACAGCTAATATTAGCTCCCTAATGCAATGGAGATATATGCTGTGCCTCAAGTCTCAATTTGAGTCGTTGTGCACTTACTGGAAACGACGATCGCAACATTATACCGCTTTTTTTTGCAACTGTGCAGAGCATCAGCTCCAAGATTTGACTGCCAAAATATAAATATAAAACATATGTACAAGCTATTTGAAAGTATTTTTTTAATCAGTTTAACTGTTTCTGCAGTTTCATGGTTGGTAGAGCAGCACTGAACTCAAGAACTTTGTTTAGCATGCTGTTTAGCCCTGCTTACATGCTCTCTTTTTGCATGAGCAGCATGTGTGCAGGGGGATATAATGATGATTTTTCTAAACATCAATTCTAATTCTAATGAATGAAATGCATAAAAAAACTGATGAAATACAGCATGTGCAACATGTTACATGCTCCACTGTCAGCCCTTTAAAATACTTACTGGGAGTTGGCCTGTGACACTTTGAGCAGCTGGATGAAGCGGTCCAGCAGCGGCATGCAGATGGGCCCCAGCAGCATCTCGAAGCTTGGCTGCATCAGCTCGGTCAGGCCCTTCATCAGGCTGCTTTCACAGCAGTACACCTTGTTGTGGGGCGTCACCATATACGGGATGAAGGTGTAGTTGGCTGAGCATGTCTGTTGATTCAAGAGACACAGTTTTGGAAAAGAGCTATCAGTATATTTAAGCATGAGAGGACTCCTTTTTGCAGGACACTGTGGGTTTGGTGTGAAAGAGACATTTCAGCCAAACGTGGGTGTATCATTTTGACTGGAAAAGGATAAAACTTTTAATGAATTGTATCTGTATTTTATTGACACTGCAGAGAAACATTGCATTCTATGGAGGAAGCAGATTGCCTGGAGGAAGTCTGAGCCGTTTCCCCTCTTTGAGACAGTTTCAGGTAATGACAGGAGGCTTAGGCTCTGATCTGTCTACACAGACAATAGTGTTTTTATGTGCCGTTGTCTTCACTGAACCAGTCTAAACAGGCAGCAGCCAGGAGGAGAGATGTGCATTGGTGATGACAGCCCCATTAGGAGCTGCTTTCTCACAACCACAAACACTTACAGCAGTGCACTTTCCACTTCATGCAGCCTGGTGCTCATGAGAATCGAGTAGTCTATCTGCTCACCTTGTACAAAGCTCTACCCTATTATTTGCTGCAGCTGTAGCATTCGGTAGTTATTTCATTTTCATGTCTGTTCCAGTTCCAGCTGCAGTTGTGGCACTGAAAGTGTTCCTCTTTATTTACTTAGCTCTAATTCTACACACGTGTGTTTTGTCTGGACGTAGATGTCTTTGTTCTGTATCTCTATTTGTTTAAACTTTTAACATTATTCTGCAGCAGAGGTCGAGGTGCTCCTGTTGCGGTGGCCTGCCACTGCTGAATAAACAAAAGGAAACACGTGCATGTGGTGTTTACAGACAGCACAGAGAGAAAGAGAGAGAGAGAGAGAGAGAGAGGCAGGAAATCCACTACTGACATCCTCAAGAAACAGCTGAGGTCTTTTCAAGGAGAGCTATTCCCAGAATGTCAGATGTGTGGTGAAGCACAACATGAGAGCGTCTGAAGGCGGTTGGGCTGTTACCCAGCTGCATCCTGACGGCTTTAATATTCTATCATGGTTTCAGCTTTTCAGCAGCCTCTTTGAGAAACACACTGCTGTCACTGCCAAGAGAACAAAAAAAAAAAAAAGGAAGTGAAAGGAAGGTGCGGTGTTGAAGCAATGAAAGCTATCCGCAGATAACTACTTCCTCCTGTGCAACAGCGGTGCATGACATCACCGGCTGCTGCAGCGGCGGTGCATGCCTTTCAAAAATAAACCTGTGACCCTTGTTTCTACTAGGTGGAACCAGACAGGTTGCAAAATCCTGATGCTATATTTAGCTCCTGCCATTGTATGATTCACGCCGTCAGGGGGATCACATGACAGCCATGCCATGTGTAGAGTTAACCTCCTCTTGTCTCTTACAGGTAACAGACTTCTCAGCTAAAAGTGAAACACATGTGACAGCACCGGCTCACGGGTATTTGGTGAATGTGACTGAGAATGAGTCAGTTATTCAGAGAGTGAGTCATCTGGTTTGGTAGCCTTGCCGATGGTCCATCTGTCGATTTTGCAGGATAGCACTGGAGCTGCATGCCCACTCATTCACCTTCACAGAGACACACACACACACACACACACACACACACAAACACACAGCCCTGACCACATCTTGATGCTAGCACTTAATTTATGTGACTGCTCAAACAGTCATTAACCTATTCAGGAAGTAATCATGACTAATAACTGCCCATCGCCTCCTCCGCCCAGGTCTCAAGCTCTCTTAAGAGTTTGGTACCTGTGAGCTGATTTGAACTAAGTCAGTGGGTAGAGTCAGTGAATTCACACCGACACAGACAAAGCAGTGTGCATGTAATTACAGTCATTGGACGTACACCAACAGAGGCTAATTGCCTGGATTTCCAGTATCATGGTAGTTAAATGCACTTAGTTAAATACTATTAACAACACATGCTTTTGTAACAGCAGGATAATCCGATACTTGCGTAACCTGCAGATTGTTTTAATACATTTAATGGCAGGAATTCTATTCATCAGCACAGAAGAGTACTGTAGTTAAAGGGCAACTGACTGTTGACTAAGAAACCATAACTACATGCAGGCATAGGCAGGCCTTCAAGTGACGCTGAGGTAATTTTAAAGACTCTGGAGGATTTTGTCTTTTTTTTTCTTGCTCAGTCAAGACAACATTGTGAGAAAAGCACCAAAGAGTTTATTTATCTGCTCTAACCAAGCTGCGACCTGCACGGCTGTGAAATACAGTAAAGCCAAGGCAGAAGTGCCAAAAACTGCAGTTCCTCAAACGTCCACTTGAGGCCGGCTACAGAACGAGTCAGTCTCCATAAGTCCCCATGTTAAAATGTCCAACTTCACAGCAGAAATAAACATGTTTACTGCCTGGTACAAAAACAGTACTGTACTTTTATAGAACTCACCTGTTTAAATTATATTAACGCTTAAAGTTATGCAGAATTAACAGCGTGGCCTCAACAGGTGGCTTTGTTTGAGCAACCAGGCTTCATTCAGCTCACCTCAGCTCCACGTGTCTTTGCCCATTTTTGAACTGGCCTGGAGCCAGCGAGCTTCACTACAGCTTTTCAGAAACCTATGAGTAGTTTTCTGTAGTATTATACAGTCTATGGCTCTAAAGGAGTACATCATTAACTACTATATCTATATTATTCTGTGGGTTTTTAAGGGTTAATTATCAAGTTTGAGTGAATACAGCAGCCTAAAGTGTCATGCTTTGGCTTGTGGCTTGCTTGCAGGAGGCTTGTGTTACCACATAGGGGGTTTGCAATTGGATGACAGTTTCCTTCTGCTGATGATATTCAAACTGCATTTTAAACTGAAAATGCTTCGATGTGGATGAAAACTAATTAAATCTGATATAATCATATTTTTAAATGAGAAAACTGTGCTGATACTGGGCTAGTTAAAAGCACGTGCACCAGTGCAAAGGGCAATTAAGAGCACTAACATAAGCAAGCAAGAGAGAGCGAAGACAGCGAGTGCATATGAGGGCGATCAGTGAGCTCACACTCTCATACTGTGAGTGATAATCAGCTCTCCCCACACAGCACAGTCGGTGTCAGAGATCGGTACGTTTCATGCAGCACAGGGCCGCTTCTTTCCACTTAGGAGAGCTCAGCCTTTCATCTTACTCCTGAATATGGACTCCTGGACAACAAGCAGCCTAACACCAATGCTTCTGTCTTAATCATACTTTGTTTGCACTTAATTTATCTGTTTGTCTTTATCTGTTAGACAATGAACAGATTGGTTTTAATGAGCAATTATGTATTTATCAAGCAAAACATTGTGTTACTTCCAGATTCTTAAATGAGAGGATCTGCAGCTTTTCTCTGTGCAGACATATACAGTAAGGTGTGAGTCAGTAAAGAGCAGGATTTCAAGCCCCTTATTTGAATGTTGCACTTTTTGCAAGTCAAATTTTTAAATGCTTGTGCCTTTTTATGCAGATCGTGCTCATGCAGTGTCTGCAACTCATGAAACAGCTGTCACATGAAAGCAAAAAAAACACCATCATAATGGAAGAGAAGATATTTTACATTTCTGTGAAACCAAACATTCATCGAAGCTTTTAAACAAAAAGGGAGAAAACCTTTTTAACACTAAGAAGAGAAACATAAGGTGTTAGACACTGTGCTCCCTGCATCGCTGCTGAAAAGCATATTCTTTGCACCACATAATATGTGTGATGTGTGAGCAATGGCTGAGTAATGTGTGAAAGGCAAAGGCGAGGGATAAAAAAAAAAAGAAAAAGAAGAAGATTGCTTTGTGTACTTACAGTGTTCTTCTGGCAAATTATCTCCTGAAAGATGAGAAGAGAAAACTACATTTAGAGATTTTAGAGAACATTTTCCCCTGAGGGCAATTTTGTTTTGGATGCTGTGTTACTGAATACAAAATCAGAATAAGAAAACAAAATTCAATACATCATATCCGAGAGAGTAACATGTAATCAAGAGGGCTGCTTGATGAATATATGATGGATGTTTCATGGCTAAACGTGCTACTGTAAAAAGAAGAAATGCACCAATAAAGTAAAAAAGCATTAGCTGACGTGAACAATATGGATTTCAAAATAATAAAAGAAGGTTTCACAAATGTTTTATGACGAAATACATTCACTTTAAGGCTTTATTTACAATGAAAACTCCACAGAGCATGATTCACATTAGGCAATGTTAACATACTTTTACTTAATCATATGCACAAAAAAACTAGCTTCACTTCCTTCAAATGAAGCGCTGAATGTTGAATCATCCATTTTCGTGGAAATCAGGATGTGGTTGTGTGTCTGGCATTTTCTGTAACTTTACGAGACACAATCCTACAATCATGTCTGCTTCATGAAGCGATTAGTTCGGCGCGGAGAGCTGTGAAAGTAGGATGGGTTTGAACTTCTCTCTTAAAGTCTGTCTTCACAAAACGACTTCATTACATGGACTTTCATATATACAAGTGCAACACCATGAATGCCTTTGATGAAAGAACGTGTGCCCTTGCCTTGTTGTGTACAAGAGATGTACAAACTACTCTGACGCACACTGAGACCTTCATGTTGCACAGATCAAATATTCTGCAACTGAAGGTATGAGTCTAATATATCAACAGTGTTTGCATGCTTTAACTTGTCTTTAAATATAGACAATCATCCAACTTCAGAGCAGTCTCGGTTTTTTTTCTAACTCTGGGATAAATAACATTGCTGGTTTTAAATTAGCATAATGCACACACACACACACACACACACACACACACACACGCACATGCACACATCTCGTAACCAGAGACAAAAATGATTTTGGCGCTATTCCTCTGATGACACGCTGACATTTACAAATATTAAACGGTGCAAAGCATTACTAACATATGCTGCTCACTGAGGAATACAAGGCAGTAATGGGTCATTGCATAACATCAATATGACATTACTTTCAGTGTGCTATATAAGTGCTATAATGATCTTTAGTGTGTGATATAATATG